>JAPDHH010000222.1:0-600000 GCA_032158285.1 Phytophthora sansomeana
CGATAACTGCTGCCGCGACCCGGGATTGGTGTGACCTTCGGTGTGTTGTGGTCTGTGTGTAGGTTCTACCTAAACGAGCGTTCAAGAGAAGAAGAACAAGAGAAAGAAGAAGAAGATGGCGAAAGGATTCAAGTCAACGGTACCAGAAACAATGAAGTCTTCGGGAATCCGGAACGAGAGTTCGGGATCGACCGACAGATCGTTCGCTACCCCGGCGACGTCTCGCGTGGAGCCGCTAAGCGAACGTTCGGTCACCTTTGACCGCTCGGTGGACATTCCTGACGCCAAGTATGATGATGACGATGATTGGGAAGAGAAGGCAGAGCCCTCGTCGTCGATGCCTGATACCCCTGAAGATGCTGTGGTCTCTGTAGGCCGCAGCGGTGGTGTGCGATCCTTATCGCGCAACCTCCTTGACGAATTGGAAGGAGTGGCAGGCCCTGAACCTGCTCAATTTCACCAAGATGATGGAGCCGAGGATTCGAAACCCTCGGCGACGACCGGGAAGGCGACTTCTAGGTCGAACGGCAATCGGCCACCCCCAACGGGGATACGCCGGCTGCTAACAAGGTGCTCGGGTGTTGCGTGGCGATAAAGAACGAGAAGAGAACGTGGATGCAGATGTTATCGCCAGCATTAGAACGCCAAGCTATCTGGACGGACTTGGATACCGAGCTCGTGGTCCCTGTCGACTCAACGAGCTCTTACCAAGTCGTGGAAGACACTATCCTGCTGCTGGAGGCGATGGGGTGCAGAGCGATGACTCGCCCGTCACCAGCGATGCTCCGTGATTGGTCTCCGTCGGATGCAGGCACCGCCCTCGCTAAGTGGAAGAAGAAACTTCGGGCGGCGTTTGGGGCTTCGGACCACGGCGGAAAACTCCAGCCGGTGGCCCGACAGGCGTTTGAGGCGGTTGATCCGTCAATGATCCCCTTACCTCAAACCCCGATCAAGAAACGAGCGACAGAGCCTTCGGGTGGCGTCTTCTCGATCCCCGCCGAGGAATCGAGTTACTATCCAGACTCGCATATGGTCACTCCGCGTTCCACTACTCGAGCGGAACGCTTGGCACGTGAGACCGAGGCTTTGAGAGCTTCTGGAGCAAATGGCAGAGGAACTACGCTGAGCCGACAGAAGATTCACGACGACTCCGATGATTCGTCGGATGACGATCTTCTCCGAGACAGTGATGATGACGGAGACGACGTCGCCGAACAATGGGCGCGTCAGATTCGGGAGCTCAGTCGAGATGATGATGGTGCGGGGGCTCGGAAGGCCCCACCGAGACTAGCAATCACCACTCACTTGCCGCTTGGGAATATCAAGCCCTACTACGGGAGACGAAACCGAAGCGAACAGTCAATTCAATGGCTGCGAACTTTCGTCTACGAGATGAAGGGGACCCATACGCCGCCTAACGAGTGGTGCATGGCTTTTGAGTTGAGACTCCAAGAAGGAGCCTTGCACTGGTACAGACAGTTGCCTCGCAAGGTCCGACGCAAATGGACCCTGCTCAGCGACGCCTTCATCAAGTATTACTGTTCATCATTCAGCCAGTCAGCTAAGGCTCGGTACTACTCTGCCAAGAGAGACGACAAGGAGCACGTGTGTGACTACTTGAACCGACTGAATGACTATGGTCGCAACGCAGGTGTACAATTCGAGAATGGTGGACGTGACGCTAAGGACCACGTCCGACACTTCCTCGATACATGCGGCGACAGAAGCTTGGAAGACCGTCTGCGCCACGTTAGGGTGAAGGACATCCACGATCTCGAAGACCTCATCAACGAGATCCTGCGGAGCGAACAGCGCAGATCGACTAAAGCGACCTCGTTTACACGCTCCAGGTCTCGAGATGATGGTCGCAGACGTGACGACAGGCGGACAGAGTACTCACGCGATGGCTACAGCCGCGATCGTCGAGACCGAGGCGCCAGTAGACGCCGAGACGACCGCAGAGATGACTCGCGCAGTCACCCTCGCATAACGCTGGTTGAAGCGCTGACCGAAGCTCTGGAAGGCTTCAAGGTCCAAGACTCCTACGACGGTCGTGAGTCTAACCGTTACGACGACTACGGTGACGAGGATGGAGAACTGGACCACGACCGAGGCGACGGTGATGATGGTTATGAGAGTGAAGGCTCTGTTTGGAGCAATTACTCGGTTACACCCGAGGAAAGTCACTTGGCAGCTGCGAACGAGAACGAACGACGCGCGGCAGCCGATGGGACGTACGCTAGAGCGAGCCAACGGCCCCAACGAGACTTTGAGGGACGCCCACAGACCGGACCAGGCGACCGACGTTTCGGACGCGATGACCGAGACGGTCGTGGCGGCAACTGACGATCGTATGGGCCTTGTGCAGCCTGTGGCGGCTCCAATCACTCAGCACACTACTGTTTCCGTAGATGCAAACTCTGCAAGCAAGTGCACGACGCTGGGAGATGTGAAGCATTCCAGCAGCTTACTACTTTGCTTCGGACGAAGGTTGACAAAGCCGACCTCCCTGCAGAGCTACAGAACATCGTCTTTGGGAGCCATTTAAACTAGGCAGCCCGCCAACTGAAACTGGGTTGGTCCCAATCGGGCTGCCACAGTTAGCTGCAACCGCGCTGGACGCAGACTTTGTCTATGCGTTTGCAGGTGAATGCAAATGGCAGAATGACCCAAGAGGCGAGAGTGTGAATTCGACGGAAATTGGTTGTGACCGAGGCAGAAGCCTCGGAGAGAACAGTGTATATGAGTGGAGTGATGAAGAACGAGATGTGACGCGTACAGACGGCTGGATTGCGAGTGTACGCCAAGTAGAGCGCCAAGACCGAACCCTCGTCCGGTAGTGAAATTGCTGCCTGGCGAGAGGCTCGGGTGGTGGTCCACTCAACGATACGACAGACGCAAACGAATGCGCGCCCTGGTCAATGGGGCGGTAGACGACTCGCGGACGCGTATTCTGTTGGACACAGGAGCGAATGTGAGCGTAATTTCAGCGCGATTAGCGAAGCGGCTACGGATGCGGGAGATTACGGACCACGGCCGCAGCCTCGAAGTGCGAGGAATTAACCCGGGGTGATGGAGACTCGGCGCCGAGCCTTCGTCAATCCGTTCCTAACACCACGTCAAGTTGAGCTGTGGGTCATGGACCACAGCGCAGGAGTTGACGTGGTGTTAGGAACGGATTTCATGATACCAGCCGGCATTCGGCTGGACTTGTTCCACGGCACTGCTCGACTTCCGGACGAGGTCATGGTGCCTCTGATTAAGTCCCAGAGCGATGTTGACGAGAGAGCCTATGGTTCCCAACAAGCTGGAGGGCCGACCGAAGGTTTACATATCCCAGGTCGTGAGTGGAGGTCGTTTCATCTGAAGCGGATCAGCCTCCCAAAGATACGTATGAAGTATGGATACGTCGGACCGAGACTTTGGTACCGACGGTGACGTCGTTTCGCCGAGGGAAGCCGTACAAGGTCCGCCTGACTAACGTTACGGAACGAGATGTGCATTGTCCGGGCCACAGTCACTTTGTGATGTGGGTCCGGATTGGAGATCTACCGCGCGATGTAGGCTACGTGCGGCTGAACTCGGCGAAGTACAACGAGTGGCAGGTGCTGGCATACGCTGCTGCACGTGATAAGCAACTGTACCGATGTGAGCAGCGACTGTACGACCGCTGGTTGGCGGCTCAACCACCGTCGGTAGAACGTCGTGAATACCAGACTCCGAAGGAATTGCTACGTCGACCAACAGAGGATTGCGGGAGTCGGTTGACTTGCGCTCAGCAGTGGGAGCGGAACCAGCGGACGAGGATGAACGAAGCCTCGGATGCGGCCCTCTCAGATGGTGAAGACCGACCTGAATGTGATGTCGGGCAGACCGATGTCTCTGGTGGCTCGCCTACCGGAGTAGACGGTGACCAACGCGTGACCGAGAATTTGGTTACGTCGGATGATCCAGACCCGGTGGGAGCTCTAGATGCGGCATTCGCCTCGGTGATGCATGGATCAGCGTCGCGTGTTGATGAAGGACGTGATGGAGGCGTCACCGACACCTCAGAACACGTGGCGACGGAGGTGGAGTTCGAGGATTACGCTCACGAGCTCGCCTTCCTACCAGACTTCACCGAGACGTCGGCCGCAGAGCTGGATTACTCTACGCCGAACGTTCGCAATGCCGAACTGAACACCGATCAGCAAGAACGTCTACTGGAGACGCTGAAGCGGCATGAGCATATCATGATTGCGAGTGGTAACGCTCTACCACCCCCGGCATATGGCGTCGTCTGTGACATCGACGTGCAGGGGCATCCGCCCATCAAGCAACGTGCCCGCCGGATTGCGCTGAGGCATCTCAAGAAGCTGTTTGAACTTCTGAAAGGTCTGCTGAAAGCGAGGATCTCGTTTTCGGACAGCCCTTGGGCGTCCCCTATTGTCATCGTTCTCAAGAAGAACGGGGTCGATATTCGACTTTGCATTGATTACAAGATGGTGAATGCAGTCACCGCGATTTTGGAGTATGCGATGCCATTAGTCGATGACTTATTGACTGACATGGAGGCGTACTTATGGTTCTGCTCGCTCGTCGCAGCCAGTGGCTTTTGGGCCGGGGATGATGACCGAGCGAGCTCGGAAGATTTCGGCGTTTGTCTGCGCTCTGGGGCACTTCGAATGGCTCCGTATGCCGTTCGGACTGAAAAACGCGCCTATGATCTACCAGCGCATGATTGACAACGCTCTATGGGGTTTTGTCCAGCCACACGGTGGGTGGACGAACTTTGCGGAGAAAATGCAGGAAGCTGAGACCAAGTCTCGTTCACAAGCTCAGGAGGTTCCCGCCATCGGCATGGATGAGTCGAGCAGTGGACAGAGGCTTGGAGCACCAATGACGAAGTTTGAGGCCGACCGGGTGTCATCGATCGCGAACGATCCGGTGACGGTGTTGATTAACAGCCCGATCGCCGATATGTTTTCAACCGGGGAGCCGGACAAATCGTCGTTGGTGCCAGTGTTTGATCGGCGATCCTTCGTGGATGATATCTGCTTTGGTGCAGATTCTTTTGATGCGTGCCTTAACACCCTCGACCGTCTTTTAGACAGGTTCGCAGAGTGTCGAATCAGCGTGAGCTTCACGAAGAGCATCTTTGTCCAGACGCGAGTTGATTTCCTATCACACGAGATCACCCCAGAAGGCATACGAGCTGATCCTAAGAAGCTCAAGGCGATCACCGAGCTCACGTTCCCAAAGTCAAAAAAGGGCGTGCAAGCTTTCCTCGGTGCGCTGAATTACTATAGTCGCTTCATCCAAGACTTCGCGGTCTACGGTGCAAGCCTCTATCAGGTCAAGGACAGTGACTTCGAAGCGGGGGGTGACCTCTCAGCAGCCAAACGAAGCTTCGCTGCACTCCAGGCCAAGGTGGCGGAGGCACCGATACTTCGCCATTTCGACAAAACACGTGACGTACATGTGATGCTGTATGCTAACGAGTGGGCGTTGAGCTCCACTCTGATGCAGAAACATGATGATAAGTTGCACCCCGTGCGGTTCTGTGGACGCGTTCTGAAGGATGCCGAGATGAATTATCACCCGGCCGAGAAGGAGGTCCTAGGCCTGCTTTTGCTACTGAAGGTGTGTTACACACAGCTTGCGGGTCGGACCATCCATGTCTACACGCGCTTTTCGACGCTAGATTGGATGCATAAGTCGAAGACACTGTTCGGTCGGACTGCCCAGTTCGCCGTCCTACTGTCCCCGTGGCACCTGAAGGTGCAACGAGTCAAGGAAGACGACTGCGCCTTCGCCCAGTTACTACAGGCGACTATTACGAGCTTTGTCGACCTCGACGAGTCGTTGGCACCGTTCGCACCACCGACGCGAGGCTCACCGACAGCTCGAATCGACCCACATTTGCTATATGCACGACTACCTCGTGACTACAGAGGGGTTTGTGTTGTCGTTCGATGGCTCTGCCAAGACGGAGAAACACGGTGGTTACGGCAGTTGTGCGTGGGTGCTGTGGAAATTACCTGAATGGACTGTAGTGATCGCCGCGAGTGCTTATCTCGAAGTCACGACTGTCAACATGGCTGAGTATACGGGTATGAACAATGGAGTCTCTGCAGCGCTAGAACATGGCGTGCAAGATCTTGTAATTGTCGGTGACTCGCGATTAGCAATCCAGCAATCACTAGGGGTGATGTCTTGCCGTAAGGAATCGTTGATGACTATGCAAAACCGCCACAGAGCTCACCAGCAAGCTTCGTTCGGTGAAGTATCTTCATGCTATACGCGAGTACAACGCGGCAGCGGACTCGCACTGGCAAGTGAAGCACTGGAGCACTGGAGGATGGTGGGCTCCAACATAAGCTCCGTGAGCATGGTCGGCGGTCCTTCGCTCGTGGTGGTACACGATACCCAAAACCGGTGAGGGACCTGCTGGCGGAGACGATCGGCTCGCAAGTTGCGCGTCTTGTTGTACCGCCGCCATGCAGCCAACACCGCCTGGTACACCGGTGACGACTCACCGAGTCTTGCAGCGAGCTTTCGCAAGAAACGCTCAACCGAAGCAGCAGAAATCCAGTGTCCTCGTTCCCACATGGCGAATCCGAGGTCTGCTTTCTCGGTCGTGCCCACTGCAGTGCCTTGGAGCTGACGCCAGTGCTTGATGGCCCATGGCAGGCCGGTGGCACGGGAAGAAATCCTCACGTCCGGCATGTAATCGTCAGCGCCGAACAGACAAGGACGCTCGGGAACTAAACCTCGGAGGACTTGCCACGGGTGCAATGGATTCTCGTAGTTGCAAAACGCGAGGATCCCGGCGATAGAGCACGGAGTCTCAGCGTCCGCTGCCAGAGGTGGAGGAACCTGACCGTTCTGGATCTGGCACCAGCACTTCTGCGCTCCTGGGGACGTGAAGCCCGGAGTCAAAAATGGAGACGCAGAGGGGGCCAGACGCCGGGATGTGACAGCGCTTGGGTCTCCTGGCGAGACAGACGCAGCGACAGACACTGGAGTGAATCGGCTTGGGTCGGTCCCAGGCGTCGTCGACAGCGTCGCCGTGACCTCCAGGCGCGGCCGCAGCGTACGAGAACCAGAACGAGGCGGCGTAGTTGGTGGACGGGCTGTTTGAGCCGGCGGAACCACGGTGAGTGAAGTGGAGCTCACAGACGCACCACCATTCGCCGAAGCCGCCAGCGCAGAGGATTGGGTCGCGACCGAAGTGTCTGTCAGAGCAGTACCAACGCCAGCAGAAGAAACCGCATGGACTGACGGCGCGGACGACACTTTGGAGGAGACAGGGGCAGACTGGGAGCCCAGGACAAAGTCGTCCGATGCTGTCTCCAGCTCTGCAGCCTGCCCCGACCGCAAACCGGCGATCACCGAAGCTTCACGCATCGGTCGGCCGTCACGACGAGGATGGGACACCACAGGCGACGAAAACGGACTCTGAGCAGGAACCGCTGCCTTTGAAGCCTCTGCCATGTCCTCATCCACCGACATGTCAACGACATCAGCCGGCAGACCCGGTACAGAGGCTCCAGTGGCAGGCGTGTGCGGAGAACCGCTCGTCGACGCTGCAGCGGAAATCACAGTCCCAACTTTGCTGCTGGACTTGCCAACCACGTGAGCCGGAGGAACCTTCGACGCGGGACCTTGAGCCGCGGGCTGCTGAGGCGGCACCGGACGAGACTTCAATCGCGGAAGAACCAACGGACGCCCGAGACGCTTGAATAGCGACAACCGAGACGAAGAAACCTTGACAGAGGCTTGGTTCTTCTTGCGACGACGCTTGACCGACGGAATAAGCGGACCCGAATCCTCTGAGTCCTCCGACGGACTACCCGGGCCGATTGTCGAAACCGAAGCCGCGGACGAGGCTCCACCACCTCCGCCCGATGCAGCGGAAACGGCTGACGCGCCTGCAGAGGCTTGGAACATTGAGGCCATTACTGCTGGAGGCGGGGGGTGCTGCCGCTTGACTCCAGACTTCGGAGCATCGCCGCTGAGCACGCTCAAGTCTACCTCGTCGCTAGCAATACCTGACCGAGACAAAGAAGTGGTGAGAAGATGGAGAAAGGCACCATGAAAAGCAGACAGAGGGTTACCTGCAACGACCGCGACGAAGAGGTCAGCGTCGATGTCTTGGTCAAGCGTGTACTCGCGGAGAGCCCTGTTGGCGAGACGCAAAGTCTCGTTCTCTGCCTCCAGAGCTTTCTCCCGCGCCTGGGGCGCCGAGGGAGTACTGAGCAGGAGGGCCTGGATCTTGGCGAGCTGCGCAGTGTTGGCAGCGATCCCAGCCTTGAATTTCTCGCGGTCGAGACGAAGCGTACGGTGGGCCGCAGCGATCGACCGGTTGTATGCCTCGGTCTCTGACCTTGAACTTGGCTTCAAGCTCAGCGTGGTTCGCGAGAGCCGCGTTGGCCGCCACCAACTGTCGGTGAAGGTCCGTGCAGTCTTGGCGAACACGCTTGAGCTCCGATGAAGCCTGACTGAGCCTCCCCGACACATCTGTGCAGAGGAACTCAGCCCGCTGACGCATGGTCACCTCCTGGCGAGGGACGCTTCAGAGCGGCGCAGTCGATCCTGCAGATCACTGATGACGCCTCGGAGCTCTTGGACCTCCTCCGGCAACCCGAAAGGCTCACCAGGAGGGGGAACCACGGCGTCCACGAGACCGGCGAGGGTTGAGGCCTGCCCCAAGCGGTCGTCCAAGTCTGGGTCGTCACGCAACAAGGGGACACGAGCCGTGTGAACGAACAAGCGAGCGAGGCGAACGAGCTGCTCCTCGGACGCCGAGACCACGCGGTTGACGACTTCGTCTGCGGCGTCGTCAGCGACCGCCTGCACCAAATGCGGAGTCGCATAAGGGAGGTTCGGTCCTGCCAGTGCCGACGCAGAGGCAACTGGGACTTCTGTAACGACTGATGGAAGCGGAGCATGGCGCTCCGACGTCGGTGCATCGGCAACCGAGGACTGCAGAGCCACAGACGACGCGAGGTGCGACGAAACGGCGTGCGGCATGCGAGAGCCCGGACCGGAAACCTCGGTTGGGACGGAATGCCGCGAAACAGTCCGCCCCGAAGACGAAGACGTGATTGCCGACGCTTGAGGGGCAGCCGAAGGCGAACGAGCGGACAAAACCACCGGCGAGCTTCGAGGCACGACAGGAGAGCCTACCGAAACATCGTCTCGGCTTGGTTGGTGGGGCGCACCACGCATGAGGGCCAGGAGTCTCGCGTTCGAGACCCCAGACGATGCGATCGGCGATGTGGGAGGTGACGAAACCTCGGACGGCCTTTGCGTGGTAGCCCCGGACGATCCAGGGACAACAGAGGACGAAGGCGAGGCCTTGGCGAGTCCTGACGGCCGGGACCGCGATGGAACCGGCATTCCAGCAGGAGCGGAGCTAGGTGCGGTGGACGAAAGCTCTGACGAAGGCTGCGCGAACAACGCAGAGGAGACATGAGACGGACAAGTGAGTAACGAGATGTCGGAGATGCAGTGCGGAGGGAGCATGAACGCACCTCTGAGTCCACACCGAGCGAGCAAAGGGCCCGGGCAGTGGCCTCTTCCAAGTGACTAGAACGGCCAAGCATCGGCGAGACAGAAGACGCCACGACACTCTCCAGCGACGTGGTTCGGGTCGCGGCGGGGGCAGTTGTGATGTTGAGTTGTGGCCGAGCTCGCCGAGCCGACCACAGAGGCAACGGGATCGGACCGAGAGGAGAAAGTTGACGGCGGTCCTGATTGGTCAGCGAGGTTGCCTCTCACAGTTACCGCACTAGAATGACTAGGACTAATTTAGTGACGAAGAGTCCTCGGTCGGACCAAATATACTACCGACCGAGGACTAAAAGTCAGGAATAGGTCAGTTTTAGGTCCCTCTGTGACAACCACACGAGGGCTCGTCGTAGGTACGAATTCGTACCTATGTGGGATTAGGGATTTCCCACAGAGATATGTTCACACTTAATATTTGTATAGAGATTTAGGATAGAGTATAGGAAGAGCTAAGAAGGCCTCAGGGCCACAAATAACAGAGCAGAATTTTCCCCCAACCTAACAAGGGTCAAGTCCGGCTAAGGTAAGCCTAGCTAGCTGGCCGTAGCGACTGGATACACTCGGCTGAGTGGATGCCTGCCGACGAGCTTCAGGTACACTGACCGAGGGCTCGTCCTGGTAAGGCCAAGAACAGAGAGGGAAAGGAGAGATATTTGGCCGATTGTTACAGCGATTACACGTTGTATATTTGTATTGGAAGTGCGGAAGAGCCTTCATACATTCTTTACGCCGAGGTTTGACCTCGGCAGCCCTGTTTAAAGCCTTGACCGGCCTGTACCCTTCATTCTGAGGGACAGCGAGGGTTAGTGCGAAAGCACGAACGTACATCCTAGCCTCGCTCGTGCTAGTGGTGTATTATATTTGGGTAGACCTACCGCGGACTCTGTGCACAGAGGACACATTCCAACCCGGTGTAAGGGATCGTTCCTGAGCCCTTCAGGTCTGGTTCCAGCATATTCGCCGACCTTTCGAGGGAAGCGTGTGTTGTTGGTGGGACTCATCCGACTAGGAAGAGAATTTCATCGTGTTCCTACACGACAATCCGATCGAGACCGGCTCGCGAGTATGGCTATACCTAGATCGGGTGAAGCCGGGCTACGCACGCAAGCTCGCGCACATGTGGCACGGGCCGTTCCGCGTCGCGGACATGGTGAGCGCGTACGCCGTCCGTCTGGAAACTGAAGGTACGCCATATCAGCTGTATCCCGTCGTCCACATCTCCAAGTTGAAGCCCGTCCGCGAATTCCCGTCGAGGCCCGCGGTGCGTCTGACGACGCCGGGCGAAGAACGTTTTTGACTTCGACGAGGAGCTCCTGCCGGAAGACAGCTGGGAGGCGCGCGATCTAGGCGAGGACGTCTTTGAGGTCGAAAAGATCTTGGATGTCCGCGAGGGACGCGCGACGAGGTATGGCCGAGCGCGACGTGAAGTTGAGGTGAAGTGGAAGGGATACCCGGACTCGACTTACGTCAACGAGGTGGATCTGAACTGCGGCGGGCTGATACACGACTTCCTGCGACAGCGCACGGGACGCCACCAGTTTGAAGTGATGCAGTCACACGAGAACGCGGGTGAGGCCGAGCCAGGTGGGCGAGCACCTTAGGGGTGTGACGGAAGTTGGCAGGGAGGCTGCCGACGGGTGGATTGGTGGAAAATCTCACTTCTGGGAATGGCCAGGGTGAGGGGATCAAAGGGGAATGTCTGGAGGACCGGCCTGTTTGCCGAAGATGGGACGACGGAGGGTCGTCCCACTTTTTCTTTATGGGACGACGGAGGGTCGTCCCATAAAGAAAAGTGGAAGAAAATGAAGGCAGATGCAAGAACGGAATTATGGCATTAACGCTATGACAAGCTATGACTGGGCCTAGATCTCCTGGATAAACTTGTTCTCGAGACGAGGAACGGCGAAGGCTGGGTGCGCGCGCGTCACGGTACACTGGACACCAGCGTCCATCTCGGCCACGGTCAACGGAGACCGAAAGAAGCGGCGCCAAGGCTCCTGCGCGTCAACGGCGTCCAAAGCTTCCTGCAGAGTCGCGTGTTGCAGACCTGAATACCATCGGCCGGCACCGGAGCGACTGGGCGAGAAGTGAAGCATCACCGGATCCAGAAGCAGGTCCATGTCAGCTAGGCGACGCTGGAACAGGTCGACGACCAGCTGCAGCACGCTCAGGAAATGGTCCCCGGTGTGAGACCGACGAGAATTCCGCTGACGGCGCCACGCATCCCACTCTGGGCCGCTCACAATAAGCTCATGGGTCGATTCCCAGTACGCTTGTGCGCAGTGCTCTAGGTGGATGCGATACCGAGCTAAGAACCGCTGGAACGACGCGTCGCCAATCGCGAAGGAGAGACTCTGCACCAACTGCGTCAAGTAACGCCATGGTCGCGTGGCGTACAACGCGGTGACGTTGGCGAGGGTGACGATCACGATGTTCCACGACGCGGGCTCGACCGCCGGAGCCGCAGGGAAAATCCAAAGCGGAGGAGGCAAGCACCGGGATCGGATCTGCCGGGCCGAAATGGTCGTCAGCCGAGACCGACGCAGGAATCGCGGCCACGGAGCGGTGATCCGACGACTCCAGACGTGCCGGTCGCTCGCCGGAGGAATCACGGGCGAAAAGAACGGGGCTGGAGTCGCGTCAGCGGCCAGGTCGGAGGAAGACGACCCGTTAGACGACGAGGATGACGAGTCGCCGTCGCCGCTGGACTCCTCAGTCTGCGATCGGGGCGAGCCCCCCGACCCATTTGAGGGCACGGGGCTAACGGAGCGCTCACGGGACGCGGAGCGCGCACGAGAAGTGGAACGCGAACGCGACTCACGACGACTGGCCGGAGGCGTTCGAGAAGACGAGCTGGAACGCGACGCATGACGACGCAGTCGACGACGCTTGGTGCGACGGTTGCGGGCCCGAGCGGCGCTGTCCGACGAAGAGTCCGAAAGTGTCGATCCCGGTCGCTGACGTTGAGCAGCAGCGCTGTCTGAAGCCGCGGTGTCGGCTGCCGTAGACGAACGCGAGCTGCGCCGAGGCGAAGGAGTCCCGAGTCCCGGAGAAAGCCCGGTGCCAGGAGAAGGTTGGGGAGTCCCAGGACTTGGTCCACCGGAAAGACCTGCAGCCGGAGAAGACGGAGAACTTGGTGGCGACGAGGGTCCCAGACTTCGCCCTGGACTTGGAAGAGGCGACGTAGGCGCGGGAGACGCCGGGGGCGTACAATCCCCGCCCTCCGGATCAAGATCGGGAGTGTTTGGAGGGAGCGGGACGGCTGAAGCCACGGCTGGGCCCACGGCAACCTCTATCGAGTGGACTAATTCGTCCACCGCGATGGTGCCACCTGCAGCGTCGACCACAGCCACCAAGCGAGCGGACAAGGCGGTGTTAACCCGACGCGCGGTCGTCCAAGTCGCGACGGGCCCGAACCAACTGCTCCTCGAGATCAGCAACTCGAGTGCTCAACCGATGGACACGAGCATTAGCAGTCTCGCGAGCTTGCTCCGCCGCGCGCCGAATATCCAGCCAGCCGCGACGATACTGGTCGCTGCGAGCGACGGCCTGAGTCTCGGCAGCCTGAGAACGGGCTTGATCAGCCTGCGCGGCGATACGCGCAGCTTCAGCGGCAGAAACGGAAGCCTCCAGATCACGGGTGCGATCTAGATCGCGCTGCCGCTCCTCAGCGTAGGCAGTCAACAACGCGTTGACGCGTCGAAGGTCATCTTGGAGTGGCGCATTCAGCTGGCGAGCCGACTCCGTCTCAGCGTGACTCCGAGCAAGGTCGTCACGAACAATGCGCACTTCTTCGCGGAGGACGACACGCTGCTGCTCCAGATCCTCCGCGGCACGGACGGCATCGTCCCGCTCCCGCGAGACAACGGCGAGCTGGGCTTGAAGGTCGGCAGATGCGTCTTGAGCGGCGGACAGCGCCGCGCGTGCGGTCGCGGACCCCCGTGAGCACCGTCGAGACTGCTGTGTGACGCGTCGGCCTGTGAAGACGTCACCATCGGCACGATGGGCGGTGAGACCGAAAGAGCGAGCTGTGTCCGCAACCTCACGACGTGGGCCCGCTCCGAAGCAAGCTGGGAAGCCAGATCCGAGACGTGCGCGTTCCCCGCGGCGAGCTGTAATTCTAGCCCGGCCGCGTGTGACTGCGCTGCGGCGAGCATATCCTGGGCGTTGCACGCATCTTCGTACGACGATGCCTCCAAGACGCGAAATCGCGTCTCCCAATGACGCGACTGTGATGCAGCCGTCTGGAGACCGGCGGCGAGATCGTCCAACCGGGTGTTCTCCGACTCCAGCTCCTCGACGTGACGTTGAAGCCTGTCGAACGCGGCCATACCAATGTCGAACCCTTCGCGACTGCATTGAAGCAAGGCCAAGTTGCGGTCGTGAAGAACGGAGGCATGGGCAGCGAGACCGGCGTTCAGCGCGGTGGTCTCCTCGATCTGTGCGCGCAAAGCCCGATTGTCGGCGGCCAGGACGTTCGCGTCGGACACGAGGCGCTGTACGGAGGAAACCCGACTGCTAGAGGCCGGAACTTGCACCCGAGGAGGAGGAGCCAAAGCTGGACGGCCGGAACCGAGGCGACAGACATCGCAGGAGCTGCTGGTCAGGTCTACGGTGTTGATGACCGGCGGAGATGAGTTCCCCGCGTCGTCATCGCTCGACGGCATCTTGGATCGCCCTGTACACACGATCAGCGGACAGAGTTGGCAAAGGAAGGACGCGGAGGCGAGTTCTGCTGCAGCGCAGTGCACCAGCTGGATGGTTGTGGTGAAGTGGCCTCCGAGGAAAGGCGCGAGACCGACGAACAAGACGATGAAGGATGCACGACGACCAAGACGGGAGATTCTCGGAAAGCGACGGACGTGGCCCGGCTATGTACCCCGATCTGGAAACCCGAACAGGAAACCCGATTGGGAAACCCGACCCCGATTTGGAAACCCCGATCTGGGATCCGGATCGGGAACTCAGATCGGGGACCCCGATCTACGATCAGGTCATCATAAATCAGGTTGAAGATGGGAGAGTGCGCCAGGCACGACACGACGCCAATGGTTTAGTCAACAGTTAGTGGCATAGGATAGAATATTTTCAGTCCTAAATCTACTTCGTTCTACCCACGAGATCTTCTCCCCCGTGGAACGGGAACCACCAAGCGCCGGCAAGTCGAGTCGCCCTGATAACGCGGCCCCCCGTCACTTGGTGGGTTAGGTGCTCACCCCCAAAACCCCGTGCCCGACAGTAGGGACACGTTAAATAATCCCGTCGCAAGGCGCGTCCGATAACCCGCGCCCCGACGAAGACCCGTGCTGGCCCGATAACGCCGCACACCAACCGCGTCGGCCTGATAACGCCACGCAAGACCCCAAGGACACGCCGGCCGGAATTCGCCGCACGCCCAAGGGAAGAAGGACGCCACTGCGCACGAGCGGGACGTCCAAGTCGTAGAAGACGAGAGAGAGAAGGTCATCTTCTTCAGGCTCATCCCCCCGCACCGATCTCCGCTCCAGCCAGAGATACGCTGCTCAGGAACCGAGAATAAACGCCCGACGCGACCACGCAAGAGGACGCGACGGGTTTGTGCGAGGACGAACTCAAGGACTTTATTAATTTCTGCGAGGGCGCTACTCCACACTTACAACATACATTATGGCGATGCAATTGGAACAACGCTGAAATACATTATGCGCAAATCGAGCATCGAGGCATCCATAATGGCCCTCGTTTGGCTCGTATTATACTACTTAGCTGCACAAAATATGGTCTTAACGGACCAGAATTGGCGATTAATCTTGAGGAAGCGCACTCGCTCCAGCTGCACCGACAACATTGACTGTCGAAGTGGGGGAGCAGCACCACCTTCGTTTGGCTGAACAGCCTCTCATCGACATTCGATGTCGGCGGAATGTACTACACAATAGGATTATTGTATGAAAAACAGCACACTAGAAACATTATTGTCCACAAAATGCTTACCTTGAATTTCACCGAACATTACACTATGGGAGGACAAACATCTTAGGCCGAAAATACATTATGCGCCTCAAAGTATGGCCATATATGGAAATGCCATATATTTTTAGGAAGCACTGACTACTACACCAGTGCTGGAAGCGCATATTTGCCGGCGACAAATCGAGATGGCAAAACGATGTGGCAGGGAACTTCGAGTTTGAATTCTTCGTCTACTGTCATCTGGGCTGTACGGAGGCAGAAAACTTAGGCGAGGACCTGTTTGGTGAATAATATCAACAAGTTCAGGGTACATGTGAATCTTGGCGTTGTCCATGACAACAATAGAACGGTGCAACGGTTAGGGATTTAGAAGCGGCGCCATGCACTTTCACAAAAGCAACACGAAAACTGCTACGCGTAAAAGTTCCCTCCGTGGTTTCCCACCCGACGAACCCTTGGTGGTCTAGGCATGCAAGAATTGAGCGGCGCTTTCCTCTCCCAAACGACGACTTTACCACACATTTTGTCACATGCTTTGGCCACCCGTATCGACGGTGCGCATGCCGCCTTTGGAGGTCTCATCGATGAAAAGGAGCAGCTGAGGGTAAGAGTAGATCGCGCAAAGCTTAGACTTGTAGCTAGCTACCTGCAATAATTTTCATCAGTTCCAATTCACAATAAAGAATCTAGATATACGTAGTTACTTCAGCAGGAACGCGCTCGCGGGCTGCACGCGTCAGCTTTTTGCTTGTCAAATGTAGATCAAAGTGAAGTGCACGACATATCGTCGAGAGAGAGGTATTTTTCAGCGCGGGGAAATTTGCTGTGATACAGCCTTGAAGCTCTTCTAGGTAAAAAGTCGGGTGAGAATCGATGTAATCTGTCACCCCAGCTAGTACAGTTGGAGACCATCGAGCAGTAAAGTGGGGAGGCTTGCGCTCGTCAACAACTCCCTTTAAGAGGAAGAGGCGATACCACCTCTTGATAGTTCTTGGTTTGGGTCCTAAGAGGTCGCTGATGAACCCCAAATCGAGCCCGTACACGTACAGCAGGGTCACCGCTCACCAGCGGAAATCGTGGGAGAACATCATCGGATTTCAAGAAGTTTCAAAAATGAAGGGCTGCAAATGCAACGTGGAAATGCCCGTGTAATAGGGCAATTCCGAGCTGTGTTTCCTAAAAGAGAGTATATTTTTCGATGTTGCTGTTATATAACCGAGGAAATGTTCATGTTTTAGTATTATTTACGAGTTACAATTTTTAAAATCGAGCACAAATCATATGTAGCAAGAATTTGTTTGACAATCTTATGCCCGCACTTAGTCGAGTTGGTGTGTGACTTTTGGAACAGAAGTTGGTGTGTGACTTTTGGAACAGAAGTTGGTGTGTGACTTTGGAACAGTACCATGGCAGCAGATCCGGACGCGGTCGACCTTTACAGCCAGGTGAAAGCTGTCAAAGACCATGCCATCGAGAAGACTTTGAAGATGTACAGTCGTGGAATAATTCGCTACATAGTGTGGCTCTACGAGAACCGCGGAACTGTCCTGAGTGGTGACGTACTTGGAGCGCGATGAGATGATGATTTTTAGGGCAATCGCGGGGGGCTTAGGACGCTTAAGACGGATAGCCTGCTGAGATTTATGGATTCGGGTTCGTAACCATAATCTCAGCACGCTATCCGTTATCAATTACGAGCAACTCCGAGCGTTCAGCAGGCGCGTAAAATGCTTCAAAGTGTGATGGAGAGTCTTCCTACCAGCGATATCACCCCGACAAATCGCCAACGGCGCAAGAATCAGCTCAAATGGTCCACTTTTCTGAATGGAATTCGTGAAAATCGGTGTACAGCAAGCCAAAACACATAGCTTAGCATCACTGTCGCGAGTATTATCAGTAAAAAATGTATGAGCGATAGCACAGTACAAACCCAGCTAACTTAACATCAACGAGTAGGCTTGGTATGTCATTGAGGGTGTACGCGATCTAAATGCACAGAAGCTTCTTCAGGTGACCTTACATCTAAATTCTGGTGCGCTTCTTCTCCTTCAGCTCGCAGCATTTCTCGTTAGTGCAGCAGTACCAAAGTGTGATCCGGTATTGAGTTTTGTGTTTCACGGTATTGTTTTGTGTGCGTCTCGCGCCAACAGATTCGAAAGGCCATCGGCTGTCCCCCAAAATAACAGGGATTTGTATCGAAAAGTCGCCAGGGGCAAAACGAATTCGTGCGCGCACAGACGCACAGAAAACGCATAAGTCTTGATACAAAAGTGGTGTCAGACGCCAACAAATTCAAGAGAATCTCTATTTCTTATAGATGGTGTGCCAAAATATTTGCAATCGACAAACTCTCGTTATTTTGCCCGACTGGGTAACACGAAACACGACAGCTCATACAAACTCAAAGTTAATTTTTCAGCCTTATCACAATCCCAAGATAAGCAGGACGGGTGTCGTCTTGGTCTTGAGGTTTGCTCCGCTGCGCGTCGCAAAGGCAGTCGCTTTGCTCCTGCGATAAAAAGATTCTAACTCCGACCGAGAACAATGCTCGGCTCGCTGAGGAGCTCGGCGCTGGGCCTGCCTCAGCAAATACCGCACGGCCCTGTTGCGCGGGCACCCCGCGCGGGTTTGCCGCGGTTACGCGTGTTGGAAGTGCAGGATGTGCACGTACATCGACTCCAGAGTAATATCCTATGTTGCGGCATATGGAAGGTTTTAGAAGGGATCTAGGCATAGTGATAGGTCTTAGTTAGCGGATGGTTGGTTAGTTCTCACTTCGAGATTGGTAAAGCCAATGACAAGGCCCCGGCGGGGCCGAAACGCGTCTGGCACGCGTTCAATCCAAGTCATGCATATCTACACGATTCTACATTTCCTACAACGCGGCCTCTCACCCGCTCGCCTCCGTTGACCTTATCTGTCTTGATTTGCGCTCCATTTCACCCCCTCTTTTCCCAGTCGGGCAAAATACTCACTTCCTATTAGTAAACACTATTATTGTGCGTTCAACTCGATCTTCCAAGTCGATTGGTTGAATCGACCGAGCACAAATCGCCGGCGAATCGCCCAAATACAAAATTCTCTAAATTCAATTCTAAGTGCGATAGCGGACTTATTCGGAGTTCTACAGTGCAGTCCAGTCGATTGCAAAATGACTTGAAAATTGTATTGGACGATTCAACCAAGTCGACAAAACCGGAATTTACAATAATGATATGCAAATTACACACCCCTATTTGGTCCTAACGCATTGTGCGTAAATGGCTCGTCGAAACGTACTTCATGGGGCGTCAGCTTGGGAGCGCGAAGAGAGGGCAAACCAGCAACGAGACTATGCAGCCCAGCTGCAGCAACAGGTGTGCGCTACGTATTTCAGTCTCAGCCTGAGGACATGAACTGGAGCATCCTCATTTCTCGGTATAATATTTTATACAACACGGCACCAGGTTCAGCAGAAACAGGCAAAACAGGAACAAGAAAGGGCTCTAAGGCAACAAGAGCAACGCGAGGAGCTCGACATTTTGGTAACTATGTAAACTACTCCACAACACATGGACTTGTATACACACTGACCACTAACTTGTATACACACTGACCATGATTGTCTTATGTGGCGTTGCTGTCAGGAACGCGAGAGAGCGACCGCAACTCGAAAACACCAGCCACAATATGAAGAAGTGGCACCACCTGATCCTCCAATACCCGCACATTCGCCCCATCGAGCAGTCTCGTTGCCTCACATGCCTATGGCAAACCAGCAGATGCAAGGAGCACATTTACTGTCACCACTGAAAGCAACGACTACCGAAAGCAATGTTGAAACCAACTCATGGCCAATTGTGGCCCAGTCGGAGCACCACGACCCTGCGTCAATGTTAGCAGCAGCTACGGGTGGTGTGTCTGAGTTTCATGCACCCTCCTTCGCCACTGCACCCTCTATCTTCGAGTCCCTCGCTCGTGAACCTGGCATTGGGGCACGATCGATCGCTTTTTACGACGACTTAGCAGCACTACAACGGCTTTCTGCCGAGGTTTGTCGGACAAACGCAGTTTCTCAAATGCCTGCCTGGATGACATGAGCTGATCTTGTGAATATTGAGCGTTACACAGTTCGAGTCAGCGGCGAAGTCGAGGCGCACCAAGACGCAGGTTCGCCCAGTCAAACTGCACTTCTTGTTGTGGCAGCTAACCAAACATTTAAACTTTGATTTTGACGCAGAGCAACTATGCCAAGCCAAACTTTGTTCAACAGCAAGACACCCCACTGTCTACGGCTTTCGCCTCCTCGTCGCCCGTAAAAACTCGCACCGACCAGGTTCGTTCCACGATACGAGGCAAACTGCTTCAATACTTAAACATTTTTTCCAGTGCATTCAGGTAAAAGACGATGGTAATCTGATCGAAAACGAGCATGCGGTGCCTCGACTAAAACTGCAGTACGTACTAATGCATTCTCGTGTCGAGCGAGTAACCATGCCCATCAGTTTGTTGCTGCTACATGCACAGCTCAAGCCTTGACGGATTGCTCGGTGAAAGTGTTTTACTTCCACTCAATACAAAACGACAACGACACCCGTCGCACAACCACTTTACAACGCAAGCGCTTCAGTCCTCAGTGTCACCGCTACAACGATTCACTACTGCAGCGAAGACCATAAACGATGTAGAAGATGAGACGACAATGAAAGCTTTGGACAATCACAGCGAGATGCTGCACTTTAGTCGTTAGCATAGCCTAAGTGACATCAATGTACCTCACTCAAAAACGAAACGAGATGCTGCACTTTACACCGACGGCATCCTGAAACAAGTCAGGGCGATTAGAAGTGAGAGTCCCCATCGACTGAAATGCTGTCTAACTAGATTGAGATTATTAATCGTTCAGTTTTCTGGGTAAGCTTCACTACTCGCAACAGCCATGAGCTCAGACGACTGGGATGTCATATTTCCCAAGACGCACACGGCATCCCTCTTCATCATGAAAGCTGGGCCAAAGCTATCACCACAAGCGTATCTAGGTATTCGACAGTGAGCAACGGTGTCAGTCTTTCAACCCCTGAAAAGAAAGAAGCAACGAAATGTAGACGCACCTCGAGCCTTCCCATCGCCACTGTCCCACAACAGCACCACAAGTTTCTCTGGGACATCGAATTTCGCCCTCTGAGTTTGTTGCGGCTTGGTCAATCGTCCATAGTTGTGGGTCAATAAACCATTGCTTGCAGTCATTTAGTGCGGTCAGCACAGTCGAGTCTTCGTCTAGTAGTGCTGCCAATTGGTCGATTGTTGACCCACCGTTCACTTCAGAAGGAACTTTCTTGTCCATGCCGACAAGCTGCTTGACACACCGCTGCCACTCCGCTGCGTTGCGCTTGAGAAATACTGCGTGTGCGGGCATTTGGCCTACAGCAGCAGATGCGAAAGCAGGCAAATCCGGCTTTTGTACCTCGAGAACGCCAGATCGAGTGTGAACTTGACCATTACCCCTCTTGTCGTCAGTCAAAGCTTTTGCTGTCCGTTTGGAGCCTTTGAAAGACGTGAGCGAGCGCCACAGAGTACTACCCGCTTTTTCTTGGTTTCTCCACTTGCCTTACACGACGACAAAGTTGCCGAGCCAGTACGTTTACTTTCTTCAGATGCAGGTCGCTGTGTTCGCTGAAGAGTTTGAAGCTCAATTGTAGACTCTGACTCCCCTTTAAGCAAGCCCTCGGCATTGACATTCGGTTTTGTCAGCACAGGAGACGCACTTCTCCTTCTGCTGGTAGACGTTTCCGAGCTGGTGGCGGATTGTACACCATTTCCTATCGTTACGGTTGGGCTGTGCGGCTTTAAGCGCAACTTGGCGAGCAGTGGCTTCCTTGTAATACTCTCTCTGGCTGTGACGACAACTTTCTCCTCTCGTATTACTGCTACAGCAGTCGCTGAGCTGCTGATTTGCTTTTGCCCCCGTAAAGCGCTCAAGAATCGCGTGCTCTCACTTTCAGCGTCTGGTTGCCTCGTTAATTTAGTCACTCTGTGGTGAACAATGGCGCCAGCACAAAACAAACTTTCTCCGCAGTTTTGACAGCCGTAAACTGTTCCCATCGAACGCAGTGCAGGTATGAAAGAGGAGGCTGGCACTTTTCCTGCTGCAGCTTTGGAACAACCTTCCCCGCAAGGTGTTGAGAAACAAAATCCGCTTGGAAATCTTTCTCCTACCATCCCGCGATCGTTGCACCCCGACGCTAGCATCTCAATCGAAGACTGCTTTTTCAATAGCGGTGGTGGAGGTGAGTGACTTGATGCTTGCTGCGACTGGCGGCGCTTCTTCGCAATTTCAGCAACTAGTTCTCCGTCCTCGTGCTGCTGCGCCAATCTTGTCAAGCGAGCCTTGAGGAGATGTTGATTTGCGACGAAAACATCACCATGGGCAGTCTCGAGAAACTTCAACTGGGCATCGAAACCAACGTTAAGACTCACGACAGGTCGTAGAGCCTTCACATGAGCAGAAATGGCTGCGTAGGACATTTGCTGCTTCATCATCAAGAATGCCATCGCCACGGCAGGAGACCTTGAACGGCCTCCAGCACAGTGAACGAGAACGCCACCGTGCTTTAGGCCAGCATCGATAAATATTGCAGCAATTGGTAGGCAGCTCAGCAAGCTTGCGTACTCCTTGTCGCGGATGCTGAGGCTCAGGTACGTAAAGTCTTCGGGGAAGGTCGCGTAGCTACCGGCGAGGTTGAGCACGTGTGAGATTTTGTTGGACTTGAGCGCTTCAACGTTAAAAGCTGCGTGGATAGAGCCCACGAACAGCCCGGCAGCGACCTCCACCGGAACATTATCTTGAACAATCGAAGTCTGCAACCGAAGCCCGTGAGCCTTCCGCATCGACATCTCGAATCCACAGCAAATTGTACTGTGCGGATAGAACCTTGGTTTTCGCCGTTCTCAACTGGGCTGGGAGTAAGATGGAGACTGCGTGTGTCTTCCGTAGCAGGTGTCGTTGTAAGCCAGCGAATGGAGCGAGCATTTTCCACGCAGCCTGATTAAAATAGACTTCTGGCCGCTTTCCAGGAATGGCATGGTGCTCTTCCTCAGGAACGTCCGGTTGAACCTAACAGCACCAGGTTGCCACCGCTACGTTAAGCAGACAGACAGACAATCAGCACCAAGTCTGGCACGTTAATTTTTAGCAGATAAGATGGCTCATGGTAATGTTCAAGTACGTGAGGTGATCGACGATACTAGTGCAGCGGAATGGCGAGCAGGTATTCGAGCACGTCGGGTCTTCTCCGTCCGTCTCGCTGCACTTGCGGTAGTTTGCCGAGAACTCGTCGTAGAAAATCTGGAGCGCAAGAAGCAGCAGCATGTAACAATGTTAGTCCTCCATGCTCGTTCGTCTCACTCCACCCACCACATCAGAACCCACCTCTTCCGTTGTGTGCTCGAATCCAGTCCACGTTGGCGGCAAGTGCGGCACTGCGTCCTGGAAGTGGGTCACGCGGAACACGTCCATACTGGCATTGCGTAGTCTTCCACTGAAGTTGGTGTTGCCCACGCGGGGCTTCCCGAACGTGTACAGTGCGTGCACGGGCATCTTCTCAATGTACTCTAGTTCAAATGCACAAATGGCCGCGACAGCTCCACCCAGCGAATGCCCCGTGACCATGAGTGACGTGTGGGGGTGTTGAAGTTGCAGCTTCTGTAGTGTGGCCAAGACCTGCGGAGCCACGGAGCGATAGGCCCAGTAGAAACCCTCGTGCACCATGACCCCAGGGAACTGTGAGTAGGCACGTCGCTTGAGGAAGGTGAGATTGTCCAGCCAATTGGTGACGTCCATGCTGCCTCGGAATGCGACCACCAGTGCGTCGTAGAGCTTCGAGTAGCCCACGAGTCCCTGGAAATTGTCCTTGGCGTCCTCCACCACTGCGACGTCCTCTAGCGGAGGCACGAGACCGCATGGCTGGCAGTTCCAGTGGATAATATGCTGTTCCTGACAGTACGAGACCGACGTCACATGGGCCAGATACAGCGCTGTGGTTTCATTGTAGCTCGAGTTGGAGGAGGGAAGTTGCGGCGGCGGCAATTGGTCAGCAGGGAACGAGTGCTGCCAGACACTGGAGGCGCAAATGGACGAGAGCGATTGCAGCAGGAGAAGCGCACGCAGGAACGACGCGTTCATGGGATTCCAATTCCGGTGTGTGCCATTCCGTCAGGTGGAGATACTGCTAGATTGAATAGCGGATGGGAGCGAAGGGCATACAAATATGCTGTTTCATGTACCTTGAGAACGAATGACTCGTCGATGGTGATATCTCAGCCATCTTCTTGGAGGATGTGTGTGGTGCACACCATCCCCAAACTTCAGCTTCTCCGGACATCAAGTTCGTGTGCA
Organism: Phytophthora sansomeana; assembly: GCA_032158285.1. Lineage (NCBI taxonomy): Eukaryota > Oomycota > Peronosporomycetes > Peronosporales > Peronosporaceae > Phytophthora > Phytophthora sansomeana. Next base: position 23,882 of record JAPDHH010000222.1, read on the forward strand.
ACTGGAACTCGAGGAGCTCAAGGGGATGTATGAACAAACTTCGATACGTTCTCCGAGCTGGTAGCAACTAATGGCAGCAATCCCGACCATTCTTTTGTGTGTGCTTTCCTTCGGTGCCAAGCGTAGACGCGGTCCAGTTCTGCGACCTGGCATACCAGTTGAACGAAATGGACCGATGCACCACCACCTGGAGGCAACTATACGATGCGATGTAGGCGATGAGGATTGCTCGTACACCAAGCCAACGACGCCACTGTTCTCCTCCATGCAGCTCCTTCGCAGCAAGAGCAGCCTCGGCAATCGTTCAGTACTGCAAAGGGCCAATACAATTTCGCCCTGCAACGTCAGTAACGGCCGCTTTAACACGGAAAAAAGCATGTGGCAAAGGCATCAGTCGCAATGTCCCCAGCAATACTGATTGCAACTATGATGCATGTATTATCTACCAGCAAATGCAGTGCCGGCCATAGGTCTCCGAGGCAGCATGGACGCCGCTTTCGTTGGGGAGTCCTACCTGAATGGCAATCTACCGCAGTACAGTAAGGCTATGTAACGCACACCAACCAGCTGGGTGCGGCAGTATAGAAACGCCTCACTTGCCTTCACTATGGCCGTCACCTCTTCACTGGTTTCCACTATTAGCGAGCCAGCGCCCATTGTTCGCTTCGCTTCCCAAGGCACATCCACCGCCACCACCGCCGACTCGGCGCGCGTGCAGTTCGACCGCGAGAGCCCCAAGCGCAGGCAGTTCGACCCAAGAGCAGCAGCAGCATGGCGGACGTGGCCTCGTTGCCCCTTCCGCCGCAGGAGATCCACCCCAACAACGCCGTGTTCGCCGCGCGCAGTCTGCCTCGGCCCCTCACGTGGCAGCGGCGCGAGCACATGACGCACCGCCGCGTGATCCTCACGCGCATTGGGCAGTTGCTGGCACGCAACGCTCAGCTCGTTCTGAGCCAACAGGGGGCAGCAGGAGCCGCAGATCTGAGCAAGACGTGGGTGCTGGCGAGGAAACTGGAAGTGCTCATGTTCATCCACTCGGCCTCGTTCCTGGAGTACGCCAACATGGACAGTCTGGCCAGACGCGTACAGGCACTTACGGCTGGCATTGTCAACAAGAAGATCCGAAGAGCGACGAGCATGACGCCCCCAGCCAGTGAGACGGGGAGTGCCACAGTAACCAGCAACGCACGTCATCCACCGACGGTGTCGCCTGTGATGCACACGGCGCCCAGTGCGGCTCTCGTGGCCGGAAGAGTTATCAGTCCGTCGTCGGAAGGGTCCGCGACGCCACCTGTCGCAGCTGCTGGAGGAAGCGTCCGTCCGCTGCCGCGCATCTCGCACCTGATCCACAAGCGCAGCTTTAACGAGACGGAGTGTGAGCGCCGTATGGATGACGTTAGTGTCCGCAAGAAGATGCGCATCGCACTGATGCCTGAAGGCGAGGAGCCGACAAGCGAGCTGGAGGAGAAGCCCAAACCAAGCGAACTGGGGGTTCTCTTGTTCCGCGGGTACGAAGAGCTCAGCAAGATTATTTGGAGTTACGTGGATGGAGTACAGATCATGCGTTCGCGCGGTGTGTGCCGCATTGCCTGTGCGCTAGCGCCGCTGTTTGTGACGTCGCTGCAATTGAGTTGCAACGCTGTCCAAAAGGCGCTGGAGACCCGAACTGGCGGTGATGCGTGCATTCTTCGGGAATGTATTCACCTCAGACACTTGGAGATCGTGTCGCTGTCTGCAGGGATAACGTTTGGAAAGCTATCGATGCGTGCCACGAACTGCCCACAGCGGTTCGTTGTGACGCACGATGACCACGAGCAGATTGTGCTGTCGATGGCAGAGCAGATGCGTCTGAATACGTTCCCAGGGCTCACGCGTTTGAGTATCACGTGCCTGTTCACCAACGATGAAGCAGACGGAGAGGCCGACGTTCTTTTGAACACGTTGATGCTAGGCTGCTGTCCGCGGATAGAGGAACTTTGCCTCCCTGGAAACAGTTTTGGTGACTATGGAGCGACAAAGGTAGCGCAAATGCTGCGGTCACAGGTATGTCCGAACCTCACGCGATTGGATCTGCGACGGAATTTTATCGGAGAAGATGGTGTTCGTAGCTTGTGTCATGCGTTGGCTGACGGATGCGCACCCAACCTTACGGAGCTCTGTTTGGGCGGCAACACCATTACAGACTCAAGCTTTCATCACGTGCTTTACGCGATGGAGAGCGGCCAGCTGCGGAAGTTGCGCTTTTTGGGAATCGAGATGAACTATCTGACAGCGACTAGTATGGAGATGCTGGGGCGCACGGTCGGCAAGCTAGTTTGCCCCGTTCTTTCGCAGATCTCCTACAGTGACAACAGTGTGGACAACGAGTCTGCAAAGCGGCTGATCGCCACTGCTGTGTACCAGGAGCGCGTGTGGCAAGCGAAACGCCAACAGCGGATCCGTGATGGCGACATTAGCGAAGACGAGAGTTCCTGCGACGAGCAGTTATCAGATGAGGAGGTCGTTTGAAGACGCACAAGTGAGCGTTTGTAGATGTGAGCGACGACAGGTGGCACGACACAGAGGTGGATAGATCATGCTGCCTGTAGCCACTATTTAACGGAGAGGAAAGGAGCGAGCCCACCAATAATTTATACATCGAGCTCTACTGTACTCTTTCCTTCATGACTTTCCTGTGCCTCTATCTGCATGTAGTGAACGAGAACTTTACCCAATCTCTAACTAGCACGCTGTCTGCAAGTTCGCAAGCTCGGCGTCTGCAAAACGCACGGGCTCGTTCCAATTGGACGTCTTGGGGTCGAGTTTGAAGACGATCAGCTGAAGCTCACGATGCGAGACCACATTGTCAGGTCGCGGCGTGGGAAGAAACTCGTCGCCTTGCACGCGCTCGAATTGAAAGCCGAAGGCCACAGCTTCCTTGAGCAGGAGGTCCTCCGTGGACTGCGCGCGGCACACGAATCCACAGCAGAACTTGGTCTCCAATGGGTTCCTCGAGCGCAGGAGCAGGTACTTGATGGTCTGCAGAATGGGTTTGACCAGAATGGGCCAGCACACCACATCAGCACCAATGAGCACGTCCACGGGATACGGGAAGGCGCGCTCGAAGGCTTCCACACTCTCGTGGTCTCCCCAAAGCAGCTGCAGCACCTGCACTTTGCTGGCATCTGCGTTCTCCTCTGCATTCTCTTCCAGAAGCTCCAGTACAATGTCATTACCGTCCGTCAAGGCCGTGTGGGCCCTACAACAAAGAGCAATATCGACTGTCAGCTATGGATCAAGTGTAAGGAGCAGACTGAAGACGTACGCGAATTTGGACGCGACGAGGCCGCTGAGACCGGCACCAGCTCCTAACTCCACCACATTCTTGCCGGCAATCTCGTTGCGATGGGCCACGAGGTACCAGGCCAGGAAGGCGGACACAGGCCACACAACTTGGCCCGTGAGGTCGTGGTCTGTGGAAGCGGCTTGAGAGCTTTGAAGCTGCTGCGTCACGACTCCAAAGTCGAATTCCTGCGTCACGTAGCTGAGAGAAGAGGGTTAGAGGATGGAGAGTGGGAGTCAGAAGGACCGTGAGAACGTACTCGCGATTCACGAACAGGTCGGTGCTGAAGAAGTCCTCATAGTCCTCTTCCGGTGCGCTGTTCATGCTTGGCCAGCAATATGGACGTGGTGGTGGTATATACGTGCCTTACTAAGTACGACATAGTACAGTGGGTGCCTGGATTTAGTGCCAGCTCACGTGTTGGAGCACTTCAACATGCCGGCAAGTTGCTGCGAGCTCTCCACCACCTTCAGGCCATGCGTTTTACTGGTTTCAGAGCTCTGCATTATTCTACAAGTTGCCTTACAACTCCCATCGGTACGGACACCGCAGACAAATGACGATGATCCGCGTGCGATCCACCACCGCCTTGCGTCGCCACTGGCGGTAGCGCGTGCGGGAGCTGCCACAGTTCCGACACTCGAACAGGTCCGACTCGAAGCCCTCGACCTCGCGGCCGTCACGCATCACCTCGTGCGTCCGCTTCTTGATCCATTCCTTGCGTTGGCGCACCAGCTGCGGGTTGGCCATGTCGGCGGCGCTCATGCGCACCAGACTGTGCGATGGTAGCTCCCCGGACAGCAGGCGGTTGCGCAGCGCCACGTTGCGCGAGTCCTTGAGATTAAATAGTAGCGTCCTCGCCTTGTGCGCGTACGCCTTCGTCAGCGAGTAGCTGCAAGGAGCACAGACATTGACACACAAAAGACGTCAGTGGTCTCAACTCACCATTCTACGCATGCGTTAGCATGTATCTCATCTCTCACCTTTGCCCGTAGGCAGCATAGAGCTCCGCCTCCACGTCCAACGCCACCGGGACGGCGCCCGGGTCCAAGGGACGCAGAATATCCGCAAGTCTCGACGAGAAGCGACGACGCGCGACTGCAATGCTCGCGAGACTCCAGGACTTGCACACACGCCCCACTTGGCCAAAGCTGATGATCAGGGCCAGAACTTCATGAGGCAACGTCGCAGCGACTGACGGTCGAGCAGCTACAGCAAGTGGCGTCTCCTTGTCTTCGATTGTTTCTGCAGCTGCTGGTTTCTCTTCCAGCTCTGGATTGGACTCATCCACTGCTCTGTCAGGACTCTTGGAGCCTATTACACAGTCAACACCAGCAGCTCCATGAGTCTCAGACGTCTCTTATCCCCAGTTAATCCATCGGTAGCTGATACCTGCGAGGTCCAATTCCTCCTCGAGCTCCAGCGCCCACGCGTCGTCTTCTTCCTGATCCTCTTGGTCTCTCAATAAAGCGCTCGTCTGCATCACGCCCCCACACTTCTCCAACTCCAATCGCCTCTCAATCGGTCCTGTACACCCACGTCGTCCACTTAGCAATTGACCCCATACTGAGCTGTAGTGCAAAATGGCGGATGTCGTTTATCATGTGGTCCACTCGACATCTGACTCGACAGGTTGCGCGAAGGTACACTCGCCACCCGAGCCACGCGGCCCCTAATTAATACCAAGATGCGGCAGCGAGCCGTCAAGAGCGACGTAGACGACGGCGGGCTGGGCGACGACGCGCACGAGAGCGCCGTGACGCGCTCCGCCCGCCGCGTGCTCAAGAAGGTGGACGTGTACCCCAAGATGCACCGCGAGTTCAAGGTGCAGACGGAGTTTGGCGCCACCATTTCCATCGTGGCGGGCATTGTCATGGCCATCCTCTTCCTGTCGGAACTCAGCGCCTATTGGAGCGTCAACACACACGAACATATGGTCGTGGACTCTTCTCTGAGTGAGAAGCTGCAGGTGAATCTGGACGTGAGTTTCCTGGCCGTCAACTGTCGAGACGCGCACATTAACGCCATGGACGTGGCGGGGGAACTGCAAGTGAATATGCACCAGACAGTGGTCAAGACGCGGCTGGATGCCAATGGGAATCCCATTGGACGCCCCATCTCCATGGTCACAGACGAACTCGCAGAGCAACAGGTCAAGACGGAGCTGCCGGCAGATTATTGTGGCAGTTGCTACGGAGCCAGACACCCGGCAGGCAAAGACTGCTGCAACACGTGCGAGGAGGTGAAGGAGGCCTTTATTCACAGCGATCTGTCGCTTGAAGAGGCAGAGCAGAAGGAGCAGTGTGTGCGGGAGATCGTGGAGGAGGAGAAACTGGCACAGGACGGAGAGGGATGTCGCTTCACTGGCAAAATGTTCGTCAACCGCGTGGCGGGCAACTTCCACGTTGCACTTGGACGGACGTTCCATCGCCAAGGGCGACTTGTGCACCAGTTCCGACCCGGACAGGAGCACACGTACAACTCGAGCCACATTATCCATAGCTTGTCCTTTGGCGAGCCGATGCCGGGCGTCGTTGGACCTCTCGATGGCGTCTCGAAGATTGCAGCGCAATGTAAGTACAGTGGGCCTTTTTGTCATGTGATTGATATGTTGAATAAGGGGCTAACTGTACTTTGCTGTGTGCTGTGTGCTTGTCAATGTGATATAGCTGGTGGTGTGTTCCAGTACTACATCAAAATTGTGCCTACGATCTACAGCGACATCGACGAGAACGCGATCCACTCGTACCAGGTACATTTGCTCTTCTACTTCCGATAAGGTTTACGCCTGATTCTGAAAACTCACCCGTCTGTTTGTTTGTTTCGCCAGTTTGCCGTCACCCAGCAGGGAAACTACTTGAACCCTCGCGGACAAATGACGTCGCTGCCAGGTAATGCCGCAGTCTTTTCCCTTTTGTATGACTCGACTAAAGCTAACTTTGCTTTGGCTGATGTAGGAACCTTCTTCGTGTTTGATCTGTCTCCGTTCATGGTGAAGGTGGAGAACGACCGTGTGCCGTTCACGCACTTCCTGACCAAGATCTGCGCCATCGTGGGCGGCGTCATCTCGGTGCGTTCTGTTCTCTCATGCGGTTCAGCATTATAGTCATTCTAACCCATCGCGTCCTTTTGCTATTGCACAGATCGCTGGCTTCGTGGATTCGTTCATGTACAACTCGCTGCACGTCCGTCGTCGTGTGTCCACCACAGGCGGCGGTGCCACCAAGTTCGGCTAAGCTTTACGTCGTGTCTTAATCAGAAAAACATGTAGCGAAGTTGAAGGCGATAGACTGTCGATTGATTCCGGCAAGGAAACAACAAACATTCCTATTATTTGTCCTCCAATGTCTACACTCTGTCAGTTAACTCAACAGTCTCTTTCCATTTCGTACTTAGCATTTCCACTATGGGCGGAGAGGACGTGCGCAACGCCGCCGAGCGGCTCCGGAAGCTGCTGCGCTCGGCCCAATACCCGCAGCTCAGCACGCTGCGTCTCGAGGCCGGAGACGTGTCGGACTTACTGCGCGTGCTGCACTTCATCCTGCTGGACTCGTCCCATGCCGTAGCCAAGTCCCTCGTGGAGAAAGGCTACGATTTGTATGGCAAGACGGACGCGCGCTTCGTGGAGAGCGCCTTCCGCCTCTTGAGAGACGAGTTCCGGTGCTTCCCGTCGTTAAGTGCGACCCAGTTCCTGTCCAAGCAGTTCGTGGCCAGAAGACTCACGATCGTGGCGGACGCAGCGTCGGCGGTGGCCCACAAGCGACAGGAACTCGAGCGACTCAAGCGCAGAGAGGACGCGGTGTGGTCTCAGCCTCAGGACGGGGGCAGGAGACGGGAGATGAAAGCGCAGATGGAGAACCACGTGCTGCCTACGACGGTGACCAACCACGCAGCTAGTATACTGCAGCATTTGAAGATGCAACAGACAGAAGCACAGAGCAACGGGGAGAAGGTGGCATCGCCAGCATTGAAATCTACTGGTAGACGAGTGGATAGTCGTGCTGCTCAGGTGGGTTGGTGGTGAGGGGAGGGTGAAGGGGCTGGACTAATATGTTGGTTGATGCTGTAGGTCGCTGTGCAGTTTGCTGATGAAAGAACGAGTGCGAGTGGAGAACACGAGGTGGTGGACGACAGTGTGCAGACGGACAACACACCGCTGCTGAATGGAGATTCTGAAAAGCTAGTGAAGGCAATTGGAGACTTGAGTCGCCAGCTCAGCGAGATGTCGGGGGCACTTATGAACAAGATTTCGAGTGTGGAGACGCGCCTGGGTCGACTCGAGGGTCAGATGCACGACGTCCAAGGAGCTGTTGAGGAACAGCGCGATCTCTTCAGGAAATCAACTTCGGTTCACATTAAAACGACGACAGATACAGCAGACGTCGTATTACCCAAGACGGCGAATACGGCTGACACGCACCAAAGATTGGATGCAGAGCCTCCGTGTGCGTGGCCACCACAGCCTTCAGTCTTCGAGAGGTACTAGATCCAAGGTGATCGCGAAGTTAGTCGACGCTAAGATTTGAAGACTAAGCCGACTAGAGCAAACAAATCAACACCAGAAGTTGACATTAAACAGGACTCTACACCCAGCTACGCACAAGACGACCAACAATTAACAGGACAGGACGATGAGTGGATCCAAGGGACCTAGCACGAGTGCGGCACAAAGCACTTTTTCAGCAACTTGGCAATCTCGCAGAAATTTGGCCGATCACCTGCTCCCTGGCTCCAGCAACGCTCGATTAGCTGCTTCAGCTCTGGCGTGACCTTCTTGTCACGAATCTGCGGACGTTGGCCACCCTTCGCAAACAAAACTGCTGCGAACGGACCTTTGCCCACGAATTGACGCAAGTTTTGCATGTACGGCTCCTCCTCATGCAGCACCTCGTTCATCAGCACGCCGAACGAGTACACATCAGTCTTCTCGTTGGCAATCATGCTGGAACTCAAGAGCTCCGGAGCCATGTACGCTGCCGTACCACCAGCAGTCCCCTCGAAGTCGACATCGTCGTCGTCGCTGTTTCCCGTTGCACCATTGAGCATGTGCGATGACGTGGTGCTGGCTGCCTTGGCACGGAAGGTGGAGAGACCGAAGTCAGCGATCTTGGCCTGGAAGTCGTCGGTGATCAGCACGTTCTGCGGCTTCAGATCGCCGTGCGTCACGTTGCACTCGTGCAGTTGTGCCATTCCATACGCGATGCCGAGCAAGATGTTGAGCTTGACGCGGCCGTCCGTCATCTTGGCCTCGACGTGCGAGTCTTCGCAGTAATGCAGCAGATAGCTGAGACTTCCCTTGGGCACATATTCCATGACGAGACTGACGGGGTTGAGCGTGTATCCGTACAGCTGGACGATGTTGGGGTGGTCTCCGAGCATACCGAGGATGAGTGTTTCGCGGATGAACATCTTGCGCTCCTTTTTGGTGAGCTTGGAAGCGTGCAGCTTCTTGATGGCGACTTCCTTTGTGTTCCACTTGCCTCGGTACACAGCACCAAAGCCACCTTGGCCAAGCAGTTCGTCATCTTCATCGATTTCAAGGTCATTTTCGAAGTCGAGTTGGGTGACGTTGCTCTTGGGCATGAAGCTGTCGTCTCCTGCATCATCGTCAACGATGGCGACGGCGTTGCGCAGGTCTGCAGTGGCTCTCACCGGTTCTGGTTCACAGATCATATCGACGGGTAATTCGCGTTGCTCGTGCATGAAGTTGCTGAACTCGGGATTAATTTGGCACTTGTTCTCGTAGTAGTTGTCACGTTTGTCTTGCTGGATGAGCGCTGGCGAACCACCGATGAAATGTCGAGCAATGGCCTTGGTCATGTCTGGTGAGCCATCTTTAAGGCAAGGCACCCACACTGGGAGGGATTCCGCCGGATGCCATCGTTGGGCTTGAGTCTGAACCCACTGCTTTGCTTTGGTGGTGCGAAGATCGGGAGCTCCTGCTTTCGTGACCGGAAGATCGCTTGGGATACCTACCAGGCGAGTTCGGGTGGTTGCCCCCTTTCCACCCTTGGCACCGCCTTGGGCCGTGTTAGTGGAGTTCAGTGCGAGCTTCTCCATCTTCTCGACCACTTCACGCGAAGACTTGTAGCGCATGTCGAGCTTACCGCTCTTCGTGTAGTGCAAGTCACTGTTCGATAGCACGGGTGAAGCGGTGGACTGAGAAGCCTTGGCGTCACGTGACGACTTGTAGCGCATGTCCAAGGCACCGCTCTTCGTGTAGTGGAGGTCCGACGACGAGGTGTTGCTGTTGCCATTGGTGCGAGAAGTCGAATACGAACTCAATGAAGTCGAACCACTGGAATACCCAGAAGCTACTGCGGCACGAGAGCTGTTGTAGCGCATGTCGAGGGCCCCACTCTTGGTGTAGTGGAGTCCCGACGAAGATGAACTACTGTAGCTTGGTGCTGAGCAACTTGGTGTCTTTATGGATTTTATTTGATAAATCAACTTCTAATTTTCAATATTTATTTAAAATAGAATGGATTAGTCAATTTAATATTAATTTTTATTTAGGTCTTGTTACAAATAAAAATAATACAGTAATTGCTCTCGAACCCACAATATTTATTTGGAAGATAAAGGAGTAGGAACTGGATGACGACGAATACCCCGAAGCGACAGCAGCGCGTGATCTGCTGTAGCGCGTGTCGAGGGCCCCACTCTTCGTGTAGTGTAGATTGCTCATGGTGATAGGACCTAGAGAGGCTCAAGTGCCTACGGCACAGCTTCGAGGCGGTTGAGTTTGGTTGTTGGCTTGTTTGGAGAATTGGAAGTGACCATCGTCAAAAGCCTTTGGAGACAGCACAGCTCAATGGTGAAAGTTAATTAATCTTCATGTTCTGATCCATGAGAACTACGTCCATGGACTCGACTATCCTCGGGTACAAAGTCCATTGTCTTATCTCTACAGAAGTGTCCACCTACTGGTAGTATTCACTGGAGGATGAGGACAGAACTAACAAAAGTGTAGGCCACTGAATGGAAACAACTAACGAAATGCTAATACACATCCATCAGCATTTGTATGAAATCGTTCAGTATAAACTACCCACCTAAGCTTCCCACCCACGCGGTTCTTGGGCGTAGGCCGAGTGGACGAAAGGCAATTGTACTGCATAAAGAGCATCGTAGGCCCACTTCCCACTCTCGTCCTCATTTGCAGCTTCAATCAACTCGCGTTCTCGAGCAGCATAGAGCGAAAGATGGTTCTCGGACCATCCTGCAGGTCGCTCGGCAAGTACGTTGTGGACAGCTCGTCTCTCAATCAGTGTGAGTCTGGCAAACGCTTCGGTGGACAGCAAGTCGAGAGGAATCTGGTGCAACATGTCGTTGCTAGCGCGCAGTAGCATGAGGATGGGGAGCGCCTTAAAGCGCCAAGCGAGCTCTAGCGTCGTTATCTTCGCGAGCTCGGCTTCACCCAAGGTAGCAACGTCAACAGGCATCAAGCGGCGGATCTGCCACGCAGCAGCAGCATTCGCGAGACGATTGATCTCCGTCCACTGTGGTGGGTCTTGAGCGTCGGGAGTGTCGTCGCTCGAAGCAATTGGCGTGTTTGATGGAGCACAAGGCTGCAAGTGAACGGGTGAGATGTCAATATATGGCACTGGCGTGAGAGCCATCCTGCTGGTGCCTTCCTTGCCCACATATTGCGCCCAATCCACAGTCTCTTCCTCTTCGTGTCTTCTCTTGAAGCAGTCCCCAAGAACTCGAGCGAACCAACGATGCACGTCCATTGTTGCTATAGAAGTCTGAGGTTTGAGGAGGTCGGCAGAATGGAGAATGAATCTGCAGTTAGAGTTCTGTAGCTCTTGTCATTGATAGATGGGATCTCTTTCGTACTGAAAGACTGAAAGACAACATCCGAACTGCACTTGCCTCCCCAAGTTGAAGTGATCCGCACCAGATGGCTACACAAATCCCTTTCAATTCCGTTCATCAGTCCCAAATCTGCCGTCAAAAAAAGAGCTCAAGTCCCCAAGCCAAAGAGTCAAGATCGCATCTTATGAGTCTCCACTATACAAAGAGCGGGGCTCTCGACATGCGCTACAGCAGTTCACGCGTCGCTGTCTCTTCCGGAGGGGAGGGGGCTACTATGGAGGAGGGGGAGGGGGAAGTCGTAGTAGCATCAACAGCCTCCACTATACCAAGACTGGGGCGCTGGACATGCGCTACAGCAGTTCCCACGCCGCTGTGGCTGCCACTGCAACGTCCTACGCGACGCCCAAGAGCAGCAGTCGCTCGTCCACTTCAGATCTCCACTACACGAAGAGTGGAGCGCTGGATATGAGGTACAAGAGTTCCCAAGCTGCTGTGCAAGAGGCAGCTGCAGGACCTTTAGAAAACAGCAACTTACACTACACCAAGAGTGGAGCGCTGGACATGAGATACAAAAGCTCACAGGCAGTGGCTCAGCATCTAAACCAGAGGGCTGCAACGTCTCCCCCAGCCCCCACCAGTAGCCATCTCCACTACACGAAGAATGGAGCTCTGGACATGAGATACAAGTCTTCACGTGAAGTGGTTCAGAAGATGCAAGAGCTGGGACTCAATTCGTCGGCCAAGAGCAAAGCCAAGAAGGCTGCAAAGCCACAACGACACTTGGAGGGCGTCCCACGTGACCTGCCAGTGACAAAAGCAGGTGTGCCAGACTTGCGCACTAGTAAAGCCAAGCTGTGGGTCCAGAGTCAAGCTCAACGATGGCATCCAGCAGAATCCCTCCCAGTGTGGGTGCCGTGCCTTAAAGATGGCTCACCAGACATGACCAAAGCCGTTGCTCGACACTTCATTGGCGGCTCGCCGGCGCTCATCCAGCAAGACAAACGAGACAACTACTACGAGAACAGATGCCAACGTGATCGACTCTTTGAGCGACTCATACAGCGGCAGCGTGACATTCCAGTTGAGCTGGTGGTGGAGCCTGAACTGGTGAGAGCCACCGTCGATCTACGGAATGCTTTCGCCAATATTGACGACGATGCAGGAGACGACAGCTTCATGCCCAAGAGCAACGTCACCCAACTCGACTTCGAAAATGACCTTGAAATCGATGAAGATGCCGAACTGCTTGGCCAAGGTGGCTTTGGTGCTGTGTACCGAGGCAAGTGGAACGCGAAGGTAGTCGCCATCAAGAAGCTGCACGCTTCCAAGCTCACCAAAAAGGAGCGCAAGATGTTCATCCGCGAAACACTCATCCTCGGTATGCTCGGAGACCACCCCAACATCGTCCAGCTGTACGGATACACGCTCAACCCCGTCAGTCTCGTCATGGAATATGTGCCCAAGGGAAGTCTCAGCTATCTGCTGCATGCGAGACTCGCACGTCGAGGCCAAGATGACGGACGGCCGCGTCAAGCTCAACATCTTGCTCGGCATCGCGTATGGCATGGCACAACTGCACGAGTGCAACGTGACGCACGGCGATCTGAAGCCGCAGAACGTGCTGATCACCGACGACTTCCAGGCCAAGATCGCTGACTTCGGTCTCTCCACCTTCCGTGCCAAGGCAGCCAGCACCACGTCATCGCACATGCTCAATGGTGCAACGGGAAACAGCGACGACGACGATGTCGACTTCGAGGGGACTGCTGGTGGTACGGCAGCGTACATGGCTCCGGAGCTCTTGAGTTCCAGCATGATTGCCAACGAGAAGACTGATGTGTACTCGTTCGGCGTGCTGATGAACGAGGTGCTGCATGAGGAGGAGCCGTACATGCAAAACTTGCGTCAATTCGTGGGCAAAGGTCCGTTCGCAGCAGTTTTGTTTGCGAAGGGTGGCCAACGTCCGCAGATTCGTGACAAGAAGGTCACGCCAGAGCTGAAGTGGATTATCGAGCGCTGCTGGAGTCAGCACCCCAAGGACCGTCCTACCTTTGACAATATCTCCAAGCTACTCTCGATTTGCACCGTGCCGCACGCGTGTTAATATGGAGGAGGAGTCTGCGATCGCGAGTCGCATTTTGATGTTGCTACCTTCGTGATAGCTGCGATACTTTATATGAGTGCATGAAACTCGTTGAAGCGCCGTACAGAGATCTTACCGATCTTGTCCGTCGGCTTGACATGAACAGAAGCCGGTATTGTTTGAAGCCTGTGCGCAGGTCACTGCATGAGAAAAGAAAGAAACACGAAACAAAAACGAGATAACCAAGAAAAACAAATAAACAGATCAGCTCGTAGAGCTGGCAGAAAAAACTCTCCGTGTCGATCATGTTCTGTTTACATTTCGTTAGCGTGTTGAAGCTGTTGATAGCTCGTCGTGTTCTTACTTCCTCTGTGCACCCTTTGCTTTCACTCTTCTTTCTTTTACTACCCGTTCAACTGGTGATTCCGATGGTAGCTGCTTGTCCCTTGTTTTTCCTTTTGATGTTGGCTTCTTTTCCTGCTTCATCTCCTTACCCTCAGTGGGCATATCTGCCTCCGAATAACGAGATTCCGAGCTAGCAGATTCGTCGATAGCACTCGTCTTGGACTCATTTTCATCTGGCTTCACTTCGGGGCGCTCAACTTTCACGGCGACTACGTTCGTATCCGTCTTCGCGTCATCCAGTTTCAGTGAAGTCGCCCCTGGCACGAACGGAGCTGCATTTGCACTCAGATGCGGCTGACGGGGTTCAGTTTTGAATGAGCGCTTGATGGTCTTGACGTCAACCACGGTCCATGAGTCTGTTGCTGCGGAGTCGACCAGCACATAGTCGTCGTCATTTTCCTCAACCGTACACGCAGGCAGACCTGCTTTTTGGCTTCGTTCGGGTGATTTGGGATGTGTGGAGATCCATGTCGACGTACAGCTTCTGTAATTCAGCGCTGAGTGCCTTGAAGACAGCAGTCTCACCCTCTTCAGCTAATTTCCTCTGGCATCTCCGAAGCGATAACCCCATTTCGCGCCGAATCGTTCGAGTCACATCGCGACTAAGTCGTGTTTCATCGCGCTTCTCCGCCAGCAAATAGTCGGTAAACGACTTTTCCTTTCGGTGGCCAGTCAATGAGTCGTCAAGGAACTTCAAGACAGCAGCCCCCTTAATTTTGTTGGTAGTCGCACGCGTCAGACACAAATTCGGCAGCTCGTTCACGACCTCCTCCCGCAGCAGGAATGCAACGTCCTGCGCTTCTTCCTCTCCACCTTGAAACTGCACACGATGGAATGCGTACGCGAAACACTGTTTCTCCAGAATATGGTCCAGCTCCACTGCACCTACCGTATTCAAGTCCAGCTTGTCTCCATGATACAGATCCCGTCCCTTGAACAGCCTGACGATCCCCCTTCCACGCTGCTTCTCAGTCCCGGATCATTAAACAAGCTCGGCGCCACATACGTCGCTGCAAACTGCGGGTCATGCGCTGCACAGCAATAGTTATAATCTTCCTTCGCGTTATTCGTACAACGTTTTTTCGTGTCGGGCAGAAGTCCACGACACACGGGACGCTGTGGGTTGACCACTCGATGGGCCGTGCAGAACCCGTCAGCATCGATCCCCACCGTCTGCGCACAGCGTCTTCCCGTAGAAGACAGCAGAGCAACACACTGTCGAGTAACAGTAGCGTCCACACGTCGATGCACTTGGCAATAACCTCGTTCGTCCAGTCCCCATTTGATCTTACAGCGCCGTCCAGTGGCTCGAGCGAGACCTCGGCATTGAGCGGCGTTGGGGACGTGGTACTTGCAGAATCCTTGGGCGTTCAGTCCCCACGAGATGGAGCACGGCGTTCCTCGCTTCGTGAGGCCTCTACAGGCGCTGGAGGAAGGAGTGGAGGGGGTCGATACCCCTACTACTGTAGTCACTGGACGGTGGTGCACGCAGAATCCGTCGGCGCTTAGGTCCCATTTGATGCGGCAGCGCTGGCCGGAGGAGCGCGACGTGCCGAGACACTGGCGGGCGTCCGGTGCGTGGAACTTGCAGAAGCCGTCGGCGCTGAGCCCCCACGAGACGGAGCATGGGGCGCCCTGCTTGGTTACACCTCGGCACGAAGACATCGGTTGGAGACTCGATCGGTTTCGGGAGGGTCAGAAGGATGGGTACATTGAAGTTGAGTACATGATGTAGCCATTTGAGTGTAGCCATTGCGTTGGGGCGAGGAGTTTGCTTTGGCTCATTCTCCAATTCTCCAAGTGAAACACAAGTTTCCAAGGGAAGTACAAGTCGGCCGCCAGCATGTGCGAGGGGTTTAAGCCAAACGGGGTGCGCTGCCAGATCGGTCGGGGTCTGGACGAGTTTGGCTATTGCCATCATCATGCCTACCAGCGGCTTCCGACGTGCCAAGGCGTCAGGGTTGACACGAATGAGCCGTGCACGAACCACGCCAAGCCGGATTATGGATATTGTTGCTCTGCCCACGACCCGAGCGTGTTGCGCATTTCGCCGACAATCTTCGACCCGATGGATTACTACCTTCGTGACTCAGTCCAAGAAGATGTCGCCCAATGGGCAGGGCATCTCAAAATCCAATATCCATAATAATAATTTTCCGTAACTTACGGAAATAATTAATTGGCACCATGACCTCAATTTCTAGCAATAAGAAATATATAGCGTTTACTATATTATACTTCGAACTTCGAACTTCGAAGTAGTACAGAACCACCATCGAAGCCTTTGGCCGTCATGACACCCATGCAATATAATCACAGTTTGTGCAAAACTAATAGCGCAGTCGTTCAAGTCGTTAGAGATGAAAGAAAACACTACACAGAGTCGCTGAATGTGTGGCAGGATGTACTAAAGTATGGTCGTTTTGCTGGTTATCCATATTGGAAAAAAATGAAAAATAACGCCATTATTTATTGGCGGGTCCTTGGGCTGGCAATCAATATGTAATTGCATTTTGAGAAGCCCTGCCAATGGGACAGAACTGATCCGTACAACCGCGGTCAACTGGACCTCACCACGCCGTACGCGCTTCATCTGGATCACATCGTGGAGAAACAGAACTTTGTGTCTGTCCTGCAAGAGATGGAGCTCAACCCGGAGGACGAGAACTTCCTTTTGGTGGTTGACGTGCTTCGAGAGAGTGTTGTCAACGAACTCGACAACTTGGCGCTTCGATCCATGAAGAAGTGCCAGCGGCAGCTGGCAAACGAGGGCGAGACACCAGTGCTCGAGCAAGCCAGCGTCCAACTGCAGCAGTGCTACATTGACATGCAGCTCAAGCAGTCCGCTACAACTCTATGAAGGGATCCCATCGATCCTGCCTGCCGGCTTGATAAGAACTGAAGCCGGCAACGCATCAAGGTCCTCTCAGGGACGACTGCATTTTGAAGAAGAACTAAACCCCAGAAACATCAGATAACAACAAAAAACAAATAAACAGACCAGACCTCTAGAGCTGGCAAAAAAGAAAGTGTAATAATTATTCTTCGTTGTTTTCTCTTCACGCGACGTTCTCCCAAGCCGCGTTGTCAGCCCATGCTTGAGCAAGGCTTTTTTTAAGAGAGATCACGTCAATCTGAGGTGATCACATCTGTACCCTCAGCCGTAACCGAGGTTACATTCAGGTTACTCTATTTCGATCAAGCATGTCGGCGTCGGAGGACGAGGAATTCGCGTACTCTGCAGGCGAAATTGACGACGAAGAGGAGGAAGACGTGGACTGGGAGGACGTCAGTACATCGAAGCAGACCTCGGAGCTCCTAACGGACGTTCCAGATGGCTCCAACTCCCTCTATGAGACTCAGGAGATTAACCCAAACAAGGACGATCCGGTCGAAGATGTCGCCCCTCCTGACGCCGAATCGCCGCCAAATCTGCAGCAAATAGACTGGGAACAGCTCAATCGCTCGCTAGCGGAGCAGGACGCTGCGTTGGTGGCTCGCAAGAGGCGAAGGGCGCCCATCCGACTCTCAAAAGACGAGAAAGAGCGAGAGAAAGCGCTCCACCAGACGCATCTGCTGGTTCTATTGGCCACTCGCATCAAATGGAGCGCTCTCAGTCGCTCCCAATTGCTGCGTGGGCTCCTTCTGTCTCTGACGGCTGATAGTGATGTGGATTTCTTCGCAGAGATGAAGCAGCAGCCACTTTCCTATTCGTTGGAGCTGCTGGTTCGGTGGTTCAATCGAGTGTTTAAGCTGACAGATGAAGAGGAGGAGGAGACTTTAGCTGGAGAACTTATGACGGAGTCGAGTCTCATGGACGTGATTGTTGGCCGTAGAGGACGAGATTACGAGCTGGCGGTGTTGTTTGCTGCCTTGTGTGGAGCTCTGCAGCTGCGGTATCGCTTGACGTGTGCGTTGGATCCGTTGCTGGTACAGAAAGGGAAGGTGTTCGAATCGTCTTTCAAGCAGAGACCCAAGAAACGGAGGCGGCCCGAAAGGGTAGCAAAGGTGTTGCTGAAGAAGATGGCAGCGTCTGCTGGAAGCGATGAGGAGAAGGAGGAAGTTGATGGAGAATTGGACCCTGAGGATGCCGGAAGTGTAGACCGAGTGTTTTGGCTATGGTGCGAAGTGATGGATGAGATGACGAAGAACTGGGTCCACGTTGATCCTGTACGACGATTGGTAAACCGCCCACAAGAGGTCGAGTCACTGCGTGGGAAAGCGGCACGCTTATCGTACGTTCTCAGCATTCAAGACGACGGGTTACTCGTGGATGTGACGTCGCGGTACACTGTACAATGGAGCAAGAGTCTTGAGCTACGTCTCGCAGACTCCTGGCTGAAGCAAGTCATCGAAAGGTTCAACGAAGACACACTCGAGCAGCTTGGGAGGACACAGGAGTTGACGTCTTCTGTAGCGATGACAGGAGGTGTGGAAAAGGTCCTCGCCGATGAGAAGAAAAAGCTGGAAACGTTGAAACTGGCGGAAGGTATGCCCACCAGCGTAGAAGGATTCCGCAAGCACCACTTGTACTGCCTGGAGCGTCACTTGGGTCAGCTCGAGTGTCTTCACCCTCGCAAAGCGGTCGGGCTCTTCAACGGCCAGCCTGTGTTTCTCCGCGAGCACGTGCAGCCGCTTCAATCCGCCTTCAAGTGGCGTCGTCTTGGTCGAGTCGTCATGGAAAGCGAGCGACAGAAGCCCGCAAAGTGGCAGTCACGAGGCGAACCCAGTCACAACCCAGACGGATGTGGAGACAGCGACAACGGAGAAGGCGAGAACGGCAAACCCAGTGGAGCTTTCTTAGCACTCTTTGGTCTGTGGCAGACAACGGAGTACGAACCTCCTCCGATGGTGGACGGCCGCGTGCCTAAGAACCAGTACGGCAACATTGAGATCTGGAGTCCAGCACACGTCCCACGTGGCGCTGTCCACATTCAATTGCCTCGTGTCGATGCAATCGCCGAGTCCTTGGGGATCGACTTTGCTCCTGCCGTCGTGGGCTTTGAGGTGCGTAACGGGCGGACGATGCCCAAGATGTCGGGGATCATCGTACCCAGCAGCTACGAGACCATTTTGCTGGACGCCCATGCCGAACGACAGCAACAGACCATCGAGAAAGCCATTGCACACAACCGGAAGCTCGTGCGCAAGCGCTGGGAGAAACTTACCAAGCGCCTTTTGCTATGTCAGCGGCTCGAGGACGATTACGGTGCCGTGTAAAGTTGACGCTCACTTCAAGGCGCGTCACGCCGCATCCACCAATCCCACGACTCCAACTCAGGGCGCGTCACGACCAACCCACCAATCAAATGCTCATACACTATGCAGTTTGACAGGACCTCACATAGAGCCTATCCTACCGCCGCTGGACCATTTCGACAGTCTCCATCGCTCCCATGCAGCGCTTCGCGACCTCCTTGTCCAGACGCGCGAGTCGCCGCAGCGCCGCGTTCAGCAGCCGCGCAGAGTGGAAGCGGCAGGTGGCGGAAGGTCCGAGTCTGCAGGATTTTGTGTCGGACAGTCGATTGCAGGGACGTTCCAGTCGTGAAGAGAGGCAGGAGAGAGCGCCATCGCCTGAAGAATCTTTGCAGAAGATTCAGCAGATCCTGACGGAGATAAGGCACTCGGTACGGTGAAAATCCGAGCTCTGGCAGACGCAGGAGATAGGAATTTGTATGTTGACAAGTGTTTGTGGGGATTTGTGTTTGATAGCCACGAGAGGAGACGGCGCCGCAATTGGTGGATCGCTTTGGGCGGGCGCACACGTATCTGAGGATTTCACTGACGGAGCGCTGCAATTTGAGGTGTCGCTACTGTATGCCTGAGGATGGAGTGCCCTTGCAGCCTGCAGAGGACCTTTTGACCACGGCGGAGATCATCCGATTGGCGAGACTGTTTGCTGCCTCTGGGGTGAAGAGGATTCGACTCACGGGAGGAGAACCGCTGCTGCGACGGGACCTGGTGGAGTTGGTCGCGCAGCTCAGAGCGATCCCGGGTATTGAATCGGTGGGTGTTACGACCAATGGCATCACACTACAGAGGAAGCTGCTGGCGCTGCAACAGGCGGGTGCTGACAGACTGAACATCAGTTTAGACACGTTGAAGCCGGACAAGTTTGCGCATATTACCAGGCGACAGGGATTTACGCGCGTGATGAACTCGATCGTGGAGGCGCAGAAGCTGGGGTTCGCTCCGCTGAAGATCAACTGCGTGGTCCAGCGGCATTTTAACATGGACGAGATTGTAGACTTCGTGGCCTTCACAGAGAAGCATGCGGTGGATGTGCGGTTCATTGAGTGGATGCCGTTCGATAGCAATAGATGGAACGATGAGACCTTCGTGCCGTTCAAGGAGATGCTAGAAATCATTCGAGCTGAGTTCCCTGCTGTTGAGAAGTTGCAGGATGGAGCAAATGACACTTCGAAGGCCTTCTACGTGCCCGGATTCAAGGGACAATTTGGCTTTATCACGTCCATGAGTGAGCATTTCTGTGGCACGTGCAATCGTCTTCGTCTGACTGCCGATGGAAACCTAAAAGTTTGCCTGTTTGGAAACACTGAGGTGAGTTTGAGAGACGCGATGCGGTACAGCATCACTGATAAGGACATCCGTGCCATCGTCGACGTTGCAGTGAAGCGGAAGAAATTCGCACTGGGCGGCCACGGCGATATGCACGGCCTGTCCAAATCAAAGAACCGTCCGATGGTTCTCATCGGTGGATAAAGAGGAGGAGGAGGAAGAATTTAGCTGGAAATTGTCGACAACAATGGTCATTTCGGAAGGACAAACAACTGTACGTGCATTCAAATACAGATTTGACTAAGATCTACTGATCCAGCCCACCCAACAAACAACCTGGAGTGATACGCGCTTTCTCCAGCACATAACTCACGTCTTCGACACTACCGAGCACCTTCAGCAACGGCGCCAAAAAGTCCACTTGAGTTTCCAGTTGAGTTATGCATCGAAACTTGTCATCCCACATGAAACGAATGGAGCATCGGCAGTCGAGTCGTTGGCCAAGAAGACGGTGGGCGAGTTTTGAATTGCCAGCATCCATACCGCTGTTCTTTGAGTTTGACGAGCCCAGCAGATGCGGAAACACCGACATCAGTGTTGTCACAGTGATGGTAAGACTCAAGGTGGCCGACGTGGTCATAACTCCGAAAGACTCCTGCTCCATCTTTTTCAGTTGGAGGTGAAGGTCGCCGAAGGATGAAGAGTATCGCTTCCACTGCTCGATGAGCGCGTCGACGCCGTTCACTTCTCCGAACGATACGTCAGGCGACATCGCGATTTTCAGAAAGCATTCCTGGTCGTGAAGTTTTGTAGCATGTGAAGCACCAGCCGGCTCTTGACGCATCTGAGTGTTATAACCGTAGCGAAGGAGACGAAAGTACTCCACCACCACGGTCCAGACGCTGTGCTTTGTTTGAGTGCCATAGCACACTGCGTAGCGCTCCTGAGTCAGCCGATCGATGTCTTCACGCAATTCCTGGACACGACCTTCGAGCTCGCGGGTAAGGCTTCGTTGTCGGACACGATAGCGTGCTTGGTTGTTCCGGCACTGCTCACGTCGTCTCTCGGTTATCACGCGAACACGTTTTGGCTTCGGCTTGGAACCCCCGGATATGTGGACAAGTTATTGTCCGCATGGAATGCAGAAGTATGAGAAGCAGCTATGGAGGGCTTCTTGAGAGTTGTTGACCAATCTGACGTGGAGTCTACTGATTCTGATGCAGTACGTTTCCGGGTATGTGTTAGAGCAAAGTGCCGAGTATCTCCATCTTGATTCGGTGGCTGAGAGGGTAGAATCCATGAAGGGAACAAATGTGATCGAGTGGGGTGGTCGCTCATTTCTGAACGCGTGCCATTCACTTCGTTGCCGAGTCCGACGCTGGAGCTGCTAAAGTTGTTGCTGTTTGTGACCGCAGCCATTCTTGCCTTGCTTTTTCTTGCTTGAAACTCGCCGAAGAGAATTGGAAACTGAAAGTCAAGAGGGTGTTCGAGGTAACTCACAGGTGATCGTGCTCTTAGAATCGTCACGGGGGCGTCATCCGAGCAACCTAATTGTTGATGGGTTTCTCAAGATGGCGTGAATTAATTGTTGGCGGCTGTTATCTGCTAGATGTGTCCAACTGGAAAATACAGCACATTTGTGTGGTATGTTGATGACGTTCTCCTTTCTGTTTGACGCAAGCAACCGCCTTGTCGTCACGACGGTCCTGGAAACATGAATGGAGTGGTCGATTGGGTAGATTATGTGTCAGTGTGCCGTAAGCTGAAGTGTACACGAAATACCAGGTCTTACGAACTTCAGCAGAATGAAAACGGCTTCGTCCAATTTCAGAAAGCGTGCTAGACATTGACACGTTCTGTTTGTAGAACTTAAGGCTAAGGCCGTGGAATTGGACACGACATTTCATGCCACTCGTTTACTTTCGCACAGCGTGACTAAGCACGGAACGTGATCTGCATTCCCGCAGCGTGACTAAGCAAGCTGGTTGGTTTACCACGTTATGATTGAGTGTCGCTGACAGAGCTAATCATTGCGATACAATCGCCGATTGAGGTAAGAAAGCTGCTGGTGCTACCACGCGAAGCGTTCGTGCGGATTAGAAAGCTTGTGCTGGCGTAGCTCTTAATACCTGCTTCACTCCGTCTAGCTTTCCTTACAAGCTCAGGGTCGTCGCGGTGTCTTCAGCACGAGTTAGCTATCTCGATCTTACCGCGCACACTGTAGACTGGCCATCAACGCAATCCCTGTCGTGTTTTGTCGACTCCATTCGCATCCGGCCTCCTGTCCTGCCCGTGGAAATCTTGGTCAGCACAAACACCGCCTCTTGGAACTTGGGCGGCGCCAATCTCGAACCAAATCATCGTCATGAAACATTCTTGATCGAGTTAAAATGTAAGGCTTCTCTCCCCGTTCCTGACTCTTCATGGCCTGCTCGTCTTCGTCCTCTGTCTCTTGCAGACTTGCGGCATCAATTAAATCGGGTCCCTCGCCTCTGCTGCTACTGGAATGGAAGTGCAGTTGCTGTAAACAGGCAGTGTCCGGCTCACTGTAAATTTCACACAAGCAACAATATGGTCATTCAAACTGTCCAAAACTGCCACCATCACTGCGTGCAGCTCCTAACCTCAGACACCGTATCGTCACCCTTGGTAGCCCTACAACGCCAATGAAGAGCAAACAAAAAACTGTTAGCACCTTCCTGTACGACACTCCCATCAGTTGACACTGCAAAACTCACTCAGCAGACGGACTACGACCATCCATAGGTTCATCACTGAGTGCACAACACAAACACACCACTCCCCATAAGTACAGCCCCAACTCCACTCAACAAGCAACCTCTTTCTTACCGCTTGGGCGACGGAGACGCACGACGCGGAGACGCCGACGCACGTGGCGATTCACGCGGAGACTCCCCGTCCCGCTTGTCCCTGGGACTGGCACTGCGTCTCGGCGAGCGTGATCTCGACTTGGAGCGTCGTCTGGGCGAGCGTTTGGGTCTGTCAAATGAGCATCCGTCAGTTTCCTATCCTCCTACCATTGCAATTACCCTCCAGACTCCACGTACGACTCGTCCGACGGCTCGTTCAGGATGCGGCGCATCTCCTGCGGACTCTTGCGGTGCTGCTTGGCAAAGAGCACGGCGATCTCCCGTCCTCCGAGCTGCGTGCGGTCCATTTCGAACTTGACGTCGCGGCCCACGCGCGAGTCGGCGAACTCGATGAACGCGAAGCCGCGCGGCCGGTTCGAGTGGAACTCCTTGGGGATGTAGACGTCCAGAATGTCCCCCGCGCGTCGCGAGAAGGCGCGGCGCAGCTCGTCCTGCGTCGTCTCGGGCGACAGGTTGCGCACCAAGAGGGAGATGGGCTCGCGGCGCGCGCTGCGGCTGCGCTCGGGCGAGCGGGAGCGGCCGCGGCGGTCCCGTCCCGCGCTGCGGTCCCGTCGACGGTCTCGGGAGCGGGAGCGGCGCCGGTCTCCGCGCGAACGCGAGCGCTTGGGGGGCGACCCGCGGCGCGGACTTGCGCTGCGGCTGCGGCTGCGCGGACGAGAGCGGCGCGGGCTGCGGCTGCGACTGCGGCGCGGGGAAGCGGAGCGACGACCCATTGACACGGACGGCGGAGGAAGAGGGCGGTTTTTGAACTGATGAGGGCCGTTGTTGGTGAGGCGCGCAAACCTGTCGGAGGGAATGGAGGAGGTATGTTGCAAGAGAGGTTCAACTTGTAGTTGCATTGCTGTGTGTTGGTGGTGTTGCAGCTTACGAGCGAGGACGCTGGCGCTGGATGGGCTCCGAGGAGCCGAGCTCGAGGCAGCGCTCGTACGCGGCCCAGATGGAGTCGGCGATGACGGCGCGGAAGCCGTTCTTCTCGGCGCGGTACAGGCCGGCGGCGGTGGTGCCGCCTGGACTCGTGATGTTGTTCCGCAGCTCCACCGGGTGCACGTCCTCCGCCTGCATGTAGAGCGCAGAGCCCAGCATGGTTTGCTGCACCAGTTTCTGAGGAGTGACAAAAGTGTTAGTAGAGGTGGTTCACATGGAACAGCAAGTGACAGTCGTACCGTGGCAACGGGGCGAGAGAAGCCCATGTGCACACCAGTGTCGATCATCGCCTCGGCAACGAGAAAGAAATACGCTACAGTAGCAGAGCAACATGGCCACATAAGTGATTGACGTCGAACAGATCAGAACTTCTTTATGTACCTGGCCCCGATCCGGACAGCGCCGTCGCCATGTCCAGCGCGTTCTCGTCGTCCACGAACACCTACGATCCAAGTCACAACTGTGTCAACAACCACAACAACAAACACATTAATCCCAAATGCACCGACCTCCACGCCAAACGACCCGAGGATCTGCTTGGTCAGTTCGTGCTGCACGCTCGTGACTTCCGCTGACTGCGCCCACACCGTCGTGCCCTCTCCGATCATCGCTGGCGTGTTGGGCATGGTGCGAATGATGTGGCTGTTGGGTCCGAGCATCTTCTGCAATTGCTTGATGCTCTGCCCCGCCACCACCGAGATGACGAGCGCCTCCGGGTCCATGGCCGCCTTGACCGCCCGCAGCACATCGTCCACCACCTGCGGCTTGACGGCCACCAAGATCACGTCCGCGTCTTTGACCGCCGAGCTGTTGCGCGTGTGCGTCTCCACGTTGAGCTTGCCGTACTTGCTGCGCATGGCAGGATTGGGATCTGACACGACGACCTTGTTGGTGGGGATCAGCCCCTCGCTCGTCACGCCCGTGATGATGGCTTCGGCCATGTTGCCTCCGCCAATCACCGCCAGGCGAGTGAGCTCCAGCTCCGTCCTCTGCTCGGTCTCCACTGCGTTCTGCTGCTGCTGCTTGCGAGATCTTGCGAACGCCCCTTTGCCGCCGCTGGAGAAGGACGTCGCAGGCTGCAGGGCGGCGGAGCACGCGCGTAGGAGCGGCGCGCGACCGGCCACACACGCGCCGCGCAGAGACGCACGAGCGGCCAATTGCGTGGCCAGCGAAGGCCAGCGGAGCTTGGACGCGAGCGACTGCATCGAGGGCCGTGGGGCGAAAGCGGAAGTGGCGTCGCGAGCCGTTGGGCAATCGCTCCCTTGCATACTTGATAAATTCAACTTGCTGTTTATCTAGTCATTTGTATGTGATAAGACCTGTCAGAACGGATGAGAGACAAATAACGCGTTAAAAAGTAACGACCGAAGCCGGACATGCGAGGACAGGTACAGACGCTGTGTAGGACGCCTCGCTGGGGCCGATGCTGATGGCGTTGCGGTGTCTGATAGCTGGAGCTCACGCCGAACGTACGCGGCGCAGCTGGACGGGAAGATCCTGGCGAATGCGCACGCGGTGGGCGACGTGGACGGCGACGGCGCGTCGGAGCTGCTCTTCGGGTCGCTCTTAGGCCGCGTTTCGGTGTTTAAGGTGCTGCAGACTGCGGGCTTCGATGGGTTTTAGAGCTGCAAGAGACTGACGAAGCTGCTGCCTGCAGATTGTGGGGGACCGACTCGTGCAGTGGCGGAGCTGCGAAGTGAACGGATCCGTCACGTCCATTTGCTTGGACAATTCCATCATTGGAGACGTGCGTGTTGGCTGTCTGGACGAGTGTTTTATAGGAGAGAGATGATGACTGAGGAGTGGATACTGTAGACTCGAGTGATTGTGGCGACGGCCGAGGGAAAATGCTCCGTCTTTCGCTCCGTGGAGGGCGCCGACGTGCTGCAGTTGTGCTCCGAGTTTGTAAGACTGTGCTGGGAGCGTCTGCTGTGTGGTTCTAGTGGACTGACTGGAAGGTGTTGGATGCTAGAACGTCGCGCTTAATATCTGCGACGTCGAGAGCTTGAACAGCGAACTCATTGCTGCAACGCGCGACGGACGCGTGCTTATCTACCGACCGGATATTGACCATACAGACCCCGATGAGGTTCGCAATCCTTTTCCCTTTTTGCAATTCCTGTTGCTGCAACAGGTGAGGCTAACGAATCCATTGCTCTGTAGCTCGCAGAGTACGCTCAAGTCGCGGAGATGGAGATCGCTGGCGAGGTCGAGAAGTTGATTGTGATCAACTCGACGCTGTCCAACCCAGACGCGGGTCCTCAGCTCTTGATTCGTTGTTTATCGGGTGAAGTGTTTTGCATCAGCGTGGCAAGTGAAGAGAGTGCTACCGACAAGCGACGCATCGTGCCTTGGAACGGTCCTCTGCATGACAACGACGGCATCACGTTCATTGTGGGAGACATCGAGCTGGGTGGTGAACGTGGCATGGCAGCTCTAGTGTCCATGAACGGCTTAGTGTCGTTGTTCTCTTCGTCCGGAGAGAGGCAGTGGGACTTTCAGGTGCGCTACATCTTCCGTGTAAAGTGAGGTTCTGGTATTTGACACCTGTCTTCTGTTTGTTTAGCTGCCCGAGGCTGTGGTAAACGCCGACAAACTCGAGATGATTGCTGCTGGTGGAGACCGCCAGGATGTTGTGCGTCAAGTTTTGCCTCCGGATTGCTACCAGCATGAACTAACGCTAATAATTTTCTACAATTTACAGATTGTCGTCTGCACTTGGAGTGGACAGATATACGCGATCCAGAGTGAACGAAGATTAGTGCGTTTCCGAATGCTGCTGCCGGCCTGCTCGATGTTCTGTGGTAATGCTGTAACTCTGCACCTCACTTCGCGTGGCTCGTTTCGACTAACTTTGACGCTGTGATGAATAGTGGGCATTCGGGATTCGCCTACTGAGATCGATCCGACCATCGTCAGCATCAGCACTTCCGGCACATTTTTCGTCTTTCGTGACGTTCAAGAAACGCTGATTCGCGGTCTGCAGGACTCCACTTTGGTACGCATGCCGCTCGCTCTCGTTGTTGATCCTTACACTGACGTTTTCAATGGTATCTTATCAACCAGGCTGATAAAGTGAAGCAAAGCTCGGTGTATGCTCAGATCGACACGCCTGAAAAGCGCGAAGCCATAGTGAAGAAGCTGCGCGAAGTGTTTCCACAATCGTTCGCTTACAGCGAGACTACGACTTTGAGCGTGGAAGAGCTCATTAGTGCTATGCTTACGACTCCTATTCAACCGTAACGTGGGCGTGATGTGTATAAATTGCATATTGTATCGAGCGTGCTCGTCTTTCAATTATTCTGTTTTTTTACCAATTCTGCAACTGATAGGCGTGCTCGACGAGGCTAGCCACACTCTCGGGGCCGCGCCGAAGTAGCTCTTGTGCGAAGTCACCAACGTAGTTGAGGTGGAAGTTGATGTCGGACGAGTTGGTCGAGTTCAGTTTCCACGAGGCGTCGAACGCACGGAACGCAATGCAGTACAGCTCGAAGAACGCCATCGGGTCTTCAAAGAGTCTCCAGAACGGACGCTCCGAGCCCAAACAACCTCCATCTCTCAGCTGCAAAATGTCCGACAGTACGTACGCAATCTGGGACCCCACCAGCGCGTACGAATAGGCTTCGGGTCCGCTTTGGTCGTTCAGAATCGGCAACGCCACGGTGCGGTGCACCTCGTGGAAGAACACGAGACACTGCAGAGGCAGCAAGAACTGCATCTCCCGCATGGGGTCTCCATGACGGAATCCGAGTCGATTCCAGTCCGAGCTCGTGAGTGCGAACGGCTGCGTATCAAAGCACGAGGTCCACAACCGTTGCAACATCTCGGTATGCTCAGGGTTACCAGGATGCAGTGGGGCTTTCATTGCGCCAATCAACTTGGCAAGCTGCGCCAACGCCACAGCCGTAGGAGGCGCATTGCCAGAGCTCCCGCCCACTCCGGAGGCAGCGGCCGTGACCTTCTCCCACATGTTTGCCGAGTGTTTCTGTAGCGTCTGCGCCATCGCAGACCCCTTCATCTTGGAAGCCAGCGCCTTCTTGACGCCGAACAAGACGCTGCCCACGTCCTGCTGCTGTGTCTGCGGTTGGGGCATGGGGAAACCTGCACTCGCGTCGCTCTGTGGCTTGTTCTGCCAATGGAAAAAGGCTCCGAACTGTCGGTCTTCCGGGACGTCCACGAGGTCTTGGTGGATGGCGATCGCAGGCTTCTCCCCTTGGTCTGCAGGCTGCAATTGCAGGACTTTGACTCGGATTTCCCCATTGGACGCGACTGGCAACGGACGATTCTCCTCCGTCAGGTCCCTCCAGCAATAGGAAGAAGAAGCGTCCGCTGGTGCCACCTGCAGACGGAAAATGATACACGCCATCGAACGGGAACTTGCGTCGCAGCTCCGAGAGCGTGGGGTGGGCGGACAGCAGTAGAGACGACGCGTATTCCTCCAGACGCGCGTCGTCCCCCTCCAGCAGCATCTGCTGGAAGAAATAGCGGCACAAGACGCCGCACTCGCGCATGGTCTCCACGGCGGTTATGATAGTGACGCATTTGGAAGGTGAAGCGTCCGATACACGATCGGATTCCACAGGGGTATAAACTATTGCAAACACGACTGGTCATTGGCCAAAACTCCCATTGGCTTCATTGAGGCAGGAAGGTGCGCAGTGCCATGGAGGAGGACGAGTGGGACGACGCGCTGCTGTCGGAGATCGAGGCGCTCGAGTCGCGTCATCTGCAGAGCCACAACCGCCAGCACGAGAGCGAGCACGAGAGCGTCACAGCCGCCGCAGGAGCGTGGAGCTGCCGCTCGTGCACGTTGCAGAACGAGGCGTCGAGAACGACGTGTCTCGTGTGTTGTACACCACGAGGCCGCTCGTACCAAGCTCCAGCACCTGCGGCGTCGCCTGTGAGAGCGTCTACAGCTCCCAGGAAAACTGTACAGGCCACACTTTCCTTTGATGGGACGTCGACACCCGTTGCAGTGCCACCATCACAGCAGAAACAGCATCAGGAACAAAGTGTTGGACGCTCAGAGCCCTCGCCCTTTAGTACCAACAGAGACCAAGCAGTTCTACAACTTACACCGAAGCCAGGACTGGTGATGACGTCCAGGAGATCGGCAGATGCTCCTACTACTAGTTCTAGCACTGCGACTGCTGCTTCGTCGCCTGTGCAGATGCGGCGACATGCAGCAGGAGAAGACGCCAAGGCCAAAACGAGGTACCTGGACATTGTGGCGAGGTCCAATTTCCCCCAGATCGACTACGAGGCGGCGCAGAGTTTCGTGTACCCGACCAATTACTCCATTCGAGACTATCAGCTGACGATCGCAGAGAAGGCGCTGTACCACAACACGCTGGTGTCGTTGCCGACGGGACTAGGCAAGACGCTGGTGGCGGCGGTGGTCATGTACAACTTTTATCGGTGGTTCCCGACGGGAAAGATCGTGTTCATGGCACCCACGAAGCCGTTGGTGGCCCAGCAGATTAAGGCCTGTCACGAGATTATGGGCATCCCGCTGTCAGACACTGCCGAGCTACAGGGAAATGTGCCGCCGACCATGCGTCGTGTGCTGTGGAACTCGAGGCGGGTCTTCTTCTGCACTCCACAAAGCTTGCAAAATGACCTTCGACGAGGCGTCTGCGCCGCTGAGAAGTTTGTGTGCATCGTGGTGGACGAAGCCCATCGTGCTACAGGTAATTATGCGTACTGTTGTGTGGTTCAGGAGATCGAAGCCAAGACGCAGTTCTTCCGGGTGCTCGCGCTTTCAGCCACACCTGGAGCAAAATTTGATGTGATTCAGGAAGTGGTAACCAATCTGCGCATTTCTCACATCGAAAGCCGTTCAGCTGACGACGCAGATGTGAAGAATTACACTCATGCACGCCAGGAGGAGGTCATTGTTTGCCGGCTGGGTGCCCAGATCCTGGAAGTGAAGACGCAGTTTCTGAAGTTTTTCCCACCGATCATTCAACGATTGTTACGAGCCAATATCATCCAGAACAGCGATCCAGAGAAACTAAGCAGCTGGTATGTCCTCCAAGCGCGTGAGCGATTTCGCAAGAGCCCCAGTTACTCGACAAACCGCAGTGCTGAAAGCGACTTGGCACTTCTGGTGAGTCTGCTGCATGCCAAGAGCCTGTTAACTGGTCACGGACTCAGTAGTTTTCGGGAGCAAATTATGAGCTGGGCAGAAGATCGGAAGAAGGGCAAAATGTCGTGGTCTAAGCGCGAGCTGGTTCAGTCGAAGGAATTCCAAGCACTAGAGCTGAGCCTGGCGGTGACGCCTGGGGGTGGTAGTTCTACCAATACGGCCAGCCATCCAAAGCTGGTCAAACTTCGTGAGGTTCTGCTGGAGCACTTTCAGAGACATGCTGTGGGGAAATCTAGCACGCGTGCGATTGTCTTCACACAATTTCGAGCAAGTGTATCGGAAATTGTTGCACTTTTGCGTCCTCTGGCACCACTTTTAAACGTACAACCGTTTATTGGTCAGGGAGCGTCAGGCAAGGCCAAAGAGAACAAAGGACAGACTCAGAAGGTACAACAGGAAATCGTTCGTAGGTTTCGATTGGGCGAGTTCAATGTTCTCGTGGCGACATGCATCGCGGAAGAAGGTCTAGATATCGGGGAAGTCGACCTCATTGTCTCGTTCGATGCACTTACCTCGCCTGTGCGAATGATTCAGCGAATGGGTAGAACGGGACGCAAGCGTGTGGGCAGAGTCATTATTTTAGTGACGGAAGGCGATGAACAGAAGAAACTTGCGCGCAGCGCGTCAGCCGCGAAGACCGTCAGTCGCGCGCTCACAACCTTCAAGAACAGGTTCACGTACTCGAAGTCCCCACGCATGTTGCCTACGGGTATATGTCCGCAGTTACGTGAGCTGCAGATGAAGATTCCGACATTCCATGCGTCTCAGGTCGGTGGCAAAGCTGCATCAGGAGAAGTGGACCCCGATCTTTGGCAGCTAACCGATGCCGAACGAGCTATTGCGCTGATGAAGTACTTCCCTCCAAATTTCGCGTCAAGCTCAAGGAATAGAGTGTTTCCTGTCATCGCTAACCGGGCACATTTATTACGACCCCAACCGCGCAGTTTGGTACGGAAGGGTGTAAGCAGTCGGGTGGGATACTCTTCCCGCTCTCTGATGCTCCAACAGCTAGTACGAAAGATTAACGGTGTCGAGGAGGTGTTGGACTCGGAATCGGATGATGAAGACGACAAGAATGCTGGCAACGGAAACCAGCCTAGCGACGCAAACTCGAGCAACATCACACAACAAGCCTCTGCTGATAAAGATGAGCTCGTCAAGTCTCCGCGTTTGGAAACAAGCGAAAATCGTCGAAGATCCAGCATGTCTACAAGCAACGCAGATACTGACAATGAGTTGGGCTCTCCTTGGCGCCCAACCAGTACCCCTAGTGGTTTAGAAGATGGAAGTCGCTGTGACGATTCTTTCTCTGTTATGGATGAGTCGGTGAACTGTGTCGACACGCACTTCAGCCCACAGTTTGTGGATCCTGCAACCCAGTTGACACCTGCTGTTGAGGGATGTGAACCGTCCACGAAGGTGAACAAACGGCAGCGAGAAAGCCATGATCAAATATCGTCACCAAAAAGGCAGAAATTTGATTTGAAAGATCGAGGCTTGCCTGGAGTTGTGTGCTCACCGAGTGAATCAAGTGCGACTATTGCTAATACAGGCGGCAAGTCAACGTCAGCAGAAGGTGTTCCTGTGGATGCTCCTGGTGTTCAGCTTGCCAGTACAGAAAACGTCGAGACTGATGAAAAGTCTCAGCAAATGTCAGCAACATTGTCGTTGACTTTAACGTCAGATTCCCCTCGCCCTCCTCCAAGAGTGTGCGGTGAGATCCGACAGCAAAAAGTGGCTGTTGAAGTGAACAACATCACAGACTCTACGCAGCAACTTCCTATCGTTCCCCGGTCGGGTGGTACACGGCAGTTGCAATTTGATGATGATGAAGGTGAGGAGAACGAGTTGGATCAAACGCAAAGCGCTGAAATGCCACATAGCGATCTTACTGTTTCAGCTCCCCCATCCGATAAGCACGACGCGCCTCTTGTAGGAGATGAAGAACCACATCCGTCCTCTTTCGCATTGTTGCCACCTCCAAGGGATACGAAACGCGACGCTGAAGCTGAAAGCGTCTTAGATGATGGGGATCGAGCCGAGGCCGAGCTATCTGGCTATTCGTTTGCGTTGCTCCCTCCTCTTGTCGAAAGGACTGAGGTTGCTCCAGAGTCACCTGATGCCATAGCACCTTCTGAGAGGGCAACCTCCCAACCAGTTGACGATGGCACTGATGGCGATGAACTAGATGAACCACATGAAGCAAACAGTGTATTGAAGAGTGAGCGCGCGGCTGACGATGGTTTGGCTGCTATTGTGGACGCAACGGTCGTGGATCTCACATTGGAGGTGGCCACGCAACATGAGGTGAAAGCAAAGCCTGAAGTTCCTATCGTCTCGCCTCCCATAAATGCCGATATTGGTGCTATGCATCAAGCACTTTCGAGTCAGAAAGGATCTGAGCCGGAACATGAAGACGAGGGTGGCTGCTCGGTTTGTATGGAAAGTGAGTCCTATGATGACGACCCTATTGTCTTTTGCGATGGCTGCAACACGGCGGTTCATCAGTTTTGCTATGGAATTCGTACCGTACCAAGAGATAAGTGGTTTTGCGAATTATGCAAGGAAGCGCAATTGACAGGTAGTGGTGCTAATCCAAGTCAACCGAGTTGCCAGCTTTGCCCACAGCGTGGTGGTGCGTTTAAACGGACAGAGTGCGGTCAGTGGGTTCATGTCCAGTGCTTCCTGTGGATTCCAGAGTTTCGAGTGGAACAGGGTGACGACGATATGCTTGTTCTCGGGCCGCTTGATAGCTTGGATCTGGACCGGAAAACGCTAGACTGCTCGTTGTGTCACTCGAGCAAGGGCAACGGAATAATTCAGTGCGCACACAAGCGATGTATGACTGCTTTTCATGTCAGTTGTGCTGCTTACGCACATTATCGGATGGATCAATTAGATCCTCCAGATGGAGAAGATACTGGGAGTGGAACGCTGTTTATTGCGTACTGCCCTCTGCATCGCAACTCAACAGCACAAGTTAACATTTCTGAACAGCAAAAGACGCCTCCAGCAGCCAAATCTCGGTTGCTTAAGCCTCCACTTCCAACGTCTGCGACGAAAACTTCGTCCCCAAGCCACTTACTGGTCTCACCTTCGTCTGCGGAGGCGAAGAAGAAGTTTAAGACTTTTCGGAGACTGAAGCGGAAGTATGATGCCTCGCAATCGCAAATGTTTACTCAGCCAGGAACGAAGGGGTCCCCAGCGGCAACCTCACCATGGCAAAAGCGGATCAGGAGGTCCAAACGTCGACGAGAGACGTCCCGTGTTCTGGCTGCAGCGTTCATCGATGATACAGCGGAGGTGCGAGGCGGGGCGAGGGGTGATGATGACGATGAAGATGACTACGGTGATGACTACAAAGACGCAGCCGATGACTCTTTCATTAATGATTCGTCGCAGTTGTTGTATTCGCAGTCGGTAGAATCACCCGAAGATGCTGGCAGTAGCAGCACGACGAAGAGAAAGCGAAAAAAGTCGAGCCCTAATATGCGCGCTATCTATGCGCGATCGCTGTTCGAGTCGCAGAACTCTCCGCTGTTACTCAGTCGAGGTGGGAGGCATTTAGGGGCGCTTCCATCTAATGGTATAATTCGTGCCTGTCTTAACGAACTGCACAACGGACCTAGTGAGGTCGACACACCATCTCCGCGACCTCGTTCACGATCTCGGCTGCTAGACATACCAGAAGGTGCTGAAGCAACAGCGCCAGAATTATCAGCTCCGATAAGTGCATCGGCCACTGTAACGGAGGCAGAAGAAGATGACAGCGCGACTGAAGCGGAGCCTTCGCCAAGTTTTAACTTACTAGGCACTGCCAAAGTCTTCTTAGTTGGTGAAAACGAGGGTCAAGTCCAGACCAAGAACGATGAAAGCGCACATTCAGTAGATCCCGACGTGGCCTCGCCAAGCTTTAGCTTGCTAGGCGGGAATGGGCCTCACTTGGAGGTTCAGGGGGCAGTTTTACCGAGTACACCAACGCAACAACCCGCCTCGGAAGCTCTGGCCAGCTCCAAAGTGCCTGATGCTGGTGACATTCATAAAAAGATCGAAGCAAACCGCTTGAAAGCGCTAAAGAAGCTAGAAGAGCGTCGTCGACAAGCGAAATTGCAGCAAGGGCAGCAACCACCACCGCAGTTATCGCCCGAAAACAAAGTTCCAGTACCTCAATCGGGCAGAGATCAGAGAACTATTGGCGCTGGTCACGGTTTTACCTCCGCTGCGACTCTCGTTTCCAGAAACACACATGGGGATGCCGAGATAGGTGTTCCATCGTTCAGTTTATTGGCGTCAACTACTGGCCGGGGGGCCGTTGTCTCCTGTTCGTGCTGGTCAAGTGTCTACGGTTGACCTGACAAGCCCAAAACCAAAAGTGCCGGGGTCAACTTCTCGCTCGAGTCAACCTCCGAATTGGATCGTCTTCGTCAGTCCATCCTTTGCCAGCTCCAGCAGCTTCCCGGTATATGCGTCTACGAAGCAAGCGGGTTGCACTGTGGCCATTGACGATTCCCTGGAGGTTGATGTTTTGCTTAGTGTTCGCATGGGGGTGCTGTTCCTGACGGCGCAGCAACTGCACGAGTTGGCTCTTTCGGCCCCTGCTCAAAACGTGGTCAAGAGCCGGCGAATTGGAACGATGCTAGCCATGCTCAAGAAGATCGTGGTTGCGGTCGTTCATGACGGGGGCGATCCGCCAGAAGTGCTTCGGTTGAGACAGCTACCCAACGCAACAGTTATCGTGCAGCCACGACTCGAGTCATTGTGCGCAGCCCTCCACCAACTTGCCCAGAAGGAACTTGCACAGGGATACGAACTGCCTTCCCCGAGCCTGTGCCGTTCCGAGTTCAAGGGTGGCGTCGTAAGAGGGTTGGATGCCGATTTTGCGTCGCGGCTCGAGTTTTTCCGTACGATTCCGCCGATGACGCTCGGCAGCGCACTTTCACTGAGCTTTCGCTTCAAAAACTTTACAGCGGCACAGGTACCTGTGCTCAAGTTCAACGAAATGCATTGGAGACGAATGCTCCCGTGGATTTCAGAACCAACAGCTGAAGCAATTCGGAGGCATGTTCAGCAAAACGCCCGGCGAAGAGGGGCTGATTAGAGTCTGGATGACTGCGAGACTTACAGATGTGACATCTACGTTGCTCTATGTGAGCGCCTGAGCGCCTAGTTCTTGAGGGACTCAATGACACGGATGGAGTCGTCCAGCGTCTTGTCGTCCTTGCAAAAAGCCAGGCGGACGACACCGGGCGCAAGGCGGTTCTCCGGACGACTGAAGAACGGCGACGTGGGGATAACCGCGAGGTGGCCAGCCTTCACCAGCTTGTACGCGAACTGGTAGTCCGGGAACTCCTATAGACACGACAACGCTCGTGAGTTCAAGTCGACACAACCGCACACCACAGCAAGTAATCACACACCGTCTTGGGCGTGTCGGGCGTGATCTTGATCCCGCGGAACTCGTCGTAGAACGGCAGCCCCTCCACGTTGCAGCAGACGAAGTAGCCGCCCTCCGGAACAATGGGGCGCCAGTTGTACGCCTGCAGCGCGTCGCACAGACGGTTGCGCTTGGCCTGCAGCATGTAATGTTAGTGTACACTATCAACAAGAAGATAATTTATCGCGTACCTGCAGCGTCTCCCTGAGCTCGTCGTAGTATCCGTTGTGCTTGGCCTCGCGGAAAGCAGACGCCAGCGCCACCTCGAACGGCGTGGTGCCGCAGAACGGCACCGTGCTGTGCGCCTTGGTGATGCCTCCCACAAGGTGCGCGGGTCCCACCGCGTAGCCCGTACGCCAGCCCGTGCACGAGAAGGTTTTGCCAGCACTGAAGAGCGAAATGGTGCGATCAAAGAAGCCCGGCAGCTTGGCGATGCGTTCGTGCTTGAGTCCGTCGTACGCCATAAACTCGTACACTTCGTCAGCCAACACAATGACGTTGGGATGGCGTTCCAACACTTTTGCAATCTGCAGCAGCTCCTCCTTGGAGAAAACTTTCCCCGTGGGGTTATGGGGGTATTAAGCACCAGCATCTTGGTCTTGGGGGTCAGCATGCTCTCCAACTTGTCCAGATCCACCTGAAAGTCACGGGACGTGAAGCGTCCGTCCACGTGAGCGTCTTCACTCAGGAACGTCTCCCTCTTCACAGGATCAAATTGAAAGGGGACGCCACTGGATTTCACGCCGTGGAGCTGCGACACCGTCACGTAGGCGTCAAAATAAGGCTCAAAAGTGAGCACCTCGTCCCCAGGCTCCAGCAGCGCCGCCATAATGGCCGCAATTCCTTCCTGCGCGCCGTTGAACGTCACAATTTCCTTCATGGGGTCCAGTTCCCGCTCCAAAAGGGGCGAATACATCTCCGCCAGCGTCTCCACGTAGCTCACGTGGCCTCCAGGTCTCGTGTACTGATTGTTGCCGTCGTTAATAGCGTCGATCGCCGCCTGTTTGACGAACTGCGGCGTCTGGAAGGACGGGAAGCCCTGGCCCAAATTCACGGCCCCGTGCTGGGCCGCGAGCGCCGAAAACTCGGCGAAGACGTTGGCGGGGAGCGTCCGCACGCGCGTGGAGATGCCGCGCGCGCTGCGCAGCGCCGGGAGCAGCGAGGGGAGCGACGACGCGGGCAGCATGAGGGGAGCGGATGATGATGATGGATATGCTTCAAGGTGGATCGGTAGTATACTATTTTGGATTTGGAGTAGTATACTATTGGAGATAGTAGTTTTCAGCGAACTGGTGATTGGTGGAAACGTTTTTGGACAGAAAACAGGCAGATTCGGGCAAGTCTGAATGGTATTGCACGCGACGAGTACTACGAGAGTACTATTGTGGACCAGCGAGTGACTCTGTGTCGGATTCGGATCTAATTGGATGCATGGTCTCGTATGGGAAGTTTTGAGTTGCTTTGAGGTGCTGGAAAGGGCGTTTCGGCTGGAAATGGGCAAAGATACTTTTTTGGCCTTGATTCTCAATTTGTGTGTCCTCCTCGTAGTTCACCAGCAACCATCCTTGCAATCTGCAATCCTTACTCTTCATTTGCCTTTGTCTTCAGTCTACTCACCCCAATCCAGCGGCGATCAATAATGGATACACTCGGTGGGACCTCCAGGACCACACGTCTGCCCAAAACTATGAGCACCGAAGACCAAGTTCATCCGCCTCTGCTAACAAGCGTCGCAGTCCTGTGTCGCCACTTCCCTCTCTTAGCTCGAGTCTCTCGACAGATCGAAGCGTTCGTGGATGTGTCCACCGAGTTTTCACTTGAAGAAGTTGGTGGCAAGTCTCTGCGACTTGTGCACCGCGTGTTCACTCGAATCGGGTGGGACGCAGACGAAGTTGCGTGGGGACTGTGTGAAGCTGCAAGCGAAGGACAATTGCAAGTGCTCCAGTGGTTGTGTGTCAAAGGAGAGGAACTGGGAGGCGTCAAGACCAGCCACTTGATCAATGACAGGGACGCAGGAACGAGCTCATTGCTGTTCCAAGCTGCTGGTGGCGGCCATGTTGACGTGGTGCAGTGGCTCGTGCAGAACGGAGCTGACGTGAACGAGAAAGACCAAGTGGGTCGGACGGCTCTGCATTTGGCTGCAGTGCACGGGAGGCAGACAGTGATGCAGTGGCTCGTACAGAACGGGGTCAGTGTGAATTGCAAAGGTGACAATTGCGAGACGCCACTCCATGAGGCTGCGTCGGTAGGGAGAACTGCAGAGGTGAAGTGGCTTGTGGAGAACGGTGCTCGCGTGGACGAGAAAGATTTGGATGGTCGCTCAGCGCTGCATCGCGCGGCTGAAGAGGGACATTTGTCCGTGGTGCAGTGGCTTGTGCAGAACAGCACTTGTGTCAACGAGAAAAACGAGGCTGGTCATACGCCATTCCATGTGGCTGTTGTCGGGGGAAAGCTTCCTGTGGTCCGGTGGCTAGCAGACAATGGTGCGCGTGTGGAAGACAAAGACAATGAAGGCCGAACGGCGTTGCATCTCGCAGCGACGACTTGGTTTGAAAGTGTGCCGTTGGTCAAGTTCTTGGTGGACAAAGGACTTCAGGCTTTTACAGGCGACAAGTGGGCACACTCCGCTCTCTACTACACTCTCCTGAATCGCCATTTTGCAGTCGCGGAGTTGTTCTTGAACGAGTGCTTGCACAAGGAGCATCCACTTCCAAACACCTTACAGAACGACCTCTTCGTAGCTGCGAGCATGGATCAAACCAAGATAATTCAACGCTTGGGTGAAAAGCTTGGCGTTAATGTTTGCCAAGTAAATGAACACAGGAGGACGGCACTTCACGAGGCAGCAGTGGGGGGAGCTGTTAACGCCGTGAACCTTCTGCTAAAACTTGGTGCAGATGTTGGCATTCAAGACGATTTCGGTGCTACGCCTGTGATTGAAGCTTGTCGCCATGGTCGCAGTGAAGTTCTTCGTCGTCTTTTGGCAGCTGGGGCCAGTGCTAACGATTCCAACTTTGCTGGACGATCAGCTCTCCATTTTGCGGTGGAAGTTGAAAACGAGGACCTTGTGAGCGTGCTGATGGAACATGGAGCAAATGTAAACTGCATGGACAAGCTGGGATGGACACCGCTGCATTGTGCTGCTGCTGCTGCTCGCCTCCTCGCTGTGAAAGAACTTGTAGCAAATGGTGCAAAGCTAAACGTTGATACCTTTTCGAGCATAACCCCTCTTTCTCTCGCAGTGGAGCGTGGTCATTCAGAGGTGTCACGGTTTCTCACGAATTCTACGTCAGAAACCGTGCAAGTCTCGTCAGCCCCGACAAGTGAAAACCCTGCTGACTTCTCCGAGTACTTGATCGATCCGAAGGACGTTCATTTTCAGTCGGGTGACGTGCAAGCAGAAGGCTCGTGGCTTGGATCCCCAATTGAACTGAAGCTAAAGCCAAGTTGGCGCTCAACCAACTTCATCGAGGAGCTTCATCGATGGTCCGGGTTGAATCATCCTCACGTTGTGAAATTGTACGGCGTCTATCGTGGAAATGGTGTCGGAGACCCTTTTTTCGTGTACGAACGCGCTACCAAGGGGTCAATACTGACGTATTTTCGAGAGCAAGGCAAAAACGCAGTACCCCAAGCGGAACTATGGAGTAAACTGTACCAAGCAGCAATGGGCCTGCAATATTTGCACGACCGCAACATCATACACGGTGATCTTAGCTGCTTTAGCATCGTCTTGGCCTCTAACGGAGTAGCAAAGCTCCGAAACTTCGGAAATGATGGCCCAGG
The DNA here is from genome assembly GCA_032158285.1 of Phytophthora sansomeana. Lineage (NCBI taxonomy): Eukaryota > Oomycota > Peronosporomycetes > Peronosporales > Peronosporaceae > Phytophthora > Phytophthora sansomeana. The sequence continues at coordinate 63,215 of JAPDHH010000222.1, forward strand.
CGACTACCGTTATCGTCAAGGGTGGAGAGCTCCGGAAGTTTTATCAGGCTTTCCACTTTCCTTTCAATCCGACGTCTTTGATTTCGGTATCGCCATTGTGCAAGCCGTCAAAAATGTGTGGGATCCATGGGGGTTAAAGGATGCTGCCTTACGAGATGCAATTTTGTCTGGAATGCTGCCCGATAAACCTGAGCACATGTCGAAAGCGCAGTGGCACCTTGTCGAGCGAATGTGTTGTTATAATCCTCTTGACCGCATTTCAGCGTCGGCCGTCGTGCGTGAACTTGAAGTGTTCGCGCAAGAATTCGACTTGCCCGAGATGGAAGGCGAAGAGCTAGAGTCCTGGTCTGATCTCGGTGATGTGGAGCTTTTCATGAATGTGTCAGACGAAGACGACGAACCAACAGTGTCGAGTATTCTAGCTGAGATTGACGAGATGTGTGGGCAATCCACTACTACGGGTGCCATGAACCGAGATGTGTACAACCGGTTGCTGGACGTCTTTGAGCAGCTAGAAGTGAGCACGGACATCCCAGTGACAGGACTTGTGCAGCAGTTCATACGGATCTTGAAGTTCTTTTATTCCAGACTAAAGAGTACCAACTCGGTGGGATCTGCTCAAGCTGCTCGGTTCGCAATGAGCCGCCAAGGAGCTGACAATTCGTTCTCCGTGCATGGGGATTTAGATTTGTTCATGGAAGCTGCAAAGTTGTCAACATCCTCACAAGTTCACAATTGGCGGACCGAGTGGGAGGCCCAGCGTCTAAAACAGAAGAACGACATGTTGACGAAACTGGAGGATTTACCAGCTCTCATGGAAGATGTGGGAAGCGAAAACGAACGAGAGGAAGCATTGACATATTTGCGTTTCGAGCTCAACAAACACCCGACAAGTTACACAACCAGCAAAGCGACCGAATTCACGCAAGCGAGAAATATTGTCACCTCTCTTTCTGTGTCAAGGAATGCGAGCTGGTTTATCCCCGCGTACGAAGTTGAGTTCGACAAATTTGACGAGTTCAGCCGCGGTGCTTTTGGTAAAGTATACCATGGCAAGTGGAAACGCTCTCGAGTGGTGGTCAAGAAGGTGAAGCTTCGGAACGAAGAGGAACGAGCTGCGTTTCTGAACGAAGTGGAGATCTGGTACAAACTCTTCCATCCGCATGTGGTGCAAATGTTTGGAGCTTGCCACATCCAACGACCGTTTTTCGTTTGCGAGTTCGCGGGACGTGGACAACTCGACCACTACTTGAGAAAACACCCGACAGAGTTGTGGCAAAAGTTGCACGAAACAGCATTGGGACTGCGATATCTTCACGTAAAGCGAATAGTACACGGTGACCTCAAGTGTAACAACATTTTGATTGGCAACGACGGCTATGCAAAGCTGACGGACTTTGGACTGAGTACGTTGGTATCAAACTCGTCAGAGGAAAATGAAGAACCCGAAGCCGAATTGGAAAGCAAGGGTGAACACACTATTGGTGCTATCCGATGGAAAGCTCCCGAGGTGCTGTGTGGCGAGAGAGCAACATTTGAGTCGGACGTCTACTCGTTTGGAATGTGTATCCTGGAAGCAGTGAGTGGCAAATACCCGTGGGGAGTAATGATTCCGGATGCTGCAGTCAAAATTCACGTAGTGAAGCGGAAAAAGATCCCAATGTGCCCTGCGAATTGCAGTGAAGACGCGTATCATCTGGTGGAGCGAATGTGCCAGTACATGCCGAGCGAAAGAATTGGGATGGCCGAAGTAGTCGAAGAATTGGAAATGCTGCGTTGAATTTACTTTGGCATTGGTATCCAAGCAATTTGGGAAGAACGATTGCAACGATTTATCGTCTTGGAAAGACCTACTGGACTCGTTGCTCGTGTGTAGTTGCTGACAGTGAGGCCCAGTGTGGCAGGGGCACTTCGAATGACCACTGGGGTGACTCGTATCGATATGAATGTAACCACAACACTGCATCCTCTTCCTCCACTACTGCCACTCCTTCCGTCTTAGCCATGCAAATCTCGCACACACGGATGCATCGTTCTTCGTCGTCTTCACTTTGGTCTTCAACAGCAATTGTTGAAACTGATGGTGTAGGATTTTCACTGTTCATCTCTGTCGTTCGCTCTAGTTGCAGGTCCATGTTGCTATGATCTTCAGGCCCATACAGCGGGTCATTGACAATGGGGAACCCTAGGTGCTGCAAATGCACGCGGATCTGATGCGTACGACCTGTTACAAGCAAACACTCGACGATGCTTTCACCTCCCACCGCTTCACGTCGTCGCATCAGCGTCACGCAAGGCTTGGAATCAGCTGCATCAATCACACAGCGTACGTGCCCTCGTCGGGGTGACATCATACCAATCGGAGCCGTCACACGCCAAAAGCCACCGTCCGCTTGCTCGATTTCCACAAGCCCCGAGTCCAAGCCCTCCACGGATGCAAACCCTGCTTTACTATCTGGGAACTCGCCCTTCACTCTCGCCACATAGTACTTCTGCACCGAGCGACTTCCAGCTCCTTCCTCCGACGATGTCGCTGTCAGTTCTGCAGTTAAACTACGCGCTTTATCTGCCGACTTGGCAAGCAACAACAATCCGGACGTTAGTCGATCCAGTCGATGCACGGGAAAGAGCTCTAGAACCCCATGCTCCTCCTCCTCAATGTGTCGATCGTGCTGTAGCGTGTGCGTCAATGAGTTGAGCTGGAAACTGCCCGTCGGATGAACAGGAATCCCCGACGGCTTGTCCACCACCATCAACTCGTCCGTCTCCAAATGTATCCAACTGATGGACAGCGACGTCAAGTCGGACACTTTGGCAGCGTCTTCCACTGGCAGATGGACACTCGGTTCGTGTCGATGCTTCAAGTGCTCAAAGAAGTCTCCACTTTTGATAACCACGTCCAGATCGGCCGCTTTTCCATTCAAGCGGACGAGTCCCAACTGAGCCGCTCGGACGCAGTAGCTGGCGGACAGAGTCGGGAATTCACTTGCAAACAGTTCGCGCAATGAACAACCGGCCCAACGACCTTTAGCGAACAGTGCAAAGCGATGCACATAAGGAGCAATGCTTCGTACGACGCAGGGGCTGCCTGCCAGTCGATTGTCACAAGTGGTGGACGCGCACACTTGGTAGTGGACGGCGGCGGACGGAGCTTCACTCGCAACTCCGCGACTTTGCCGCTGGTTTCGACGCTTCCTCTTGGAGGACGTGACACCTTCAGCCAACTGGGCAGCCTTCCGCTCCGCCAGCCATCGGGCCTTGTCTAACTTGCGGCGCTGCTTCTTGCTCGGTGGTGGAGGGACGTCCGCCATGCCAAACGTGTGGAGCGGACGGAGCGGACTTCGTACTTAATCAAGAAATGGATGCGCTTGATGAAAAAGGCAACTTGTGCATTTCCATTTATCTTCAGCTGCATATTTTCAGTTGAAATTGGGATATCATCATCCATTTTGGATACACGCATCGCTTCTTTGGATTTCTTCAATCGAAAATGCATTACTATTCGGGGCGGCGACATTGGCACCGACGTCATCAAATTTGGTCTGGTGCTTCATTCAGGGTAAAACGTTTTCATTAGAGTAATATCGAGACAACTGAATCCTTCTTCTACTTGAAATACTTCAATTCTTGGTGGTGGTCCTTCCCCGTCAGTTTGTTCGCTGCGCTAAACACCACTACTCCAAAGTTTGAAATGCGTGCCCCGCTTCGGATTTTGATTCAAACTACAGAGGCAACAACCCTTTCGCCTCCTCGACCTCGCTCTCCATACGCAGCGCCATCTGAAGAACCTCAATATGCCACCAACTGGCCGTCATGAGCGCTGTACATTCAAGTTCTCCACCAAAAATGTGTCTGCAGCACACTCTTCTCATCGCCAACATATTCATCAAAACTCCACGTGAACCCTTCGACCCACACATCTTCTTTCCTCGGTTCAAGCTTCCTACGGCCACGCCGAGCCGGTTCTTCTTCACTCCGAAAGTATGTTTTGGGGTTTAGTGTGCGGAAAAACACCAGCCACCCTTCCTCTCCGAGGTTCACGCGCATGCTCAGCATGAAAGCCCTCATTCGCACGTCCGAATCTTCACGCTCCAACGTATAGTAATATACGACAGCGTTCTCATCTAGCCGCTGCACTTCATGAAAATCAACTCTGGAGTGCCGCGTGCACATCCGCCTGCGCGCTCGAAAAAATATTCCAGGTCTCCTTCGCCATTCTCACCATCTTGTCTCCATCGTACACTTTCTCCAGCGAGAATCGCAGTTTGTTTTGCTGAAAACTGTGTCTATCTCTCCTCCACCCGAAGACACTCGTTCCTGCCGAGGAGCAGTTCGCGCGGAATACCTTGACTTCCCGATACGCTGCACGTGCAATAATATAGCACTGTTCTAGGGTCAAAGGATTCACCTTGACCTCTGGATTGTTCCTTCGGTACTCTTGCTCTTCTTGTGTTTTAACAACGTCCTTGGTTTGTGCAGCTGTCAGCTTCACTATTCGCTGGTAGAAGCTGGTGCTAATTGTCTGCAGTCGCTTTAACTCCTCGTTCTCTTCTGCCATTGCCCTCTTCAAGAGAGACAAGTGCACATAGGCAGAGTGTAAGTTGGCAAGATCTCCCGCCTCTTTCCTTCCTTTACTGGGTTGTGCATCTTGTTGGTGATGAATGTCCAGTAGCTGAGTGTACTCTGCTGTTAGCTCATCCACTTGCTGTCGGAGCTGTTCCAGGACACTCTACAGTAAGAGAAGCAGTAGGTAAGTTCAATAGCATTGGCGTGCACCAGTAATGAGACGTACAAGTTTTTTGTAGTAGAGGCGCTTGACGTGCACTCGGTTCTTGCTGCGGTAGGCGGCGTCAGTGAGAAAATCGCTCGCTGATAGTCGATCAGTCATGTTTGTTTTCTTCTTCTCCAGTGGTGTCTTTGTGTCGTTGGTTCTTTAAGACTGGTTTTGGGAGTGATGACGGCAAGCTGAGAGTATTAGTCACGTCTTAGTTTGTGTCCGAGCTACAGTAAAAACTTCAGTGCAGCTCTCTCTCCTGTGTGGATTATGGTCACAGTGTTGTAGTCACATCTGGCGTTGCCTATCTCGTTATTAATCCGGTCAGGCGATGACTGGCCGAACAGCGTCACTTTGACGTGTTCATAGCCATTGACGTGTTTTACTGAGTGTGCTGCCTCACGGTTTGGGTGAGTTGCAAACAACTTCTTTGCCGTTTTTCGATGGCAGAGATCAGCATTTACATCTTGAAGCGGGTTTTGATGAATCACAAACCCTTGACCACACGTGGTAAATGAAGCAAGGTTGATGGCGAAAAGGTGATAGCAACACGCAGCGACACATTCATTTTCATCGCGGGCGAAATATTACACGTCGGTTTTCGAGAAGTTGCTTCTTGCTGTGCTTGCCACATCAACCTTATGACCAGCCCGGGCAGACATTATGAAATCTGGATAACCATCATTGCTTGCACGTACTGAAGTACTAGTAGTACTTCGAAGTATGAAACGAAGCCAAACAAGAAGGTTGAAACAGCGCTGAGTTCAAGGCGGGTTAACCGTATCACAACCAGCACCAAACTGCACCACACAAGCATCTTCTCGATAAGTTAACGATCTATTAGCCAAAACACACATAGCTAGACACGGAAAGCAAACATCTCAGTTGCTGAGCGAAAACATAGGCGAAATCAGCGACGACTCGAATCGGAGCACCAGGAACAAAATCTCCATGAGCCAGTACTTGACGCCACCGTCTGGAATGTTCACGTAGTTTCCTCCGTACTGCACGACGCAGCCGACGTCAGATCGGTTCGGATCGCTCGGCATGAAGCGCAGCACCGTCAGCGACTGGGTCCAGATGTCCGTGGCACACACCCGCTCCTTGACATCCGGAAGGTCCAGTGTCCGCACAAAATAGACAAAGTCGTGCTCCCTTCTCACCCGACTGATGACCTCAATGGCACGCGAGACGCGGCCAGTCTGCGGGTAGCAGATCACTCGGTAGATGATGATTGCGTCCTCGCACACTTTCTGCAGCAAGTGTTTCTGCAAAAAGAACTCAAAAAGTTAGAACCTTCGTCAACCAAGTTCCAGTCCTGAACTCTACCACTACTCACCCGAATAAACAGCGAGGGGCTGAAGAAGCTCGCGTAGCTGTCGGTGGTCAATCGCTGCCACGTGGTATCCCACAAATTCTCGGCGCACACGTGGGGGAACGTCTTGTGCAGCGTAAACTTGACGCTCGTGTTCTCCACATGGCGTCTGTCAGACCAGCCCATGACGTTCATGCCGGAAGCTTCCATAGCTTCCTGGGTCAAGATGCCGTCCACCCACTGCAGCGTCTGACACACGAGTTCCTGCCATTTCTGCACGGAAAAGAGTTTAAACTGCTGCTCCACTTGCTGCGCTTCTTTCTGGAAAATCTGCTCGAGCGCTTCGAGCGTGAGCACCGCGGGGGTCGCCGCCTTGATGTCTGCCTGTTGCTGCAGCGTCTTGTTCTCCGTCTCGAGCGCCTCCCGCTCGCTCGAGAGCTTGAGCACGGCCACCTGTTTCTCCAGCGCCACGATGGACTTCTTGACGCCTGCGAGCATCTCCTTCTTGCGCTGCATGAACCGCCGCTGCACCTCGCGATGCTTCATGCGCTTCTCTTCCACCGTCACGCGTTTGCGGCCTCCGCGCGTCTTCTTCTTAGCCTGCAGCGGCTCTGGCTTGACGGACGCCGACGAGTCGGACGAGTCGGCTAAGGACGAGGAACTGGGCGACGGCAGCAGCAAACTCTCGAAGATCTGCTGGTCCGTGTCGCTCCAGTCCTCGGGCAGGAAAGTCCGTACGCGCCTCGTGCAGCTCGAAGGCCAGCGGCGCGTGCGGGGGAACGGAGGCGCCATGGACGGCGGGGAGCTCGTCATGCTACTGTACCGACAAAAGAGATTCTGAGCTGAACTGCTGAAGACGAGGGGACGTGTTAAGTACGAAAGGAGGACTATTCCCTGCGAGAACTAGTGCTCCTGTGAAAGAAGATTGCGGATTGGACAGGGAGTGATGACGGGATAATAGTAAAAAGCACATTCTGAGACCTGGGAGAGTTGATGAAAGCCAGCGACGGGCCAGGACACGAAGACGGCTGGTGAAAAGTACCCGACGGGCTCCGACGGGCCAGCCGATGTCGCTTTATACCAAGATGGCTTGCTGAGCGGCGTCCGACATGAACTGCATGAAGCGAACGACTGCAGATGGAGAACTGATTGACGCGCTCATCGGCTGGCGACGCGCAGCGTGAAGTGACCTGCTGCAATTCGGATCTCGTGTGTTGCGTTCGGGGAGTGGGACGTCGGCCGTTAAGCCGATCCGGATCTCGGAGCTGAATCAGCGGCGCTGATTACATAAGCTTGGGGTTGCATGCACCGGCGGCAAGCAGCAGCAATGGGCCATTGCCATTGCCAATGGCCAGCGCTTTGGGTCGACGCTTCGCAGTGTATTGGTGGCATTTTTCAGCAGTTTGTAGGGCATTCGACTTAAGCTTACATGTAGTTCGCATCAAGTCGAGTTGAGTCTGACTCCCTCGCGGAAAGTAACGGCTCGCCAATGCGAGTAATGCTCGACTATCGAGCCACGATCGCTCGTTCAGGGTCGGTTGCGGCTTCGCTGGGTCGTTCGCCTTTATCATCAAGATCTGGTCGTCCGTGATTGATGACTGGCACTGGTGGGAGCAAGTCCGGCGTGACGTTGCTACTTGAAGCAAGGCGACCATCTCGAAGCGGTTTCCTCGCAAACACGTCACGAGCGCCCGTTATTCTCCAGTGCCTTTCTCCGAGATGGCCCAGTGCTGGGTGCTTCTGGTTTGCAAAGCAGAGCAACGTTCCCCCCGTCTCCACTGCGCAATTGGATCTGAGGAGCAATGACAACTCGCGAGTCGGTCGAAGGAGTTCGCGGACGCCTGACAATCGCGCTCGAGAGCGAGAGTTTCGCCCCGGGGGAGGTCGTAGCCGGTGTGGTGAGACTGTCCACGCTGGAGCTACTCCAGGCGAGAGAGCGTGAGTCGAACTGTTGTTTTGTGTGGGTGGTCTCACTTATCCTGCGCTTACAAATCTTTTGGCTCGGATACCGACAGCGCTGGAGGTCGTCGTCCAAGGGAAGGAGGCAGTCGCGTGGGATGAAGGCGGCTACAGCCCCGTCACCAACGCCTTCGACAAGATTTTCGTGCAGCAAAAGGTGGGGAGGTGGCGGTGGTTGTGTCGAAATCCAAGTTGTCACTACTAACGAACTGTCCTTGGCTGTCAATCTGCTTAGATTGAGCTGACACCGTCGACGATCTTTACTGCAGGCGACGAGGAATTCACTTTCAAGTTCAAGCTACCGGCGGACTTGCCGTCGAGTTTCGAGCTGAGGGACATCTACAGCGGAACGGCGGAGCGTCTCCGAGTTCGGATCGAGTACCAGGTCAGTGTGTGGCTCAGAGCCGACAGCGACTCGGTCGGGTTCTTGCAAGCCGCTCAGCAGTTTTCGGTGCACGCACCGCCGACGATAACACCGCCGGCTCGGGGTCTCGAGATTTCGGCGTCGGAGGTGATTCACTGGCTGTGCTGTATCAACCGCGGCAGTCTGCAGATGACTGTGGAGATCGCAACAGACGTGCATGTTGCAGGTGAAATGGTGCCGCTTGTGTGTCGGGTGGATGGATCTGCGTGCAAAACTTCGGTCAAGTCAATTTCCGTTGAGCTGGTTGAAGATCGTCGCGCTGCGGAACTTGGGCGACAAATCGGACTGGACTGTCACGAGGGTGCTTTCCTCCCAACACGTTGGCGGATTTGGCGCAGGTCAGGCAGGAGAGCAAGTGGTGAACGTTGGGCTGGTCGAAAACGAGAAGCAGCAGCCGATCAACCCGGACGTGTCGACGCATTTCTTTCGTTGCACGCATCGGCTGATCGTTCGGTGCAAACCGTTTATGGCTCCTGTGATCGTGGGCGAAGTGCCTGTCAGGGCGCTGCACCATGATACTTCGTTCCGTGGGGAAGCAGTTCGGGTGTTGAAAATGCCGGCCGAAGCTACGTCTGGTAGCAAAAGCCCCTAGCACCGGAGGAGTCTCCGTATGAGTGAAGCGAGTTTCACCGAAGGATGCAGTGTTGCTTGTTGCGGATTGCCGAACGTATTGATTGGGAGTTCATTTAATGGTGGATATACGACGGCAGTGAGCGTGAATAACGTTTCAGGCGGAAAATGAAGCACGATCCACAAGAATAATACCCAGCAGTCTCACGCATCTTAGCCACGGCGAAATGCTTCACATCGCAGCATGCAACGACGTCGTGCTTGAAGTGAACTTCGAAGCGATCAACATTTTCTTCATTCAGGAATCGTTTCGCTGAAATGCCTTGCTCTCAAAATGCACGAAGTTTCGACACAAGCGAATTTCGCTTACTTTGTACTTCGAAGTTGAGGTCGTAAACAACGCAATTCTCCGTTCATTGTTTTGTTCTTGTCATTTTGCTAGTACTGAGCAAGTCTTAACGAGAATTTCTCGAGACTCGGTGGAAGCATAGCACTTATTACATACCAAGTCTAGGAATTGATTGCAATTGACTTTGGCCTATTTTCTTACAGCATCGAAAGGACTTCGTGTTCATGCACTTGTACGTAAGCTTTAGCCATGCATCGATGCCTCACTTACCCTTGCTTAATGCAAAACTAGGACATCTAGACTCGGCTATCCCGAGTCCGACCACGCAATCGCTGGTTCAATCACCATGACAAAACGATCGACTCATTCGCAGTGTTAGACTCGCCGCATCGATGGAGACCCAAAACGACTGCAGGTTCCTAACGAGCGCCGACGAGCGTGCCAAGAATCGGGTGCATGTCAAGCGCCTCTACTACAAAAAATTGGTGTGCACCAGCATTTTGTTTAGGTATTGCGTTGGCGTGGCTGATGTGGTTGTGCGTTTGTTTGCCTCTACTTAGAGCGTTCTCGACGAACTTCAGCGAATAGTGCGGAATCTGGAGGCTGAATACGAACACTTGCTTGCAGTATACGACCAACGAGATGCATAGCCATCGTTACCTGAGAGCACTGCCGCGGGGGAAATCACAAACAGCAAAGCGCGCTTGTGCAATGCGTACGTGAAGTTGGCACAGGAGAAGCGCGCCATGACTCATGAAAATACCGAGTTACAGTGACTTCACGGGTTGTATCTGGTGGCTATGGAGACTCAAGTCGGAAAACTATGTGCTGCTCAGAACAAGGTCGCTGCACTGCAAACAAAGGCAAAAACAAGAACACAAGTGGAGAAATCCCGTTTTGAAAGTGAACTTGTTGACGACGCCAGATTCGAAAGTGAACTTTCACCTAGTGCAACGAGTGACTGGCCATGCAGTTGTGTATTACTATACGCTACAGCGTGATGGCAGTGACGTGCAAGTAGAAGCGCTCATCTTGGCAATGCGCGTTGATCTCGGGTCCAATGGCTGCTTGCTGCTGTTCCGAACCAGGGGTTCCGAAAATGTCATTTTTATTCAGACTGGCATGACAGCAATAAAAATAACTTTTAAGTGATCGGAGCACCACGGGTGCAAAAATTATTGGTGTTATTGCATGCAATATACAGTGAGAGCATACTCGTCTAGTTGGTGTCAGCCTCACCACGCACATCCTTCCGGACTGTTGCAGCGTTCCAGTAGGCTCGGTTCACCTTGAGCAAGAGAATCGACTCCAGGTGCAGCGGGTCATGCTCTGGCGGTATATCCCCAGCACAGCCTTCTCCTGGCTGAAAAAGCGCTCGACAAGGTTAGCCGTCGGCGCGATGCTGGCGACGTGGTCTTTGGAGCGTGGTGCTTTCTCCCGCTGGCGGCGTGCCTCTGCCTCCACGAGGGTGTCCTTCGCGAAATCCTTCCTAGCTGCCTTGGCTGGGGACTCCGTACGTGTGGGAAGTAGAACCCTGCCACTTCTTTGGAGGTGATCGGAGCCGTGGACTGCTTGTCCTTCTTGTCCTTGCGCTTGGCCTTCTACGACGGCTTCGTGGGCGTGACACTAGCCGGATTCGTTGGCGAGGCTGCGGCCGGCTGCTTCTCCGTGCGCTTCTGAGGCATGGCGGCGGTTCAGGGCGTTGGAGGCAGATTAGAAAATGACAATGCTCCGCGAAATGCAGGTGTATGTATCCGTGGCTCTCGTGGAGTCTCAGCGACCAACCATCAATATGAGAGGACGAGAGCGCGGTTCAAGAGGAGGACAGATCGATTGTAGAGGGCGGTCCTGCAGGACCGCTGGTCCGTAGTGCTCTTTCGAGCGTGGTGAACGCGGATGAGGGTTATTGGGGGGAGAGAGCACGGAATAAATTATTTGATTGGGAAATGGAGCTTCGCAAATAAATAATTTTACTGTAAAATAAAAAGTATATTTAATAAAAATAACATTTTCGGAACCGCTGTTCCGAACCTTGAATCCGACGACAGTTTTGCAGAATACCAAATGCACTCGTCGTGGTCGCAAAAAGTTGGAGCCTCACAAGGAAAAAGTTTGGCTGACGGGGTTCATGTGGAGCATGTACGAACGAGCTGGTGACCAGAGCAACGGCTGCAGATATACTTTCGGCGGCAAAATGGGAAATAGTGCTCTTACAACAACAGGGTGGTGGCACATCGAGGTGCTACGGGTGCTCTTGCTCATTGAAAACCGACTTGTTTGTCGATTTGCTTTCGCTCCGATTCCAAACGCTGCTGTTCTTCCTCCAGCTCAGAAATGATGCGCGCTTTCTCCAACATAAGTTGGTCAAATTCTGTTTGCATCGTTTGTTGTGTGCGTTGCACCTCTTGCAACCGAGCTTCGCTGTCTTTGCGGGCGGCATTAGCGTGGTCGCGTAGTCGTTCGCTCTCTTGAACTTGTTGCAACAATTCCTCATTCTCTTTCCGCATACCATTAAGGAGCTCTGCGCGCTTTTCCATTTTCTTAAGCGCAGTGTGTGACCGGACACGGTATTTCTCAAATTCACCACGGATAGTTGCCAGTTGTTGCCTCAGCTCTGTCACTTCTTCTTCCTGGGCAGCCTGTTGTTGCTGCTCCTGGATGCTGGCAATGTGGTTCTGAGCTTTTAGCTTCTCGGCGGTCTTCACCATTTCATCCTTTTCATTCTGCACAGCGGCTAAATGTTCGCGCAAAGATTCAATCTGGATCTTGAGGTCGCGATTAAGTTCTTCGAGCGCTAAAATGCTTTTCTGCTTCTGCTGTTTTGCTTGCTCCTTGCGACGAAGTATATGAATATGCGGGCTTGAAGCAAACCAAAACAACTCAACCACCGGCAACCTCTACTCTATTGGCTCTAACAACAAAACTATCTCGGTTCCTGGTGTACATCAACCCACGCTACGATTGACTTTTATCACTCTTACGCACCATCGATGATTCACTGCACAAGGAGTGCCTGCGGGCCTATCACTTCAGCCTCTATGCGCATGGCAATTTGGAGGATCTCAAGACACCACCACCCAGCCGTCGCCAGCTCAGTGCCCTGAATCACACCTCCAAAGTCATCCCTGCAGTTCTCTCCTAGTTCGCCCGTACGTTCGAAGAAGCCCCAGATGAAAGTGTCCATCCAAACATCTTCTTTCTGGGGCTCCACCTTCTTGCGACCGCGGGGATCACGTACTACAAAATCGCCTTCGTGACGAAGGTACAATTTAGGGTCGAGACTCCGATAAATCACCATGCATTTGCCTGGCTCAAGATCCACCCGCATCGCCAGAATAAATGCTCGCACGCGCACTTCGGTGTCTTCGCGCTCCAACGTGTGATAGTAGATGACAGTGTCTTCATCCAACCGCTGCGTCACGTGAAAATGAGGTTTCACATCGCGCGGGTACATCGTTGAAAGCAGTTCTGGCTGCGATAGCACTTGCCACGTTCCGAGCGAAACTTCCTCCATCGCTCTCCCTTGAAACACCTTTTCGAGCGAGAACGTGAGTTTATCAGGCAGCAGTTTGTGTCGATCTCTCCAGCCGAACATGTTCGTCCCTGTGGTGATGCACGTTTTGCTCTCTCGAAATGCCATTACTTCTTCGCAGGCTGCGCGTGCAATTCCACTGCATTGATCCATCGACAGTTGAGTCACGACGATCGCCGGGTTGGCCCGCTTCTCTTCCTGAGCCTGCCGCGCTGCGGCGACAGCCTTTTCCTGTGCAGCGGTAAGCTGAGCAACCTGCTTCTCCATGGACGTATGCAGCGCTTCGAGTCGCTTCAGCTCATCATTCTCTTTGGCCAGCGCGCTCTTCATTTGGACAAGCTGTACATACGCACTGTGCAGAGCAGAGTTTGCATCAGCGTCTTGTTCTTTTGCAAGGGCTGTTGGCTGTGCATCTCGCTGGTGGTGCACCGCCAGTACCTGCTCGTACTCGGCTTCCAAAGAGGTCACTTGGTCTCGGAGCTCACTGAGCGTGTTCTGATGGTGGTAGTCATGCGAGTCAGTTAGTCCATTGTTGCTGTGGAGCAGTAGACTGCCCTGATCTCGGCTTGAAAAGTACAAATTTACACCTCGAAATGGACAAATTCGTACCAGCTTCTTGTAGTAGCAGCGCTTGACAATGAGTCGGTTCTTGGCTCGTTGGTCCTCGTCGAAGTCGCGCCTTTTGCCGTCGCCCGAGTCCATTTTTGGCACATGAGCGAGTCAATGAAGTGTGCGGTGCCGCACAAAGTTGCTTTGATTAGCTAACCCTACGATGGACGACGACGGGATTACTTTTTGAGAGCGACAACTCGTGTGGGTCTCGCGAGCCAAAGCCCAAAGAAAAATTTCGGGGCGAGCGATCGACAACCGGAGGCGCATGAGTCAAGCGCAGCTTGAAGCGCGCGTATCGACACTCGACGCCACGCGCACCAGTGAATTAAAATCCACACTCGGTCTCGGTGCCCCTTCGATTGACACGCATCGAGTGGATTTTCACCAAGTGGTTCCTCCGTAAGCACACTCGCTGACTCGCTGAGCGAGGACAAGCGAGGCAACGTCAGGCGATACCATCTCGCGTCGCGCGACGATCAGTAGAGACAACATGTCTAGCTCAGACGTATCAAAATGAAGACTCGGTCAAGTCAATCGGCTTGCAGTTCATTTGACGAACGTGACGGTACTTACGAATACGAATACCAATATAAATGTGTCGAAATGATCGCAGCGACCGACTTGATCGACTGGCTTCTTGAAGTTTTCCGGATCCCACTCTAGTCAAGCGGATCCCTTTGGTGTTCGCTTGGATTTTCGCCGCTTTCGATGGCACAGGGTTAGCAACGGCATAGCTAATGGGACTTCGACCTGCTTGTCGCTGGCGAAATGGCCTCACGGTGGGAGCTGCTCGGGCTGCAATGCTGCAGCGTGTGACAGCGCTGCGATGCCCGGGTTAGCTCAAGGATTGCTAGGCAAACGACCGAGATCGGCGTGCAGTGTCACGGGTGAACACCCAAGCGAGGCGTCTGCAGGCCACAAACGCTGCTCAGATCCTATCGCACGGGCACAGGCTAGCCGAACTGCCATACGTGTCCAACGTGAAGCTGCGTAACTCACGGCTACCTCGGTACAAGCCTGCACCAATGCACCACCAGCATCAGTATGATCTCGATGTGGCTACAGTATGCTTCCCAGCGTTTACCCGTGTAGCACTGTGGTCGCGTCACCTAATTGAGCTTGACGACGCTACGGACGGGCACTGCCGTCGACCACCGTCTTCTTAGTAGCAGGGCGAGTAGGTGGACAGGAGCCTGTCGAGTCGAACTCACTGCGCGAATCAGACGACGAACCGACTGCCATCCCACTGCAGTCGTCCGACACACATCGACTTCGTCTCCACATGCGAGCCGCTTGCCGATCTTTCGCCGCGTAGGTAACGCCGCTGCGCGTGACAGCGTGTCAAGGACGGTAGCCAAATGCCGGCGTCACTGCGGATTGCAAGATGTTTTGACGCCGACACCGCGTTTGATGCCGTGGCATCGACCAGCGTCTGCTTGACGATCACCCTGCCAAACGTGCATGGAGCCGTCGGACTTCATGGTCCCCCTCCGTTTGTAGCGCTCATGGCTACGCTGAGCGTGGTGTTGTGGGCTCGCGTGACAGCTTGCCTCCCACTCTGCGCGACGTCGCGACGCGAATGTGTGGCGAAAATGAAAGTTACTCGCGCCGGACGCGCGACAAGAATCGAGCGATCCCAGAGATCAGAGCTAATCGCTGAGTCAATGCCTCTTACCGGGCCAGACTCTAGCAATCCAGCAATCCGGGCTGGCCGCGATGGGGGATCGGACAGTCTCACAATTGATTCTGCCCCGTGCAGTCACTTAGCTCATCTGCTCGCGCCAAACCTCCGTTTGTCGTGTCTGGTGCTGCTATTTACCTAGCGAAATACACACGTCGGGCACCCACCACCCGCGTACACCCCACCATTCCGCAGGACCATGTTACGCATTGCGGATCTCTTGAACAGCATCGGAGAGGATGACAGCCAGCTGGCGGACAACAGAGGCCAGGTGAAACTGGGCAGGTCCGTGTCGGCTCCAGAGCGCAGAGTGAGCGTCGACGAGGACCGCGATGCCGCTCTTGCCATGATGGCGATGATGGACGACGACGAGCACGCTGCGTCCTGCCCGGAGGATAAGCAGTCGCCGCGCTACGTCCAGACCTCGACTCGAATGCGATCGTTCTCAAGGTTCGTGCTCAATTCTCCAGCACTGTTTAGTAGAGCGTGCTGTTACTCATATTCGCACTCTTGCACTCTACCTAGCAGGATTCAAGAGAAGGCAGCTATGAAGAGGTCACCACGCAGACTTTCGCCCTACGGCTCGAAGCAGCAGCAGCTCATGACAATCCGCAACATTGTCAACCAGGACGAGCCCACGGAAGCTAGTGGAGCATCGTTCGGACCCGTCAAGCGCGCTACTGCTGCTGCCGGAGGCAAGAAGAGGAGCACGCGCTCGCTCTTCCCAGAGCTCTCCGAGTCGGAGCGCCGCGCCAAGCAGAGACTTATCGTGAAGCGCTGCTACTACAAGAAGATCGTAAGTTCAACAGCGTATTTTGTTGTGGTGTCGACAAGTATCCAGGAGCTCACTCGGTGTGGTGGTTGTCCATGTGTCCATGCAGAACACGATCAAGTCTCTACGTGACGAAGCCAGCAATTTGGAGCAGCAGTTCCGCTCGGCGTTGCGTGCGATGCAGCAGGAGGACGAGGCTGCTATGGCCGTCGGTCGTGAAGAGGGCAACAAGTTACGCGAAATGTTCATCGACACGCTGACGACCAAGGAGGCACTGCGAGAGGAGAACACCCGTCTGCGCCGCCTCGCCGACGAGTACTACATGAAGAACCAGGGCCGTCTGCGTCAGCTGCTGGACTCCAACCACCGAGGCTTGATCCTCTTCACTGCCGTGGCCAACGACAACTGAACTGGCCCATTATGAACACGAGCACCGAGCGTGCTACCCCGTACACACCACTGCGCTTCACGAACTGTTCACCGCGCCAAGGAACAGCGAAAGACCGCGCTTTACATTTCCCATTTCGCAACGATATCGTGACGATATGGACTCGGCTGCGCTGCTATTTGAACGCCACCTCGATCGAGAGAGGTGGCTCGCTGCGCAGGCCTGCACATGACACCAGAAAAGTAAGTTATATCGAGTCAATCAACTAAGTTAAAAGCCTAATAGAGAAACACCGCGCGGTTCAAGCGCACCCAACCGCAGCGTCCTTCCTGCACTGAGCGAAGACGCGCTCGATGCTGCTTGGACAGCGACATGTGCCCCGTGATACGCAAGCACACCTGCTGCTGCTCCCGTTGACCCCCGAAACGCGCTCCCTGACTGGTCCACAAGCCTCGACGCGTGCGTCCTCAGCAAGTGTCCTGTGCATTCACCGGTCTCACTAGCGAATTTGATCCGATCTAGCACGAGACGATGGCTCCCACCAAGCTGAACCTGGACGACCCGGAGGTCAAGAAGCAGGCACTGGCCGGCCTGGCCAAGACCATCCCCGTGGTTCCCTTCAAGGGCGTCGAGTTCTTCGACGTGGGCGGCCTGCTGGCCAACCCGGAGAAGCTGCAGCTGACCTTCGACCTGTTCGTGCACGCGGTGACGCCCTTCATGGACCAGGTGGACGCCATCGGCTGCTTCGACGCGCGCGGCTTCCTGTTCGCGCCGTACCTGGGCGCGCTCTTCCAGAAGCGCGTCTTCATGCTGCGCAAGCCCGACAAGATGCCGAGCGTGAGCGACACCATCGAGTACTTCAAGGAGTACAAGGGCGACAACAGCGAGGGCGGCGACCACCTGAGCATCCAGACGTACGCCGTCAACAAGGGAGACCGCGTGCTGCTGGTGGACGACCTGCTGGCCACGGGCGGCACATGCGAGGCCGGTATCCGCCTCGTGCAGCAGGCGGGCGCCTCCGTCTTGGCCTGCATCTTCGTGGTGGAGATCGGCGTGCTGGACGGCCGCGGCCGCGCCATCAAGGCCAGCACCGGCGAGAAGACCAAGATCATCTCGCTGCTCACGGAGAAGGACTTCTAGACTGCTGCGTATAGTTTAGTTGGTACAACATTCTTCGTCGGTATCGAAGAGGGGATACACAATACATTAGGCAATTGGACCGACACGCATTGTTGTGAAGTCAAAGCGGCACATCAATTCTCACAAGACGCTTTGGTTCTATCGTCCTGTATTGTGTATTAGATCCAACAGGATATGTCAAAACGTACTGTATATGACAAAAGTATTCAACACATACAATGCGCAAGGTTAATTAAACCTCCAGTGTACAGCTACTTCCGAGCGCCCAACGTAAGCCAAATGATACGACGCAAAGCTTGAAGTCGTCGTTGAACTTGGGCTCCTTCATTCCGCATTCCGCACTGCCAGACGCACGTCGCTCTTCCTCGCCCAACTAACGATGCTGCGCCTGTCCGCCTTCCGCCCCGCCAGAGCCTCGCGCCTGCAGCTCTCGCGAGCGCTCAGTTGTCGCTTCTCGTCGCACCGCAAAGTGGTTGAGGACGCGGACGCCGCCGTGAAGGATATTCCCTCGGGCTCCAAGCTGTAAGATTCATTTCTTATTTTATATATTACATTATTATGTTTTATATATTGACACGCGTGATGCAGCGTCGTGGGCGGCTTTGGGCTCTGCGGCATCCCGGAGAACAGCATCCAAGCGCTGGTCAAGCAGGTGCGTTGACCTATGTACTGTCTACAGCTGTAGACCTGGGGATCTCATAGCTGGGGCTGGTTGCTGGTTGCTGCTACAGGGAGCGAAGGACTTGACGTGCGTGTCCAACAATGCCGGAGTGGACGACTTTGGACTGGGACTGCTACTGCAAACGCGACAGGTGCGAAACGGTGGGCATCATTGGCTTTATGCAGTGCTAATACGTCGCTCTTGGCCAGATTAAACGGATGATTTCGTCGTATGTCGGAGAGAACGCACTTTTTGAGAAGCTTTACCTGACGGGGGAGTTGGAGGTGGAACTAACACCGCAGGTGAGGAAGGGCTTTATTCGCTTAACATGAACTATTAGACTTACCTTCTTTTTTGCTGTGGTAGGGTACGCTGGCAGAGCGCATTCGAGCTGGAGGCTCTGGCATTCCAGCTTTTTATACACCCACGGCGTACGGGACCATTATACAGGTTAGAACTTGTCAGAAGAACGTGTCTGCATTTGTATGGTGAGCTCACTGTTCCAAAAAATAAACTTGTGGCTCTTGTCATACTCGCCAGGAGGGAGGATTTGCCGTCAAGCTGAAGTCCGACGGCTCCATTGACATCCCAAGTGCCCCGCGAGAGGTCCGTAAGTTCAACGGCCGCAACTACGTCATGGAAGAGGGAATCACGGGTGATTTCGCACTCGTGAAGGCTTGGAAGGGAGATACAGACGGCAATTTGGTGTTCCGAGGCACGGCGCGCAACTTCAACGTTGACGCAGCTAAGGCTGGTCAAGTAACTATTGCTGAAGTGGAAGAGCTGGTACAGCCTGGAGACATCCATCCTGGTAAAATCATTTCTACGTATATCGTGCGGTGAGCTTGATCAGATCTAACCATTCTTGCTGTATTGGTGGTGATCACAGACGAGGTACATCTTCCGGGTATCTATGTGCAGCGCATCTTCAAGGCCAGTAGCTCTGAAAAACGAATTGAACGACTCACCCTCACCGATGCTAAGGTGTGCAAAGATCATTTGTTGTTGTATGATGATCATGCTAACGAGTCTGTATACGTGTATTCCAGAAATCCCAGCACAAGGTCTCTCCAGATCGCGAGCGCATCATTCGCCGCGCTGCCAAAGAGCTGAAGGACGGAATGTACGTAAACTTGGGTATTGGTTTACCGACACTGGCATCAAACTTCGTCCCGGAGGGAGTCCAAGTGATTCTGCAAAGCGAGAACGGACTACTCGGTATGGGGCCGTATCCTAACGAGGGCGATCAGGACCCGGATCTGATCAACGCGGGCAAGGAAACGGTGACGTTTCTGCCTGGGTCGTCGACGTTCTCATCGTCCGAATCATTTGCCATGATCCGTGGCGGACACGTGCATCTAACGATCCTCGGTGCTCTTCAAGTCGCGGAGAACGGCGA
The DNA here is from genome assembly GCA_032158285.1 of Phytophthora sansomeana. Taxonomy (NCBI): domain Eukaryota; phylum Oomycota; class Peronosporomycetes; order Peronosporales; family Peronosporaceae; genus Phytophthora; species Phytophthora sansomeana. The sequence goes on from JAPDHH010000222.1 coordinate 82,791, forward strand.
CTTAGCTAACTGGATTATCCCAGGCAAGATGGTCAAGGGAATGGGTGGTGCCATGGATCTCGTAGGAAGCGGTAACCGTGTGGTGGTCACAATGGAACACAACGCGAAGGGCGGGTCGAAGAAAATCCTCAAGAGCTGCTCGCTGCCCCTAACAGGCAAGAGTGTGGTAAACACTATTATCACGGAGTTGGGTGTGTTCGATGTGGTCCCTGGCAAGGGCCTCGTGCTCATGGAGATCGCGTCGACGACCACTGTGGACGAAGTTCGCCAACGTACGGAGGCGTCCTTCATGGTCTCCCCCCATCTCAAGTCTATGGATTGAGTAGGTTGTAAAGCGTTTTCGTCATGCTGGAGCCCAGAAAATTGGGTGTCTAACTCAGCAACCCACAGCACGCGATCATCATTTTAAATTTTGGATGCGATACAATTCTGCTAACTGAAAGCCGATTCGTGTGCATAAGACATTTGCTGCAGTGATCAGAGCATCGAGTGAGCTAATCCCTTGCATCATAACCATCGTTTGTTTTTAAGCCCAACCACCTGTACCAATTCAGATTTTCTTCCTGCATTCCTTGAACGGAGGTCTGCACCCGTAGTCTGTGCTTGTAGTATGAAGCGCAGCTTGGTGGAACCTAACAATCACCAATCAGAACGACCAATGAGCCTGGGTCAACAAATACAGAGGCGAAGACGTCTCTTACTTGGAATCCTCGAGCTTTTTCTTGAGTGCAAGCACGCGGTTGTCGTATGTGAAGTCTTCAGGTCGAGCATTCTCCAGGTAGCACATGCCGTACTCGTCCCACCACTTTTTGGCAGCTTGGCGCTCGCTCTCGATCTGTGCTGTTAGATTTGCCTGCTTGGACACGTAGTCGATCTCCTTCTCGTTGCCCTTGGACGCCATCGTGGCAAAGACTGCTCGCTAGAAGGTTGTGGGGAGGAATGGTATTTGAGAAAGGAGAAAACTTGACACCCAAGTTCCTTGGAATAGTGCACTCGTTTATTCTTGTTCGGGTCGTCCTCGATAACTTATCTACTGACCAGGGTACGAATCCGGCGATACATGTACACGACCTAAAACTCAAGATAAATATCGAAGTGAAGTTCCCGTTTAATTTCAGTACGTTATAGTCCTTTGTAAAAGATCCGTAAGTTGCATCTCGCTATGAAGGTCGAGTAAAATAATACTGCAATACACGGAATCACGGATTTTATTGTTTTGCCAGAAAATATTAATTTGAGTATTGCATTTTACCCAAGCCTGTACCTATACAGATGCATGCTGGCACGTTTCAAGTACATGTATTAATAGCACGGCTTCGTGTGTAAGCTTCAAAGTACGGGCTAAATGGACTGCATTTATTCAATGTGTGTGGGGAACGTGTTATCGCTAAACTCCACAACGAACGAATAACTTGCTACATTAAAGTTTAGGAAAGGCGAGGTCGCGTAGCCAATGCAAACCCGCGCGGTATTTGGAAGAGGCCCAGCGCCGAGCTCACAAGTGAGCTGCGCACTGCCCTGGGTAGGAGGTTTTATCACCATATCGCGACCGGAGCGAGTCCAGCCAAGCGTAGCGCGGCTGGTCCTTACCATATAGTAAAACAGGTTTAATCGTTCGTTGTGTAGTCTACATGTAGCGATAAACATCCCCATATGGATATGCCGATCTGCTTGAAGATCCTGCTGTTGGATACCAATAAACCTAGCGAGCTTTTTCGTACGGTACGCCAAGAGTATGGGCCCAACGGCTTATACTATTATACAGTAAGGCACCAGCAGCCTGGCCACCATCCCAAAATGTTCCTTCAGATGGTTTGGGCACAAGGTTGCCTCCCGAGATTCCGTATTTTGATCACTTGTGAAAATCTCATTTTTTTTACAATACAAGCGGCGAGTATGCGCGACTGTGGAAGCCTCGTTGGTGTCACTAGAGAGTCTCCAGCGTAATACGCGTGCACTACAGTTATAAACTTCGAAGGCCACTACATGTACCAGAGAGTTTGTTTAGGAGGGAAAACGAGTTGATTAGCTATATGTAATTATGAGTTGTTCGTTTTGCGAACTAAGAAAGACATCACAACGACACACCCTCAAACCTCAAACTTAGCTGCAATTTGCAAACTGCAAAAGCCCGGTCACCATCCCAAAACGGTTCTTAGAGAAGGAAGGAACCGCGTGGTGGGTGAGCATCCACAGTTCATTTTACCGTATATATTACTTAATTTTTAAATTAATATACTTAAAAGTGAATGTACAAGCTTTGTCTCTACCTCCCAAACCTATCGGGCATTTGACAAGAACAGTATAATTTCAAACTTAATCGGCAAGAACAGTAATTTCCTCGCCAGTAACAGTAAGGTCGCAACTCACCTTTGGCCGCGACAAGACCAGTATAATTATGATTTTGGGAGCGATAAGAGCAGTATAGTTGCGGCTGGGGAGATAGAAATAGTCGAGCCCGTTAGAAGCTGCCCGTCCACTTATTAGGACCATGAGCTACATGTACTCGCCGAGAGTCCAGTCACTCGTCCAACCGCTGCATTAGCATCGCTTGGCAAGTGGTTCTCCTGTTTCGGAGGCGTGGTCGTCAACAGCACCCTAATCAAGTATTTATCCTTGGCCGACAAAGCGTAAAGTTCAGTATTAAGCTGCTAGTCGCGTCGCTAGTTAGAAGCTACTGTAGTCTGTAAAGTATGGTTGGGAATCCCAGGTATCCCAACTTGGGATCGGAGCTTCCCTATGAAGAGCTATGTGCTGGAGATGTCATTGCATACTACCCCTCCCGGCACTTGAACCTGGAGACCCCAACACTCTTCGACGTGCATTAATTCTCTTGGTAAACCCAGCAGAGGAATACCCTGTTCATGCCGAGACGTGTGGAAGTCCTGTGGAAGCTAAACATGGTGCACCGCGAGGAGACGGCCGCCATTCATTTGACCACCAACTCCTCACCATTAGAATTCTTTAGAAATGCCTGGTTGCGAATGCCAGAAGCGGGGGCCTTAGAGCGTTTTGTTTCGCCACAACCAGTAGTGCTAACCTTACTTGTACTGGCGGGATAATGTTGCTGGTGGTAACCTGCTGTCACTATCCGATTATACTGTTCTTGCCGATTAAGTTTGGAATTATACTGTTCTTGTCAAATGCCCGCTTACTATCGGTCTATCTCCGCTTCGGTAACCCCCACTGCGAGCCTATGTTATACATTATCTATAATACATACAGTGTAGCAAATCATGTCGTTCAAAAACTAGTCAAAACTTGAGTAAAGTGGTACTAGTCTACACGGTATGCAGGAGAGTTCTACTGTAAGTGAGTCTACAGTAGAACTCTCGTGCATACCGTGTAGACTACTACCATGAGTGATGAGCATGGCCAGGCATTCAATGTTCAATGCTTGCCATACGGATCGTATTACTGTACGGTACTGTTCGTAGCATTTAGCCGCGGCAATCAGCGAACAGTACAGGTATTTTTTCCCGACGGAAGTTCCCCGCTCACAACCGTTTCGACGTCCAGTGCCACAGTTCGTTGTCAGTGGTACCTTTCCACGTTGCCCGACATGAAGGTCGCATCTGCACCATCCAGCGCGATCTACAAGCTCGCCATCGCTCTAGTCTTCGTTCTAGTGCTGGCGCCACTGCCATCATCAGCGTCCATTTTCGGGAATGACTCGGATTCAAGCTCGGGAAACTCCACCGTCGACAAGTCGGACGGTTCCAACATCAAGATGCAGCAACCTCTTTTGAAGGCCACCGACTGGTTCCTCACCGAGGAGGAGATCACCGCGTCGAGAGGGGGATCTCCGCGTAGCGACATGGCCACGTACAGCACAGGCAACGCCGTGACAACTTTTACCGTGACGAAGGAGTTCTTTGACTCTACGTACAAGGACCTCTCGACGACAAAGGAGAACGACCGCGTCATGCTAGCTGCGTGGAACACAGACCTCATTCCTCTCACGCCCGACGTGGACCCAACAGGTGCCAAGTCCAATTTCGATGTCGTGTTCGGAGGCATCGTGAAGCGTGGCGGGGACGTCAAGATTCTCGGTTGGGCCAACAAGTTCCTCTTCTTCCAGGACGTGAAAGTGCGAAACAAGATCAACAAGCTCCCCAAATCCGGTATTAACGACGGCAACGCGCTTTTCATCTTCGACGATCGACTCCCGTACGGCATGTCGTCGCAACACCAGAAGACATTGGTTATTGCTGCTGGAAATTCCTCAGGGGCTGATGAGCACCCAGTTGCCTACGTCGGCGGTATCGACCTCTCGAACGATCGATGGGATACCATTCACCACAACGCGTCGGCAATTCGTAAGAAGTCCGGCGTTCACTTCCGCAACAAAGGGTGGGTAGACAGCAGCATGCGCATCCACGGACCGGCTGCGAAGGATGTTGCCAACAATTTCCTTGCTCGATGGAATTCGCCGTATCTACCAACTCAAGGGCTGGGAGGCGACCTTGTCGACTTTGAGAACCCTCAGTATTCGTACCTGCCGCCACTTGACTACGCTAGCAGCAACACGACCTCCAAACTGGGCAACCACAATGTGCAAATTGTGCGGACCTTCAGCTGCAAGTACAAGCACTGGGAGTTCGCTCCGAACGGGGAAAACTCGCTGTTTCATGCTCGCGTCAAAGCAATCAAAAATGCCAAGAACTTCATCTACATCGAAGACCAGTACTTCATCCTCGTACCTGAACTTCTCGACGCCCTAATGGAGGTACTGCCGGGTCTCCAGCGCTTGATCGTCGTGGTGCAGCCGCCGGAGTTACTGACGAAGAGCGGTGGCTACGAAAAGTACATGTACGAGAACGTTCAGCCTCTCAAGGAGAAGTTCCCGAACAAGTTTACGATGTACTCGATGAAACCATCGCTGGACATTTATGTCCACAGCAAACTGGTAGTGATTGACGACGTGTACCTGTCGGACGGCTCGGCAAACTGGAATCGCCGCAGTATGACATCGGACCCAGAGCTGGATGCCAACGTCGTGGATAGCGACACTGTCAAAACTCCGGACGGCATCGCAGTAGGCAAACTTGTTCGCGACTTCCGTGTACGTAAGTTCCAGGAGATGACGGGCTACAGCTACGAGAAAATCGACGCAATGAAGTTCCTCGATGCGGCGAAGTTGTACGACTCAGTTGCCGCTCTGGAATCGTCCCTTATCGAACCATTCGACGTTGACAAGGAATGGTACTACAACCTGTTCGGAGCTGCGCTAGATGCAGTCGACCCTGGGGACACCTGCGACGGGTCTGCATCCAGTTCTCATAGCAAGTGATAGAATAACCAAGATAGTTCTTTCAGCTAGAGGCTGGCCAAAGCGGCCAGCGCCGCTTTAAACGACCATTAAAAACCGTTTCACGACCCATTTGTCCGAGTTAAGCTAATACTGTAGGGGGGGGTCGAACCTTCGAAATGAGTCAAAAAAATTAAGCAAGAAAGGGACTATTTATGACCTGAGCAGCGTGGAGAATGAAGGAACACTTATGGATATCGATGACATGCATGACTTCTCTATGAAAACACTTCCAAATCAGAGGCCGACTGCTTAAGCGATCGTCCGAAGACTAAAACTAGTGGGGACTGGGAGTGATCCACAACGAAAAGACACCGGCTACAAAAGAAAGCATCTTTCAGCTAAATACGAACTGTTTGACTGGAGTGAACTATACTGCCTTCTATTCGGAGCACAGCGATCTTCTCGCAGCACCCGAACCGGATGGAAAGCCAGCAGGAACCTCCTGCGGGGGGAGGGCCCATTGGGCCGATAACGGAGGAGGACATCAAGAATGCAACCTCGGAGAGAGAGATCATTGATGTCACGACATCAAGCGATGAAGAAGAGGAAGAGGAAGCGGCAGGGACGGTAGCAGCAACCAAGGAACCCAAGGAAGCCAAGGAAGAGGAAACAGAAGCGGAAGCAATTTCGGACACCTCAGAACCACCACGGTTTGACGAAGCCACAGCAGAACCATTATCGTTTACAGAAATGTACGAATATCTGCGTGGAGAAATCAACGGAATGACCCTGGAACAATCCCAAGAGGTCGAGAGCGCAGTGGAGTTCATACAAGATATGTTCGCAGAAGTGTTTTCAGCACGGCTGGTGGAACCGCTATCACCGGAACGAAGCCACTACCCTGAACTGGATGATGAAGAAACACGGCGAATGGTACAACTTTTCCTGACTGATATTCAAGACGAAACGGTGAATGCGCGCAAATGGAGGGCAACGATGTTTGATCTGACGCGGGCCATCTATAAATCAAGGAAGAGTTTGAAAGAGACACTGGAGTTCACGGAGCAAGTGGCTAGGGCGAAACCTAAGGCAACGACAAACCCGTGGCAGGAAAAGCTCGTGATACCTTCAGGGAGGACAATGGAAGACGATGAAATGAACGGTAGAGCGAAGCCTTCCACATTCAGGTTCCTTCGATCAAGTTATCAGCAAAACGAGATCGAACAGCTCAAGCAGGTGTGTGAAGCTCGCTATGGATTTCCAGATGCACTGAGACAACCAACTGAAGAGGAGTGGAAGGTGGTTAAAGGAATCCTGGAAGGAACGATACTCTGTATGGCCAAGTTTCCTGATTTTCTGAAGCGAGTATGCACGAACGAGGCGCTCAGGATGATTCAGAACACGATCAAGGCGCAGGTGGAAGGTGATCTAATGCTCATGTTATCACCGCAATTTAAGGTGTATCCGGACTTCCAATCGCGGAAAAGACTCACGAATGAGTTCTTCATGGGCATTAAGAATAGCGAGAATGATCCTAAGAAGGTGGCACAGATGCTGCAAGAAGCCAAGCAAATTTGCTATGACCAAGGCCACCACACAGTTCACATCATCTGCTGGACACGAGAGTTGGCGGCAAAATGGAGCAAGGAATTCAAGACTCTTTGCGTTTAGAAACAGACACTTCCCGCTCAAGAATGCGCATCAAGAAGAAGAACCACTACCACACAACGAGCAGCTCAAATGTGGGCCAGGCAAATAGGATTGGATGGCATAAGAAATGAACAACCCCAAGATCGGTATCATGTTCGTCTGATGAACATTTCGAGGTTCCTGGATGAAGCAGCGATTGATGCATACATCAAACAAAACTTCTCCGGAATTTACATCACCTGGCAGGAACCGAGTGATGGCAACCAAACACTCCAGACAGATACATGGGACATCTACTTCAGAAGTCCACATTGTCCGCAATTCCTAGACGGGGAAAGGTTCATCAACTGGTAGGGAACAAAAATATTGGTGCATCATGTCAGCAAGAACAGAGCATCGCCTTGCTTTGCGTGTGGAGGAAATGGGCACATGCGAACGGGTTGCAATAGTTCCGATGAAGACTGGATGAAACAGTACAGCATTGAAGTAAACGCGGCAGACATTGCAGCGTTACCCAGACAGACATCCACGGTAACTAGCTTGGAAGAGCTGGAAAAGTACTGGGTTCAAGCTAAACAAGAAGAAATACACCAGGAAACAACAGCAAAGCAGCCAAGTGAGACGCCAAAGATGATCTTGAGTAGCGAGAAAACAAAGCAGATTGAACCACCAGAAAAAAATTGGCGCGGAGTACAAACAAAACAAACAGGACCGAATGGAAGATGGTAGGTAAAGGAAAATCGAGCCAACAACAGAGAAACCAACCAAAGGACGGGGAACGCAAGCTCAACAAGGAAGAGAGGGAAAAAATGAATCAACAACTACAAAAAAAGAAACAAAGCCGATGACAACAGGAACAGAAAAACAAGATAACGGAAAACAGGAAGAAAAAGGAAATACGATTGCAGAAGAAGTAAAGGACAAACTAAGGGAGAAAACTCAAGCAATGGAGAAGATTCAGAGACTTATCGCCAAACAAATCAAGGAAAAAGTAAAGAGCCTGGATTTCAAGAACGCAGCAGATTATTTAAAAGTCCAGCCACAGGAGACAGAAGGATGGACCGGGAAACAAGTGCTTCAGCGAACAGGGCTTAAGGAAATAGCAACACCAGCAACTGAAAACTGTCAATACTACGCCATCGCAATGGCGTTACTACAACGGAGATTTGACACAGCGGAAAATAGTGGAGCAATAGAAAACCTGACAACCAAGCTAAAAAAAGGAATCATAGCAGCGGCCAACCATTTCTACGAGCAGGAATTCCCGCATGACACCAGGGAGGCCATATTGACGACACTTGATGAAGACAAGGGAAAGCTCACGCCAGATCAATCAGGCAAAGCGCTCAAAGAGTACCTACAAGCCCTTGGTCAAACATCCTCCAAACGAGTAGATTATGTGGATCACAGATACTGGGGATCGGAGAAGACTCTAAGAATGACAGCAAAAATTGTGAATCGAAACATTTACGTGGTGGTGGCGCCTGGAGGCCTAGAAAACGCGAGTTTTCAGATTTTTTACCCGGCAGAACGAACAGTGGACGGAGAAACGTTTAGAACGGTCAAAGAAAAAAATCATCACTGGAGCAGCAGCAGGATGGATCGAAAGTATTCAAACGGAACTCAAACAAACAAGAGAGAGCAACCAAGGACCGATCATCATATCATACCAGGCTTCACATTACAGCTGGATTCAGATTGCACATCAAGAAAACAAGCAAGATCAGGAGGATACAGAAGACCAATCAACCCCAATGGAAGTGGATGATACAGTGTGTAACCAAGACTTCTCAAGGGGAATGACAACCAGTAGTAACTCCGGTAAACACACTGACGCAGCGCCGACAACAAGTAGCTCCGATAAGAGTACCAAGAGCACGACAAACAAGGAGCAAGAAGAAATTGACAAATTCGGAGGAAACAGGAAAGAGGAACTCGAAGCATTCCCAACTGAAGGGCTGGAAGGACTATCAGCCGGAAAGAGGAGGGAGCTGCGAGAACTGGACTGGGGGATGAAACTAAGGTGAAGGAGTGGATTAAAGTGTATGAAATCACGGAGACCACTCTGCACCAATGGCAAGCCGAGCTACAAGCAATTGGGAGCACATCTACATACAGTAATGTGCCTCGATAGCGACAAGGTGAAACTCTATATTCTTCATGATGCCATCAGTCACCATGTGTACCCATCGAACACAAAGTGTACTGCTATAATGAAAGCTTTCCACTAGCAGATATCGTTGGTTAAGATCCCGCCAGTCATCGCACAGCATTCAAGCCCCACGGAGAACTGAAGGGCCACGCGAGGGAGCGCGCGCAAACCCAAAGGGGTCTGACCGGGAAGGCCTTTAACGTTCTGCGGATGAAGATGGAGTACGCTCTAGCCGCCGCAGACAAAAGTATAGACAATCTGTATAAGGTCGGCGCCCTTAAGGCGTGCGTTGAATCGTGGAACGAGCTGCCTACGCAAGTACTGCTGGCTGGTCGTGTGCGACGAGGCAACCCTTTAAGATAAATATACCTAGACAACTTTGTGTATATCAGGTTGTCGCTATCGAGGCACATTACTGTACACAGAATCGCAAAATTCCAGTAAGGTAGATGAAGGATCAGAGTGGCTTTCACAAGACACGATAATGGAAGACACAACCGAACCTGAAAAGGAACCACCGAAACCCCAGCAAGAAGAGGAAAACGGAAGACTACAACAACTTGAACAGAAGCAAGGACTCCACATGAAGATGGTCAAAACAGAGTGGAACCAACTGGAAATGAAATGCAAGGCCACTGCAAGTTCCCGAGTCTGCCAACTCCAATTGCGACTTGGAAATCGGTAGTACATGAGGACTCGCTAGCACTGATGAACATTCTACAACGGTTCCGAGCTCCAGGATCCATTTTAGCAGAACTGACAGACGCAGTACTGGAAGAATGGACTAGGACAGCGCGCCTAACAGTACTCCTGCATTGTTTGGATCAAATTGCAAAAGACACTCCTGACCCAGAGCGAAGTACATGGATACAACAATGGAAGGAGGCTCTAAGACTCCAACATCAAACAAATCCAGACAGTGTAAACTTATATCCCAGTGAACTTTGGACGCCACTGAAAAAAACCATTTTGAAGGGATGGAGTTGTTGAAACTTTGTAGGGCAACCAAAAAAGAAAAGCTGGTCAAGATGGTCCTAACGGCTCAAATATGCTACGAGGAACTCCAGATGGTATCGGGACAGCAGTGGCAAGGTCCGTCTTCGATTCTGGAGTACGTGGAAACACTATTTGAAGCAATGGGGAATTCGCCGGAGCTGGAAGCAGCAATCGAGCAGACTGACTTTGTAGGGTATTGGACTAAACTTGAAACCATCCTCAGCCGAGCCACTTCGAGGGCCAAGCAAGGAAGGAAGCATTAGTGGATTTCAATGACTGACAACAAACCAAAGTTTGGAGAATTTCCGAGAGGTGAATACTACTCGGACCTTCACAATATAGCATCATTATTTGAAGAAACAAGAACCTGTAAGAAGAGAGACATCGATGGAAGACAAAAAAATTATAATTGCAACACAGAATTTGAGAGGATTCGCTAAAACATCCAGACGAAGGTGGTTGAATGGATGGAGAAGAAGAAGAGGAAAACCAATACCAGACATGGTACTGATTCAAGAAACTAACCTTCACACCACCACAGAACAAGAGGAGATAAGAACGCAATGGAAGCGCACATGGCAAGTGACGAAAACGGAAAACCCGCTGAGTTACTGGCAATTAACACAAAAACAGTTTAGCGGGATGGGGATTTTAGTATCGCCAGAAATTAGTGACAGAGTGAAACCATGGAATCAAGAGTCCTGGGCAGAGAGGGTCATGGCAGTGGAAATGGACGACTGGCTGATCATCAATGTGTAAGTCCCAGCCCAAAAAGAAGACCAACCACAATTTTTCAAGGATTTGGAGCCATGGTTCAAACGACATGACACAATTATACTAGGAGGAGACTTCAACTGTGTACTAAAAACCGAGCCGGGATCGCATAACCAACCGTATTCCCAGCACAGCAGCATGTGAAAGCCCACTTTTACAGCATCTCGTGGACAAATACGATATGACAGACGGAGTAGAACTACATCATGATTTAGAAGAGGAAGACGAGAAGACTGATGCTCTGCACTACTACACAAGATGGAGCAAAGAGGGAGCGAGTCGGCTAGATCGATTTTACGTCAAAGGAGAAGCATTTCAAGCAACACAAGCAGTAAGTGTCATGGATGCAGCGCATGAATCAGATCACCAGGAAGTACGAATGGAACTATGAACCGGGAAAGCAATCCGACACAAGACAACAAGGAGAGTCTATTACCCAATTCGGAGTGGAAGACCACACAGAATAAAAGCAATGATCGAAAAAGGTCTCCTGCCCCTCCTTGAAGCGTTTGATGAATCTGACCAACCGATAACACATTGGAACATTTTAGTAGCAAAGATCCAACAACTCCTTCAGCAAGTAAAAAAACGGATCAAAGACAAGCAGAGCACTACTACAAAAAATTAAAAGCGGAAACAAGAGTGCCCAGAACGACCAGAGCAGAAATATTAGCAGACAACAGCCGACAAGCAAGCCAAGGAGCAGCAAGATCATTTAGAACACGACTGAAAGGAGGAGATGACGAGACGAGACGCTTTTTCAAGAAGAACAGCGAATGGCAAAGAGACCAGTCAATTTCTGAAATTCAAGCCTCCGCTGGCCACTTCTATGATGCGGAATATCCTATTGAGGAAAGGATGGCCTCAGAATGGAGCCATGTATTTGGGGAATCACATGCAGACAGCAAACAAGAGAGCCCCAAAATGATGGAGCAGTTTATGAAAATACCGCCACAACAACGACTAACGCAGAAGGAAGGAGAAGAAATGATGAAGCCAATCACTGAAGCAGAAACGAAACAAGCCATCGACCACCTCAAAAGACACAAAACGGGAGGAACGACTGGCCTAAACCACGAATTTTACAAAGACTTTGCGGAAATGATGATACCATCACTAACAAAACTATTCAACAGCATCCTTCAAGGAGCAGGAGTACCACAATCGTTCTTGGCAGCTACGGCTATTCCATTACGAAAAACGGAGATTCAGCCGAAGCCATGGATTACCGCCCAATTGCCCTACTTAACACGGCATACAAAATATTTGGAAGAATATTAGCAGAACGGGTACACAATTTTTTTACCAAAGTTAATCAGCAAGTCGCAGCAAGGGTTTGTAAGGGGACGCAGCATTGACAAGACTGTAATGATACTTCGAAGTTTGTTGGAGATGAGTACGGAAGACCTGGAAACGGAATGGGCTGACTCAGCTGCAGCACTTTGTTTGGATTTAAGGAAAGCGTATGACACGCTGGACCGCAAATTTTTGCAATGTGTACTAGCAGCATATGGATTTTCGGATAGCTTTTTGAAAGTAATTCGCACTCTTCATGAAGGAACCACAGCACAATTTCTCGTGAATGGTAACCTCTCATCCAAATGGAATGTACGCTCCGGAATTAGGCCCAAAATTTGACAGGAATCAAAGTACCAGGCAGCAAGGATGAAATTCATAAGTTTTCAGCGTTCGTTGATGACAGTACAATTTTCGTGAGCTCACTGAACGAACTGGATATAGTAAAGCAGATACTGGATGACTTCGGTCGAGTTTCGGGGCTTAATGTACAGCCTCACAAAAGCGTTATGATTGGCCTCAACACGCACAATACTCCAACGAAGTGGAACGGATTTCCAGTCTTGAACCCAACCAGCACAACAAGACAGCTAGGGTACTGGGTGGGAAACAAGACATCAATTAAGGAGAACTGGGACATACGAATTGAAAAAGTTCAACGAAGACTCAGAATTGCTACTTCCATTAGCAACTCGGTCGCACAACGCATCATGCTATTCAACGCAGTAGCATTGCCATCAATACTATATACCGCGAAACACCTAGTGCCACCCAAACAGACCCTGCGGCAATTGGAAAATCTACAGAAACAGTTCGTGTGGTATGGAAATGCCAGTACAGCTTCGGCGAGACACAAATTCAATCCAGCACTTTTGTTCACACCGCAACAATATGGAGGGCTGGGGCTGCAGGATATCAATGCAGCAATTCGAGCGACTAGAGCAAATCTGGCGGAAAGATGGATAAATGCACCACGAGACGCATACGCAGCGGCATGGCATCACGCGGTACATCCGGACAGAACAATAAGTGCGAACTGTTGTCTGTTTCAACCAACCAGCACTGAAATGATCACGAAAAGTTTGAGAGAGAAGAGGAAACTACCGCAAATCACAGCACAAGCGCTCGGTAGAGCAGAATTGTTGTGGGCGCACTCCGAAGAATTTATCCCGAATGAAGAACAAAAGGAAACAATACAACAACGACAACAACAAGGACCGGCAATCAGCTCTGGCTATTGGATTGACGGGCAACAAGTGCGATTCACGTCCACGCAAGTAAACACAAAGAAGCTTGCAGCCAGCCTGAAGGAATTTCTGATGAACTCAAATTGGCACGACAACGCTAGTATCCTAGACTCACAAGGGCGACCACTCAAGCTTCGAGATTTCCCATCTCTACAGTCAGCAAAGCTCGGCGACATTGAAGTAGTACATGAACCAGGATTGACAACAGCAGGAGAATACGGAACAGTGATCAAACCGTCACTTCAATCGCAGATTTACAAGCTTCGGCAACACAAGCAAATTCTCAGATGGAGCCGAAGCATTTTACTTAGTTTGCCCGAAAGATGTTGGGAACCAACAAAAAAGAGATAGAACCATTTACGGGACCACAGCTCGAAAAAAATTGAAATGGGCAGTAGATAGTGTAGACACAGTAGTAGCGAGTATAGCGAGGGGTCGAGAGAGGAACAGAGTCATGACTCTTACAAGAGCTGCCAACGGATGGGTATGGAGGATAACTTCGGTATCAAGCGACTATGAACAAACGGAAGATGCAGCAAAATGGACCGCGTGGGGACATCGCGAAGGTATAGCTTTCAAGGCCAACCCAAGAACAGCAAAATTCCCTTGGACAGCACCTGCAGCTACGAAAGCGAATCACTTGAAAGAAGCAGTTCGAAAACAGAGATCGAAGACCATCCGGAGCAACCTCAAGCATAACTTAGCAACAACGCTGAAAACAATTCAAGGCCGCCAAACGAAATCAGTATGGAAGAAAAATGCTCTGGCTCAAACAACGAGGCAGATGTGGAATAACAAAGGAATCTTCACAGATTACCAAAACTGGACCATATACCGACTGGCGATTGGAGCACTCAACCTTTTTCACGAAGGGTGGCCTCGAAATCGACAATGCCCAGAACCAGACTGCCCAGTTAAACAAGAAACAACAGAACACATCATTTGGGAATGCGAGAAGGCTCGGCTAGCGTGGAAATCGTGGATGGAGCATTGGTTAGCGAAGACCACGACACCCAGTGAACGAACAGCATTACTCCCACATTTAGCGGCACGGCAGGCCCCGGCAATTACAACCCAGTTCCTCGCGAAAGCACAGCAATGTATAACAAGATGGACAGCAGATCATGAAGCAGCAACGAAGACACTATGGAAGATATGGACCACAATTACACCAACGATACTCTGGAGACTTCGGAATATGTACATCTTTGAAAATTTACACACCAAGTCCAGCGAAGCAGCGCAGATAGTTTGGGCGGCAGGAACCTTCCAAGTGAAAGCCGTAGCGAGTGCATGGAAATCACAGGAGAAAACAAGAGTGGCGGGATATTGTTTGGAAATTTGTCAAGAGATGATGAACCAGAAATGGGAGACAGAAACCCAGGCAAGCATCGCAGTATGGCAACTACAGTACCACGCCATGAAATCCAAAGCGACATGTGGATGGCTGATGTACAAAATGGAGAATGAACAGGAATGGAAACTACAGGCAGCAGGCAGTGTGGCCTTCCCAATGCAAATTCCATCAGCAGAATACAACGACAGGATAATCCAGACAGGAAGAAAAATCATAAAGGACCAGGAATTGACGACCCAGGTCTTACTCCAAGTTGAAGCCAGAAGCACACCACCAAAGCGATCCAGCAAAAGAACAGCAGCTCTGAAACAAGATATTCCAGATAAGCCGCAAGACAGCTTTTTCGCAGTACAGTGGATCAAACCGACGAGAAAATCGCTTACCGCAGCGAGATTCCTAGCCCAGAGACAAGAAACCAAGAGGTACAACAAACCTGGTGACAACAACTTGGAGCCATGGCCAGAATTCCTGGAACGGGTGGCAGTACGACAGCGTGCTACAACCGAAGAACATATCAGAAAGACAATCACATTGATTGATCGTCTCAATACATATCAGTCTTCTATAGGGAAAAAAGATTAACAAAATAGAAGGCCAACTTACCACCACTGACTTCTCTATGATTACAGCCAAGATTAACTGAAGCCAGGAATCGAACGAAGCCCCAAACAGTGAGACGCAGTCCAGCAGAACCGAAGTTACAGATCAATTGGTCAACCCCACGATCGCTCAAGGGAACCCGGACCAGCAAAAAACAACAACAACAACAAATTGACCAATTCGCTGGCCGCCGGAAAGAGGAACTCGAAACCTTCCCCACTGCAGGAATGAACGGGTTGTCCCCAGGAAGACGACGCGAACTCAGAGATTTACAATGGGTGGACAAAAAGTTAGTGAAGCAATGGACCACGGTGTATGAAATCACAGAAGACACTTTACGACAGTGACAATCTGAGCTTCAAGCAATTGGAAGTACATCCACAATCACGGACTCTTCATGCCCAGCGAGCTTGGAGCTTGCATCGGAATGGAGCTCACAAGACACCGAAATGAAGGAGCCGAAACCTAACGAAGAACAAGGTCAGCCTCACGGAGCGGAAGGAATTAGCAGGTTACAACTATCGGGAACAACTTCAGGGACTCACTTGAAGCTACTCAAACCCGAATGGAACCAGCTAAAAGACTCATGGCAAGGGACCGCTGAATTTCCAAGCCTACCAGGGACAGCAACAACATGGAGAGAAGTCGTGTCGGCTGACCCCGGGGAATTACTAGGAATACTACAACAGTTCCGGTCGCCAGGATACATTCTTGCTGAATTGTCGGATGCAGCCCTCGAATTATGGACCAAATCGACAAGGCTTGAACTACTGCTGCATTGCCTAAAGCAGATAAGAGGTGAGGCCTCGAATTCAGTCGGACTCAAAGATGGATCGATGCTCTCACGGAACAGGCGTAAACGAACCCTGAATACGTGAACCTGTACTCAAAAGACTTACGGACTTCGCTAAAGAAAAACAACTATGACGGACTGGAGCTCATCAAATTTTGCAGAGCAAACCAAAAGGAAAAGCTGATCAAAATGCTGCTGACTGCTCAGATATACTATGTGGAACTGACGAAGGTCACAACAGCACAGTACTGGTAGGCCCCGCAGTCCACACTAGAATATTTGGATATCCTATTTGAGGCATTGGAGACCAACCCAGAGATTGAAGTAGTTATGGCGCAACCTGACATTGCTGGATATTGGGCTAAGTTGGAAACGAACCTAGCACAAACCAGGTCGGCAGCGGATACAGTGGTAACTAAATCATTGTAGTGATGAAAAACGTACCGACAAGCAGCAGAGATCTACCAAACGGAGACTACTATTCAGAGCTCCACAACGTAGCATCTTTATTTGAAGACCCACAACAAGGAAAACGGAGAACAACCAAAGGAGAAACTGAAACAATTTCGATAGCAACGCAGAACCTGAGAGGGTTCGCCAAGGCGTCGAGAAGACGATGGCTAAGTGGATGGAGGCGGCATACTGGACAAACCCCTGCGGATATAATCCTAGTGCAAGAAACAAACCTCCACACACTGAGCGCCAAGGACGAAGTATGTGCGCAGTGGCAACGCACATGGCAAATGACACAAACTGACAAACCACTTAGTTACTGGAAAACAACACAAACAAAATTTGCAGGAATGGGAATACTGGTATCACCGAGCATCAGCCCAAGAGTGAAACCATGGAATGAGGCATCTTGGACGTCGAGGGTGATGGCGATAGAACTCGATAAACGGCTCATACTCAACATATATGCGCCAGCGAAGAAAGAAGACCAACCGCAGTTCTTTCAAGACCTCGAACCATGGCCTTAACACCATGAATCGATAATTATTGGAGGAGACTTCAATTGCGTTCTCAAACCACGAAGGGACCGGATAACCAACAGAATTCCAAGTACAGCCCCCTGCGAAAGCAATAATCTACAGCAATTAATCGACAAGCATGATTTTACAGATGCCGTGGAATTGCATCACGATATAGCAGAAGAGGACGAGCAGGTGGATGCGCTAAGCTTTTTTACGAGATGAAGCAAGGATGGAGCGAGCAGAATAGATATGTTTACGTGAAAGGAGACCCGTTTGTAGCAACACAAGCAGTGAAGGTGCAGGATGCAGCACACGACTCAGATCACCAAGAAGCTCGACTGGAAATATCAACAGGACCCAAAAAGCACCATCGCTTGGCCTCCAAAGTGCATTATCCTATGAGAACTAGACGGCCGCAAAGAGTACGAGAACAGATTGAGCAAGGCCTCCTTCCACTCTTGGAAGCATTTGATGAAACAACACAACCGATAACTCACTGGGACACGCTAGTCGACCAAATTCAGAAGCTATTGAACAAGATTCAGCGGACTGACCGGAGACAGCCCATTACTTCAAGAAACTGCGAGAAAAATCTGCGATCCCCAGAGCCACAAGACAGGAGATGCTCCAAGATAAAGCGCAAACAGCAAAAAGAGCAGCGGCGCGATCCTTCGGTCTACGGCTCAAAGGGGGAGACGATGAAACACGACGTTTCTTTAAACGCAACAGTGAGTGGCAAAGAGACCAATCGATCACGGACATCAAAGCGTCTCCAGGACATTTTTACGAGGAAACTTATCCCATCGAAGAACGTATGGCAGCTGCGTGGAGCCATATCTTCGAGGCCTCCCACGCAGACAGTCAGCACGGAGACTCAAAGCGGATTGACCAATTCTTGAAAATACCCCACCAGCAACAACTAACACCGAAAAAAGGAGATGATTTAATGGAGACTATTACCGAGACGGAGACGATGCAAGCAATATACCACCTCCAGCGCCACAAAACAGGAGAAACAACTGGATTGAACCATGAATTTTACAAAGACTTCGCAGCACTGATGACACCAACTCTGACAAAACTGTTTAACAGTATTTTAAAAGGAGACGGAGTGCCTCAATCCTTTCTGGCTGCAACGGTAATACCACTTCGAAAGAATGGAGACTCTGATAACGCAATGGACTACCGTCCAATTGCACTTCTTAACACAGCCTACAAACTGTTTGGACGCATTCTTGCTGAACGCGTTCACAAATTTTTACCCAAGTTGATTAGTAGAACGCAACAGGGATTTGTTCGCGGAAGACAAAACCATAACGATCATACGAAGCATACTGGAAATGAGCGATGCAGATCCAGATGCAGAATGGTCGGACAGTGCAGTCTTGATTTGCGTAAAGCGTACGATACGCTAGACCGCACCTTTCTTCAATGCTTACTCCGGGCATATGGATTTTCTGACAGCTTCCTCAAAGTAATTCGATTGTTGCACGAAGGAACCACAGCTCAATACCTTGTAAACGGAAACTTTCGACTAAATGGAAAGTACGCTCAGACATTCGACAAGGGTGCCCTCTAGCGCCATTACTTTTCATTTTAGCAGCTGACACGCTCGGCCAAGCAGTAACTAGGCATCAGGCGATTAAGGGGATAGCAATTCCGAAGGCCACAGCAACCAGGCACAATTTTTCGGCATTTGTGGACGACAGCACGGTGTTCATGAGCTCTCTTAAAGAATTGGATTTGGTAAAACGACTCCTAGATGACTTCGGACGTGTTTCTGGACTTAGAGTACAACCACATAAAAGCATCCTGATCAGCCTCAACACACATGCTACGCCAACCAAATGGAATGGTTTTCCGGTCCTTCACCCTAACAGCACAACACGGCAACTCGGGTATTGGGTCGGCAACAATCAGGAGTTTTGGAAAATTGGGAGATTAGAATTGAAAAGGTTCAACGGAGACTAAGAATTTCGACGGCAATTAGCAACTCAGTAGCACAAAGAATTTTGCTGTTTAATGAGGTGGCGCTGCCATCGATCCTGTACAGAGCAAAGCAATTCGTGCCACCAAAGAAAGTGATACGGAGACTCGAAAATATGCAGAAGCAGTTCATTTGGTATGGGTCGGCAAGTACAGCAGCAACAAGACACAAGTTTAATCCAGCGCTACTGTTTACACCCCACTCACATGGAGGCCTCGGACTACAAGACATCAGTGGTACGTTCGTGCTTTCGCACTAACCCTCGCTGTCCCTCAGAATGAAGGGTACGGGCCGGTCAAGGCTTTAAACGGGGCTGCCGAGGTCAAACCTCGGCGTAAAGAATGTATGAAGGCTCTTCCGCACTTCCAATACAGTTATACAACGTGCAAACGCTGTAACAATCGGCCAAATATCTCTCCTTTCCTTCTCTGTTCTTGGCCTTACCAGGACGAGCTCTCGGTCAGTGTACCTGAAGCTCGTCGGCAGGCATCCACTCAGCCGAGTGTATCCAGTCGCTACGGTCAGCTAGCTAGGCTTACCTTAGCCGGACTTGACCCTTGTTAGGTTGGGAGAAATTCTGCTCTGTCATTTGTGGCCCTGAGGCCTTCTTAGATCTTCCTATACTCTATCCTAAATCTCTATACAAATATCAAGTGTGACCTATCTCTATAGGATATCCCTAATCCCATATAGGTACGAATTCGTACCTACCATGCGCCCTCTTGTGGTTGTCACAGAGGGACCAAAACTGACCTATTCCTGACTTTTAGTCCTCGGTCGGTGGTATATTAGGTCCAACCGAGGACTCTCTGTCACTAAATTAGTCCTAGTCACTCCGGTGTGGTAAATGTTGGCGGCAACTTCGCTGACCAATCAGGACCGTCGCCAACTTTCTCCTCTCGGTCCGATCCCGTTGCCTCTGTGGTCGGCCTGGTAAGCTCGGCCACAACTCAACATCACACTATAACGGATGGTGCAGGTCTTCAAAATTCCGTACGAAGCCAACCGAGACAAAGCCAACTCATTGCTACTCACTGTCACGGTTTGGAACGTGGAAAGTGGCTCCCGGCTCCTACCACCGCCTGGTATTGTTGTGGAGATCAACGAGTACTCCAACCTGCAACTTTACCGTGAGACGCAATGCCAACTGATGGCACGGCTGGCTCACATGAATTGGCCGACCGAGTAGGCGTAAAGCGCCATGAAGCACGTAGCTCGGTGGTGTGAAGGTGCAATGAAGCCCGCGGTGTAGTAGTTCATTATACGTAACCAACCTAATCAAGGAGCTTTGTCTGCGACCGTAATAAATCTAATTGTAGGCGATCTGTAGTAAATATCTTTGACAGGCTGTTTAATATTATTCTTACTATTAGTACATTTCTATTGATAATGAGCTCACGCCTGATAAGAGGGCTCGGCAGTTTTGTGTGAGGGGCTCACTTACAACACCCCCACTACTATGGGCTCAAACCTACAGGAGAGATTAGAGCTCGATGCTGGCAATATGACGCACGATGCGGATAATGGCTAGCACGTGTGAAATAACTTTTAGTACAATGTTTTCATTGTGAAAGTACTTCTAGCACTACTACTTTAGCGTTTCTGATATTTGCAGTTACATGTACTATTCATTCCAAATTCATTTTACTATTCCAAGCTGCTCCTATTCCAAAGTTCAATGAGGATGAGCAGCCTAACGCGGCGACGCTTCCGAGCAACGTATCATTCGCAAAAACGCTGTGGGCCGCCAACAACGAACACTACCAGCCGACAGGGAAAACAGGGTAAGTTCCAGTAGTCAAAAGTACCACAAGCCTCTCACTGACTGATTTCACAGCTCTAGATGACCAAGCGCAAAGGCTCTCAGAACTATAACGAAGGGGAGAAGCAGTGCTTGTTGGCGTTAGTTGCCAGTCGTTCACCAGCCAGGAAACCAGAGTGACAGGCTTTAGCGCGTGTCTACAACGTCAAGAAGGACCCGAGCTGGATAGAGCGAGATTTCACAAGCCTCAAGCGCAAGTTTCGTAGCTTACGTCTCGCAGAGAGTGCAGCTAGTCAGGCCCCCTCATTCATGAAGCTGCACTTCCCCAGGAAGGAGAGGCCCAATCAACTCCAGTGTCGCGCGTTAGTGACCCGCACCTTTACCTGCAGCCCGTGCCATCCACACAACTACCAAACACTGAAGTAGAAGTATCGATGCAACTTGAACGACACCACCACGGTCCAGCTGGCCATCTCGCGAGCTGCAACATCCATGGCGTGCTACAGTGGCTCGAAGATCGGAACACAAGATCCACCAATTGTGCTCAGGGCAAATGCACTGCGTTTCACCAGAGCTGGTTCAACTTCGCCAAGATCACCAGTCATACCATCGAACCGTGCGACGGCATCACAAGGAGCTGCTGCGGAGTTTTGAGCTACTGAGGCGTAAGGTCGAAAGGGGTTCTGGGCGCAGAGGTTGTAGGAAGCACCGTCGTCTAAGCCTTCCATCAAGATGGCTACAGTCTTGTTTATTAAAAAGAGGACAATAGAGATCTACATCAACCCAACCAGATGTGAATGCAATGCATTTCAAAAGCGATTTCGTAGACCCATTTGCAATTTTCCTCAAGCCAATCAAGAGGTACGTGGCTGCTAGTTGAATGCTATCTCTGTCTAGAGCGGAAGATCAGACTCTTTGTGTGGCTGTGCAGCATGTCAGGAAGGGGGAAGGGCACACGAGGAATCGGCCAAGGTGGCGCTACACGTCACCGCAAGGTTATTCGCGACAACATTCAGGGTATTACTAGGCCGGCGATCCGGCGGCTTGCTCGTCGAGCTGGCGTGATAAGAATTTCAGGACTAGTCTACCATGAGGCCCGCAGTATGCTTCGAGTATTTCTCGAGAACCTCATTCGAGACGCGGTGGTGTACACCGGACACGGGAAACGAAAGACGGTGACGAGTATGGACGTTTTGTATGCACTAAAGCGACAAGGGCGCGAGGTGTAGTTAACAATCCACTCTAATAAACATGCAAATTCATTTGTGTGATTCTTGGTTTGATATCCAATGTATAGCGTAGCACATTGAGTCAATTTTGTGGGCTGTTGTGGCCATAATTGTAATTAAATATTTATCAGCAGTATTATTTATAAATCCACAGTACAAAACTATCAACAGTGTAATAAAGCAGTGTAATAAATCTATAAAACTAGGGCTACGCGAGACTGGGATAGAAAGTGTAGGAAATATTGTCTAAATATACAAAGCACTTAGACGTAGTTAATATTTAGTTTTGAACCGCAAAGCGCATCGCCTGCGGCTGCGAAGCAGACGCAGCATCTGCGCCGGAAACATTCACCAGCAGGGTGACCTTCTTGGTACAGAGACGTCAAGATTTCGCAAGGGACAAACGCAATAACTTGGCAAGTTTTCAAAGAGCACATCCGCGCACGCTACCGTGACAAAGACTTCAAGTACAAGACGCTCACCAAAATGTATGGAAAGTCGCAGCAGGAATACACGTCCAAGTTCCTGCTCCTACTGTCAAAAGTTGACACTGAGCTACCCGAGGTCGTCAAGAGATGGTTCTTCCAACAGAACATGCGCTCCGACACCAGTGGGTATATCTCACGCAACGTTCCCGAGACGCTGGAGGAGGCAAACGACCTTGCACAGCGCTTCGAAGATGCAAAGCCCGCTCAAGCGCGGCCTCCTACGAAGGTCCAAACCAAACCGGCAGCCAGAACCAACTCTAGCGGCAACAACCTTGCAAACGAAGTGAAGAGCGGCAACCCCACTACGTTCTGCGGGTACTGCAAAAAGAAGAACCACACCGAAGATGTGTGCCGCAAGAAAGCCCACGACACGGCGGCACCGGATTCTGGCTCGTCAAAACGCAGCCAGGCTCGGTAGGTTGGCAACCTACCGGGCACCGAACTGTGGGAGATTCTAGCGGTGATTCTTCTGCAGCGCCAAAGTCTGCTGGGAAGTGCAGGCCAAGCAAAAGAGAGACGCTGGCTTTCCAGACAGAGAAACTTTACTGCTACCTCGAACAACCGGCGCAATTCGATACTCGTTCCGTTCGATGCTTCATTGGCAGCGGTTCATCGTTCAACGCCGTCTCGCCGTGGCTCGCGCAAAAACTGGCCTTGCCGGTGAAGCGGTGCAAAAAGCCGTTATCTGTAACTATCGGCAATAACAAGCGCGTCAAAATACCGCGACAGTGATAATCCATATGGAGGGGTTCGCACCGTACCAGACACCTGTTTATGTGATGTCTATTCCAGAAGGAAAGGATGTGCTGCTCGGCTGGCCGTGGCTGGAGGAGATGAATCCAGATATAAACTGGACAGCAAGGACGATCGCGTCTCGAGACACCGACCATTCTCAAATCTCTTTCAGACAGTGCGTAAGGCATGCGCCTGCACGCCGAGCTGGACCATCCCGCTCGCACACTCCTCGGCTCAGCCAAGCTCGCAGTGACGATGTTCTCCAGCACTTCTACATGCACCAAGACTACAAATCCAACAACGGTCCAACCCGTGTCGTGTCCACCAAGTCGCTGAAGAAACTGCTTCGCGCGCCGGATAACGAGTTTTGTTTCATGATACAGCTCGAAGACTCCGCAAAAGCGGATCGCCAAAAGGCACAAGAATGGTACGCTCTTAAAGGTCATCCAGCCGAGCACCTACTACTCAAGTACAAGGACGTTGTTTTCCGAGCGCATCTCCCGGCGGTTCCTCCAACGCGCGAGACGGATATCAAGGCCGAGATTGAACTCGTTGACGACGCACCAGTAGCGCGAAAGCAATTTCGACTCAGTGAAAACATGAAAAAGGCAATTCGGGAATGGACGCGGGAAATGCTGGAGACCGGCATTATTCGCCGCTCAAAGTCGCTTTATTCGGCGCCCACGTTTTGCATGAAGAAAGCAGTCGGTTGGCGTATCGTTCACGAATTCCGTGGAATCAATGCAAAGATTCGCCTACCCGCCACTCCAGTTCCTCGGAAGGAAGACATATTTGACACCATGAGGAAGGGTAAGATGTTCTCCGCCATGGACTTACTATGGGGATTTTTCAGGTTCGGCTATGTAAGCAAGATATACCCTACACGGCCTTTTCAACTCCAGATGGGCTATTTTAATACCTGGTTACGCCGATGGGACTATCGTGTAGCCCAGCAGCTTTCAACCGCCTCATCCAGAATGTCTTCGCAGACCAGAAGGGCTTTTGTCGGGCGTATTTTGATGACTTGTTCGTGTTCACGCCGTCCGACGATGTGGATGAACATTTGGCTGCATTAGAAAAGGTGTTGGAGCGCTGCAAGAACGAGCAGCTGTACGTTAAACTTTCGAAGTGCACATGTTGTGCTTGCGAGATACCATGCCTTGGAGACTTTATCGGCGCTGACGGCGTTCGCATGGATCCTGATAAGGTTCGTGTGATTATCCAGTGGCCACTTCCAAGAACGAAGCATGACTTACAATCCTTTCTGGGGGACTTGCGTTTACGTGTAGAAATTTTGCCCAGAATTTGCAGCACTGACAGCTCCATTAACTGAGCTCATGAAAGGAAAGAGTCGCAATGAGAGCGTGGAGTTCAACAAGGAGCAACATACGTGCTTTCGTGAGTTAAAGCGTCGACTCTTAAATCCTCCGATCTTGCGCATCCCGACTTCACCAAGACATTTTGTGTGAAAATGGACTTCACAGTAGGCGGTTACCTTTACCAACTCGATGATGAAGGACAAGAGCGCATTATTGCATACGTTGGGCGAAAACTTTCAACAGCCGAGATAAGGTATCCGACGAGAGAGAAGGAGCTTCTCGCTGCCCTCTATACCGTTCTTGGAAAGTCTATCTTATCGACAAGCCATTTGAGATCAGTACTGATCACCGAAAGCTGGAGTCGATCTTGAGGCAGAAGACATGCTCGCAACGGTTGGAAAGGTGGCTTAACGAGCTCGGTATGTATCAACCCCGTTTTCGCTGGATCAAAGGAGACGACAACACTGTTGCTGACTTCGTTTCTCGAAATCCTGACTGGAAACAAGACACGTCGACAATTCTCTAGCGGAGCTGCCAAAACACGTCGGCGAAGACAACGACAAAGACGACATCTCGACTCACTTCTATGCTCAGAGGCCCAGCGAACAACCTTCGCAAACAATTCAACAACAGTGCTCAATGTTGTGGGGGAAAGAGGTCATCTATTTGTGTTAGTAACTTGCTAACTATAGACTCCTGAAGTCGCTGGGGGCGTCGAAGCCTAATATCCCTTGATATATCGAATCCATGGTGGTCGGAACCGCATATGGATTAATACTGGGATAGGAAGTACGTTAGTACTGATAGGACAGCCCAACAAGGATTAATTCGACGGGATGGCCGCTCCGGTATACCGGTTCAGATACCGGTGCCAACTGGGATCCCAAAAGCCTTAATTTGACGGGATGACCGCTCCGGTATACCGGTTCAGATACCGGTGCCAACTGGGCTGGCCGCACCGGTTCCAGAACCGGTATTAAGTTGCAGAGTCTCGTTTTTACGAGCTCCATCAAGGTGGAGGAATTCTTTGTGTAATGACAGTTTTTTTACTGTGGAACAGTGATATGTATTGGGTAGAAGGTCACCCCTGCTGATGAATGTTCCCGGCGCAGATGCCGCGGCTGCGAAGCAGACGCAGGCGATGCGCTTTGCGGTTCAAAACTAAATATTAACTACGTCTAAGTGCTTTGTATATTTGGACCATATTTCCAACACTTTCTATCCCAGTCTCGCGTAGCCCTAGTATCATTAAATCTCCGACCATACTTATATTTTGTATGCCCTATTACAGCCAATTACAGAATTTATATTGTTTTTAACCAATCATATTAAACTATTAATCAAATTTAGACCAATAGAAATGGTTAGGGCTAAGTGGGTTATCTAAACTGGCAGTTCCGACGTATCGGGTCAGAGCTACACGGAAAATATGGATATGCCAATACAAATTCTAATATGTTTGCATATCACGTGCATATTTTCGTTTTCTCCGACCGGTGCAAACATTTCGATACATCTGCAGCTAAAACCACTCCGTGCGTTTAGTATTGCACGTCTGCTAAATGTCAACGCTACGCGATCCGTAGCTTCGCTGTGCATGGAGAATTAAATAAAATAATAGATTAATTTATTATGACTTCAGTGCATTCAATACATGGTCTCTTCCTGCTGTGTGCCACCTGCGGCAGCTTGCCAGCCGCCGGGCACAGGGTCTGTGGGGTCCGTCTTGCGGCGGTGGCTTCATCGCCTGCGTCATGGCGTCCCTCGTGGCTGTGGGGGCCGCGGGAGTGCTTGCTACCTGCTGGCGCCAGCATAACGGGCAGCCTGCCGGCCACCCTGCCGGCCACCCTGCCGGGCAAGCCACCACAGTCCTCGGGGCCCTGTAGCCGGGGGTGGGTAGTGGGGGTGGGGCGAGCATGCGGGCCGAGGCGACCCGGAGCGAAGGCGCAGCAGGTGAGCGGGTGATGCAAAAGAAGCACCCCCACACACACACGCCAAGCATCACCCACTCGCCGCCTCCCCATTGCCGCCACCGGCCCTCCCCACCTGCTGCCGCTGCCTGCATCCCGCTCGCCTGCTGCCGCTCTTGCCTCTCGCTCGCCTACTGCCTCCCGCCGCCTTCTTCCCGCCTTCTCCTCCTCGCCTGCTTCCTCCAGATCGCCGCCTCCCGCTCGCCGCTCGTCGCCTGCTTCCGCCTTCCTCGCACCTGCTGCCGCCACCAGCTTGCCGCCACCAGCTTGCCGTCTCCTGCTCTTGCCGCCTGACTCGCATGCATGCTGCTCGCCGCTCCCTCCTCGCCTGTGCCACCAGTAGGAGCATTATCCGCATTACAACAAAAAAAAATAAAAAGATTATTAGCTTATAGTTCAATAAGTCATGTAGGTTTTATTTTAATAGGATTTACTTCAAATTTATTAAATAATATTCCTTTTATTTTATTATATGTTATTATTTATATTATAACTAGTATTAAATTATGGACTTCTTATTTATCCTTAAATATTAATCATAAACCTATTAAATATTTAACAGATTTATCTAATTTATATACCATAAATAAATTAATTGCTGTTATTTTTATATTAAATATTTTTTCTGGTACACAAAAACACTCGCTTGCTTTTGTGAAAATGCTAAGTGTGGCCCACAGCATCTAATGTGTGGCCCACAACATAAGATATAAATTAATATATTTGTTTTAACAGTTCACTTGATATGCTGTACCCCAGTTTTGGTACAGGTCGGAGTAGGTCGGAGGTCGGAGATTTTATGGTATGGAAGCGAGAGGGTCACCAAGTCCTCTCACCTTGGTGGCTCGGGAACTTGAAACGCGAAGGTGCCACCTTTTATCCATCGCGCCTTGGTGAAAACTGAACACGAGAGGGTCACC
Source organism: Phytophthora sansomeana (assembly GCA_032158285.1). Taxonomy (NCBI): domain Eukaryota; phylum Oomycota; class Peronosporomycetes; order Peronosporales; family Peronosporaceae; genus Phytophthora; species Phytophthora sansomeana. The sequence goes on from JAPDHH010000222.1 coordinate 110,294, forward strand.
CAATCCTCTGTGCTTTGGTACTTCACTGGAACGCAGCGGGTTGACCGGACCCGAAGCGCCTTGGTGAAAGATCTTATCCACGAGGGGGGCGCCAGGTCCTCCGTGGCTTAGTGCTTGAGCTGAAACGCGAGGGTTCACCATGTCCTCGCTCCTTGGTACAGGATACTCGAACACATTAGGGGGTACCAGGTCCTCCGTGTCTTGGCAGGCATATCTTGAACGCGAGTGGTAGCCATCTCCATCGCACCTTGGTGTCGATCTTGGTTGCATGAGGCGATCACCGCGCCCCCCACACTACAGCGTTGTAAAAATCTTGGTGGCAATCGCCAAGCACGTCGCCGCTTCCGTGCTTGGCGCACAGGAAACACCCCAACTCTCATTCTCGGCCCCTTTCTGGGGGGACTTCGCGTCCGAGAAGAGAGATCCTCCGAAGAGGAGCTGGAGCTGTCCCTTGATCCACTTATGTCAAACGGCGCGAATTGCGAAGTGCAGCAGTGCTCAAGATTGTACGAAAACGACTCGTACTTTGGACCGATCTGGCAAAGGTTGAAGGTTACCCTGGCAACAGAATTAGGTTCAAATTGCCTGCCCGGGCGGGCTCGCCCGGGGGATGACACAGTTCGTAAGAACTGTAACTGGAAGTCAAGAAGGAACCGAAGCTCGAGATGAAAAGGCAGTGAATATGATGAACGGTGAAAAGAGGTTTATGCCACGAAAAGGTTGACGAAGCACCATGCATTTGTTGCATTAGACTTTCCTACACGAAGCTCAACCGCCGAATCCGTAGAGGATGCGACCTTGGAGTTTCAGTGCGTAAATGACCTCCATTCCTGTGATCGTCTTGCGGTGTCCGTGCTCTGCATAGGTGATAGCATCGCGAACGAGACTCGACAAAAATGTCCTCAACACTGCGCGCGCCTCGTGGTAGACCAGGCCGGAGATCCGAGCCACACCAGCCCGACGAGCAAGCCGTCGGATCGCTGGCCTGGTGATGCCTTGTATGTTGTCCCGAAGAATCTTGCGATGACGCTTGGTATCTTCTGTGCCGTGACCCACAGTACCCAGGCCACTACCCGACATAATTGCCGTCCAAGCAGGTGGTGCGTGTGCTAAGTCGAAAGTTGGGAAGTGATCTCATGCCATGGCTATCGGTGCTGCAACCCGCAGTCAGATAGAACACGAATGAGTAGAGCTATAGTTTTATAACTGAGTCATTGATGCAGCTGTGTGTATTTGAGCGCGAGCTAGGTAACACATTGGTTGTGTGCTTCAAGGAGGGTGAGATCTCATCGCATGGCTATCGGTGCTGCAACTAGCAGTCAGATAGATCATTTTTCTGTTGTTCTGAAGCCTGATCGATGGTGACTGTAAGAGACGTAATACAGTCGCGAAGCGCTCTTCGGTGACGGCGCTCACCACTGCGGTGTGTTTTGAGTATCATGCAAAGTCGACGATGTGCGAGGGCGAGCGCTTGTCGGTTGTACTGCTCTCCTTGGAGTTCCAACCCGTCCGATTCCGACATGGTCCTTTGAGTTGGGGGCCAGGCAAGGTGCACATCTGTGGTGTGGCATTTGGTGGGGTTGCTTTACCATCACCAAGCTTCTCGGACTGCTGCGGCTGCTTTAACTTCTTGCTTGGTGGGACGTTGTTGGGCATGGAAGGTTTCAGGGATGAGAGGTTGGTATGCTGCGAAGCCTCCACGACAGTTGCTGGTGTATTGCTAGCGCGAAGGCTGCGCCATTTCGCTTGAGGCTGACGGCGTCACGCGTAGTCAACGCAAACTGTTTCTGCGCGTTGTAAATGACAGCCAGGGCTTCCCAGTCTGTCATGGTCTTCTGTCATGTCTTGGGCACGTGGCTGCCAATAAGCTCCAGCAACCGCTGCACTTCCGCCTCTATGTAGTTTCGGGTCCCGCGTCGTTTGGTCATCTGCACAGCAAACGCTATTAGTTAGAGTTCACAGAGCCGATGTGTAGTGTGTCGTACATGCGTAAGACACGGTTTTCTCTCAAGGCGGCTAAATCGATAATGAGCTGGGCCTTCAAAGTATACTTCAACATCGAACCTGAAAATCATCCAATCGGCGGTTGTTAATTGTACGCATTAAAAGGTATCTGTAGACTAGAGGACTAGAAGATCGAAAACTTGCGGTATCGGTCTACAGCACATGTACGAAATCTGTCGCATGCTACGGAGCGCTTGACATACCATGCATGCCGGTTTCCGATCGCTCACTGCTGCGCAGAATCCCAGCTTAGCTGGCTCATCCTGGCCGTCAGCTGGCATTGGGAGTCTTGGTACAGTTGTAAATGACTGTAGTTGTTGATGGCCACAACAGCTCCCGGCGGAGGCAGGAAGGTCCGAGCCACTCTCCATATTCCACACTGTGATCGTCAGCAAGACGGAGTCAATATCTTGGTGATTGGCGTTGTACGAAGAGTAAAACACCTACAGCAATATCACGATAGTTAAGCAATTTAAAATGCACAATGCAAACCACCACAATGGACTTACGCTCAGCATGTCGTCCAGCGATTCTGGAGAATCAGCATCCACCAGATGCAGGCGAATAAGGCGCCACTGTTGGTACGTATGGTCCGAAATCCAAAGCGACTTCATGCGAATAGTGACCTTGTCATCACTGTTGGGTCGGTTCAGCAGGAACTGCTTCAGATCTGAACAAACCAAACATGATCAGTCTGCTCGAAATGGGTAGATCGTTTTACCTGCGCGTTCAGCTCACCTTCAACAGCAGTGATCGTGTTTGGTGCGGCTGAGCGTGCCGCAAGCAGTTGATTCATTCGTTGATAAGGCGTCAGCGAAGGTTCTTCACTGTTCACGGGCACACGCGGTGTCGTGACTCCCTCCATGCCGCCTGTAGGCTCCATGATGCCGAGGTTGCTGTTCTTGGCGATGTTGTTCTTGCCACTAGCCTTGGCAGGCACGGCGGCTTGGCGAGACTTGAGGCCCATGGTTGGTGGAAAATACATAATGCACGCCTTGTAGTAAGATGGGCATAAATGAAAGGCACTGCGGCTGCGTGCGTGTTCAAGGTGCCGTGTGTGGGAGTCTCCGCTCACAAGGCAAACCACCTTCGAAGCTGTAGTCTTACTGAGGTGCTTATCCAAGGCGTCTTTAGAAACCAACGGAGTATGGTGCCTACAATCGCTACCAAACGTTGATTTTATGGAGAATTGAACTACTAGTTTCACGATGGTCAAGCAGCACGTTTGCATAACTAACGGATAGCGATGGTGCTTATCCAAACGGCTATTGTTCGACTGGATGTGCATATAGCGTCAAGTGTGGGCTTCATGGAAAGTCTTGAAGGTTGGCTGCATAGCAAGCAGAAGTAAACGCCTGGGCTACATATAGGTGTATTTATGCATTGGTGCTTATCACCGGTGTCGTGTTACACATAAGACGCTTGACTGCTTTATGCGTTAGCTCTGCTAGCGCTCATTTTTCATTTTGACACCGACACCACCAAGGACCTCACCGTGCAGCCATGCAAGCCATCATGCAATTTAACAAGCGAGGCTTCGTCGTTCTATACCATGCAATTCCGGAATCACGTATCATCGAGCTTCGCCGCATGCCATGCTCGACGACGACCTGAGCTGGTCGTCAGGCATTCTCGACAATGAAGCTGAAGAGAAGGACCGTCTTCAATCGCTGGTTCCCGATGTCACATCTTGCCTCCTTACTGCCACGCTCAAACGCTTTTACAAAACGTTTTTCCCTCGGTCGCAAGCCAAAGAGTGGCGCTTCATCAAGACGCTCGCTGGCAGCAAGGCGCAACCGATTCAGCGAGAGTACGAGTCCACTCCATCCGAGGCGGATCTTGTCGATCCGTGCGCCGTGCCCGGGTCGGTCTTGATCGCAACCCAAGACAACACGTTCCTCTATGCTTTTGGCTGGAATCACAAGGTGCCAATGATGTCGAATCGTGTCCTGGTCGAGCTCAACAAAGGCGATATGATCCTGTTTCGTGGAGACATGGTGTACAAACCAGTGGGATACAAACGCAAGAATTTCTGTTTGCAAGGGGTTCTTGAGTCCACTGACTACAAGCGGGATCCGGATCATCACCCACATGTACTCCAGGTGGTCAATGACACGGTTGGTCAGCAAGACCCGTTTTGCTTTGTGTGGCGCTGCCATTTTCGAGGCAAGAACTTGGACTCGGTGCGCAGGCACATCAACCGCTATCACCACATTCGGTTCCGCATGAATCGACGCCGTAACAGAGCGAACCCGAGATCTGTGGCGTGAGCGATCAACCTGGATTCTGTTCGCAATGCAGCACAACACACGTCCTTGTCATTAGATTTTCAGTTATTATGCATGTAAGCTCAGCAAACTGCAGTTGCCAACAAAAATAATGAATGTGATAATTGATCAAAGGACGATAAACTACACCTACTGGCTGAGCTTCAAAAAAATTTACCCAGAAGCAAATCATCCCCATCCTGCGCACTCGGACGCGACTCACGGCCTGTGAGTGAGTCACGGGCGTGTTAACGTCCTCGCGCTCTCCATGGAGACCTCGGTGCTGACTGATACGTGGGGTCCACGGTGCTGTTGTCCGGCGGCTCGACGCTGTGTAAACAGACCCCAAACAGGCGTTCAACGTGCACCAGTCGCAGCTGCCTGCTTTTCTTCGTGTATATCCGGCGCCGCAACAAGCGCATGCCGTCCACGCGCGGCTTCGTGTTCGTGGTGTTGCTCGTCGGGGTCTTCGCCTGCTGCGTGGGCTAGCAGCAGCTGCTGCTGTTCGTGTTCAGCGAGCTCAGCGGCACCTTCGCCAAGTTCCGGCGCGTGCTATGGGGCCCCTTCCACGTGGCTGTACTGGTCGCGCTCGCGGTCTTTAGGCACGTTGCTGTAGCTCGGCTACATCCCGCAGCTCAAGAAGAGTCGGGGTCGGCTGTTGGACGACCGATTACTGCGAGACGTGTTTGTGAAGGAAGACCCTGCGCGCCAGGTGGAGATTCCAATGGGCCACGCTGGACAAGCAACTCGACGGGAGAAAGAAGCCTAAGGACCCCACATTTAAAGCAAGCTTACTAACTGTGGCACGGATGGATTCGCAACTCACATTCCAATTGAAGCTCAAGAATATGTCGAAGGACGTTCGAATTCCTTAGCAACCCCAGTCGTTGAAATGAGCTGCAACTTTAACAGTTGTGTTGTCGGTTGCTAGCAATACATTTCGCGAAATTGTGAGGTGATTATTTAACGCGGATCGGAGTTTGTCGTCTGCTCCAACAAACGCATACAGACTTCATACGTGCAATTATTTGGATTTAAGTCACCACTCGATGGTGCTATTACTAAGACGTTTAAGACGCGCTTCTTCGTCTAGTGTTGCACGTGGTGGACGTGCCCACGAAATGATCTCGCTTGTCAGCGGTGCAAGTGTTGCAAACACCAGTCGGGACGTGACTCGCGACACCAAGAGATACGGCTGTTCTCGTTTGTTTGTGAACACGCCTTTTGAGCGCCACTCAGTGTCAATCATATTATCTAGTGTATCCCCTTGCACCTTGTAAACAGTAGATGACACGGCGCAGACCAGCAGAAATTGCTCCATTCGAACGCTGAGAGAACGGAGGACGCCGTTTACGAAGCCAGCTAATGCGATGTCGCAGGGACTGTAGGCCTTGGTATCGAAAAATAGCGGAAATATGTCTGCATCTTGGCATCCTGCCATTGCAGTGGCGGTGGCGCCGCGTTTGATCCGCACAATCACAGCAGAAGGAGGTACGCTTGGCACCTTGACTGTCATGTCGGCCGTGCTGTCATGTACCAGCCGAAATGTTGTCCCTCGGTGATAAATGATGGCTTCTAATCGACCAGGTGTCCCGTTAGCCACCATTTTTGATGCACGTATATTTTGCGTGACTTGAATCGGCATACCGATGGTGAGATCAAGATACGGCGCCAGTCTGCGAATTTTGTATCTGGAAGCTGCATAATCTTTCTAACCTCGGAGCTTCGGAGAACGTTCAATTTCCTCTTGAAATTTGCTACGACACGGACCGGGTAATCGCCTTCGGGTAGTATTTTAGCTACAGTGGAAACAAATAAGTTGTTAATAGCAACTCTGGATGCGTTATCAGGGGTCACAAAGGTGTTCATCGTATTTGGTGTCGATTCCTCCAAAGAGCTTCCACGTGTGATGACACGTGAATTCACAAGGCGGACGAACTCGGGTGTCCATTCGCCAAGGCGGGTCATCTGGCAAGCACGACCCCACTCAGGGTCACGTTAAACCTAACGCACTCTGTTAAGTGCGTTAGGTACCAACGTCTTTGAACTCACGCCACAATCGATATCCAGCGAGCTCGTTAGGCGAGACTTTGGTCTTTTGAGAGGGGTCTTTGTAGATTGGTTCACCTCCGACCGGAGGAAGTTGCAAGAAGTCGCCCACAAGAATGACATGTACCACGCCAAACGGAACACCAAAGACGCGCTTAGCTACGCGCAAGCGATTATCCAGTTGTGCAAGCTGATACTTCCGCATCATTGAAACCTCATCAATAAAAATCAAATCCAAATCTGCTATCGTATCACACACCCGTTGTTTCCGAATTTCGAGCAAGAACCCTGCTAATGTTCATCCTCCAATAAGTGTTGCAGCCTTACCAGTTAGAGCGGTCTTAATGACAGAGTATTGACGCCCCCAACGCTCGCAAAATACTTGTACAGCTGCCACAATGCGACTTTCGTCCGTGCCACCTTCGCCCCCCAGAAACATTAGTAGTTGGTCATTACTCAGAATGTCGTGTAGTGAGGTTCCCAAGTCATCCGAGATCTCTGCTCGCCTCCACTGCGTCAGTAGAGCCTTCGCGATTGCCTTAAACGCATAGTGTTGCAGCTCATTAAGTGTGTACAGTAGCGAAACCACTGGTATGCCACTAAACATCTTCGGCAGCTTGGGTTCTACAGAAGCACTTGGTGCAGGATGCCATTCCATGTTAGCCTCGAGTAGACTCTGATCGAGCAACTCCACCACCTCAGTCTCTCTCGGAAGTATTGCACTGCACAGGGGGTACTCGAACGTAAGACATTGTCCGTGTCAGAGCTTTTGACCCATTTTTTCATTACATCGATAGCTGGCAGGCTTTCTGTTGGCCACTCGGCAAATCCAGTTCGAGCAAGCGTTTCGGCAGTATTTTGAAGCATCCTCTTCTCCTTGAAAATTTCAATCATGCTTGCTCGCAATTCGCCCTTCAGGGGCCGCAGAGGTTGGGCACGCAGCAGGGTCTACTGATGAACTCTCCAGAATGACATCGGTAGCCGCATCCATCTCCCACATTCGAACTAAATCTCTATCTCTTGCTCCTGTTCAATTACGTCACGAAAGATGCCGTCGAGATCGCCATCATCATCAAACAGGTCATCATCATCTACACGATCGCGACTGTCAACCTGTTCAGCTTCTTGGGCTGTCAGTGCACTTTCACGTTGGGCTTTTACTTTTGCTTGCCCGCTGTAAAAGTCTTTCATGTTATTCATGATTTCCTTAACAAATTTGGTACGTGTTGGCTTCCACTGCTCAAAGCAATCAATCCACACCTGTTCCTCGCAACTTTCCGAATCACCAACAAAAATTTCCAACCCATGGAAAGGTTTAAAGAGCACCAATGGAAGCACTGACAACTTACACTTCTGTTCCTGTGACGTATCTGCCTCTGCGTTGGGCAAGCGAAAACCTTGAACGATTGGTACAACTTTATCGTACCGTTTGCCGAGGCAATGAGTGTCAGAAAGTGGGTGTTTGCGCAGAAACCGCAGAGTGGAGCTCGTCAAAGTTTCACATGTTTTCCTGAAATAACACATCGTAAACTCATACAAATTCACCGCTTCCAAAGTCTTCGGTCGGAAGATGTAATCATCTAATACGGGCACTGCGAGGAAATTAGCTGCCTCTAATGAGTCGTTATCAGCTATCAAATTGCACGAGTAATTTTCCGACATTGTCAGCTGCCGGATAACATCCCACGGGTAGCGTCGCGCAGTTTGCACTTGCATAACAGCAAGATCCCCGGTACAGGTACAGAGCCGCCAACGGGCCTGCGATCTCTTGTCGATTAGTCATATTGTAGACTAGTGCTGCAACGCGCTGTCGAGCTCTAGCAACACCGTCTGGAAAAACAGCGCTCTCCATTGCGACCTCAATATTTTCTCGCTCTTGTCTGCGATTTAGTGCAGCCACTGCAACTGCTACTTGAGAATCCAATTGTTTCTGTTGTTTTGTCACGTACTTGCAGCCATAGTGAATGCGATCGCTGACGTCGCTACATCCAAGAAGAACTTGATGTCGTGGTTACATTTGAAAGCGGCCATGATTTCGTAATTGAACCCGTTCATGTATTCGTGACCAAGATTACTACGCTTTAGCTCTACTCCTGCCGATCCAAATGACGTTTCTGCAACGCGGACACGAGAGAAACGATACCGGCAGAATGAGTCATTAGAAGTTATGACAGACTTTCTGAAGCAGCTGGTTGTATGACTCCAAAGGTGCTGGCTCAGCAGCACAGCAAGCGCGGATACCATATAGTCTTGTGCTTGTTTAGGCATTCGCGCAACGGAAGTCGAGGGGGATGAAACCTCGAGTAACCGAGTCAACTCGTCGTTCCTAAACGGATCATTGTCACTGGTACAAATAGGCCGCTGTCGATGGTTGGCCTGCTGCAGAAGTTCGCAGTAAGGGCGTTGCTCTCACGAGCCAGCTCTTCGTTGCAAAAACTTGAGTAGACCGACTTGCGTTCGCTGATGGTCCGTATTGCAGATGCTTTCGTGTCGCGGCAAATACCTTCACTCATCGATTGCTTTTCAATCTCGCCAGCGGTCAGATGGCGCTCCCACATAGGCCAATGCGTCGGCCGAAATTTCAGTAGCGCGCTGCGAATGAGGTGCTGAGAGCTGCATTGCATACCACAGAGACCGCACTCAATCAGCAAAGGCTCTGCTGCAGAACAGCGAAAGCGAGACGTGTGGATCCTTCCGAGCTACATCCGGTATCGGTAGTCCTTTCAGGTTCGAAAAGCTTGCATCACAGTTAGTGCAGCAGCATTCGTTTAAAGGAATAGGCAGCTCATTTTGCACTATACTATCAACGTAAGAAGCCACTCGGTCGCGGAAAAGGTTGCCTTCAGGCGACTTCAAGACATTTTCAACGGCAGTTGAATTCGATGGACACTTATTTAACCAGATGAGAAAGTGGATGTGCAGGGTGCCACGACCCCTGTATCTCCACCTTGCCAAAAAGGTTTTCACGTCGCTGAATAAGCCACGAAAAGATAGTCGTTTCTGAGTAGCCGGATCCATGCCTAGAGCGTATCGGATAAATACATCAACTTGCCGCATGAACAACCGTGCCGATGCACAATCATTGCCCCGGCTAGCTTCTCTTAAATCCACTTTACTTGGAAGGCGAGCGCTAAGCTCATCAAACAGTTTGGCCACTGATGAAATGCCTGTGTATTGTGCCAACACTTGAGAGTTGTCCGTGTTAGGCGTCAGGGTCACGAACAGCGCTGGCTGGCCAAACCTTGCCTGATAGGCAAATGCCTTGTGCCGTCACTGAGCACGTTCGGCATTGCTCCCCCCATACCGAGCGCGAACTGACTTCAACCGACTTCAGGAAGCGTTCGGCAACCGAATCGTCAGTGGGTCGCCATGGAAGGCATCTCTGCCGACGGCGCTCGTTTAGAAGAAGAGCGCGCTTCAGCCTCTCGGAGGTAAGATTTTCGTAGCCTTCGAACAGGTGGGGAAACCGTTGGCAGCGAAAGTGATTCTGGATGTACATGTTACACAGGAAAATACGGTCGAACACCACCAACGAAAACAGCTCATACCGCTGCGAATTGGCGCTGATTCAGCAAAGTATAATGCTTCACACATTCTTCCACTGACACGTGAATTTCCCGGTCCTCTCCTGGATGACCACGCCCAAACGGAAAGAAGTGAGGAAACATGCGCGCTGGCAAGGTCTCGGAGACGTCGTTGGCAATTTGAGTCGAGAGCCTGGTCTCAAACTCACGTTCCGTGTTCGTTGTTGTTAGTACAGTATGTTCACCAACCACATCCGGCTCTTTATCAATTGCTAATCCAAGTCGTCGCTCAATCACACTGCACTCGTCCTGCGGATGCATCAAACGCCATGCGTCCGATTCACCGCGAACGTCTTCCTGCTTCCTGTTAATCTCGTCATCCAAGTTGCCTTGAGGGTCAGCTACATGCTCCATGAAGGCTCCTTCCACATCATCCTCTGTATATTCACTGTTGAGAGCTGGCTCATTCACAGCAACGCTCGCATACAAGTGGTTGTACTGCTTGTAGAAGGCGAAAACGTCTTGAACCTGCTGCTTCCTTATTCGGTGCACTTTTCGGACGTGAGCGGCTTGAGATGAAGTAAACTCGCCGACCAAGACTACTCGATACGACACGACATCGTTCATCAATCGGGGCAGCAAACAATCCGGAGGCCCTGGTGTACAATTAAACGCGATGCAATGCGATCGAATGCATCGATGCCTTCCACCTCGCATCACACGTGTCATCGCTGCAAGGTGCACGAGCTGATTCATCAGGCGTTCAGGAATCGTCAACCCAACCAAGTCTTTCGAAAGACACCCTACGAAAAAGCCATTTCCAATCGCAAACTTCGGCAGCCTTCCCCGCTGAATCGATTTGTCACATTCATTGCAAATCGACATCCACGAACGCAACGAAGAATCATCATCAGTGTAGCTGTGAATTCCACGAGGCGATAATGAAGCCCCCGCTAAAACAGTCAAGTGAGTCGGGGGTCGATACATATCCACGAGCTTCTGCGGAATGTCCGTCGTATCGACACTAAGCTGCTTTGGCATCTTGCGTAGGTAGCTTGAATCCGTGTCCTCCACCCGTCGTGTGTTCTGGCGAAGCACAAGCCGGTCACACGAGACGCACACACACTCATCGAGGCCCTCCGCTCCTAGCGCTTTGCGAAGCTGCTCCAAACATCTAGCCCGCTCATCGATACTGAGTTCATTGTCAAATGATCTACCCCGCACTGTATCCCTGTCTGCTTGTCGTTTTAGTGTCGCGTGCCTCCGCTGCCTGTAGAGATTCAATGTTTTCTCCCTCTCATTGCTGGACTGGTGGAAGGTCGGCATCACCTTCGTGCTGCTATACCTTCGGGGCTGCATGCTGCTATCTTTCCCTGAACCGACGCACCCTGTTGCGATCCAGCTCTTTCTTCCGCTCGATATCCAAGAAGGCGAGAAGGTCACCATCATCCTCCGTTGCGTCTACACTCTTCTGGTACATCAACGCTTTGGCAGCAGTCGTCGTGTCTGTGAGCTCTTGTGATGTCCTAGCGCGTTGAAGACCCGTCCAGTATTCGCGCCGCATAGCTACAAAAGGTTGAGCAGCAGTCGTGGCATCGTTCACGGCACTGCCGTGGCCCGCCTGTATGTCCCCGATGCGACCTAAACTCACGCCATTGGAATCAGTCGCATCCTTGGTACCTCCTGCGCGTGCTTGCACAGCAAGGCATCGCTTCTGGTTCCACAGGCGGTGCCCGCGCAGCCGTGCTTTGTCCAAATGTTGGAGAAGTCGTCGTCGCCGCTCGAACGGACATCGCAAAGCTTCCTCCTACCGTCGGCCATCTGCCAGGTGCGCAGCAAATTCGTGAATGGCAACTCGGTTGGTTCACTCCTCGTACACGGAGGCATGTTAATAAAAAATAGGACGTACCCATCTCCTCTGCGACTCGAGGAGGCTGCGAGTCCACCTGGCTCCTCGACCACGCGTGACTTGACCTTGTCTTCCTTCGGATTGAAGGCATGTTTATAAAACTATCTACGCGAGGTCGGCTCCATGTTTTTCCATTTTTTCTTTCCAAAAACCCGATGGTATCGATCGCCATTACCCCCGCGGCCATGCAAAACGTTGTGTACTCTTTGTGTACAAAATACCGGTATTTTGTAGCCATCATTAGCGTTAGGCGAAAGCCGGTATACTAGACACAGTTCTTACGAACTGTGAACTTCACGGACTTACCCAAAACTGCACGACTGGATCATTTTCAGCTTCAGACGATCTGCTCTACTATCGTTCCCAGCCCGAACAGCAGCTGCGGCTGTGTGTACCAGAAAGCAAAGCTCTTCGTGAGCGTATACTGTTTGAAGAACATGATACGGCTAGTCGGGGCCATTCTGGTGTGTACAAGACACTCCGCTTCCTGCAGAGCAAGTATTATTGGCCATCCATGCCTGCCACTGCTAGGTTTTACTGTGGATCTTGTGAAATTTGCATGCGCACCAAGGCATCACGAAGGAAAGAAGCAGGAAAGCTGAACCCGCTGGGTATCCCGGAAGAGCGTTGGAAGCATGTAACTGGATTTTGTCGTTGGCCTTCCCGAGACGAAGCCACAGAAATTCGATGCTGTGATGGTTATTGTAGATCGGCTAACGAAACTTGCCCATTTTGTGGCAACCAAAACGACAGCAACAGCCAACGACACTGCCAAGCTTTTTCGTGATCACTATCAGCGACTACACGGCCTTCCAGTATCCATCATTTGCGACCGTGACAGCAAATTCACGTCGAAACTTTGGACACGACTACTTAAGTTGCAAGACACGAAGCTTTGCCCAAGCAGTGCATTTAGGCCTTCCACGGACGGCCAGACAGAAATCACTAACAGATATCTCGATGATTATCTTCGCGCGTATGTATCTCCACACCAGAGTGATTGGACCGAGTACCTTACACTGGTCGAGCTTGCATACAACGCGCGGGTTCATGAGAGCATCGGAATGGCTCGCTTTGAAGCAGATTTGGGGTACGTCCCGCGATCGGTTAGCGATTTGGAAATTCCACCTCGCCAGGGGCTGAAAACGGCATCTCGCTTCATCGATGTTCAGCAAGCAATTCTCGTGGAGTGTCAAGACGCGCTCGACCAAGCTCAGCAGCGCATGAAGTTTTACTTCGACCGCAACAGACCTTCCGTTTCAATTCGCGTTGGTGATGAAGTTTTGTTGGACACAATGAACCTTTGCCATGCATCACGTTGGAAGTGACGGCAAACGTTCACTCGCAACGAAATATATCGGTCCGTATCCTGTACTAGCGTCGACTACTCCAGACACGTACAAGCTGGGTATTCCCCCAGGGCTTCAACTACATGATGGATTCACGTGTCTCGCCTCCGTCTGTACACTCCTGACACTTCAAGTACTCGCGACGACCGTGTACCAAATTTGATCACACGTGACGGCGAGATCGGTTTGCAAGTCAAGCGCATAATCGATCACAGAATTCGCAGAGGTTGCTCGCAATATCGAGTGGATGGTACGGTGCAGATAACAAAGATTCATGGGAACCCGAAGACTCACTAGTCCAAGCACGCGGTCTCATTGATGCTTTTCACGCCCGAGCCCAATCATCTCGACCTCACACACGAGCCCAAGCTGCTCGCGCACACGCTACACAGCTTCCTAATGGAGGGAGTGTGTGGAGAAGTGCTCCTGACTTTTCTCCGATCTGGATGGATGGAACCGGTGATTGATTGATCGATGGGTGGATGGATCGGGACTACAGGGTTAGGGGTGATATGTGCCACATACGTCCGCTTAGGTGCGACCGCAATCATTCCGGCTGATGGATGGGAACCTCCTATGGGTACACCCGATCCGGTTGAGGGGTACCATGATATCGGTACCCGATCCGGTCGACATGGGTACAGACCGATTTGCGTACCACAACCCAGGTACATCCGAAAGTTCAAGGTAGCCAGTTATTTTAGCAAGCATGCGATGCGCAGGCATTGTAGAGGGAGAGGTCCTGAGTTCTTTATTGGATCACAGAGAGAGGTTTTCCATGTAACACACAAGTGGCGGTCGCATAACGTATATTGCCCCCCCCCCCCCCCCCCCCCCCCCCCCCCCCGACGACCAAGAGCCCACCAAGTCGCGCACGGAGAAGACAAGAAAGCCCCTGGATAGCTTGGCCAGGCCGCCCAACTCTCTCTCTCACCCAAGAACCCCCGCGATCGACTGGAACCCCAGACCAAGATCGTAGCTACCGACGACTGCACGAAGCGAATCCGCGTAGTTGTCACCCCTCTCAGCGCCACGTCCGACTGCGTACGGCATCCTCAAGGTCCCCAACCCCCCTTCATCGAGTCAACGGAAGAGTGCAACCCGCCCCACCGTCGGGTACACAAGGTGAGCAGCCATTCGGCAAACACACGGTTATCGGTGTACCCCTCCGTTAGACGGCAGTCCGGAGCAACCGGTAGTGACGGAGGTTGCGTCAAGAGTTTTCGCGACAGCCGCTCCACCACAAGTGTGACAGTACCAGTGACTCATCCTTAATGGATTATTTCTGAGTCTCCATTTACCAGCTAGTATCAAGCATCTAGCGTCCAAATAGCAAGGACTTCCTAGTAGTAGCTGCAGGTAGCACGGCCGCGAGCAAGCTCATTCAATCTATTCATTCTTAAATTCGCCACCTAAGGATCAACCGAGCTCCTACTTCGGCGGAGTTCGCGACATAGTTTTAAGCTCCGCAGGAGCTTAATATCGCCGGTAGTTTGGAAAAGGTGTCAGTACTGCATAGCCATGGCCCCTTGTGCATGCGGAGCTCTCGCTTAGTTTCTCATTCTTAATTCTACCAACTCAATAACAAACCAACTCAAGTTTCCTATACTCGCTCTGCTTCACAGTCGACTTCCTAACCTTGCCTCAGAAAGCAGATACAGTATTGATACGCAGTGGGTTAGTGGAGTGAGCTGGTCACTTGCAGCAGAACCCTGGTTTGTTTAGTTTCTAAGCCTGGCCACCTACACCCAATTCAGATTTTCTTCCTGCATTCCTTGAACGGGGGTCTGCACCCGCAGTCTGTGCTTGTAGTATGAAGTGCAGCATGTTGGAACCTAACAATCACCAATCAAAACGAACAAGGGTGCCAATTAATATCTGTTGCTCAAATGCTCAACGCCTATTGACTGTGTAATCTGCTTAACTTCTGTTGCCCGACTCTGAAAACCTGTTGCCAGGATTTGAAGGCAGACAGCAACAGAACTTCGGCGCTGAAAGTCGGCAGCAGGATTTTAAGCACACAGAATCGGAAAGGTGACTTACATATTTTTATAAGTGGCTTTGCGATGTTGCACGTGTCCGTTGAGTGGTTTCAGTCTACATTCGCTTTTCCAGCCCACAAACGCCAATGCGCGCAGAAACAAATATTCAGCTTGGAGTGCAATACCATGCTACCCTGGCAGATGCCGCAGACTCGCCCGGCAACGAGAGCGACGCAACGGTTGTGCTCGAGTACGAGGTAGTCATCGACAACGAGTTGGGTGAAGTCAATCAATCCGAAAGCTGCCAGGGTGTCACGAACAGCGCGAATGCCCCTGAAGATTCGGACAGCTCGCTAGACTTTGGAGTCGATCCAGACGAACTTTCCGCGCAGATCGAGGTGTTTCCCAAAGCAAAGGGCAAGTTCAAAAGCATCGCATTCTACGACACGCTCAAGCTAGGGTTGTCGGCAGGCCATGTGCGCAAGCTGATGTTGTTCAAATACCTGAAAGAGTCGACCATTCTTGCCATGTTCCTGCTACATTTATTCTGCTGTCACTCCTGCTAGTAACGAATGGGAAACTCGCAAGACCAACAAACGCGGAAGCTTGTGTAGGGCATGAGCAACATTGCGGCAACAGCAACCTCGGGCCCAACTGCTGCCCCACTGGAGAGTTCTGCCAGCCATGGAATCCGTGGTTCTACTAATGCGTCTCTCAGCCAGCCAAGTGCGGGGTGCCGGAGGTCGGTGTTGACTACTGGGGGAACGACATCGCTGACATTGCCAGTCTCAAGCTTCCCTGACGAGTGCTGCAGCCGATGCGCAGACACCTTGGGATGCAAAGCTTCACCTTCGTCAACTTCGCATGGGACAGCAAGACGCACTGCTATCTCAAAAGGGGTCTGCGCCAAGAAGAACTTCGCCGGCGCAGCGTCGGCGTTGGTCACATCGCCCCGAGCTGCGTCATGCTCCATTTAAGTCGGCGGCTACTGCGAGAACAAGAACTGGTCCATTTGCTGTCCGTACGGATAATTGAGAGAGTAGAGCGTGCGAACGAGGCTTGTAGTCGATGTGAGTCGAAGGAAGTAGATTTGAAAGTGAGTTTCATTTAGTTAGAAGTCCTAGCGCTGCTTGCTTCCTCCTACGCATACTAGTCTCCTAGTACCTCCTTGTTTCCACTACCATAATCTGGGACGGACACGCTTTCGTGGGACGGACACGGTCCATACAAATCCCTATACAATCTCAAATATGCAACGGACACACTTCCGTGAGACGGACACGACGTCTCGTCAATGCATATGCAAATCACCACATGTCATGCAAGTTGAATCCATCCGTCCAATTAAGGACGCGATCCAAAATC
This sequence comes from Phytophthora sansomeana, assembly GCA_032158285.1. Classification (NCBI taxonomy): domain Eukaryota; phylum Oomycota; class Peronosporomycetes; order Peronosporales; family Peronosporaceae; genus Phytophthora; species Phytophthora sansomeana. The sequence goes on from JAPDHH010000222.1 coordinate 126,743, forward strand.
CTCCGCCAATCAGATTGCAGCATTCGTGTACCTTCAACGCTTGTCCACACATGCCACGCGCCCAGCACGCGCACGACGCGTGGCTAGCGGTAGCGGCCAAGCGAGGCAGACAACGAAGTGCAATCACAACACCCCCACTCAATTCGACGTCTCGAGCTTGGGTCCGACGTTGGCACGCATCATCAAGTAGTGTAGCGTCTTGGCCGACAGGCCCTTGGTCAGGAAGTCAGCGAGTTGGTTCTTGGACTCCACATACTCCAGCGTGACTTCACCACTGGTAACCTTCTCGCGAATGAAGTGGTAACGAATGTCGATGTGCTTCGTACGCGCTTGGTAGCCGACGTTCTTTGCCAACGCCATGGCACCTTGGTTGTCCTCGTAGATCACCGTAGGCTCGTCTTGCTCAGAGCCAATGTCCTTGAGTAGACAACGCATCCAGACGCACTCCTTCACGCAGTCGCTCAGCGCCATGTACTCGGCTTCGGTCGAACTCAGAGCAGCAGTCTTCTGAAACGTCGAGCGCCACACCACCGGAGCACCACAGAGCATGAGCATCATCCCGCTCACCGAGTGTCTGTCGTCACGGTTGCCGGCCCAGTCCGCATCGGAGTACGCTTCAAGTTGCAGTCCCAACAATCCATCGTACACGATGCCCACCTCCTTGGTCTTCAGCAAGTACCGCACCACCTTGATGCCGGCGTCCCAGTCCTTCTCACCAGGATTCTCCAGGAAGCGACTCAACTTGGCCACTGCAACCGAAATGTCAGGTCGCGTTCCGCATGCCAGGTACATGAGACTTCCCACGAGCGAACGGTAAGGCTTGAATTTCATTGCAGTTTTTTCTTCTTCCGTTGTTGGTTCGTCCGCCTTCGTCAAGTGCACTCCAGGCCCCAGCGGCGTCAGGCTCGGCTTGGCATTCTCTTGACCAAACTTCTTGATGATAAATTCCGTGTACGCCTGCTGACTGGTTTCTAGTGTCTTGCGCTCCATGTCGTAGTCGATCTCGACCCCAGAATGAAGCGCGCCTTTCCGAGGTCCTTGATCCGGAACTTCTCTGCAATTTCAGCCTTTACCGAAGCAATCACAGCCAGATCCTGAGATGCGATCAGCATGTCAGCCACATAAAGACACACGATGCACTCATCATCACCTTCACCACGTGTGTACACACATGGATCAGCATCGGCAGCCTTGAACCCCATGCCCTTGAGGTGCTTGTCGATTGTCTCGTTCCACACACGAGACGCTTGCTTCAGGCCGTACAAACTCTGCAGCAGTAGGCACACGACATCTTCACGTTGGTCGCGCGCCAATGCCAACAGCTCCCGTAGACCTTCTGGCAACTCCATGTAGATCTCCCCGTCTAGAGTGCCGTACAGGAACGCTGTGTCAACATCACATTGATGGACATGCTTCCCCTCTGCACAGCACTTGGCTAGCTTCGCGTGGATCGAGTTCAGGTACGCCACAGGCGAGTACGTCTCCTCGTAGTCGATACCATGACGTTGCGAATACCCTTTCGCTACGAGACGAGCCTTGTGACGAACGACTTGTCCCTTCTCATCGCGCTTCAGTGCAAAGACCCAACGACAACAATTGATCGCTGGTGTTCTGGTCTCGGCACGATCTTCCACGTTTTGCTGTCCATCAGCAACTGCAGTTCGCTAGCAATCGCCTCCTTCCACTGGTCACGGTCTTCACTGGTTGTCGCTTCCTCGTACGACCTTGGGACCTCTTCCATAGCAGCCATCGCTTGACCGCCTTCAATGGCGAGCTGGCCACCGCTTGGTGTCACTCGCCGCTCTTGGGTCATCTTCTGACGCTTCGTTCCGCTCGCCGATGGAGCGTCGATGACCTGCTTCTTCCTCGCACCTGCCTCTTCAGGATCCGTTGTATCGTCAATGTTGACGAGTTCGCGCCCGCGTAATCATTGGATGCGTCGATCCGTACGGAACGACTGCTCCGGCGGTGCTCACGTCACATTGAAGTGGGACCACGTCACCAACTTCAACTCGAGGCATAACGAGCTGGGTCGATGTCTCTGGTTGCGGTGGGGCCCTGCATTGGGGGTCCGTGACAGTGTCTTCATCATCCCCCACCTCTGGACTTGTCCCCAGACGATTAGTGCTCGTAGTCTCCATGAACTTGAATGTGCGCACGATTTGCACCTTCCCAGTTGTCACATTGAGCACGCGGTATCCCTTGACACCATCTTCGTAGCTCAGGAAGCGACACTTGAACGCCTTCGCGTCCAGCTTACGACGCTTCTCGTCAGGGATGTGCGCGTAGCCGAGTGCACCAAATACCTTCACATTCTTGAGTTGCGGCTTCGTCTGGTACACGATATCGTGAGGCGTCTTGACTGTCACCGAGTTGGGGATCCGGTTGATGATCCACGCTGCTGTGTTAACAGCTTCAGCCCACCACTTCTTCTCGATGCTCTCGTGGTAGAGCAAACAGCGAGCCATCTCGACGAGGCTCCGGTTCATGCGCTCAGCCAGTCCGTTCTTCTGAGGCGTGTACGGCACCGTCTTCACATGCTTGATGCCGCTGCGGTCGAGGTAGGCCTTGAACTGTCGACCCGTGTACTCGCAGCCATTGTCCGAACGCAGTCGCTTGATCGTCTTGCCCGTTGCGTTCTCCATTGCTGCCTTGAAGATCTTGAACTTCGACAGCACCTCCGATTTGGCCTTCATGAAGTAGACCATCTGTGATGTTGAGTTGTGGCCGAGCTCGCCGAGCCGACCACAGAGACAACGGGATCGGACCGAGAAGAGAAAGTTGACGGCGGTCCTGATTGGCCAGCGAGGTTGCCTCTCACAGTTACCGCACTGGAGTGACTAGGACTAATTTAGTGACGAAGAGTCCTCGGTTGGACCAAATATACTACCGACCGAGGACTAAAAGTCAGGAATAGGCCAGTTTTGGTCCCTCTGTGACAACCACACGAGGCCTCGTCGTAGGTACGAATTCGTACCTATGTGGGATTAGGGATTTCCCACAGAGATATGTTCACACTTGATATTTGTATAGAGATTTAGGATAGAGTATAGGAAGAGCTAAGAAGGCCTCAGGGCCACAAATAACAGAGCAGAATTTCCCCCAACCTAACAAGGGTCAAGTCCGGCTAAGGTAAGCCTAGCTAGCTGACCGTAGCGACTGGATACACTCGGCTGAGTGGATGCCTGCCGACGAGCTTCAGGTACACTGACCGAGAGCTCGTCCTGGTAAGGCCAAGAACAGAGAAGGAAAGGAGAGATATTTGGCCGATTGTTACAGCGTTTGCACGTTGTATAACTGTATTGGAAGTGCGGGAGAGCCTTCATACATTCTTACGCCGAGGTTTGACCTCGGCAGCCCCGTTTAAAGCCTTGACCGGCCCGTACCCTTCATTCTGAGGGACAGCGAGGGTTACTGCGAAAGCACGAACGTACGTCTTAGCTTCGCTCGTGCTAGTGGTGTATTATATTTGGGTAGACTTACCACGGACTCTGTGCACAGAGGACACATTCCAACCCGGTGTAAGGGATCGTTCCTGAGCCTTCAGGTCTGGTTCCAACATATTCGCCGACCTTTCGAGGGAAGCGTGTGTTGTTGGTGGGACTCATCCGACTAGGAAGAGAATTGCATCGTGTTCCTACACGACACGTCGCGTGGCGTGAGTAGCCGTCGATGAACGTCACGACATACTTGCACCCACCAGGCGTCCGAGTTTGCATCGGACCCATTACGTCTGTGTGGACCAAGTCCAACACACCAGCGCTCTTGACGAGCTTCTCGGGATGACGTGGGTAGTCGTCAGCTCGCATCTTGCCCATGCATCAACCAGCACATACGTGGTCACTTGGCGCGTCTTCAGCGATGCGAGGTACAACATCAGGTAACTTCAATAGCTGCTCGTAGCGCTTGAACGGGATGTGGCCGAGACGGGCACGCACAACTGCCCATGGCTCCTTACGAGATGTCGTCGCGACTTGGCACACCTCGTCCCCCACTGTCTTCAGCTTGTAGACATTTCCACAGCGCTTGGCCTTGCACCGCCAAAGTGAAAGACACACTTGTCCTTGCTGAATTGCGCGGTGACGTCCTTCTCGGCCAACTTCGACACCGAGATGAGGCTTCCTTCAACTTCAGGGATGCACAGAACATCCGACAGCGTGACGGACGTCCCGTCCATCAGCTTCATTGCGACGGTGCCCGTGGCAACAGCGTCAATCTTCGTGCCATCCGCGATCGTGATGCGGACCGGCGTCTTCAGATCCGACATGGACACGAACTTGTCCCGGATGCTGATCATGTGCGAGCTTGCACCTGAGTCGACGAGCCATTCGTTCTTGGTCATCGCACTCGCAGCCGTGAACGCGAAGTCAGACGCTTGTTCTTGCGCCACTTGTCCACGTCCCTCATCGGCCTTCTTCTTGCGGCACTCGAACTCCTTGTGCCCTGGCTTCTTGCAGTAGAAGCACTTCCCTGGGAACGCACGCTTGTTGAACTTGCCGTGGTTCCTCTTCACCGTGAACGCCTTCTCTTGAGCCGATGTCGATTCGTCTGATGCTTCAACACCAGCAAGAGCTTGGATCGCGTACGCCAGCGTCACGTTGGGCGTGTTCTCGAGTACAGTGCCGATCATCTTGTACTCGTCCGTCAGACTGCCGAGCAGCAACACGAGCTGTCGGGTCTTATCCAGAGACTCTCCGATAGTCTCCATCTGCAGCACCAGCTCCTCGAACTGGTCCACATGGACAGCGAACCGCGTACCGGGCTCCATCTTGAAGTTGTGCAACTTCTTGGTAATGATGAGCCGTTTCTTGAGCGTGGACTTGTTGAATTGCTCCTGGAGCAAACGCCACGATTCCGCTGCACTCTGCGCTCCACGGATGTACACTTGGTATGTGAGACTCACATCTCCAGCGATCACACCAAGGGCCTTCAGATCGTCGATCTTCCATTGTACCGTGGAGCGGTCACTCAGCGCATCGAACTCCGGCTTAATGATGTGGGCCAGCAGTCCTTGCGAGAGAGCTTCACCCGCATGTTGAACTCCCAGTGGAAGTAGTTATCTTCCACGAGCTTGACGGTGTCAGCGTAGCTTGGGCTCATAACCGATTGAGAGTGTAGAACAGCGAACGAGGCTTGTAGTCGATGTGAGTCGAAGGAAGTAGATTTGAAAGTGAGTTTCATTTAGTTAGAAGTCCTAGCGCTGCTTGCTTCCTCCTACGCATACTAGTCTCCTAGTACCTCCTTGTTTCCACTACCATAATCTGGGACGGACATCGCTTTCGTGGGACGGACACGGTCCATACAAATCCCTATACAATCTCAAATATGCAACGGACACACTTCCGTGAGACGGACACGGCGTCTCGTCAATGCATATGCAAATCACCACATGTCATGCAAGTTGAATCCATCCGTCCAATTAAGGACGCGATCCAAAATCCTCCGCCAATCAGATTGCAGCATTCGTGTACCTTCAACACTTGTCCACACATGCCACGCGCCCAGCACGCGCACGACGCGTGGCTAGCGGTAGCGGCCAAGCGAGGCAGACGACGAAGTGCAATCACAACACGGATCGTACTGCCAGCCATGGAACGCAAGTTACTACCAGTGCATCAAGGCTCCCAGACACTGCTCGACACAGCTCACCGACGTCGACTTCATGGGCAACGACCTGGGTGTCGTATACTGTCTTCATCCAACCGGTTGCTGCGATAAGTGCACGCAGACTGCAGGTTGCGTGCTAGTGTAGGCTACACGTTCGTGAACAGTAATCCAGGCCAAACAGCATGCTACTTGAAGAGCAGCATCGACGGCAAGCGCAGATCGATGGGGAGCGTATCAGGCAAGGTCGACCTGACGGGTGTGACCCCATCCAGGCCAAGATTCGTCAATCACAGATCGCAGAGTTGGCCAGGTCGCTGGCGTTCATTTGTGCCCCAACGAGGGTGTCTACATTGGGCTGCAACATTTGTTGACGGAGGAACGATGCAGTATAAGGCTGAGGAGCTAGCTCATGCAATTCGTCTCACTGACGATATGGAAGCGACGAGCTAGACGCTAGGGATGTGGCCTGGTTTACGACATGGAGGTGGTGACAAACAAGGTGCAGGAAACGTATTCGTACGTCTTGCCTACGTCTAACTACAGATAGTTTCCATTTGCATTAACTTGAGTCTCTGGCTCAACAGGTTATAATGATCATGGCTCTGAATAATATGTTGTCACCATTCTGCAATGAATTTCTATTGCCTTAAGTTCGCAACAGGCATTCAGCAGTGGGAAACAGATATTCAGTATTTTAAGTTCGCAACAGGTGTTCAGCATCTGAACATCAGATATTAATATTATTCCAACGAACAATGATCCTGGATCAACAGATATATCGGTGATGGCATCTCCTACTTGGAAACCTCCAGCTTTTCCTTGAGTGCAAGCACGCGGTTGTCGTATGTGAAGTCTTCAGGTCGAGCATTTTCCAGGTAGCACATGCCGTACTCGTCCCACCACTTTTTGGCAGCTTGGCGCTCGCTCTCGATCTGTGCTATTAGATTTGCCTGCTTGGACACGTAGTTGATCTCCTTCTCGTTGCCCTTGGACGCCATCGTGGCAAAGACTGCTCGCTAGTAGGTTGTGGGGAGGAATGGTATTTGAGAAAGGAGAAAACTTGACACCCAAGTTCCTTGGAATAGTGCACTCGTTTATTCTTGTTCGGGTCGTCCTCGATAACTTATCTACTGACCAGGGTACGAATCCGGCGATACATGTATGTCCCGGTATGTTCTTCTAGATCAATCAATGCCTGTCGTGAAGTATAAGCTTATACGAATGCACGTTTCAAGTAGCACGGCTTCATGTAAAAGCATACTCGAAAGTACGGGCTAATTGGACTACAGTACAGTACATGCGTTCGATGTGTAGGGTCCGTATGGATGCTTGAAGATCCTGCGGTTGGACGACAAATATCCGTTCCGCCAAAAACGCGGACCAGCCAGATGCTCGGACCACTTCGCAATTCAAATTTCTTGTCGCCACTAAACACCGTAGACACCTTGGCGATGCGATAGCCCCTCGACAAGACGCAAAAGAAGCCATAGGCACCTCTCCGGTCCCAATCCGAGTCTTCTTCGTTGAGAAATGTTGATCGAAGCAAAAGTAATCAAAATCATTTCTCGGAGAAATCCCAAAAATAAATGCTTTAGACGCATTGTAACGTCGATTTCTCCTGGTCAATGGCTAGAAACGGTAAGCAGGGAAGCAGTGACCAAGTTTCGCGAGTTTCGAGGAGATATTGATCGCTCTAGAGGCTCGTCAAGGCCACGACATCGAGTGTCTTGATTATTCTGAAATTGCCAGACTTTATAACCGGGGATAATGAATATGTGAACAATCTGAAAACAATCAATAGGGGGGTCGAACCTTGCAAAACATGTGCTCAACTTGTGGTCCACTTTTTGCTTAATTTTTCGATGCTTGTTTTGCTTAACTCTGAAACAAGCCACCTCCGGAGGTGGTTTGTAAGCGCTCATTTCGAAAATGAGCAATTTCTCTAACTTCAAGTTCTATTTCCCTTGTCTCCTCTACTTCCGTTGGGAGCTTCATTTTCACGTAAGGATGCCCTTGCGCGACGAATCTGCATCAACGACCAACATGGCGCTTGAGGGACAGGAGCATGCAAGCGCACTGACGGTGGCGGAGGCTGGTCGTGTCGATAGCGGAGGAGGAGATGACGAAGAAGATGGAGTTGACGAGGTCTATTGACGAATATCGACTATCGTTGACGAAACATGTTTCGTCAACGTCCGTACTCGCTAAGTACGAAAATATTTATGAGCAAAAAGTGAACCCCCCTGCTTAAGTTTCCGGTACTTTCTTGCTCAGATTTCTGACCCTTGCTTGCTTAATTTTTTTGACTCATTTCGAAGGTTCGACCCCCCAAATGTAATCACCTCTTTGTCTTCATATACTTTATGAATTGGCAATCTTGATCAGATCGGTTTGACGTCGTCTATTGTTGTTTAAGCCGAGCAAGACACACGCTAATGTTCCCATGTCGATAGCACTTCCTATGTGAAGCGATTGATGTTTTTCCGGCGTCATTCCGACTTTTCGGCGCTCGGAAATGATGGCCAGCAACCACAAGGTTGTCGCTGACGGTAATCCAGGTAGCTCGCGACATCTACATGTACCGGGTGTCGGAGGCCGCAATTCAATGAACGAGTGGTGAAGTATTGGTCATTCGCGACAAATGACCATCTCCCAATATGTAGGTGCAAGGGGTCTTAGATGCTTTTGACGGCAAGTACTGAAGAAGGAAGCAATCTATAATCTCCTACAGTTCAATTAAGGTCCCCGACCAATCGAGCAATTAACCGCACCAACATTAATGTCGCCCGTTCTCGAGTCATGTCGACCTTCCACGCACTAAAGAACAGCGAAAGGTCGTAATGCAAAGTTCGTATACATGGGGGCTGCCTAATTACTACAAATGAAATGCTAAGCATATCTATCAGGAAGGAGAACGAATGCACCTAGAAGAAACTAGACATGGAGAAGAATGCATGAGCAGCAGCAGCAGAGCGAACGATTGCTCGAGAAGATTGTGCAGAGGCTCGCTCGGCTAGCTGCAGATGAAGGAACCAAACTGCGTAGAATTGCCATTCATAAATAAACAGAAGGTAGCAGCCAAATTGTTCAGAATTTGACCCAAAAAACTGCTAGAGCTAAGTGCAGCGACCAAGTAACCCGAGTGAGAGAATAATAAGAGGGAGAAGACACGGATTCGAGAGCAGGGCTCGCGTAAGATCACCGAACGACCTCAATTAAGGTGAAAATCCATCGAGAAATCTGACGCATCTGGTGCGTCAATACTGAAACCTATATAATAACGATAATCTTTCCGCGTTTTTGGACGTATTTTTTTGTCATATTGGACGAGACACGGCGCCTCCTCAGACGTTTCTAGCTTAAAAACGGAACACACCACCGAACTACGTTTTCCTTCTTCTTTCCAACAAGCCATTTCATGTAGCAAACGGAGTAGTGAAAGTGATATTTTCATCTCCATTTCGAAGTGGTCCGGAAGCATGGCCATACGGATACATAGCGAGCTTATTTGTACTGTACGCCTAGTCTGGATTTTGCAGTACCAGTGATAGGCAACAGCCTGGCCACTATCTCATAATTGTTCCTCAGATGGTGTCGGCGAGCGGTTGCCTCCAGAGATTCCGTATTGTGACCACTTGTGAAGTGATCGAGAGCGGAAAATCCATTTTACAATATAGATCGCGACTGCGGAAGCGTACGAAAGAGAAGATGCCGACTTTTACCTGCTAGCGCGAGACCGCGTTTACTACAAATAAATTATTCGAAGGCCAGCGCATGTACGTTACTTCGAAGTACATCAGGAAGGAAATTGAGTTGATTAACTGGTTATTCCTGGTTTGCTACACACGTGACTATGCTAATCTGAAGGTTGTTGATGTTGATTCTGGATTTGATTGAATGGGATATTGGTTTTGAGAATGCTGATCATTTCGTATCATGGAAAAGTCCCGCTCAGCGGGGCTCGAACTCGCATCACGTGCATAGCATTCGTGGGTCTAGCCCACTGGACCACCAGGAGGCCCAATTCGAAGTACATCAGAAAGTTTGGTAAGGTAAATCTGCCACAAAACACCTGAAGTCCTCGAATTCTCCTCGATGATTACAGATGCAATTTGCAGCCTGCAAAAGCCCGGTCACCATCCCAAAATGGTTCCTAAATGTGGACGGTAGGGTCGCTTTGCACGCCTGCGACTTGGCTGCGTGCCCGCGGAGGTCTCTGGGTCGGCCCCAGCCACCACGGTGACAACCGCAATGGCGCCTAACGCGACGCTGTCGACGGCGTGGTGGTCCTTGGCGGGCTGAGGTCGGTGGAATGCACCATTGGCGACCCATCGTACGGCGTGTGGTGTTGGTGCGGGACCGCGTGAGCATCTACAGTGCATTTTACCTACTTCAAAGTATTTTTTAACTAAGTGAGTGTACAAACTTTTGCTTCTACCTCCCAAACCTTGGTAATGCTCACTATCAATATATCTCCGCTTAGGTAGCTAATGAATTCCCCACTGCAGATACGCTGCCGTTTTGTGAACTTTAGTTGTATCCGCGTAGCTTGCAAAATATGCTCTTCAAAACTAGTCAAAATTTGAGTAAAGTCGAGTCGATAAGACTGTCCTGCACATCGCGTAGACAGCTCCGATGAGTGATGAGCATGGCCAGACCTGAACACCGAGGAAAGCGTTCAATGCTCTGCCTTCCCGTGCGGAGTGCCGCCCGGAGCCTGCAATCAGCGAACGGAAAGCGCTTTTTTCCGACGGAAGTTCCCCGCTCACAACCGTTTCGACGTCCAGTGCCACAGTTCATTATCTGTGGTACGTCGGCCGACATGAAGGTCGCATCTGCACCGTGCAGCGCGATCTACAAACTCGTCATCGCTCTAGTCTGCGTTCTAGCGCTGGCCCCACTGCCGTCATCAGCTTGGTCCTTCTCGTCCATTTTCGGGAATGACGATGACTCTGATTCAGATTCAGGAAACTCCACCGTCGACAAGTCGGACGGTTCCAACATTAAGATGCAGCAACCTCTTTTGAAGGCCACCGACTGGTTCCTCACCGAGGAGGAGGTCACCGCGTCGAGAGGGGGATCTCCACGTAGCGACATGGCCACGTACAGCACAGGCAATGCCGTGACAACTTTTACCGTGACGAAGGAGTTCTTTGACTCTGCGTACAAGGACCTCTCGACGACAAAGGAGAACGACCGCGTCATGCTAGCTGCGTGGAACACAGATCTCATTCCTCTCACGCCCGACGTGGACCCAACAGGTGCCAAGTCCAATTTCGATGTCGTGTTCGGAGGCATCGTGAAGCGTGGCGGGGACGTCAAGATTCTCGGTTGGGCCAACAAGTTCCTCTTCTTCCAGGACGTGAAAGTGCGAAACAAGATCAACAAGCTCCCCAAATCCGGTATTAACGACGGCAACGCGCTTTTCATCTTCGACGATCGACTCCCGTACGGCATGTCGTCGCAACACCAGAAGACATTGGTTATTGCTGCTGGAAATTCCTCAGGGGCTGATGAGCACCCAGTTGCCTACGTCGGCGGTATCGACCTCTCGAACGATCGATGGGATACCATTCACCACAACGCGTCGGCAATTCGTAAGAAGTCCGGCGTTCACTTCCGCAACAAAGGGTGGGTAGACAGCAGCATGCGCATCCACGGACCGGCTGCGAAGGATGTTGCCAACAATTTCCTTGCTCGATGGAATTCGCCGTATCTACCAACTCAAGGGCTGGGAGGCGACCTTGTCGACTTTGAGAACCCTCAGTATTCGTACCTGCCGCCACTTGACTACGCTAGCAGCAACACGACCTCCAAACTGGGCAACCACAATGTGCAAATTGTGCGGACCTTCAGCTGCAAGTACAAGCACTGGGAGTTCGCTCCGAACGGGGAAAACTCGCTGTTTCATGCTCGCGTCAAAGCAATCAAAAATGCCAAGAACTTCATCTACATCGAAGACCAGTACTTCATCCTCGTACCTGAACTTCTCGACGCCCTAATGGAGGTACTGCCAGGTCTCCAGCGCTTGATCGTCGTGGTGCAGCCGCCGGAGTTACTGACGAAGAGCGGTGGCTACGAAAAGTACATGTACGAGAACGTTCAGCCTCTCAAGGAGAAGTTCCCGAACAAGTTTACGATGTACTCGATGAAACCATCGCTGGACATTTATGTCCACAGCAAACTGGTAGTGATTGACGACGTGTACCTGTCGGACGGCTCGGCAAACTGGAATCGCCGCAGTATGACATCGGACCCAGAGCTGGATGCCAACGTCGTGGATAGCGACACTGTCAAAACTCCGGACGGCATCGCAGTAGGCAAACTTGTTCGCGACTTCCGTGTACGTAAGTTCCAGGAGATGACGGGCTACAGCTACGAGAAAATCGACGCAATGAAGTTCCTCGATGCGGCGAAGTTGTACGACTCAGTTGCCGCTCTGGAATCGTCCCTTATCGAACCATTCGACGTTGACAAGGAATGGTACTACAACCTGTTCGGGGAGGCTGTGCTAGATACAGTTGACCCGGAAGATATTTGCGACGGATCTTCATCCGGTTCCTCAAACACAAAAGCACGGAGAAGGTAGTGGTAAAATAACCAAGATGATTTAACAATAGAAATCAAGTGAAGGTTGGCTGCGCCTGGCAGTCAACCTGAAAAGAAAACATGCTTGAGAGGCCAACATCATGCATTTAGGGGTCAGTACATTACGTGTATGCTGAATTGTTTCAGCAAGAGAGATCGTGTGGGTCTTCATAGCATTGCATGCATAATGTCGATAATTTTTCATGTCTTGGCTGTTCTGCGATTCCAAACGCAGTTTACGATCACCAAATGAACAAATAGGTATTGAAAGGGAGAGATGATAGATCGCACATATCCCTGCGAATTGGCGTTGCATCGACTGAATTGTGGCATGTCAGAACGTCACTTTCCAACAAAACTACAAAATATTTACGACGACGCGAGGGGCACCGCGGTGTAGGCGCCGTGTGGTCTGTTCTCAGTTGCGGAGATTTTCTAACAATCATGTCGGCGGTCTCAGTGGTTCTGAATGTGGAGACTGCTTAGTCCGCAGTGCTGCATTTCGTGCGAATGGCATTCTGTTGTGCATACTCAGCTACAATAACTTGAGCTGAACTCGTATATGTATAGCTTTGCGTTGAGTGGTTCTTGCATGGTGGCATGTTTCTCTGCCTAATAAGCACCCCCAGATCGCAAACCTTTTGTCACATTTTGGTCCGATCGGCTGCAACATCCTAGAGATTCTCCGGGAAACAAGGTGGCATGCATGGACGCGGGTCGGGTACTGGTCCTATGGTAACTCTGACCCTGAAGAGGACCGAAAGGTGATACAGTACCCCCGAGCACATCGCAGAGCTAACCGCCACTAATAAATGCTCTTGCGTTGCTTTGCCTACTTATATAAGGCGCCGTAGAAGACTTTGATATCTGCGTAATGTTGCCACACTGCTCTAAAACATCGAGTTGCAAGTTTTAAGCGGACGTCGCCCTTAGCCACACAAACCTGACCTCTGTACACCTGCTGATGGCTTGTCGGCTGTCCCAAGTCCCATCTAATGATATCTCACTCCCTCCGACTTTAATTTGTGCACGACACGCTTACAGTAGTACCCGATCGTTGGTAAACGTTGGTCGGGTCGCCACATTTACGCTTTTCCTCACATTTTGCAACGCGCCACCATGCAAGTCGGTACTCTTCAACGCAGCTCAAAACTTGCCCTTGTGTTGATCTGGGCGCTGATAATTACACCGACACCTTCCGCTGCATGGACCTTCTCGTCGCTTTTCGGGGGTGGCGACGACAGCAAGTCCGGATCAGGTTCTGTCGCCGAGGAAGCGTCCAAGACCGAGAACTCCGATGAAACTAGCAGCAACGGCGCTGATCTCTCGGACGGCACTGACATTAACGTGACCCAACCGCTGCTCAAGGTCACCGACTGGTTCATCACGGAAGAAGAAATTGTCGAATCCCGCGGAGGTGTCCCGCGTGACGGTTTGCAGACATATACGACCGGAAACAACGTTACGGTGTACACGGTGGCCAACGAGTTCTTCAGCGCGGTAGTAGACGATTTCTCCGCGACGAAAGAGGGCGACCGCGTTATGTATACAGGCTGGGATACTTGTAACATTCCGTTTGAGGCTGACATTGACCCTACGGGTGCCAAGACAGGCTTCGATGTAATGTTCAAGGGCATCGTGGAGCGGGGTGGGAGCGTCAACCTCTTGTCGTGGTCAAACTACCTGCTAACTTCTCAGAACACTGACGCGCGTGACGCTATCAACAAAATTCCTCCGTCTAAGATCAACGGAGCCAAGGCTGTCTACCTCTTCGATGACCGAGTCCCGCTACTTGCATCGTCCCACCACCAGAAGACGATCGTTATTGCTGCTAACAAGTCGACTGGTAAAGATGAACACCCCATTTCTTACGTTGGTGGCATCGATCTCACCAACGATCGATGGGACACCATTTACCACAACAACACGGCCATCCGTGAAGCTGCCAATATCCCGTACCGCAACAAGGGCTGGATGGATGCACATTTCAGGATCCATGGACCGGCGTCGAAAGAAGTGGCCAACAATTTTCTCCAGCGCTGGAACTCCGACTACAAGCCTTGCGGGGGACTTGGAGACGATCTGCTGGACTTCGACAACCCGGACTACGAGAAGCTACCGCCGATCGAGTACGCCAGCAGCAACACCTCATCAAAGCTCGGCAATCAAAATATCCAAATTGTGCGAACCTTCAGCTGCAACTACAAGCACTACAAGGAATTTGCCCCACGCGGAGAGCAGTCCCTCTTCAAAGCTCGCCTCAAAGCGCTACGGAACGCCAAGAACTTTATCTATATCGAGGACCAGTACTTCATCTACGTGCCCGAACTCCTCGACGCACTCATGGAAGTCCTGCCCAGAATCCAGCGACTCATTGTGCTCGTGCAGCCACCGGATGCCCTTCTCAAGGCCTCCGGCTACGAAAAATATCTCTACGAGATGATCGGACCCATGAAGGAGAAGTTCCCCAACAAGGTGCAGATCTACACCACCAAGAAGGAGCTCGACATCTACATTCACACCAAACTGGTTCTCATCGATGACGTGTACGTCTCGTTGGGCTCTGCTAACTGGAACCGCCGCAGTATGACGTCCGACTCGGAATTGAACGCCAACGTTATCGACGACGAGACAGTTGAGTCGCCGGACGGCGTGACCGTGCTGAAGCTAGCTCGCGACATGCGAATCCGCAAGTTTGTGGAGATGACGCGGCTGAGTTATGAGGAACTCGATGCGATGAAGTTCATCGATGCAGCTGACCAGTTCAAAATTGCTGCTCAGGATGAGTCGACGATTCTGACGGACTTTAGTGTCAAGGACCACACGTACTACATTACATTTGTGGACGTCTTCCGCGAGCAGGTGGATCCCCAGGAGGTTTGTACGTTTACAGGGTCTGGATCTACGAGAGAGGTCGAGTAAGGGGTTGCAACTCAGCATCGTATAAGATTATTCCCCGCGCCAACATCGAGTTAAGAACTCGCAGTGCGTACCAACCAGCTACTGAAGACCCAAGGTTACTCCAACCAGTTAGTGTTCGACCGTCTCATTCTAGCGGCACGTCAATGTTATCCGTGGTAGAATTGGTCACAGTAACGATCTCTGTAATGCCACACCATTCTCCAACCTCGCAAACCACGACTCCATCTTGTAAACCAAAGCACCTCCTGTCGAACTCCAATTCACGTCCTCCATAACAATTGGAGTCTCTCTTCACACCTGCAACTGGTCCAGTAGCGCATTGTACTCGACGCACTTCTCCGAGAGCACGAGCATCATCTGCTGGTACGTGGCCAGCACCGTTTCAACTCTGGCGTGCAGCACCAGCGCGCGTTCGCTCTGCAGTTCACTCTGCGTCTCCAATTGACTCAACTGCGTTTGCTGCTGGGCGTCGGTGGCGCGTAGCTGGTCCAGGACGCTCGCGAGCTGCTGCAGCTGCTGCAATTGGGCCGAGACCTGCTGTAGACGATCTGCTGAGCTCAAAATAGCCGCGCGCTTGAGCTCATCGCCCGCGCGGGAGCTGCTATGGGCGAAGGCGCTTGCAGACGAGAGCTGCAGCTGGGCGGCGTGCTCCTGGTCTGCGTACAACGAGTAGTGGCATGAGAGACTCTCTATATTTATATTAAGTGCAGAGCTACGCACAGAGTTCGCGCAGCTTGGAGGACCCGGCGACGGCAGCGGAGAGCTGCTCCAGGTGCGTCTGCACACTGCGGAGGCGGTCGACGAGCGCGGTGGAAGGCGAAGGGGACGCGCCCAGCACCTTGGCACGCAGCGCGACTTCGCGGCTCTCGAGGACGTCCATTTGGGCTGTCAGAAATGATACAGTCTCTTCAAAAGTGATAAGGTCCGACAGGAGGAGCTCTCTGCGATTCGAAATCGACTTGCGTTTCGTATACGCCATGTTAAGTCCGAAAATGAAATCAGAGAGACCTCATATATCAACTCTCAAATAATAAAAGTGCGTATAGATAAAAACCTCCGTTCTAAAATCAACCAATCGCGTTGTTTTGCCGGGTCTGAACTAATTGACTTGGTTTTTGTATCGGAATTTTCAATTCCGGCAAAATAACGCGATTGGTTGATTTTAGGCGGGGTCGAAAGAACCTCTCCAAACGCATCGCCTCCAGTGTTGTCCTAAAATCAACCAATCGCGTTATTTTGCCGGAATTGAAAATTCCGATACAAAAACCAAGTCAATTAGTTCAGACCCGGCAAAACAACGCGATTGGTTGATTTTAGGACAACGCCATGATGGAGGCGATGCGTTTGGAGAGGTTCTTTGAGCTGGCCCGACGAGTGGAAGAAAGAGACGAAGCTTGGACGGAGACAAGACTGGCCCCGGAAGCTGTGCACGTCGTGGACAAGGCCAAGCTCCAGGCGTCCATCGTGTCCACGCTGACCAAGTGCATCCCCAGCTGGAGCGACGTGGAGCCCGACAGCGTGGACGTGGAGCACTTGGGCGGCGCCATGACCAACCTCATCTTCGCCGTGCACAAGCCCGAGGGCAAGGACCAGGACGTGCTCGTGCGCGTGTACGGAGAAGGCACCGAGTCGTTCTTCTCGCGCGTGGAGGAGACGCGGCTGTTCCAGTTGCTGAGCGTGGAGGAGATCGGCGTGGAGCTGCTGGGCCAATTCGCCAATGGGCGGGCAGAGAAACTCGTCCACGGCAGCACGTACACGAGCAAGCGCATGCGGGAAGTCGATGCTGTTTCTGTTAGCGCGCGATCTTTTCGTCATGTGCAGCTTCAGACGCTGAGCCTGTCGGTCTCCGTCCTCGCGTAACTGCACCAGCCAAAAATCTTGGATGTTGGTTGTACCGCACATTCGAGATGCTCGCAAAGAACGAGTGCCTCGCTGCAACAGCCATTCGCCATTTCAGACAACAGACCACACTGCAAGATGAGCTCTTCACGACCCCGTCGCGTCCAAGGCCCCAAGCACCGCGCCGCCGCCCAACCTCAAGTCCATGACCAACAGCGAGCGAGGCAAGTATTACCGACGCAGACGCAAACTCTACGGCGCCCACCTCGAGCAGTGCGTCGCCGATCTGCATGAAAAGATCGCAGCGCTGACAGTCTCCCGTCAAGTGCAGCAGGAGTTGGCGGTCTCGCAGCGCCGCACGCCGCTAGGGGCCGCCGCGCAGATCGTGAAGGAGTACTGCGCGCTGTTCAGCCACGGCGCGCCCGTGCGTCTGGCCGTGGACGAGCAGGACGCGTCGGCGTCGCTGGTGTCGCAGGCCACCAACGCGCAGCGAGGATTCCTGAGCGCCGTCATGAACGACAACGTGCGGTTCGGCGAGTTCCTGGGCGTGGAGCTGCTGCTGGACCAGTGGGAGCGCTACTCGCTCTTCCACGCGGCCATCGACTGGACTATGACGTCGCTGCGTGTGGTGCAGTTGGCGGAGCCTCGCGTTGTGACGTCCGACAACCGCGGAGACGACGGTCCGCTGGTGGTGTCCATTACGGCGGACTTGCGGGTGCGTTTTTCCAGGCGCACGATCGAGGAGGTGTTTCCACACTTGGTGGGGGACGAGGCGCTGACGCAGTCGCTCATCGGACTGGAGGTGACGTACCCGTGCGTGAACCACTTCCATTTCAACGAGCGAGGCAAGATCGAGTGGTATGCGCCCGAGGTGGACTTTGTGGGGGCGCTGACGAAGGCGCTGAAGAGTCCGGAGCTGGTGGTGCGCGTGATGGGGAGTGCGTTGATCGCGAAGGACCACATGATCGGCGACGAGAACGACGGTCGTGAGCTGGCTGTTGTAGAACTTGACAGCAGGACAGTCAGCAATGGTGTAGGTCACGACGAAGGATCTGTCTTCGCAACAGATTGTTGTCCTCCAGTGAGCGTGTGTGGCATATTATCTGACACCGAGCCCGAATCTTCGCCCGCCACCATGCAGCTATCTTTCATACTCGACAAGCGAGCTCGAGAACACTGCCGAGCTTTTGACGTTGGCGGTCTTGATCTCATTTCGTTGCCGTCGAGTCCGCCGATCCGCGACCCTGGTGTGTGTTCGAACAAGTCTCGCGTCGGACGCCTGCTTGACATCTGCGAGACAGTGGTGAGGCCATGGGGAAAGTCTCCTCTGAAGACATAATTTACACAAGTAAGGCGATCTGCTGTTATTATAAATGCGGAGCCATCAAGCCCCGATCGCATGGCGGTGAAGCCGAAAAGAAAACGGGTAATGATGATGGATAGAAGGGATCTTTGTGACAGTGGTGAGAGTTCTTCCCATTGGGAAGTATGAAGTTCCCAATACCTGGATGGATGGAGCTCGTTGTATTGTATCGAATACCAACTCTTGGATGCGTGGATGTGAATATTCAATGTCTTCATTTGCCTAGGATGTAGTCGAGCCCAAGTCGATCTGGTCGGGTGGGTGACCACTCTGGGGATGGTTCATCGTCGCTAACTACGGGCACGTTGTCTTCGCGTGCACGCTTTACTCTTGACCAGTTATCTCTTCCTATATCGGTTGACATCTCGCTCCAAACAGGTGAGTCAACAATTTCATTGTTGTCGGAGACTTCCTCCACAACAGCCAGCTCACGACCGTCGTTCTCGTCGCCGATCATGTGGTCCTTCGCGATCAACGCACTCCCCATCACGCGCACCACCAGCTCCGGACTCTTCAGCGCCTTCGTCAGCGCCCCCACAAAGTCCACCTCGGGCGCATACCACTCGATCTTGCCTCGCTCGTTGAAATGGAAGTGGTTCACGCACGGGTACGTCACCTCCAGTCCGATGAGCGACTGCGTCAGCGCCTCGTCCCCCACCAAGTGTGGGAACACCTCCTCGATCGTGCGCCTGGAAAAACGCACCCGCAAGTCCGCCGTAATGGACACCACCAGCGGACCGTCGTCTCCGCGGTTGTCGGACGTCACAACGCGAGGCTCCGCCAGCTGCACCACACGCAGCGACGTCATAGTCCAGTCGATGGCCGCGTGGAAGAGCGAGTAGCGCTCCCACTGGTCCAGCAGCAGCTCCACGCCCAGGAACTCGCCAAACCGCACGTTGTCGTTCATGACGGCGCTCAGGAATCCTCGCTGCGCGTTGGTGGCCTGCGACACCAGCGACGCCGACGCGTCCTGCTCGTCCACGGCCAGACGCACGGGCGCGCCGTGGCTGAACAGCGCGCAGTACTCCTTCACGATCTGCGCGGCGGCCCCCAGCGGCGTGCGGCGCTGCGAGACCGCCAACTCCTGCTGCACTTGACGGGAGACTGTCAGCGCTGCGATCTCTTCATGCAGATCGGCGACGCACTGCTCGAGGTGGGCGCCGTAGAGTTTGCGTCTGCGTCGGTAATACTTGCCTCGCTCGCTGTTGGTCATGGACTTGAGGTTGGGCGGCGGCGCGTCGTCGTAGGGCGCGGCGCGGTGCTTGGAGCCTTGGACTCGACGGGTGCTCATGGTGCAGCGAGGGTCGACGTGTACAATTTGTAGTTGTAATTTACAATGATCGCTTGACATGGAACACGATGAGAAAAACATAGTTTTGTCGGTGGGTACCCCTTTTCGGAACAACACCAACGCCTGACCGTTTTAGTGTTTGCTTTTGCTTTTTTCATCGCTGGTACAGTATTGTCGGACACTACCGGTAACTACTGCTCGCAACAGCCTTGAGACTTGAGGAGTCCTCCACCTTCCGGCCACTTCTCATTCGTCATTTCACCGTCCACTGCGCAGAAACATCCCATGAGCGTCCGTCGAGCCCTCGGTCCCAAGCAGAAGCACCGCGCCGCACCCTATGCAGATGCACCGC
Organism: Phytophthora sansomeana; assembly: GCA_032158285.1. Classification (NCBI taxonomy): domain Eukaryota; phylum Oomycota; class Peronosporomycetes; order Peronosporales; family Peronosporaceae; genus Phytophthora; species Phytophthora sansomeana. The sequence goes on from JAPDHH010000222.1 coordinate 146,705, forward strand.
CGGCCAATCTCAAGTTCATGTCCAACAGCGAGCGAGGCAAGTACTACCGACGCAGACACATACTCTACGGCGCTCACCTCGAGCAGTGCGTCGCCGATCTGCGTGAAGAGATCGCAGCGCTGACGGCCTCCCGTCAAGTGCAGCAGGAGCTGGCGGTCTCGCAGCGCCGCACGCCGTTGGGTGCAGCCGCCCACATCGTGAAGGAGTACTGCCTGATGTTCAGCCACGGAACACCCGTGCGTCTGGCGATAAACGAAGCGAACGCGTCCGCGGGACTCGTAGCCCAAGCCACCAACGCCCAGCGAGGGTTTCTGAACGCAGTAATGACGGAGACCGTTCGCTTTTCGGCGAGTTCCTGGGGATCGAGCTGGTGCTGGCACAATGGGAGCGCTACTCGCTCTTCCACGCCGCCATTGAGTGGACGATGAAGTCGCTCGAAGTGATTCAGCTAGCGGAGCCCCGAGAACTAACCGCAGAGAACCGCTACGAGGACGGGCCGCTGGTGGTCGCCATCGCGGCGACGCTGCGTGTGCGGTTTTCACGGCGCACGATTGAGGAGGTGTTCCCGCACCTTATCGGGGACGAAGCCCTCACACAGCTACTGATCGGACTGGAGGTGACATACTCAAGCAACAACCAATTCCACTTCGACCGGAACGGCAAGATCGAGTGGTACGCGGTGGAAGCGGACTACGCGGGTGCGCTCCTAGCGGCGCTCAAGGACCCAGTGCTGGTCGCTCGCATTATGGGGCAGGCGGTGATCGTCCGGGGCCACATGATCGGCGACGAAGACGACGGCCGTCAGCTCGCCGTCGTCGAGGACGACGAGGACTCGACGGAAGTAAGGCCGGCTTGCAGCTCGGCGCTGACCGACGATGAGTCGCTGCTGGACTGCTCGTGGGTCCGCAACGGCAAGCACGAAGCAGAGGACGTGGCCGTCGTGAGCGATGATGAGCCCGCCCCCGAGTCGTCCCCGAGCCGACTGAACCGACTGGACCTCGCCTACATCCTCGCCTGAAAACACTCTTCTGCATGCACAACCACGTAGGATAACCAACACATTTGCTCCGATCCATGAGCTTCAACGCGTGCTTCCTGCTACACATACATGAACGTTTCCTGGCTCAGAACTTCCAGTATCGGTAGCGCTTCACTTGGCGCCGATGAAATTCTGCGCTAAGGTCACCGCGCGCTTGATGTCCGCCGCTGCCCCGCTGCTGCGAGTGCGGGCTGCAGCCGCAGAGCAGGGGCGCGTCTTGCGTGACGAATCCGAATTGCCGTGTAAAATCTATTTCGGATGACGAGTGGTGGCGCCAAATGGTGGTGGATATGCGCTTCTTCTCCGCGGAAGAGACTGCCGAGGCGACACCTTGGACAGACTGAGGCCTGCCGCTGCCTTGTGCGCCGCTGCCGGACGGCGATATGTACACGCCCCTCGACACTCATCGCTGCGTGGCGAGCGCTCGCCCGTTTGTGCGAGGTGCCAATCGCCGAGGCAAGCAGATGCAATACACCGCCAAGTGATCACGATCAACCAGCGGGGAAATTAAATTCCTCCCACAACGCATACTATGCTATCACACCGTATACTTGTATTCCAGATCATTTTTGTATGGAGTACCCTTTGGTACAAAACAATTTCCTGACTGAACATATCACTTACCAGAGTATCACCACAGCCAAATATCCAGGTAAAGAGGGCGATAGCGGGTGCATGCGAGAAAAGTGGTCGTCACTCTCGAATTCGCCGCACGAAGCGCAGGTCTCCGATAGGCGCGTTACCTCACTATAAAGTCACCTCTGAGGATGGTCACCCACGACCGCCGCATGGACATCACTGCGCTCTGCAGCGCCTCCGAGGAGCCCATTTGCGAGCTCGAGAACGCCGACGCGGCGTCGGCCCTGCCGCCTCTGGCCCCCGTTCGTCACACTCTGGCGGCTTCAACTGCGACTGGCAAATCGCCGTCCAAGAAGCGCTCGCGCCGCCTGTCCAACAGTGAGCGCGGCAAACTCTACCGCTCGCGCCGGAAGAACTACGTGCAGACTCTAGAGGAACAGGTGGAGCAGCTCAAGAAGGAGGTGGACGAGCTCAACCTCTACGGACGCTCGCAGAACCAGCAGCAACAGTGCTGGCAGCCCATGCGGCAACCGATCAACACGTCGTTCGCGCGCGTGGTGCACGAGTACTTCTCGCTCTTCAAGTACGGCGTGCCCGTGGCTGAACACGGCGGCGCCGTGGACGTACCGCAGGACCAGCTGCTGCTCTCGTCGCGACAAGCAGGCTTCCTCAACGGACTCATGCACCCGAACATGGTGTTTGGCAGCTCGTACGGCGTCCGTGAGCTGCTGGACCAGTGGGAGAAGTACTCGCTGTTCCACGTGGGGCTCAAGTACGAGGTCAAGAGTCTGCAAATCATGGCAGCGGATCCCAACCCGGTGGTGCTCGCGCCCGCTACGCTTTACGTGCGCTTCACGCGGCGCACCATTGAGGAAATCTTCCCCCACGTGCTGTGGAACGAGGCGCTCGTGCAGCGACTCATCGGCTTGCAGCTTGAGTATCCTGTGGGGAACACTTTTTACTTTGGCGACGACAACAAGATCCACCGGTACGACACGTACGTAGACTTCGTGGCCGCCTTCGTGCGCGCGTTGGGCAACGTGGAGGACACCATGGCAATGATGGAGAGCGCGCTCATCCGGCAGGAGTCCATGATCGGCGACCTGCTGGAGGAGCCACCCCAAGTCAAGATGGAGGGGCAGAGTCTTCCCTGCGTCGAGGTGGTGGACAGCGACAGCTGCAGCAGCGAGAGCAGCGAGTCGTTCGTCGGCGTCGGCGCGCGCATCGGTATGTCCCTGCAGGAGATCCTCTAGTATTGTTTAAAGTCGCGTACATATTTGGTATGGCATTCTTGCGGAGTTGACGCGCTGAAGCAAACTGCGAGGCGCTGGAGTTAACTGGCGAAGCCCATGGGCTCTCGCTTTGATGTCGCCGACATCAAAGCGGCGTTATCGGGTGACGAATCTGATTGCTTGACAGCTCTTCGAGCCAGTTCCTGCATTTTCAGCCACTCAGAGTGAGGCCTCTTATTCGATGTTTACCTAAGCGGGCGGCTACGCTGGGCGCGACGGTCATCACAATTATTCCCGCCCCATGGCGCTCGACGCGCTCGGCAGCATCGGCACCGACCCGGAGCTTCGAGCCATGGCCGACTACTTCCTCGGCCCCGACCCTGCACCGGCGCGCACCGAGGACACCGAAAACGCGTCGCCCAATCGACCGGCCACTTCAACCGGCGCCGGCCCGGCCGAGCAGCTCAAGAAGCTGAAGCGCAATGAGCGCGACCGCCAGCGCAGCCTCGCCAAGCGGCAGTCCATGCAGCAAATGCGCCAGGAGGTCAAGGAGCTGGAGGCGCGCAAGCAGCGACTCGTGGAGCGCACCGCCGACAGCAGCAGCAACAATGCGCTGGACGCCACCGCGCCGGCGTCGCCGCAGACGCACGAGTTCCGCTCGCCCACCCCCACGGCGTCCGCGTACCCGTCGCCCGCCACGCCCATCAAGCGCGAGAACTTCGTGCGCCTCGCCAACGAGATCGAGGAGTTCCGGCGCCAGAACGCCGTCATGACGCAGCATCTGCGCGAGCGCGACGTGACTACGGGCTACATGCAGAACCTGCTGCTCGAGTTCTCGCAGGTCTCAGAGACCAACAGCGACAACAACAGCAGCAGTGGGAGTGACACCGACAAGGCCAAGAAGAGCAAGGGCCGACAGCCGCTCGGGTCGGGACCACGCCCGTTCAACGGCGACAGCAGCGTCCGCTTCACGCCGCTCACGCGCGAGGAAGGGCTCAGCTGCGTGCGCCAGACGCTGCAGCTCATCAAAAACGCGCGCTTCCTCTACGCGAGCGACGCGCACTACCACAACCGCTCCACGTTCCTCGGCTGGGGGCAGTACACGCTGCGTCAGGGCTCCACCATCACCTTCTCCGTGAAGAAGGCGCTGTCCAACGTGACGCCGGCGCAGCTCATGGCCACGACGTGGCGCATCCTGACCGACAGTTGCAACGTCAAGAAGCTGATCCCGGCCTCGGTCAACACGCATATCCGCCCGCTGCAAAAGCTGTCGGACGACCTGCTCGTGATCGACCGCCGCAGCGAGGACAACGCCCGCTCGGGCGTTATGGGCAAGAAGCTGGCGCTGCGGACCGTGTACGTGCTCTTCCGCGTGGCCGACGCCGACGGGAGCCAGACGCTGGCCATGAAGACCATCAACCTGCCGCTCGTCAAGAAGCTGCTGCGCGACGACGAGCAGTGGTGCGATATCTTCTATTGGATCCGTTTTCTTCCGGACGGCAGCGTCCGCTCCAGTGGGGGCAACGGCAGCGAGCGCAGGACGGTAGTCGAGTTTGGAGGCTCCAACACCTACACTCGCGACGATATCGCCAAGGCGTGGCTCGGCGAGCTCGTGTTCCTCGCCATCCGCTGGGAGACGTTGGCCGTGGCGCCAACGCTGATCAAGTCTTAAGAGTCGAGCGAAGTAGTAAGTGCCCCCAAGTATGCGAATGAAGTTGCCTATCTCTGACGTTGTTGAACTGTCCGGAGTCGCATCTCCCGATCACATTGCGTGTCTCGGTCGGCTTGTAATCGTTCAACGGATGGTGTGGGTGCCGGCGTGACGAACCGGCCTTGCAGTGTTCATTTCACTTGGTCGGCAAGCGATATGTATGCGCACAACGACCACGATCTGATAATCGACGTCAAGTCCGAGTCGAGAGTCAAGACGGAGCCCAAGGAATCGTGTGATTCATTTGAGTCACTCTTTGCCCTGTCCGGCACGACACCAGAGAACCAGTTGCCCGCCGATCAACTCAAGAAGCGCCGACGCAATGAGCGCGATCGAAGACGCAGCGTCGCGAAGAGGGTGTGTGCTGTGTTTCCGGTGTCTGGGTTGTTGCGGTGGTGCGAGTCACTCACGGTTTGTGATCACAGGAGACGATGGAGCAGATGCGCAAGACCGTGACGGCTCTCGAGCTACAGAAGCAGCAACTGATGCAGCATATTGCAACAGATTCCCCGTGTAGCCCTGCGCACGAGTGTCAGACGCCATTGTCCTGGCCCAATCTAGTCGTATCAACCTCGACACCTTCGACGCCGCTCACGCGCGACGACTACGTGCAGCTTGCAGCGGAGATCGAAGAGTTCCGGCGTCAGAACGCTGCCATGGTCCAAGAGTTCGCGAGGCGGGACCTGTTCAACAACAGTCTCCGCTATCAGTTGGCCAGCTTCGCCAGCCAAAGCCGCGTCGAGCCTTCCAAGCTCACGCACGAAGAAGGCGTGGCCTGTGTATGTCGGACTCTGGAGCAGATCCAAGAAGCTCGGCTCCTCTACGCGAGTGAAGAGCGCTTCCACGACCGCCCCACGTTCCTCGGCTGGAGCCAATACATTGAACGCCAAGGTGAGAGTGTCGCTTTCAGCGTCAAGAAGACTCTCCGGAATGTCACGCCGCAAGAGCTCATGAACCGATCGTGGCAAATGCAGATGGACGGTGACAACCTCAGGCGCTTGGGGCCCTCACAACTTCAGGTTCGCATTGCAGTACTGCAGAAGATCACGGACGACATCCTGATCGTTGACCGGCGGATGGAAGACCAGTCACGCACCAACAAAAGCGGTGGGCCCTCTCATCCTCCGAACGATGTACGTGCTGTTCCGTGTCAAGGACGATGACGGTTCTCAAACGCTGGGGATCCGGACACTCGATATTCCTGTAGCCGACCGGATGCTGCAAGCCGATGAGGTCTGGTGGGAAATCTTCTACTGGATTCGAGTCTCTCCTGCCGAGTTGATCGAGCAGGACATCGCGACCACGACGGAGTTTGGTGGCGCCAACTCGTGTCACTGCGAAAATCTGGCCGCCTCGCGACTCAAAGAGCTTCTTTTCCTCGCGAGTCGCTGGGAGACATTGGTTGCGGCCCTCCCTATTGAAACAGTGAAAGACACAAGTTCCTGTTAATGTGCTGTAGTGCGAACAAACGTCATGAAGCATTGTGCCCTTCCCTAAAGTTCAGGTTTGAGACCGTGAAGCCTCCCCTTCCTGTACCACTTCGCTTCTCTGCATCAAGACCGCTTCACTTAGAAGTTCGTGGAATGAACGCCGAGCAGCGCCGCCGACGTCGCAATGAGCGCGATCGCAAACGCTCTATTGCCAAGAAGGTATTTCTCGCTACTCTGCGCCTTGACAATAAATCCACATGTACACCATGCCAATAAACGAGGTCGTGTATCGATGTAGGATGAGTTAAAAGACATGCGCCAGCAAGTGAAAGACCTCGAGGAACAAAAGAATGCGCTGGTGAAGCAGAATGCCAGCAATTCTTGCAGCGCATTGACTGCAGTGCCTACGAACCCAACTGCTTTGAATTCTGCCTTGAAAACGATGAAACTTCAGGACTATGTCAAATTGTCAGCGGAGGTGGAGGCGTTCCGATGTCAGAATGCCAACTTGGTGGAGCAACTCGTCCAGAGAGACCTGCTCTACAGCGTTCTTCGCACAGGATTGCTCGAGTTCAAACGAGATAAAATGATCAAGGAGGGTCATCGATTCACACCACTTACTCGCGAGGAAGGGTGAAAGAGACACTGCAGTCTATTAGCATTGCTCGACTGCTGTACGCGAACGACGAGAGTTTTCAGGACCGGCCGACGATGTTCGGCTGGAGTCAGTACTGCAAGCACCACGGAGGCTCCATCAACTTCGCGGTGAAGAAATCGCTGCCGAATACGACCCCGCGACAACTTGCCGACTCGGTTTGGCGCTTTGCTTTGGATAGCAAAGTGCTCAACTCTCTTGGTCCATCGCAGATTAAGGCTGATGTCAAGATAGTGCAGAAAATCACGGACGATATGTATGTCCTCGATCGTCGGACTGAAGACAGCACACGCGCGGGTGTAGATGGCAATCCACTCATTCTTCGGACCATCTACTTGGCTTTCCGCTCTGAAGAATCTGACGGAGCCATGACAGTGGCATTGAAAACGATCAATTTGCCATTGACCAAGAGGTTGCTGCGTGAGGATGAAACGTGGTGCAATATCTTCTACTGGATGCACTACTCCGTTAACGGAGACTTCGATGTTCCAACGACAGCATCCGAGTTTGGAGGGTCGAACACATACGCAACCGAGAAATTTGCGGCTTCGTGGCTAGAAGAAGTCTTGTTCCTCGCAATTCGGTGGGAAGCTTTGGTCTTTCCTTCGTTGCTGAAGTTGAAGAGCCCGTCGAAATGCACTTTGAAGATGCCACAGGAGTGAGCTAGAGCATGGTTGGCACAGTCACTCCAGACGGCAGGTAAAAAAATTGTCGAGTCTTTGATGATCAAAGCCATCGCAAAGCAGGAGAAGCATTGCTCAATACTTCAGGAAAATCTGTATTTCAAGGAGAAAGTGTGTGCGAGAACCACACGCTGCATTCGCAACGAACGCGATCATTTGCAAAACCAAAAATCACTACCCACCCTGTTTGCCGCCATGGCAAATTAAATCATAGCTTAAGCCGGCTCAGATTGAGGCAGGACTACAACTGGTGCGACGTTCAGAGTTTCCCAGCGTAGCAGCATGAAGAGAATCTCACGCTGCCAGCGGCGTGCAAAGTCTGATGAGTGTCCATCCAGAGAGCCACCAAAGCGAACCCGGCAACCGGTTTTGCTGTTGTCTTTCGCATCAACTGAGGAAAAGCCAAACCACAGGAAAGACTCAAACCAGAGGTTGTTAGCGCAACCACAACGCCGCGTAAACGACGGGTTGACCGACTGCAGCACCACGAACAGCCCCGCAGGCGAGGTCATGCGGTACAACAAGTAAATGGTGCGATACTTGGTCGGCGTCTGCTTTTCGCCCTCAGGACTCAGCTCTTGCTGCATACGACGCACCACAACGATGTCGTCGTTAATCTGGTGAAGAACTTCAAGCTGTAAAGCATGCACCACCGGCTCCAATAGCGCTGCAAACGAGCGCTGGTTGCGGCAGAACGCCCATGTCTTGTGAAACAACTGCCCTGCCGAGTAGCCATCGAACGTCTTGTCGAACGCAAACTCGACACACGTGTCGTCGTTCACCAGCGCGCGCCGCTGCTGTCTCCAGCCCATCATATCTCCGCTTGTCTGCTGCTTGGCGCTTGCCACTGCCGAATAAAACTTGGCAATCTCGCTCGTAGCGTCTCCCACGAGTTGCAGGCAGTGGCCGACCGTACTCACATCCCACGTGACAAAGTCGCACAGCGTCACGGGGTCCCTCTTCACCACGAAGCCGCTTCCAGTGTTCATCACGTAAAAATCGGCACCCGTGTCCTTCTCCCCCAGAAACTCCCTCCCCCATCACTCTGCGTTGCACTTTGTCGTGCTCAAAGTTGCTTGGGTGAGCTCTCGTGATGGCCAGCAGCGAGTCCACAAGTTGCGCGTGGAGCGCGTCGTTCTCGCCCAGCAGCTGCTGCCTCTGCTTCTCCAGGTGGGTCACTTGGCTCTGAAGTCCGGAGTCCGGTCGCTGCTGCTGCTGCCCCAGTGCTTGGGCCTTGACACTCTCCAGCTCGTGCACCGTTCGCATCATGGCCGCGATTTGGTCCCGGAATCGCTGTCTGGACCGTCTCATGGTCTCCCGATGGCTCGCGCGTCTCGCAGCTGCGCGTTCTTCGGGCGAAAGTTTCTTCTTGACGCTTTTGCGCGTTCTACTGGACGATTTCGAGTCGTTCCCATGGGCTGCGACGTTCTCGTGCTCGTTGTCGTCCGTGGAGGAGGACGCGACCGACTGCTGCTCGTCACTGAGCACGTCGGGCGCGTCCGAGAGCAGCGCAGACACGAACGCCACCTCGTCCTCCGTCCAGAGCGGCACCGAGTGCAGCGGCGCCTCCAGCACCTCAATGTCCATCACCTGATAACTGAAGTGCGTGGTCCTGGCCAGTAGGAAACGCCAAGTGTGGGTAAACGGCGTTCGCGCAGACGGAGGGGTGGACCACACCACATGCGATGCGTCATCACAAATGGGCCACCAACATTCTGTAACTAATTACATTTCACCACGCATACACGACGCAAGCTTGTTCGTCATGGAACTGCACTTTACTATGCAGCAGATTGCATCAACAGATTCGATATTACACATCTACCCCCTGATTTTCTCGGGAATTGCATTTCTCCATTTCCCCATGATGCCGAGCGGCTTCTCCTTGGGCGGCGCGAGCTTCGCCTTCCACTGCGTGTCGCCGCCCGAGCGCCACGAGTTGACGACGCTCCTGCTGCAGCACAATGGCGCACTGTACGCCGCCTCGGACCCGCGCAAACCCGACGTCGTTTATGTGCTCACGAGCTACTGGGCGGACTGTTTGGCGCGCTCTGCAGACTCGGGCGTCCTGCTGCGTCCTGTGACGCGCTTCTGGCTGCTGGAGACGCTGCGGCTCGGGCGCTGGCTGCGTCCTGAGACGCACCCTTTCTTTGAACCTCCGGCCAGGCCCAGCGACCTGTGGCTGCAGTATCCTGCAGGATTCCAGGACGCCTGGCACACGCAGGACGCTGCAGTGGACGCAGACGGAGACGTCAGGATGCAGGATCCTGCAGGACCAGCAGCAGAGCACAGAGTGAAGCTGCCGTGCTCGCCCAACTTCCTCTTCCGGGGAGAAGTGCCGCTCTGGCCCTACGTTGCTGCCATGTTGGCGCAGCCTATTGCTGACGCCCAAGAACTCGCAGCCAGACTGCAATTGTACGGTGCTAATAGGAGGGAGAGTAGAGGTCAGAAAGTGATGTGTGGTCCTGTGGTTGTTCTTGTGACAGGATGACGCTGTCAGACCCGCGACGCAGGTTTAACTGTCTAGCGTACGCCCTCAACGAGGTTTGTGTGGTGATTTATTGCTGGAAAAAGAGGTTGAGGGGCTGAAAAATATGTTGATGCTGCTGTTGCTGTAGTTGCTGACGCTGCAGGAGCAGACCACTTTCTTCAAGGACGTGCTGCCGGAGATGGTGCGGCTCGTGCTGGCCATGCCGCAGATGTTCGCGACGCCACCGCCGTTATTGACACCACTGGAAGTTGGTGATGAAGAGAGCTCGAACGCTGCCAGTAGTGAGCTTGGAGCTGGGGTCCCAGAGCACGATACAGGGAAGAAAGCTCGAGTGGTGACTCAGAGTCACCGTTTTACAAAGCTAGAGGTGCTGGCGCTGGTGTGCGGTTGCTTCTTCGGGATCTTCCCCGACCAAGACATTGTCAAAAATGTTCAGCCGGACCTTAGCCCACAAAGCAAGAAAGCAGGACGTCGCGGCAATGATGAAGGTGTCATCCAGTTTCCCTACTTCACGGCAGTTCGGATGTTTTCGGCTCCTGGTAACATGAGCCGAATGGTTGTGCTGAAGGCTCGAAAAGGTTCGCTGCCTTTTGCAGTACTTCTTGTGCGTTGTCCCGCGCGTTATCTCAGATCGTGAGGCTTTATCGGCGGAGGTCATTGATTTTACACGAGTTGGCGTGCAGTTACCATTGGTACAAGGCCGTATTAACACGGAGCAAACTGCTCGGGAGCTGCTTGGAATTCTGGGAGATGATGCGGAACCTCAAATGAATACAGACGCACGGCATCCACGATTATTTTCTGCGCGGTGTGTGTTAGACACTTTGATCGAAGACCTGGACAAACATCTACAAATTGATTTTGCGAACAAATTCGCTGGTGGTGGTGTGCTCAACTCTGGTTGTGTCCAGGAAGAAATTCGATTTATGCTGTCGCCCGAGCTACTTGTATCGTGTCTTATGTTTGCTAAACTAGAGCCCCACGAAGCCTTCGTCATTCATGGAACAGAGCGCTACAGCATGTACCAAGGATATGGTGGGTCATTTGTCTATGGCGGCAGCTTCGATGACAGATCACAGTTGGTATCTTTGCCTGACGGACGCCAACGTAGAGAGTGTGTTATCGTCGGTATAGACGCCACAGACTACGGCTCGGCTCGGGTGGAACGACAGTACACGCGTGGGCATGTTTGGCGCGATCTGGTGAAGGCTTATGTAGGTTTTGCCTACCCTGACGCGGTTGATGGCGAGCGCTGCTGGCCTGTGGCTACAGGAAATTGGGGCTGTGGTGTTTTCAGAGGTGATCGCGAGTTGAAGTTTTTGATTCAGTGGCTTGCAGCATCGCTTTGTCAGCGTGAGTTGGTTTATGTTCTATTTGAACGAGACTTGGATCTACAAACCAAAGTCGATCCATTGCTGACACTTGCGACCTGCCAAAAGGCACGTGAATGGGACCTCCAGAGTGCGGGGCTAACGCAGTGGCTGATGGGTTTTCTGTTTGACGAGCTGAGTGTCAGTCGAGGGACGAGAACAGACCAAAGCGTGCTGGCCCGTGCAACGCTTTCGCTGGAACGAGCACTGGTAGCACTTAAGCTACCCGACAAGCACCAGCAGGAAGTCGAACAGGAACTGAAGCCACATCAACTTGACAGTCCCCTGCAAGCACCGGAATCGAAGAGGGAAATGATAGCGACTTCGCCTCGGCGTGGTCAACACGTCGAAGGAAACCCTGAAAGCCTCAAGAAAAAGCCGAAGACTACGAAGGAACTGCATCAGAAAACGATGCAGGACTTCTTTTCGCCGAAGTGAAGTAAGCAAGTGAAATGTAACAGAAGTGAGCCTCGGTGTTGCGTTTTGCGGTGGCGATCCAGCTTGAAACACAGCTCATCAACTGGTATGACGATGCATTGAGTCGCTTAAATCTACTTACAAACAAAAAGATTCACATACCAAGGCGCGAGTCGAACGTCTACGTCGCAGCGTCTCACCTGGTTCTTGAAACGTCCCTCGCGTTCGTCATGAAAGCTGACTCAACGGTGGACGCACTTGAGGGGGGGTATTGGTATCACTTAATCCGTCTTCTGGACCTTACTGTTATCGTTGGTGTTGCGCTTGGCGGCGTCCGTGACGGTATCGAGTGCCTTGCTGGAAGTGTCCATGGCAACGTTGGTGGCTTGAGCAACGATTGCCATGGGGTCGATCGTGGCAGCAGCCGGCGAGAAATTCACGATGGCGACCACGAGTAGCGATGCAAAGGCGAGAAGACGAACCATTGTGTTCAATTCTGTGCTGGAGTAGTACTGAGGCTGGGCGAATGCGCTTTACGGCAGTCCCTGTGTTGGCTCGGTGGAGGAATCGGAAATGGACGCAGCGCTGCCGAGATGTGCCAGCGATAGTCAGTTTGCCAAGCCCAAAGCTTTTGCCTGCACCGTGTCTCTAGCCGCCAGCCGATTTCAGGCAAGGCATTTGATCGGCGCTTTGCTGCGATCCATACGCTCTCCAGCATAACCCGCACGCCGGTTGATGAGCTTTTACACGGGTAAGACTTTTGATATGCACGCACTTCAACATGAAAGGGCAACACCTTTTCGATCTCACCGCAAAGTGAACCAAACAAACGACGTCTTGTCAAGTTACGTGCATTGCAAAGGTTTCAAGAGAGGAGTCTGAGAAGAAAGAATGGATCGGGGTGCGTGCCACGCCGTCACGGCGTCAGTGAGCTCTTTACACGAAGTTGGCAAGCAGCGCCACGACGGTGATCGCAGTGACACAAGCGGCGGAGAGTCCGGACGTCGCGAGTGTCGGGGCTGAGGAAGTGGTCGAGACATCAGTCGCGGAGCCGCTGGCCGCGCTTCCCGATGTGGTCGTCGTGCTGGTCGAGGGAGCAGTCGTCGTACTGCCAGTAGTGCCCGTAGTGCTGCTGTTCGTGTTTGCAGTCGTGGACGCGTTGATAGTGGAGCAATCGAACGAACCATCGGTGGCATTGTTGTGGCTGTAACAAGCGTCGAGGGCGGCGCTGGCGGCCGTTTGCGCGCAGTCGAGCGAGCTGTCCGTCGCGTCATTGTAGCTGACGCAGGCTTCCTCTGCTGCAGTAGCGGCCGCATCGGCAGCGGCACTTGCTGTCGATTCGGTGCAGTCTAGTGACGTGCTGTGCTCCGCGTTGTACTCGTTGCAAGCCTCCTTGGCCGCACTGGCTGCCGCCTCATAGGCGTCTTCCGCTGCACTCGCGGCGTCGTGGTAGAACTCTTCGACGTTTCTAGCGGCGTTATCGATCCAGCTACCGGCAGCGTCGGCAGCGTCGGCAGCGTCGGCAGCGTCGGCAGCGTCTTCGGTAGCACTGGCAATTGCGTTGGCAGCATCTTTGGCAGCAGCTGTGGCGTCGTCGATGATGTCGGCGGTCACCGGAGAGGTAGCAGCAAACGCAGCAAGCGCCGAGAAGGTGAGGAACGAGGTGAAGCGAGCCATGGTCTTGATGTGGAGGTAGCTTTTGGGGAGAGGTGGTGGTTTGGTACTCGAAAGCAAATTGAGATGTGACGAATTTGTGAGACCGCGAACGATATCGAGCCGTCTCACGCAGCACTCCGGGCACTGATTCTCGCCTTGCGAAACACGCAGTCATAAACACTCGGCGACTTGTTTTCACTGCCACAATCGCTGAAAACTCTCCTGAGACGTTGCGGTTTACCTTGACGACCAAGGCGCCATAACGGCGATAAACAAACCGCGTACATGTAAGTGGCGAGGGAGTCCTGGTGCGTTTTGACATCCTGGTAAGGTAGCCCGACTTGCAGTAAACATGGCTTCACGAGATTTTCGCGGGTTGCTGTGCAGCGAAAACAGCACATGAGCCACGAGTGGAAGTGTGACACAGCTTGCCGGCGCCGGATTTTCATACGTGTACCTATTTGCTTGATCATGAGCGATATGAAAATCAAAGGACAACGCAAACTGCAGGCGCCGTGAATCTCTTGTGCATGGCCAAACTAACAGGCAACCACTCGTGACTGGTACACGATCTTGATCTAAGGGTGGCAATGATAGGTACACTGCCTTGCGCTGGAAAACCTGCTGCATGTTGCAGTCTGCACACGAACAACATGGCCAGCTTCACCCGATAGGAGCCTTTTGAGACCAACACGCCTTGCGTCGGATGTACTTCCGTGTCCTCAACAGCAAATACTCCACACAAAACAACACTTGCGAATGGCGACAGGTTTCTAACAAACCCAAACTACGCCGAACGAACTGGTGTACTACCAACGCCAGGTCTCCGGATGACATGTGGGAACCGTCATGAAACACGGGACATCAGTTCGTCTTTTATTGGCGACAATCTTCGCAGTCAATTTGCCCTGTGAGGTGTCTGCTTCATGCTGTTTAGCATCTCGAGGTTGGTTATTTCTTTCGCAATATTTTCCACAGTGTTACAGCCGTACCAGCGAGTGGGTATCTCATTGCGCAGTGGCCTCCTTGGCATCGCAGCGCGTGATGGCGAGTACCCGCGCCAGAGTTCGTTTCCTCAACTCGTGGTTTCGATCGGATCGCTTCGAAAGTGAACGATGAAGAAAAGCGGCGTAAAGCGACGAATGCCACCGTCAAAGTCGGCAAGGGCCACGTCATCATTAATCAACAACTGATTATCTCGCGTTGAAGTTTTTGATTAAAAAGTGATCAAATGGATTTACCTACTGATTGCCTCTCAACTGGTGGCGCCGACGCCGAAGTAAGCTTGACACGCTCGTGACCTGCCGGCACACATTGGTTGGAGGTTATGTGAAAAGTGTATGGACTGTATTGGCTCAGTATTCGCCCAAAGAGTTTCCCATTTCGTTTTCTTAGAGCTCAAACTTCCTTCATTTCCACTCTTCCTTTCAAGCACGAACACCAACACACCCGACAATGACTCGCATCACTACCTACGTCACGTTCATGGCCATTGCAGCTTTTGCCGTTGCTTCACCAACTTCCGCCAACGTGATCGACGACGCAGTGGATGCAGTTGGAGACGCCTACGACTCCACCGCCAGTTGGGTCGATGGAGCTGCCGACACAGTGGGGGATACAGCCGAGGATGCCTACGATACGACTGCTAGTTGGGTCGACGGAGCCGCTGATACGGTGGGGGACGCCAACGAAGACGCCTACAACGCGGTTGCAAGTGCCACGGGCTCCATCATTGACGACGTATCATCCGCTCGGACGATTGCTGTGACTTCGACTGCCGTTGCTGCCGTCATCGGCCTCATTGCGACCATCCTATTAGCTACGCGCACGTCCAAGTTGCAGCGTTGACCCAACAAGGGCCTCATTTGCTTCATTTTGACTACAGAATAGACGCGGCTTTCACCTTTTGTTGTGTTGTCTTCGCGTTGATGAAGAGCAGCGGATACTTCGCGTTTCTGGAGTGTTGAAGCTTCCGCTGAAGTGTGGTTCTCGAAAGACGACTGCATCGTGTCCACGCTTGCATTACCGCTTCACTGCAGCACGAACGCCTTCAGTCTCCAGCACTGAACCTGCACAGAGGACGATGCAACAGCGTGGCTGAACTTTCCTTGTTGCACGGCATCTGCATCGATTAAAATCCACTGCGGCAACACGTGCGGCGAGACTATCGCCTTGTGGTGCCGTGCATTGCTCCTCTCCCTACGACGTACCGCTCATTCGTAAATTCGCCTCCAGACCACCAATCGAAGCCCTCTCCACAAGATGCGCGTCCTGTCCTGCCTCGCCTTCATCGCCCTCGCCACCGTCGCGTCCGCTGAACGCGCTGTCGTGGACGAACTCGTCAGCAGCGTGACGGACGCAGCGGCCAGCGCTGCTGGAAACGTGGTGAGCGATGCCACTGACGCCGCCGTTGACACGGCTGCCAGTGCTGCTACCAACGTCGCCAATAGTGCGGTCGACACGGTTGCAAGCGCTGCCGGCACCACCGTCGACTCGGCCGTCGACACGGTCGCCAACGCCACCGGAACGGCTGCCGACACGGTCTCCAGTGCTGCTAATGCTGCTGGTAGTCTGCTCGACGACGCCGCCAGCATTGCGAGCTCGGTCGCCGACGACGTGGCGAGCGCCGCGGGCTCCACTTCCGCCTCGGGCTCCTCTGCGGCCCCGTCGATCCAACAGTCATCGGGTCTCGTCATGGCCGCGCTTGCAGTTGCCGGCCTCGCTCTCAACTTCGCCTAAGCGGAGTATGCAGTACATGCACATGTAGACACTCTAAACGGTAGAGCGGTGTGCCGTATTAATCAATGCAGTTAATCAACGTTTTCAAAATGTTATCGACACGAGCTCTCGTGAACGATCCTTTTTGCAACGCTTGACTCCAATCCCAAGGAGAGACCGCTTATCCCCTCTCCGTTGGACGCGTTCAAGCGCTTGTTGTTCCGCCGTACAGCAAAGTCTCATTCATCTGAGTACGACCTGTATCTGTTGATGAGAAATTGGCTCGAGGATCGATCGAGAGCAAGGCACCACGTTGAAGAACACCTCTTTACAATTGCGAGCGTGTTGGAGCTCTCTACGCTGCTCGCGATGATAAGTTATGGTCAGGAAGCGGCAGTGAAGAGTAAGAGACAAGAGGAACGCTAATAAAACCATGTACGTGCTTTTTTTAAAGGAGAGATGTCATCCAGCGGAGGGCACGCTCGCTTGAGGACGACCCAACACTTACTCTACACCAGACTACATCAAGTCGTCGATCCCATTCCGTCGTGGGCGGCCCGCCGTACGCCAGGCGACCAACTTAGATAAAGAGTCCGGTGATGGCGATGACAGCCACCGAGGCGAGCGCGATGCTAGGCGTCACGTGCGTGGAGTCGGACGATCCGGAAGCGGAAGCCGAGGCAGAGGCCGACTCATCCGAGCCCTGGAGGCTGGTGGCACTGCTGGCCGCGGCTGCGGACGCCGCCGACGACGCGCTGATGGTCTCCTCCGTAGTCACGTTGCTGACGCTGTCCGAGATGACAGCGTCCGTGTTCGTGGCAGCGTCCGTGAGGGTGGAGGCGGTGCTGGTCACGGCGCCGGAGGCGTTATCCACTGACGATTCCTCGGGGACTGTGGCGGCCTCCGCGTTGGCGGCGGCGGCGACGTCGTTGGGGTCCGGGATAGCGGAGACCGGGGAGGTCACTGCCACAGCAGCGAGAGCCAGGAGCGCAATGTACGTCATGAAGCGAGCCATGCTGAAGGTTTGGTGATGCTGTGAGCTGAGTAGGTACAGGTCGAGCGGTGAACGCTGTGCTGTGGGGCGGTTGCTTTTCCGAGTGAGCCTCGGACACCAAAGCTGGGTCAGTAACAAGCGAGCGACGGGGTGACCATCTCAAGGCGCAGTGCATGGCGAGATAAAGCAGCGCTTTCGACGACCGGCTATCTCCATCTGCTCGCGCCGAAGATGCAAGTCGGGATGCGGAGACCTGGTTCTGGCAGCATCTAGAGTCTCTGTATGGCAATATGCCACCATGAATGGGAGGTGGCACGCTTGTTCACGACTCAAAATGTATTAACTTGGTACCCGCGATTTGATGTGCGCCGGGGTCTTTCAATGCGAAGACAATGGATCAGAAGGGATAAAGGATGAAATGTTCCTGCTATTTGATCAATTACAAACTATCGCGTTGGGCGCGCGAAAATTATCCTCGTCATTTGCTGTCTGCTGCTCTATGGAGGAGGCTCGGACGGAGGTTCCGACAGCATGCGCTTCGATGGGGTGGCCCTGCAATGCGGCAGCAAGTTGAGGGGCACTTCAACCAACACAAACAACAAGTGCAGCCATCTGACAATCTGCCTGCCGTTGACGCGCCACGATGGGCGTAAGCTCAAGCCGCAGTAATCTCATCTGAGAGCACTGTACAATAGGCACTCGACACCGAAAGCTGCGAGCGAAACACGGAGCAACCCCGACAATTATCGCTCCAAGATCGAAGGACCAAGATGCGACGCCTTCATTATACCTTCCAGGTATCTCTACTTAAGTACTTTTCGAAGTTACAGGGAGCAGCACCACGAAAGAGGACAAACTACCGAAGCGAACTCTGAAGAGTTCGACGCAGCGCTGACCACCCGAGTCAATCGTTGTGTTTACAATCTAGTGGCACCGCACACAGCCTGCACCGCCGGAGCTGCTCGCTTGATCTCTTTCGGCACCGGGTTCTTGATTTCGCTTCCGCTTTGGGATCTGCAGCGAACGACTGGCGCGTGCACCTTTTAAAGCGAGCCGTGAGTCAGCACCGATGCACCAGCGACTTGAGTGACGACTGCAATAGCCGGCGCTCCGGAGAGACAACGTGGCTGGAGCGGCACCGACGTAGCCATCTGGGAATGGCCTGACCTCGTGGACGCCGTCGCGAGTTGATGTGTGCTCGCCCTTGTTTGGGCCTCTTGGGGTAAAGCGGAGCTTTAGGCCGGATGCCCACCGCACGCAATGGCCATAGTACTAGTGCAGCACTTGATACATGCTCTGTCTGCAGCGAGTTAACTCGATTGTCCTGGAACGGACACGCCCGAGCACCGGCGTAGACCATGCTCCAAACTTTGGTGAATGGAGTAGAGGTGGCCTGGCCTGGCCTGCTTGCTTGCACTAGCCAGCTCTGCGCAGAGCTGATGCCCTTTCATATGATCCACAGAGTTTAGGATACGGATAGCAGCACCACAACTGCGAAATCCGAGGTCCGCTTGCTAGGAAAAATTGCCGTGTTCGAGTGCTCGAGTGCTCGAGCGACTTGGACGGCGCTCTGCACCGAGACGGCAGTTAGCAATGCTCGGAGACATGCCAACCGAGCGTGGTAGAATTGACTACCCCTATATATTGCTATTGCGATACAAAAATCGCTCGAGCACATGAACACGGCAATTTTTCCTAGCAAACGGACCTCGGATTTCGCAGTTGTGGTGCTGCTATCCGTATCCTAAACTCTGTGGATCATATGAAAGGGCATCGGCTCTGCGCAGAGCTGGCTAGTGCAAGCAAGCAGGTCAGGCCACCTCTACTCCATTCTCCAAAGTTTGGAGCATGGTCTACGCCGGTGCTCGGGCGTGTCCGTTCCAGGACAATCGAGTTAACTCGCTGCAGACAGAGCATGTATCAAGTGCTGCACTAGTACTATGGCCATTGCGTGCGGTGGGCATCCGGCCTAAAGCTCCGCTTTACCCCAAGAGGCCCAAACCTGTTCGTATCATTTTTGGCCCTAGTCCCCAGTGATGGCAGAAACTATTTTCCACAGGTCGTACTTAGAAAATCTCAATACAAACTATTGAGACAACGACGTCCACACCCCGTGGACACGTCCCAAGTCATGGTTACATATTCGGGATCGCAGGCGAGGACAACACTTGATTTAACGGAAAACAAATTTTACGGCCGTGGGGTTTGGTTGATTTCTTCCACTGGGACGGCCGCTTTCGTCCCGAGCGATGGCTTGACGATCTTGCTGCACCTTCACGCCCGACTAGCACCATGCGAAAAGCTCGATAGTGCGTTGCGTCGACCGACTCATTGCTCGTTCGGCAGCGCATTGCTCAATCGTTTCCCCAGTGCTCATGTGGGTAGTGGACCTCGGCACTTGTTCAATTCACATGGACGACAAGCCGCTGCCCTTCCCGCCGCCGTCCGTACCAACCGACAGCAACGACAACGACAACGACCAGCAAGTTCCCAAGGCGCGTCCCGCCAAAAAGCGCAGAGTCGTCGACTCGAGCACCACGTGCGCCCCTGAGCAGTTGCACTGCCGCTATGCCAACAAGAAGTGCATGAACCCGCGCGCCGTTAAACGGACCGGCGGGCTGCACACTTTCTGCGCCATGCACCGCGCCAATGCCAATCGCAACCAACGCCGCCTCGACATGCGCAAACGAATGGCTCGACAGGCTCTGAGAGCGCAGACGGAAGACACCCAAGCGCCTCTGACGCCAATTGTAGCGACCCCGATGACAGGTGACACGATGGTGAGTGTTGCTGCGTCCCCGACGGGTGTGTACGACCCTCGGCTGGAGCCTCTGCACACCCCCACACCTCTGCTGGAGGAGGACATTTCGACACTGGTGACACTGTTCTTGCCACCGACGACAACGCCTCGACCCCAAGCACGCGGTACGTTCGGGTACGAGCTCGACGGCTCAACCCCGAACGACTGGTCTTCTTCGACCAGTACCGACGGAACTCCGCCTCCCCCGCCACCACCCGGGGGCATGCGGTTCTGAAACACCCGACGTCGCCATTGACGCAATTCAACACACCCACACGCAGAACGAAATTGCGTAGACGCTATATATTTAACGATGTCGGCTGTAGTGAACAAGTAGACACGTACGAAGAGGAAATAATGAGTTTCTTGGTCGTAAAAAGTGTTTCCGTTTCGAAAGCGTGGTCCGACTGTGTATTTTGTTTGAGATATCAGGCGCGTTGCGTGTAGTCAAGCCAAGTGACGATCAACAAGTACGAGCGCTCCTCAGCAGCCACCCCTTCCTGAAGAGCGAAGCATGTCATATCGACTAGCGCAGTGCTGCTCTCGAGAATGTGAATGAAATCGCATCGAACTTTGCGTCAGGTTCCTCAGCGCTTTGGGGGTCAATTTTAAAAGCAGACGACTGGATGCGTTTCACTAGCTGCGGCTATTAATCTGGGATTAATCCATGACGAGCACTGCAAGAAGAGACTTGCGCAGGACAGATGAAGACAAAGCTGATGACTGCTTGGTGTGCTTTCCTTCGTTCATTGAATGGCTTCAGTCGTCTACAGCACTTGGAGTCTTATTGTTCGATTATCATTTCGGTGGAGCTTGGCCGTCACCTCGATGAAAGGTATCGCTCTTTGTCTGCTGCGTGTGTAGGCTGGAGTGTGGTGCTCACCTCGCTGATGCCGCCAGCGATAGCAACACTTGTTGAAGAGAGAGCGCTTTGTGTTTGTGCTGCACCTTATGCAGCTGCTGCACTCTACAAGAGGCACTCGAGCGGACATCTGCACTTGCCATTCGGCTTCCCCTCCCTCTGGAGCGCTCCGCCAGCAGATTGAGCTCTAGCACACACCTGGCGAGCGCAGTTGCGTGCTTGGTGTAAGCTTCGTCACGCCGACCGAGGAAAGCTCACCATCGAGCAGGCTTAATCGAACACGTCGCATTCGACTAACGCCGACCCAGCGACCGGAAGACTTGAAGCTGCTGTCGTCTCCGCGGCAAGCAGCAACAGGCAACAAGCACACCAGCCTTGCCAAAGTCGACCCTGCCAAGCCAAGAGGACCCAGAGTCCAGTTCGAGGAGAGCTGCTGCGATGAGCGGACGGCGCAGCAAAGGGTCAAGTCCGCCAAAGTGAGCAAAACAACTTGTCGGCAAGACTTACCGGCTTCAAACAGGACTCGACTTGCCGCAAGTCGAGTCCTGTTTGAAGCCGGCGCTGGATTTTTTGGCTTGGACTCGACGTGAAGCCTTCCGCTATCGGAGCTTCTCGCTGATATCGCGACGCGACGAAGAAATCAGGTGGCGTGCCCTCATTCGACTGAGCGGTGCAGGATCCGGGCGGCTTGAAGCCGGCGCACGAGTGAATGACGGTTGTGAACCCCAGTCCGGCTTGGCACACGACTTAAAGCCTTCGAGGACGGCGTTGCCGTCGATGCCGTCCTGAAGGAAGGCAGCGCATCGCTCCAACGCGGCGGCGCTCCCTGCTGCTTGGGCTCGAGTGCTGCAGTGCACATGGGATATCATCGCGAAGCGTCCAGATCACGACGGATCGTCCATCTCACGCGGCTTCTATAGTACAGCCTATCGAGGATAGCAAGTCCTCGCTCTCGTTGCAGGTCGCTTTTGCATACACTTTCCTTTCGAAGCGGTGAACGCAATCTATCCATTCTCGCATACATATCCGTTCTCGCAGGGAACTCATTTGACAGTTGCACCCGACAGATCGTCGAGCAATCGGACGCAGACGGGGCAAACTCGCACTCCTCGCCGGAACCGGTCAATCACCAAGTTGACGCGCTCCAGCCACTCGCCATGGACCACCTGCTCAACAAGGCGCCCGAGGACAGCGCGGCCGACGAAGGCGCCGTCCAGAACGAGAGTCCGCGCGTCGCGCTGCCCCACTTGGCCACGCAGCTCGCGAGCTCGAGCGTCCGCAGCCCCAGCAGCTCCGCCGCCGGCCTGGGGCTCCACATGCTCTCGGTGGCGCCCGCCGCGCCGCCACGCCTACCCCCCATCAGCCTCCTCACGGCCGCCGCGGCGGCGCTGCAGCCCATGCAGCTGCGCCCCATGCTCTCGTCGCTGCACGCCACGACGTCGCCCTCGTCCTCGTCCTGTTCGTCGCTCTTGAGCGCCGAGCGGCCGGCAACGACCACGACAGCGGCGGACGACATGCTGTGTCGCTACCGTAACAAGAAGTGTGGCTACCCCCGCGCCATCAAGCGCAACGGGGAGCGCCATAATCTGTGCGAGCGCCACCGAGCCAAAGCCAATCAGAACCAACGCAAACTCGAGAGCAAGCGCCGCACGCAGAAGCGGCTGCAGAAGAGGGAGCACTTGGCGGCCGACCGAGTGGGCAGGACCAAGAAGGTGGGCGTGTCTGCTGAGACGGACATCAAGCTCACCTTGTACGGAGGAGCAGTGGCGTGAAGAGGGAGATCAAGTGTTAAGACCTCCGTTGGTTCGATGAGCAGAACCTTGTGGAGGGCAAAGGAAGTTGGGGGATGTCGGAGCTTTTGGAGTAGTTAACCCCCTCCCCCGTAGTATCGAAATGCAAATTGTGCGATAATTTATGAATCAACTCGTTGCAGAAGTGAAGATGTGCGTTGGGATCTACCTTTACAAACCTGTGCTCGGGTGACCAACTTTCTCCCGGGGCTTTCGTTTTGAGGAAGCGATTCACATCATCCTGTACTGGACTAGTTTTCTCCTGCGCATTAGTCGAATGCGACACGGTCGACTAAGCCTGCGCTCGTGGTCGATTGTGATCAGCGGGCAACGTGGAACGTGCTCGAGTCCCTCAGCGCGCGGCACGAGCAGCATCGCTCAAACCAAACGCAGCAGACAAGACCATCGAAATGATAATCGAAAAATAAGCAGGCTGACTCACATTGCAGACGACTCGAACGAAGCCGCACTTGCTCCAAGCAAGTGCTGTTGTGTTGGGACCAGTTTTGCTATGAGAATATTGATCACGTTTCGTCGCTTTAGTTAACTTCTAAGTCCTAACTCGCTGGCTCAGTTGTTGTCGAGTTTGTATCGTCACTAGGATTGCAAGCTGTCCTCACCTCGCCTTCCTTGTTCAGAGAAATGTCGGAACTTCTTGCTTTCTCAATAGCATAAGCGGTTCCGAGCATTATACTCTTGTCTGGATTGAGTATCAGCGCCGTCGCCACCTTCTTTAGTTTAACGACTGGTTCTTCAATTACCGGGATCACATTCGCACTACTAACGGGATCGTTGTCCTGAGTTCCTGCGGCTGTGGTTCCCTCGGCCCCTGCATCCACGTCAATTTCCAAGCTTTCCAGCTCACTAAAGCGAAATTGCTGACATCGGCAGATGTAGGCGAGGGCGGCGTACAGGAGAAACATGAGAACCTCGTGACCTTGCACTGTGATCCATTCCCAAATTCGCCAGCGGTTGTCCGATCCGGTCAGTGCGGCGATTGTAGCGAGGAAAAGGAACCCTTTCTGGAGTCGACGATAGTTGAGAAACAGAGTACCCTTCCACATGACCGGCGAGGTGTCGATATTAACCTGTCCCCCGATTCTGTACCGGAGCCGAAGCATTTTCAGGTTTTCGGTAGCGTAGTAGTGCATCAAGAACATGATCGAGAACCAGGAGATGCCCCAGATAACCGCAATGCCGATGTTGTTCACTTCAAGCTGCTTCAGAACCACAAAAGCTAGTGCCCATTCCACCACCACGCAGCGAATGCGAAAAACGTCAATTCTATCCAAAGCTGTCTGCGTAATTCCCCAGCCTCCAGCAATGAACAACAAGACCTCGCCTGATACTTCCAGCGCCACAACTTGTGCCACCAGTGCTGCTATCGCGACCACATTGAAGTTCGGACTTGCAAACTGCCCAGCAGTTTGTTTTGCAACAAAGGAGAGCGCTGTGTAGACTACTTGAGTCATTGGGACAGTCAATAGTTTGTAGTGCAAGGCCACCACAGCACCAACGGGAGCAATGGCCATGTGCCACAACCAGAGTAAGCCCCATGATGCCCACAAAATGGTACTTGCAGCGTAGAACCCCACTAGAAAAGTGTCTGTATCCCACAAGCAGTGACCATCCGCCGTACACAACTCCATGGCAACAATTCCTTCAACCGGTTCCCAAATAGGAGGTGGAGTCACACATTCCTCAGACCAGCGCTTGTGTTCTGCTTCCGTTCGGTTGGGGTAGTTTTCAGGACAATAGAAGCACGACGAGTAGTAAGTGTGCGATATTGGTGGTGGGTGTTCAAGACACGACCGTAAGATTCCTTCATCTCCACCCACCAGCTCACAGGCGTCGATGTAAAAAGTGAACTTCGTTGAGTTGCTTCCGACGACATTGATAAACTCCGGCTGAGTGGTAACATTGTTCACGGACCCGCTGATGGTTTTGTTGGAATGGTAACTGAGTTTATCAGTCGACTCGTTCTCGAGAGCAAAGGATTGGCAGTAGTAGTCGAGTGTGCGGTCTGTCATGGCGCAGTAGGAAGGGACCGAAGTGTCATTTGTGTATACACTTGCGTTGACTGGGAGATTGAGCAAAGCTGTCGCTTTCTCATCGCATGCTAGTAAATAAAGCATAACTCGGTCGTCGCCATCGTCGATAGTGTCCACCGAGAATTGGACGTCGAACTTGATCTCGAAAGCCCCGTCATTTCCCAAGTCGTACGTTGCGAGGAACTCAAGCGGAGAGAAACTGCTGTCCAGTGTCACTTGATGATGGAAATCGGATCGCCCAAACAACGTCGTGAATGTAGCGGAGGCGGAAACTCTGGTCGATATCAAGCAAGAGAACAGTAAAGGTACTAGCGCGAAAGTCGGGCGGAGGCCTGAAAAAGAGCAAGGTAGCATGGCGATCTCCTGTTCTCTTTTCTAGACTGGGCAGGAGTGAAAAACTCAAGCACAAGGGCTTGTCAAGTATAAATACGCCTTCATTTATACGCATTAGGACACGTTGGTTGCGTGCCGTTGATCATATTGAGAGTTCTCATCCAGCATCTTGGTCTTCATCAATTTATTCTTTACAATTACTTTAATCCTACGCTGTTGGTGTGCGCTTAAGCCAACTAAATGACCAACTAAAGTCAGCACCTATGCAGCATCAAACTGGTTAGTAAATGATGACTTCAGCCTTTGAAATGACCACCTGTGCTCAAGCGAATGTTGAACTGTGTAAAATATCGGTAGAAACAGATTCGCTTGCACGAGAACTCGCCCATGATCAAGAACGAATGAGAGCAGGTGCAGCAAAGGGATGCCGGGTCTGCTCTGGATCACAAAGCTGGCCACCGACACAATCACCAACTGGGCGACTCCAAGGATGGCAACAGTGGACATTTGGGTCTTGAAATCAGCATCACCGATATCGGTAAACGATATCCGCGATCTAATGAGAAATGTGGTTGTGCTGCAACGGCAAATACCCAATGACCACCCGATGAAACACGCCAATTGCATTGAAGTTGCGCTGCAAATTACCAAAGAAGACCACCTTGCGGCCGTTCGTCTTTCCCAGCATCGCTATAGGTTTGGCTTCGCCACTTCCAAAATTTCTGCCGTTGGTGACGTTGATGCGAGTGTGATTGGTCCCATGGCGGGTGCTGTAAAGTCAACCAGACCCATTCTGCCGAGTCGAAGTGCCGTGTTACCAGGTACAGCGGACACATTTTTCCAGAAAGAACACGGCACGAGCTTGTTCAAAGAACAGAACAACTGCTCTTCGCCACTGAGTTCATTATCATTATTTTCTACACAAAGGTCATTGTACCATTTATCGTCGGTAAGTGCACGCAGTTGCGAGAATTGTTTGGTTGAAAAATAATCCTAACCTTCCTTCCTTCGTTGTCAGCAACATCCACGACAGCCCGATTCTTCATGTCCAACCGAGCATATTATCCTCAACTAAAGGATCTCGAGACACGCATCCATCGCTAGCACCACCAACATTGTAGACATTGATTTGGATCTTTGCATCGAGTTCGAGATATAGACGGCATTGAAGACATCCGCATCGAAAATCACCACCTGGGACATCAAGTCGTACTTGGTGCCTAAGTAATAGCCCATTACGTTCCTGGCGATGACTTTGATCAGCGCGAGCAAGCCAAGGTACACGTTTTGACCAACTGCCCCAACTTGTGTATATCCGTAGAGGTAGACTGGATACACAAAGTGGAGAAATATCGGAGACATCTGCACATTTGTGAAGTCGATCAATTCTTTCCGTAGCGTTGCATTTTGTCGTAGAAATCGTCCGAAACAAGCAACAAAACTCAGAGCAAGTGTGATGAACCATGGCAGAACACCCACCACAAGAGTAAATGGTAGCGGGAAGCCAACGATTTCGGCCATTAATATCGTAAACGCAACTCCGCAAGCACTTGGGATGATCGGTATGATGACAGCGTGAAGCATAGTCATTCTTAATCCAGGCAAGAAAACTCGAATCTGTTGCAGAATGGCGAATGTCATCAAAATGACGGACACGTAGTTGCGCCCCCAGAACATCTTATTCGCTCTTGATCCAGCCTCAGGCGGGGCCAACGACACGGAATCCACAAAGACGACCATGAACAGACATGGTAGTGGTGATAGCATTGAAATCAATAGTGCGCGTAGTATTGACGTCGTGAGGAAGTACTTGTCCAATCCCTTCATTCGCTCGACCGAGTAATGACCGCGTAATTCAACTTGAAAACTGGTGAAAAAGCTGTACAAACCGCACAAGAAGGCGCAACACGCTAGCATAACTTCACTCAACTAGGAGAACTCTTCGTATGAACGGATGGTGCGCTTGTGATACCCCAGCAACAAATATTGAAGTCCGACTGCCAAACTTAGCTTTACCACGCGTACGAGAACTCAGACGAAAATAAGCTGATCAAAGAATTATCACGCGCTCCGTAGTGCCAACCCGCAAATATGAATGCATGAACTTGGTGATGTAAACAAGAAAAAATACGGAGGGTATCACTGGCAGAACCACCGGAATAAACCCAAGAAAAAATACGGAGGGTATCACTGGCAGAACAACCGGAATGAACCCCGGTAGAAAAAAACTAAATCCCGAGCAGTGACCCAGAAGTGTTTGACAGTCGGGCAATTCAGGCCCCGACTGTAGCGCCCCCAGAAAACCAGTAGGCATGAAGTAGTCCGAGTGCGGCCAACAAGAAGTGCTCGTCAGCTTCAGCTGTACTGGAGTCGAACGTGTACACTCGGCATGGCTGACTAATGCGCGCCGTAGCTGATACAAATGTCGGGTATCCCATTCCAATTCTGACCTTGGAATGGCGTTTATAGCTCGAACCCCATTCAGTGCCAGCAAGTGCGAGGCTCCTGATCGCTATAGAGCTTGAGACTCAATCCACTTATTTATACTTGATCTCCTCGTTGCATCACCCCAGTAATCTGTGCTTCGTCAGGTCGTCCTCGAGCATTCGCCAAACATCCTCACCATCACAAAATCGCACCGCGTCGACACTCAGCAACGATGTCGACTTCTGGGCCAAAACGAAAGCATATCGATGGCAGCAACTGGAACAAAATGTTCGGATCAGCTGTGCTTTCGTTGGTCGCCTTCGCCAGTCTACCAGCCGCTCAAGCAGACATGACCATGCCGTACACATCAACGCCTTCGAAATCTTCTAACAACCCCAGCTACCACCATCAAGTGACAGTAGAAAGTTACGCTTCACGCCTTCAGTACCTGGCCGAATATGATCTCGGAGACGATGGAAGCTTCGAGATCTCGTTGAACATCTTGCTCACTATTGCGGTTCCCCAATCTGATGAAGGCCGCGATATGCTGTACTTGCTCGTGTGTGAGGGAGATGCAGCCAGCGCATTCCTGAACTTGCCGTCCGACGATGATGACAAGTCCAGTATCCACGTTCCGTCGTACTGCGCGATGACAAATCGCACGCTAGATTACTACTGCCAATCCTTTCCACTGGAAGACGAGTCTCCTGATGAATTTGTGTACCAGTCCTCCAAGGTTGTGTCGGGCTCCATGGCTGAAATGATGCCTACTGCCTATTCATTTCTTTCTCATAGTGCAGGCATCAACAAAACAGACTCCAGATCGGGGAACGAGAGCTCCAACAACGTGATTTTCTTCATCGACTCGTGTGAGACCATGGGCGGTCAGACGGGCATTCTTCGATCCTGCCTAAAAAGTCCTCCGGGTGTCGGCCATGGAACTCCATGTTTTTACTGTCCAACAAATTACCCAACATCGTACTCAAGCCAGATTTCAGGTTTAGCAGAAGACGAAGGCTGCACCACCTCTCCGCCCCTGCCTCCAGCAATCCGTGGCACGGTGTCCATGAATCTCTGCAACTCGCAAAGAGACTGTTTGGGAAAAAGAACCAATTTCCAGGCGGTTTTCTACGGGTTCAACACGCTCGTCTGGGGCATCACTTCGTTCGTGTGGATCGTTCACATCCGCGCAGCAGCACGCGACGCTGTCGTTGAGCTGCAACACAAGATGAAACTCATACCAATCACCCAGGTGTTCTACTCGATACTTACATTTACAAATCTTTACACCGAAGACAAACTTGTGGGCACTGCCCGGAGTCTCGTACAAAATACCGCCGTGTTGGCTCAGCTCGTAGCACTCGCGGCTTTTGCCGAGATAATAGTCATCATCGCGAAGGGTTGGAAAATCACACGCCTTTCACTGCTGCCGCGTGAAATCCAGTGGATACGGTTCGTGACGTTAAGTTGGGCAGGATCTTTCGCCGCACTCAAGCATACAGGTGATAAGCAGCTGTCTGTTGTGATTGTCTGGGGGATCTCTTGGGCTTGCGTTGTGTTCATGGTCTGGTACAACTCGGCCTTTAACGTGAACATGCTCAAGTATCAGCTAGCGATGGTCCGTCAGCTCGAACTGGATCCGCATCTGACGCCTGTATACACGAAGTACATGCTGTTTCGCCGCTTCCGTGCGTTGCTGGCAGCGTACATCTTTTGGTCGTGCGTTCTGGGTATTGTGGGACTCGTGAATGATGCCACGCAACACTCATCCGAATGGACCACACTCGTCGGGGACGAAAGTCTCACTATGCTTCTGTTCATAGCTCTGGGTTACACTTTCCGCTGTCGTCGGTTCGGCCGCCTACTCCAACCAAGCATGACTGTCGTCTCCCAAGTCGACAACACCATTAGGTCAATCGACCAGGGGGCTGTACATCGTGGAAGCATTTTGCCGGAGCCCGCACCAGTTGAGCCGGTAGAACCACCCATGCGCAAGAAGACGATCGTAGTACTTAACCCGGACCAAGCTCCGTGGCTCGCAACGACACTCGAGTCGAATCAGCAGGTTGTAACACCAGAGACGCCACCCAAGAGCGCGATCCACCCTCAAGACCTAGCCGTCACTCCTTAGATCAGGTTAATAGAAATGCAAGTTTATGACTCATCGTCGGCGAATTGCGAACGATGCTTCGCCCCGCTCCAAGGGTCTCATTGTCGACACAGTCGTCGTTGTCGGTGCATTTGCCTCATCAGCCGAATTGGTCGGGGCCGGCAGGACGGGTGGGAACTGCGTCGTGGGTGGCAGACCCAGCGCCGAAAACACGAGCGAGTCGATCTGGCGCTCGGCCAGCAACCCTGTCACGGGTGGGGCCGGTCGGAGCACTCGGTTGGCTTTCCGTTTGAGCTCGGACTTGGTGGCCGTCGTGAGCAGGCGATCCACCACGTCCTGCGGCGCCACATGTCTCGGTCCGCGCTGGCAGACGATCCCCCGCGGCCGCATCTTCTTCCTCGCACTGGCCTTGTCGTCCGCGCAGCCGGCGACGATCTGCGCGGCGCTTTTCCGCCACCTCCAGATCGTCCGGCGACGTGTTTTGAACTCCTCTGGCGGCAGGTCTGGATAGAATTTCTCAATGGTCTCACGGACGTTTTTGCTCGTGGCCAAGTGCTCCAGCACGCGGCGCTTCTCGTCCAGTGAAAAAGAGCTCCTCTTGGCCACTTTAGCGGCTGTAACAGACTCGGACTCCACAATGGCGCCATGAGTGCTGAGGTCCGAGTCGCTTTTGCACTCTTCCTGGCCCTGATCTGTGTCACGTCCAGCGTCCACAGCGTCCTCTTCTCCACGCAGCTGCGGGTTGGTCACGGACTGCTCTACAGCACTGGATATGAGGCCCTGGAGGCCTTCTTGCATTTGGTCCGGAATGTAGCCATGTCTCGGAACTGGGTCTTTTATTTGGGTCTCGTCCGGTCTTGTTTGGGTCTCTCTCTTCCTGCTGCGTTTGAGCACAATGGGTTCAATGTGCTCATTCTCGGTCGAAATGGGTTCTTCTTCCGCCTCACTTTCGGGTTCCAAGCCTCTGGGCCGCGGCGGTTTGGGCTTTTGGGTCTTCGGCTGCCGCATGCGCTTCCTGGCGGCCCCTTGACGCGTGGCGGCGCCCTGCAGGATCTCGCGCGCGTTGCGGCGCCAGTTCAGGACGAGGCGGCGGCGCGCGTCGTAGCGCTCGGGCGGCAGCTGCGGGTAGAAGCGCTCGATGGTGTCGCGCACGCGGCCGCTCTGGCGCAGATGCTCCAGCACGCGGCGCTTCTCGTCCAGCGAGAAGGACGCGCGACGGCAGCTCGGAGAGCTCATTTTTGGCGAAAATGGGTCAATTTTCTAGTTTTGTGTAGGGTACATAGTACGCAACATGTTAGAGCAACGTAAAGATTACCGCAACTTGGGAGCAACGTACGCCATGTTGAAGCGAGCCATCTGGCCAGAAGCTCACTTTCGGCTAGCAATGGATGGAGTACTGGTAGGATGGCAATGCAAAGCAACATGAAGTCGCATTTGCAAGTGTTAGAAGACGATGTGGAGGAGGTACTCGGTGCAGAGTGAAGTGGAAAAAGAGAGTCTGGTATGGTGGGTACTGTACTACTCGTGCTCACTCCCGGTCTCGGTCCGGGAAGCTCAACAGCATGGCGGTCTCCTTTAATTCGTCGTACGTCGGTCCTGGGTGTGGACTGTCGGACGCCTGCAGCGGCTCTGGCAGATTGATGTGCGGCGCGCCCGGCGGTAAATAGCTGAAATCGGGCGCCTTGGCGTCGGACTCGTCGTGGTCCGGTTGGTTGTCCGAGGCGTGCGACCCGCGGCGACTGCGCGGCTGCTTGCTGTTCCGCTTGCGCAGCTCCGAGTTGCGCTGGTTCTGGTTGGCGCGCTCGCGGTGCATCTGGCAGAAGTTGTGCAGCTCGCCATTGCGCTTCTTGGCGCGCGGGTTCATGCAGCGCGTGCTTTTGTATTTGCAGCGCAGTTCGTCGGGCGGGTCCGTGGCGGCGGCGGCCGCCGCGGCTGCGCGTTCGGCCTCGTACAGCGGGTCGAAGGGCACCGCGACGCGGCCCGTGGCGAGCTGCACGAGTTTGTGTCCGTCCTCGTCGATCGTGACGCCGCGGAGCTGATTCGGGTCCATGTCCTGCGTGCTCAAGTGGGAAATCGCGAGTGCCGGTCGATGGTCGCGGCCTTCTTGATTGCGAGTGCCATGGGTGGGAGCCCTGACGTAGGCGAGCGGGAGACGGGCGTCGAGAGAGAGACCGCTGTCTTTCAGGGCCCCTGACGAAGGTTTCAGTCTAACAAATAGTCAGCGTGAGGGAGCAACACGCCGCTCCAAGGTACCCGTTAGCTGCCGTCAAGTTTGACTACCCTCGGTGACAAGCAAGCGAAAACGTCGCCTTGTCCGGCGTGGCGCCGTGGTGCAGCTACAGCTACCTAGCTACCTAGCTAGCTACTATAGCTAAGCTTAGCAAGCGCTTCAGGTATCCTGCGCTTTGCTGTAAAAGCCTCGTGCGACAGCGGCTCGAGGCCGGCATGGCGGCCGCGCCGCCTTGTACCACCTCTCGCGCACGAGAGGTCCGCGGTCGGCAGAACCTCGTCGACAGCATTACGATCAATGGAGCAGGCGTGGAGCAAATCGTAGCGGCCTCAAATGGCAATCCTCCGGCAGCGTTATCGAGATCAGGCGGCACTTGAGTTGACTCACCATAGCCAGGCATGGATAATTTTTCATGCTGGGGTCCCTGCTCTCTATAGCGGCACCCAGTGTTGACTCATGTGCGAGTACGTCTACTTGCCGTCCTCGACATGCTACAGGGCAAGAAACATGCAAGACACTCAGCGAAAAGCTCGACGATACCGCCAGAATGGATGAATTGGCAGTCTCGACTTTACTACGACTACATTGAGGCCGTTCACGCGATGTCCTGCATGGTCTCCAATAACAGTTCCGCCTCCCACTCGTCTAAAGGTTGAGTCGGGGACCCGTCCGACACGCGGATCGGTTCCGGGAGGTCCACCCCGTCTTCAGACGGTAGGTCGGCCTGGTCGAGCCGCCGTCGCTGTCTCAGTCGGGCGTCGAAGCGGCCTTGATTGGCTTTCGCACGCTCGCGGTGCAGCTCGCACAAGTTGTGCAGCTCTCGGTTGCGTTTGAGACTCCGCGGCTTGGAGCAGTGCGAACCTTTGTACTTGCACAGAAGTTCGTCCTGGGGACTGCTGGGTGCGTTGGTGCGCGGGTCCACCGGCACCTTGACGAGCAATCCGGTGGGAGGGTGCAACACGAGACGGTGGCCGTCGTCGTCAATGCGCGGCTCGGGGGTCGACATGTTTTGGTGATCGTAAGCGAAAGTAGGCGCGCGGTGCTGCGGCGTCGCGTCTGCTGCTGCGCAGAATCGGAAGTGGCGATGGGGGCGCTGTGCGAGGCTAGTGACGACCAGTAACAAGTTCGAGAGCGGTGATGACCGCCTACTTGTTGCAGATTCATTGGGGCGTTCGTGGTGCAGCGCTCGTGAGGAAGCACGCGCGCTGCAATCTCCTAACGCACGGTTTGCTCAGGTGCTCGAGTGCATGGGCGTCGACCGCGCTGATGTTGTTTTATCGTTGCGTCTCGGTGGCGCCTCGTTTCCAACTGCAGTTCGAATGGGGCAGCAGCATCCCACGTCTGTTGTACGACTCCGGCGTCGAATGTGCAATCACCGCGTGACGAGCTCCGAGCCACAGACGAATTTTGTGCCTGTAGGTTCGTGCTTAGCTTTGCTTTGCATGGCCATTCGCGCCATTCAAGATGGCTGGATTGGGTGGGGTGGTGTTCGACCACCGAGAACAAGTGTCGTGTCTGACGTTGCACTCGACGTTGTTGAACGACTTCGAAATACTTTGATGCAAATGGTGTAGTGTATTGAATTCGTATCGTCCGATTCTAACAGGAATTTGTTGATTGTTGCCTTTCGAAGCACTGTGCATACGTATCTGTAGACGAACGACTTGGATCAGGGCTGCCAAACGGGGGCGCTGGGCGTCAATGCGGCGCGTCTCTGCTTCGCTTCTGCACATTGCTGCAGATACTTCGGGTCTGTTTCGTAGGCAAAGACCCGAGGGTCGACGCTCTGCACGCGAGCGCGCAGCTCCAACCAATTGCTACGAGCTCGTGTGGCTTCGGTGCCCACGTCGTTTAACGTCTCAATGCCTTGATGTTCTTGTCTTGCATCTTGGTGTTCTCGCTCTTGGTCGCATTCAATCTCCTCGACAGGAAGTACCGCTGGATTTTCCAACTTCAGTTTCGGTGCTCCTTCAACGTTGTGCTTTTTGACGTCTGGACCAGCAAGATGTGCCGCAAGTGAAGACGCTACTTTTGCGACACAACTGAAGAGGTTATCGCCGGAGTTGGCACTCTTCGTGATCCCAACCACAACCAGAGCTGACGATTCGGTAGTGACAGAAGGCTGGACTTTGGGGGCCACAACCAAGCTTGTCTCAGACATTGTGGGGAAATGCTGATGTTGTGTGGGTAGTTACTTGCTGGTGAATTTGAGAATGAACAGTGTTGGCACTTGTCTGGATGACGAGATAACACACCTTTCAGGTGGTGTGTCCAGCATGCAAGGCCATGCTGTGTCCACTACGGGCGGCAATTCAGACTACTCAAAGTCTCGATCTATCAGTGTTCGACTGCAAGCGCTAGTCCATCTTTCATTCGTTTCATCGACGACTTAACAATTCTTGCGAGGTTTCTCATGTACAACCTGCTTTACTCTATTGTTTGACATTCCTCAATAGGTAAAGAAAAATAAAAAAAGCTACAGCTCGGCGTCCTAAGGTAGCGAAATTCCTTGTCGGCAACCATGAAAACGAACTCCGACTTATTAGTTTGTTCTTACAGTAGTCAATATTTTTCTGTGTGGAATGCTTCCTCGACCAGGAATTCTGAATTTAACATTTTAAAAAGACATGGCCTTCTAACTGTGCTGGCAACACAGCAGCGAAAGTTCCCGCTCTAGCATGCGCCTTATATTATAGTTATTTTTGTGCGAATTTGCGCGATTGATAGTGTATAAAAGTACTAACCTGTGGTTGATAGCTTTTCCTTTACAAAATCGTTTAACTGTGACTCTTCTCCAATCGTACCTGCGTTGTATCTGTTTGCACTGCATAGATCTCGATCGAATAGCAAAACCAAACAGCACATGGAGGATTCTATTTGAATTAAAAGCGGATAACACTCAAAACTCAACCAATAGTACTGGAGTCCAATGCTGCAACTTTAGTTCGAAGTCTTGTTGCGTCTGGCAAGAATCGTGGACAAAAAGCGAAATCGATTGTCCTCCCCACGCGAAAATGAAATCTATACGCAACGAAGAAGTCGGTGGAGTCCAACCGAGGTTGGATAGCATTTATGTAGAGTAATTCCGCCTCGCACCGGACAATACGCTAGGCTACCACGACTGCGGGCAGACTAATCCCTGCATTAATGTTGAAGCTTCCTGGTGTTGGAGCGTGTGGCTGATCTCAGCGGACACGGATCCAGCGTCACAGCAACAGCTTGAGCTTAGTTTTCGTCTTTTCCGTTGAGAGCAGACACTATAATCCCTTCGTTGAGAGTATTGACGGGAGTCGGACGGAACGCTCAAGTTAAACGAGTGGGAATCGATGCACCTGTTGAAGTCAGACACATTTGCTGTTTGATCCTGTTTCGGCAAATTCGTTTCCGTATTCATTGTCCAATACTGGCACATTAGACCCCTCAAGTTGATAAACACGGCTGTTAGTAAAACCAATGTCTTCGATACCGACCTAGAAGCTTGGATCGCCAGCAATTGCAGTGAAAAGTATGCAATGCGAATATCTCAACACTTCAAGCAGCAGGATCAGCTTTTGACAGCCGTGGTACAGGTACAACTTCAACGTCGACTAGTGCTCACCAGCAGCCTTCTGCACCAGTACTTCTCAACTCGTTCGTCTCCGCTCTAGACGTTCAATATCGATTTCTCCCAGTCAAGTGCACTAACCCTCACCAAGACAAGATGAAGTTTGTACTGCCCGCAGTCGCCGCTGTCATCTCGCTACTCACCGTCCAAGCCGCCGACTTGTCCGACTGCGTCGCCATCAACTTTACGGAGCGCAAGACGGACTTCTCGTCACTCAACGCCGTCCTGGACTTGGCGGTGAGTAGCAACTTGCTCTCGAGCTTCATCGACGACCCGCTCATCATCGAAGAGACCAACGTCGCGGCCGAATCTTTCTCTCTACTAGGAATGACTTTCAACTACACGGCCGACGTCAAGAACCTCAACATCACGGGCATCACGACGGTGGTGCCTCGCCACATCAACGTGACGTCCCACGACGGTCTCCAACTTGGTGCCGACTTCTCTGGCAACTTGCAAGTGTCGGCGACCATCGAACTCGAGGTCGAACAGCTCAATCATCAATGGTACCAGGTCTGCTGGACCGACATCTTGCACCCCGTGAAATGTGCTCCAGCGGTGATTGACGTCGACGTCACGTTGGGCCTTGACCTACTCACCCTCGGACTCAACGGAACGTTCGACATGCTCGGATGTGCCGCTGGAGTAGCCACCTCCGAGTGCAAGAATGTGACCGTGAGCAACATTTTGACGTACGCGTTGACGAACCAGTTGGACCTGCTGCTCTCTCGAGTGCTCACTCGGTTCGTAAGCGCCTCTATTCAAGACCTGGCAGTGGGGTTTGACTCGATCACGGCGTTGGACTTCGCCTTCAAAGGCCAAAGTGTTCTCATCACGCAACTCACGAGTGCGTTGTTGGACTTCTCAGCCGACGAGATCAACAAGAAGGGGGCAGCGTACAAGATCGTCATTGAGGTGGTGGACAAACTCGCAGTGGCTGCTCTCAACAAGGTGATCCAAGACAAACTGGAGCCGCAATTCGGTGCCACGTGCCTCGGAACGCGCTAAGAGAGAGAAGTTGCGTTTAACGTTTTCAAATGAATTGAGACTTTTCTGTAGCTGTTGGTCATGCTAAGCTTCATCTATCGTATTGGTCTCATTTGACTGCAAGTTGCTGGTTGCTAAGCTTGCTGACGAGTGGGATATCTGTGCACATCGTGTAGGATATCCCTCCCCACTTTCAAAACTTTTAGTTTTTGGTGACGATGGGGAATGGAGACTTTGAACTGCCGCTGCTTACGAGTGTATTGGTGGTTTGTCGAGAGTTTCCTCGTGTGGTTATCGTGGAGCGTGTGGTTCGAAGGATTGAGGAGTTCGTGGACTATTCGCAACAGTTTTTGTTTAGTAATGCGTGTGGTAAATCACTTTGGTTGGCAAAACGTGTTTGTGCTCGAAAGGGGCGAACTCGAGTACTGTGTGACATTGACTGGGGGCTGCGTGCGGCTGGAGAAGCAGGACTATTAAATGTTGTCAGGTGGTTATGTGAAATGGGGAGAAGGAGTTTGGATATCGTGTGAGTGATTTCGTCACCAAAGACGAACAATTTTTGGGATTTGGATCATTGATGACCATAGCTGCTGAAAGGGGACACGTTGCTATCATGAAGTGGATTCTGGAACAAGGTGTCAACGTGGAGACGACCAGTTTGGGAGGTCAAACAGTGTCACATCTCGCTGCTCGTAATGGACAATCCTCCATCATTCAACTTCTTATGGATAATGGTGCTCCAGTGGACAGCAAAGACGAGAAAGGCTGGGCTGCGTTGCATTGCGCTGCTAGCGCAGGCTATTTGTCGACTATCCAGCAACTGGTGGAAAGAGGGGCTTGCATAAATGAGAAAGATCACGAAGGGCAGACAGCGTTGCATCTCGCAGCGAAGGTATGCAAAACCGACGCCTTGATTGAGAAGTTTCTCGTTGACAAGGGGGTTCGTGCTTTTGACGTTGATCGAGCAGGCCACACAGCTCTGCACTACGCGAATGCTGCGAAGAATTTTAAAGCGCTCGCATTCTTTCTGAAGGATTGTTGTAGGGATCAGAGACCGGCGCAAATGGAGTTAAGCCACTCCCTTTTTGTTGCTGCGAAGCATGACCAAAGCAAACTTATCGAGCACCTCGCCAAGCTTGACGTTGATCTTTCAGCTTCAAACCATCACGGAAGAACTGCACTTCACGAAGCAGTAGCAGCGTGCTCGTTCGAATCGGTGAAAGTTCTACTGGAGCAAGGTGCTGAAGTGAACAAAGCAGATAACCTTGGAGTAACTCCCATCATGGAGGCGTGTCGCCAATGTGATTTTGACGTGCTTTATACGCTTTTGAAAAATGGAGGAAACTCACTTGATGCCGATATCAGTGGGAGGACATCTTTACATTACGCAGCAGAAGGCGAGTGCCACGAACAGTTCAGTGCATTCTTGAACAGTTTAATCGGCCGTGAAGCCATTGTTTTTATGCTGCTGGAGCATAATGCGAATGTGAACGGTGTTGACAACAGAGGTTGGACTCCACTACATTGTGCTGCGGCCAACAATCGTATTGATGTGGTAAAAGAGTTGGTCACAGGTGGAGCCAAAGTGAACACTGAAACTCATTTGAGCAAAAGTGCAGCGATAATCGCTCTTGAGCGGGGTTATTATGATATCGCGCAGTGGTTGATGCGACCAAACACACTCGAAGGATCTGTCCTGCCAACTAGTCCTACCACGGCTATTGTAAATGATTTCGCGGAGTTTACTCTTAACCCGACAGAGATTAAGTTCGATTCGTGGCAATCCGGTGATTGGAACGACACAGTGGAGGGATTCTGGCTCGACTCACCGATAGAAGTGAAAGTCAAAAGAGTTCAACAAGTAGGGTGCAGTGGCTTCGAAGAAGAGCTCAGTCGTTGGTCAAGACTAAATCATCCCCATGTCGTCAAACTATATGGCGTATGCCATACTACGAGTATGAATGTTGGTGACCCGTTCTTCGTATACGAACGCGTCAGTCAATCTTTGCCAGACTACTTAGATTCAGCGAGGGAGAAGTGCAAAAAGTATCCTAACGAGCTTTGGGACAAGCTGCTTGATGTGGGTCTTGGTATCGAATACTTGCACCATCGCAATATCGTCCACGGCAATCTTACGTGGAATAGCATAGTGATAGCAGCAAATGGAAACGCAAGATCCGAAACCTCGACAGCGACAACATCACAGCAAGGAATCATTGCTCTTATCCCAGCCCCGAACTTCGTGCTGGGTTCCCCCCTTCATTTGAAGCGGACGTGTATTCATTTGGTAAAACGATTGTGGAGGCTGTTGTGTTCGTGAATGAACCATGCAAGTTATCAGTCTTATACCAAGACATAGCAGAACTATCTCAAATATTTCCTGAAACACCCACTGGAATGTCGTCAAACGACTGGGGTCTGATAAAACGAATGTGCTGTCTTAATCCCCGCGATAGGCCTTCTGCATCGGATGTCGTTCGGCAATTAAAAGAGTTGATCCCCAACAAAACACCGATTTATGAGTCTACAGAGCTGAATGTCGACTCTTTCGCATGGACACAGCTTGGCGACATGCACATTGACGAAATGTCACGAGTTACGGTCGCAAATGCAATTTCTGAAGCTATACGGATGTGTGAGGGCGCCACCACGATGGACACGATGAATCGAGACGTAGTTGACCGATTGGTGGATGTGTTTGAATCACTGAAAACCCGAACCGATACAGCACAACCTGGCATTGTTCAGCAATTTGTCGGAATCTTACGATACTACCGCAAGAGGCTTCAGAGTACGAAATCAGTTGGAAAAGCACAAGCTGCTCGCTTTGCAGCAAGTCGTCGTGGAGCTGCTGATACGTATTCAGTTCATCAAGATCTTGATTCTTTCATGGACACCGCTCTGATGCTGCGATCATTGAAGCTTCATCAGTGGAGAGATACGTGGAAAGGTAACAGAAGTCGGCAGCAGCATGAGATCATGGAGAAACTGGATGACTTCGGTGCACTGCTCGAAGATGTGTACGACGAAAGAGAGCGTGAAGAAGCGTTGACGTATTTACGATTCGAGCTTAGCAAAAATCCTACCAGCTACGTCGGAAGCAATAACAACAACTTGAGGCACTTAAAGTCTACCATCTCTTCCATTGCGACGTTCAAGAACGCAAATTGGTTCATTCCATCGTACGAAGTCGAGTTTGACAAGTACGACGAGTTCAGTAGTGGGGCCTTTGGTTCTGTCCACCGAGGGACGTGGAAACATGCACAAGTGGTGGTTAAGAAATTGAAACTCGAGCGCGAAAATGACAGTTATGTACATTTGAGTGATACAATTGATTCATCATCGCTGTTTGAGGAGAGTGGTGTTGACGCAGAGGTTCAGGCGACGTTCCTGAATGAAGTGAAGATCTGGAACAAATTGTACCATCCCCATGTGGTGCAGTTGTTTGGCGCGTGCCACATCGGCCAACCATTCTTTGTGTGCGAATATGCTGGCGGTGGCCAGCTAGACGATTACTTACGTGAACATCCAGGAGAAATATGGGGAAAATTGCATGAAGCAGCGCTCGGACTCCGATATCTGCACCTGAAACACGTGATTCATGGTGATCTGAAGTGCAACAACATTCTAATTGGCAGCGATGGCTACGCAAAGTTGACCGACTTCGGGCTTAGTACACTGGCGGCTACAACTGTGACAGAGAATGAAGAACCCGAGGCTGAAGAGAACAAACCAGCGGTAGGGGCGATCCGATGGAAGGCTCCTGAAGTGCTTCGTGGGGAGACAGCGACATTCGCATCCGACATTTATTCGCTCGGTATGTGCATACTAGAAGCTGTCAGTGGGAAGTATCCGTGGGGTATGACACTGGACCCTGTTGTCAAGTACCTAGTTCTGCAAAAGAAACAAATTCCTCGTCAACCTCCCAAGTGCAGTGAAGAAGCATATTCTCTTGTTAAGCAAATGTGCCAATTCAAGGCCAGTGATAGACTGGAAATCAACGAAATAGTGGACGCGCTCAAGGCTTTCTGCTGAAGCTGGACTCAAAACTGCGAAATGAGAATTCGCCGGCGTTCAGACCTCCCGCTCACTTACAACTCGTGGAGCACCTCCTTTTTGCGACTAATTGTTTTATTTTTTATCATCCTTGAATTTGCTTCTGTTGGGCAGCCCATCCATGGGATATGCGGCTGTCTGTTGTGAGATCTGAATTGACTGCACACCGTCTCGTTCCGTCCTCGCCGAGATATCGCCAATGGCAGTTTTGGTCATGTTGGATTTCGTAGGGAACACCATTTTGACCAGGTATCATTTAGATAGACACTGGAAAATCTTGGATAATTTCCTTCACAAGGGCTTTCGGTAAACCGTGTTGCTGAATGCTGCTTCGAAGTGCCTGTTACAGTGGAAAGCGGATAGAAACGAGAAAAGGACCCGGTAGCGCATAAAGAAGCGCGAACAGAACTTCACAAGTTGGTTTGCTATCCAAAGCAGCATCAAATTGAATCGCATCGTACGTCCGTCATTCGAACCAAAGTGTTTTTCAATCGAATGGCATCAACTACTAGAACGGATAACGCAATGGAATTCATCTTGGCTATGCTCCAATACCTGTTGCCCCTATGGGTTCAGAGACTGACGAAGCATAAAGACCTCACCACTTCTGAACATCAAATTTAACTATCAGCTTCGTGCGTCAGTGCTCAAGACGCTTTAGTTCAGATTTTGAGGTTTGATGGCCGAATGGGCAGAGGACAATTCGGCGAGCTCGAGATCATTGCACCTCGCACAAAACGCCTTTGAAGATACAAAATGGGATCAACATGACGTGGTGGAAGAAGTTTGTCAAGCTGCATTCATGGGGAATCTGGACGTCTCTAGAGTTAATTTGTGCTACAGTAGCAGAAACTGCAGACTTTCGAGAGAAGGATTTGGTGAATAGAACAAGTGAGCTTTTCGGTCTCTCTCCAGTGGCTTTGGCTGCTCGGGAGGGACATCTTGAAGTGGTTCAATGGCTCGCTGCTAATGGTGCAAAACTGGATGTAAAATGTCGAGGAGGACGAACGGAACTTCTTGAAGCTGCTAGTGGAGGACATTTACCTGTTGTAAAGTGGCTATTGGGTGAAGGAGTTTGTGTCGATGCAAGAGACGACGACGGAGAAACTGCTCTTCACGAAGCAGCGAGATGGGGCCACTTGACGACAGTGCAGACTCTTGTGGGGAATGGAGCGAGTATGACCGAGCAAAATAGTTTTGGTGAGACCGCGATGGACGTCGCAGCTTCTTCCGGGAACTTTGGTGTGGTTCAGTTTCTTGGGGAGGCTGCAAGGCAGAAGATTGATACGGCCACATGGAGAGACACTCCTCTCTTTCGTGCGATTTGCGAGCACAAGATTCAGTTTGTGGAGTTTTTCCTGCGCGAGTGTATCATTGAACCGCGCTGTGAGTTTTGGAGCAGTCTATTTGATGCTGCAACGCGCATGCAAGTTGATGTCATCACATATCTGGATAGTGAATTGGAAACTGGCCTCTTTTCTTTTAACATCAACGGACGATCAGGTCTCCATGAAGCTGCCAAGGCCGGTGCTACCCATGTGATAGATTTCCTTCTTGATCATGGGGTAAATACATCACCAGTGGACGATTTTGGGATAACGCCTGCGATGGAAGCCTGTAGACGCGGTCATCTTGATGTATTGCTCCAGCTTATTAAAGCAGGAACTGATGTCACGATTGCAGATGCTACGGGCCAAACAGCACTTCACTTTGCGTGCAAAGGTGGTCACGCAAGTGTAGTGAAGGCATTACTTGTTCATGGAGTTGATGTAAACTATTGCGACCAAAACAGTTGGACGCCTTTGCATTGCGCTGCCGCAGTTGGATATGTCGACATAGTGAAGCTGTTAGTTGAAAAGGGAGCTAGGTTGGAAGCTGTGACTGAATCTGATGAGACGCCACTAAGCATCGCCCAGAAACATGATGATGTGGATGTGCTTCAGTATTTGATGGAGCAGGAGAAATCTAATCGCACACACGTTTCAACGGAGACGCAACCCACAGCACATCAAGATCAATCTCCTTCGGAAGAGGCTGACAAGGTATCTGCTTCACTGCGAAATGATGACTGTGTAGGTTCTACAGTATCAATGGGTCAGCACAGGAAGGAAGAATGTTCCTTCCTGACGAGTGTCGAAGTGGTGTGCCGCGAATATTTCGAAGTTACAGACCATCCACGCGTTGTTCGGCTCATTGAGTATTTCATCCGTTATTCGCAGAGACCATCGTTAACCCAGCACTTTGTACAGTCCGACTGGAATCCAAACGAACCCACAGAGGGTTTGCTTACAGCAGCTTTCAGAGGTGAAGTGGAGACAGTTGAGCGATTCTGCGTCGTGGCGGAGGACCCGAATTTTCCAGCTAACGAAAAAGATGGGAACCAACAAACAGTGCTGCATTGGGCAGTTCGTGCGCAGAAGCCCAATCTTGCCTTGATTCGATTTCTAGTCGACCGGAATGTTAGAGTTGTTGACGTTGACAAATGGGGGAATACTGCTCTGTTCTACGCTGCTGTTGGGCTCAACTTCGATGTCGTTGAGTTTTTCCTGAAATAATATTCGGGAGAAGAGAGGTCGCTAGATGACTTGAGGAAAATTCTTTTTGTTGCTGCAAAAGCCGGCCGAGTCGATTTGTTGGAGCATTTGAAAAACCATATCAGAATTAGTGTTCGCTTTGTGGATAGCCACGGAAGATCAGCATTACGTGAAGCTGCTGTTGGTGGATCTTTGGAATGCGCCAAGCTGTTGCTGAATAATAGGGCTAATGTTCATCAAACGGACGATTTTGGAGTAACTCCAATCATTGAGGCTTGTCGGCATGGACACATTGAAGTTCTTTCGTTATTGTTGGTCTCGGAAGGAAGCGTTAACGACGTAGATGTGATAGGCCGGACACCTCTTCACTACGCATCAGAGGGTGGTCATGTGGAGATTGTTGACATGTTGCTAGAGCATGAAGCTGATATTGCTTGCTCTGACAAGTTTGGTTGGACACCAATGCACTGTGCTGCTGCAGCTGGACGTCGGAAAGTTGTGGAAATTCTCATGGTTAATGGTGCCGACGTCGATGTCCAAACCATTTCGGGAAAGACTGCAGCTAGTCTGTCTGTGGAACGCGGCCACTCTGAACTGGCTGACCTCTTTCGTACCGAAGTGGCTGATGCAGACTTTAATGTTAAATCTCTGGACAACTTCCACGAGTATACAATTGATCCAAATGATCTTGAATTGTCGTTGGGGGGGACAAGTTATTGGCTTGGTGTGCCAGTAGAAGCAAAGGCGAAACACTTGACGCGTACAAACTTTGTCGAAGAACTCGATCGGTGGTCAAGATTATTCACCCGAATGTTGTGCAACTTTACGGTGTGTGTCGGGGTGAAAACAACGAAACTTGGTTTGTCTCTGAAGTTGCGGCACAAGGACCCCTCTCGCGAAATCGTGCTGTCTCTCCGACGATTCTATGAAAAAGACTCTACGGGGCAGCTTTGGGACTCCAATATTTGCACGAAAGCAACATGGTCCACGGTCAGGTCAACTGTGACAGCATTGTAATCGCTGACAGGCGGCTAACGAAACTACGAAACTTTGGCTTCGACAATCGTAGACGACTGGAGTGGACAGCACCTGAGGTACTTCTTGGGATGCCTCTCTCTTTTGAATCAGACATCTATGCATTCGGAATAACCATTGTGGAGGCATTCATGAATGGAGGCTCTCCGTGGGGACTGACTGGTTGTGTTTTGAAAGATGCTATCCTTTCAGGGAAACTTCCAGACAAACCTTCTCAGATGACAGCAAGCCAGTGGATGCTAGTTGAACGAATGTGCTCCTTACACCCTCGTGAACGCCCTTCTGCTGGAGAAATTGTCCGTAAACTTAAAAGGTTGTGTGACGAAACCTCAGCCCCCAGTGATTTTTCTGGTTCCAATCAATCCCTGCAGTCGTGGAATAATTTGAGTGATGCTGTGGTTGCTTCGACGACGGTATCAAGCCTTCTCAGCGAAATACAAGAGATGTGCCAAGACTCAACCGAGGCAAACGACATTTATCGCGGAGTGTTCGAGCGCCTGGTCAATGTGTTGGATTCCCTCAATAAGAGATACAGAAACCTGTCCGGAGATATCGTCCATCGATACTGTATGATACTACTCTACTTGCACAGACGACTGAGCACGTTAGCAGTTGCATACTCAAATTCCGAAGCTCGTTTTGCAGCAGACCGGCAACTGTTAGTTGAAGTTTTTGCCGTGCACAAAGATGTCGATGTTCTCACAGAGCTAACTCTTGATGATACGGTGCACGTATGGCGACAACAGTGGGAGGCGCATCGCAACCAGCAAGTGAACGCATTTCTGAAGAGTTTGCAAGATGT
Source organism: Phytophthora sansomeana (assembly GCA_032158285.1). Lineage (NCBI taxonomy): Eukaryota > Oomycota > Peronosporomycetes > Peronosporales > Peronosporaceae > Phytophthora > Phytophthora sansomeana. The sequence continues at coordinate 191,301 of JAPDHH010000222.1, forward strand.
TAAAAGGCCTGATGGGTCGGTGAAAAATCAAAATGAAGACGATTTGGTTTACGCGCGGTGTGAGCTTCACAAAGTTCCGAGGCATTTTTTGTTGAATGACGAAGGTGGTGTTTCTGAAGCGAAACTATTGCTTGCCTCTAAATGGACGACAATGGTCTCAAACTGGTTCATTCCTGAATATGATGTCGAATTTGACAACTTGGACCAATTTTCTAGTGGGCAAGTTGGGTCCACCTATGCTGGAAAATGGAATCGAGCCCGAGTATTAGTGGAGAAAATGGGGACGGAATTTCAGACAAAGGCCTTCACTTGTTACGTGGAGACATGGTACGGGTTGCACCATCCTCACGTTATGAAATTGCTCGGAGCGTGTCATGTTAGACAGCCGTTTCTTGTGTGCGAGTATACGAACGAGCAGCTAGATCAGTATTTACTCTCACATCCAGACAAAGTGTGCGAAAAGTTGTATGAGGCTGCTCTGGGGCTTCGGTACCTTCATGAAAAGCACGTAGTTCACGGTAACCTGAATGATGCCAGCCTTGTCCTTGGCACAGATGGCTGCGTGAAGCTAACCAAACTTTGTTTGAGTATTTCGAATCCGCAAACGGATGAATTTGATAAAGAGCCTGAGTCAGAGAAAGATAGCGGTGTGCAAACGCACAGCGATTTCACGCAATGGCATGCCCCTGAGGTATTAGGCGGACAAAAAGTGACAGAATTATCAGATATCGAATCGTTTGGAAAATTCATCCTTCACGTAATTATGGTGACGGCTGCCGGAGAAACTACACATTTTGAGCAACAAATGCGTGATCTCGTCGCTCAAATGTGCTGTGCCGATCCACTTGGTCGTCCTTCGGCTTCGGAGGTTGTGCGAAAACTTGAAGTATTTACCGATGAATATCGACAGCGCGAGCTTCAATCAAGAGAACTGGATATAGTGCCGTTATGTTGGAGTACCTTTGGTGGATTTCGCATTTGCTCCGGCAACTCTATTGTCACAGTATCAAGCCTTCTTGCTGAGATCAGTGACAGTTGTATAGCAATGGCGGTGGCCCGTGATGTGTATGAACGACTTGTGGATATTTTCAGTCAGCTGAAATCCAAGTGGGGCAAGCCATCAAAACACGTCGTTGACCAGTTCGTTGGCATTCTTCAGGCCATTCATACAAGCTGTGAAAGTTGGCATCAGTCGGATTGCCAAGACCACATGTACACTGCTTCAGTCCACAGGAATCTCGACAGGTTCATGAACTCCACTCTCATGTCTCGATCAGACTCGCTACACCAGTGGGGTGGGCAGCTAGAGTTACCACCGATAGAGGAACATCATGTGGGCCAAATGGAGTTCGTTTCTTACGCTACCCTTCAAAGCGATCAAAAGGAGCATGGGAATGGTTGGGCGAATTCAAGCGATGGCCTTAGTGCAGGGTTGTCAAACAACGTTGAGGAGGACACTTCGAGTGCTGAATGCATTGTGCAATCTCTGACAGTATCGAATAATGAAGCCTGGTTCATTCCCGAGTACGAGATCGCTTTTGTCGATACCAACGTATTCAGTAGAGGCGGGTTTGGGCAGGTGTTTTACGGCACGTGGAGGCGAGCAAAGGTGGTAGTGAAAACGGTAAAACTAATGACCGAGAGACAACAGGCTGCGTTCCTCAATGAGGTGAAAATATGGCACAAACTGAGTCACCCACATGTGATTCAGTTGTTTGGTGCGTGCCATGTCCAACGACCTTTTTTCGTGTGAGAACGCAAAGGGTGGTCAATTGGACCAATATCTGAAGATTCATCCTGGTGAGGTGTGGAATAAACTGTATGAAGCTGCAATAGGGTTGCAGTATCTTCATGAGACGGGGGTGATTCATGGTGATCTAAAGTGTAATAACATTTTGATCGGGGCTGACGGGTTTGCGAAGCTGACTGATTTCGGGCTAAGTACAATTTCAGTAAATGGGTCCGTTGAAAGCTTCGTGCCAGGCTCGTCCGCAGCAATTCGATGGATAGCTCCTGAAGTTTTACGTGGAGACAAAGTGACATTCGCGTCCGACATCTACTCGTTTGGGATGTGTATTCTTGAAGCAACGAGTGGAGCGTATCCATGGGGCACGCTGGAAGATGAAAGCGTCGAGCACCATGTCCTGCGTCTACGAAGGATCCCAATGCGCCCGCTAAATTGCAGTGAAACCATGTATCGACAAGTTGAGCGAATGTGCGCGTTCGATTCCGACGATCGTAACTCGGCTGCAGATGTGGTTCGGAGGCTTGAAGTGTTTACACAATTATTCGTGGAATCCGAGAAGAGTACTGCAGCTTTAGCAAAACTTGATGAAATGCCAAGAGTTTGGATCAACGTGGGTGATGCTATCGTTGCAACACTATCAACTGCATCAAGTGTTTCAGATTTACTCGTCAACATTGAGGAAAAGTGCCAAGGATCAACAGTAATGGACACCATGAATCGAGAAGTGTACAACCGACTGGCAGTTGTGACTGAAAACCCAGCAGAGCACGCATACACAAGACGTTATTCAGAAATACGGCGATATTCTGCACTTCTTCAACAGTCAACTGGAAAAGATACGTGGCGATCATTTGTCAGGAGCGAGTTTCATTGCAACGACTCGTCTCGGAATCGATACGTCTCTTTCAGTGCACCGCGATGTGGACATGTTTGTGAGTATGGCACGTTTGTCCTTGTCCAAAAGCGATCGTGAATGGCGAAAACAGTGGGAACTCCATCGAAGAGAGCAGCAGCAGCAAGTATCCAAGAAATTGAAAAGCTTCCTCGCGCTTTTAGCGGACATGGAAGACGAAGAAAAGAAGAGCAATATTCTGCAATTGCTTCGCCGCGAACTGATGATGCGTCCTACGAGCTGTGCATTTGAGCATGGAATCATGGGCCTTACTTGGTATGCGGTAGCTACTTCACTGACCTCAGCAACGCCAGATTGGTTTATTCCCGAATACGAAGTCAGCAAATCTGAAATAATCGGCATGGGAGGCTTTGGCTCAGTCTTTCTTGGTGAATGGAAACACGTTCGAGTAGTGGTTAAAGCGGTTGGTCGTGATCACTTCCGTGAATTTGCCATCTCCAGTTTCAGTTCAAGTGCTAACGAGAATGCGTCGAGCTCAATTGATGATCCGCAGCGTCAACGCAATGATGACATGAAGAACTTTTTGAATGAAGTGCAAATCTGGTTTCAACTGCGCCATCCTCATGTGGTGCAGTTGTATGGCGCGTGCCATATTGATAAAATGTTTTTCGTGTGTGAGTACGCAGAGCACGGGACTCTAAATGACTATTTACGCAATCATCCAGATGAGGTATGGGAGAAGTTGTACGAGGCAGCGCTGGGTTTGAGATATCTGCATTCCAAAGAGGTGGTTCATTGCGATCTCAAAGGTGTCCATATCCTGATTGGCAGTGATTTTCGTGCAAAATTAACGGATTTCGGTTTGAGTGTCTTCGAGGGCAACTCGCCAATAATTGATCCGTCAACCATCGGTGCAATCCGCTGGAAAGCGCCAAAAGTGCTACGAGGTGAGAAACTATTGTTCGCTTCCGACATTTACTCATTTGGGATGTGCATCCTCGAGGCAAGGACGGGGGAGTTTCCGTGGGGAAAGTTGGATGATGTGGTTGTCAAGTATCACGTTCTTAGAAACAAAAGCCTCCCCAGGCGTCCTGAGAACTTGAGTGATGAAGAGTTCACTCTGGTACAGCGCATGTGCGTGTCCAACCCAGAAGAGAGAATCAGCATCAACGAGGTCGTCAACACACTGGACGCGTTACGACAGCGAGCCAACCACTAAATGTACCCATAATACCAAAAGCTAATCAGAATCTGAGTTTCCGAAATACAGAAAGCTGCGATCTTTTTGTCTGTCGTACTTAGTCGTGGGTATAGCCAGCCCAAGTGTTTTCCTTTTGTCTCAGCCTCATTCCTCAATTCGCCAGGTAGTGCGCAAGTGAGTCGAGAGTGTTGGTCCATGCAGTTCCGCCTATCAGCTCTCGTGGCGCTCGCGCTCTCGGCGTCCGCACAGGCCGCGTCTTCCCTGCTGCGCATCCCTCTCACGGCCACGACGCAGCAGCGCAGCGCCCAGCAGCTGCTGCAGTTCCACACGCAGTCCAGCGACGCCGTGACGCGCAACAACGTGCAAGTGGAGAGCGTCCTGAGCAGCCTGCGCGTTCTGCAGGACGACGACAAGCGGCTACGAGCGCAGGACGTGCTGCTCAACGCCCAGCAGCTGGAGGCCGAGGGCCACGTGCCGCTGGAGAACTTTATGGAGTTCCAGTTCTTCGGCCCCATAGCCATCGGCACGCCCCCGCAGGAGGTCCTCGTGTGCTTCGACACGGGCTCGAGCGACCTGTGGGTGCCCGGCAAGAAGTGCGACGCGTGCGCGGGACAGGACAGGTTCAACCACTCGCGGTCCAGCACGTACCACGAGAGCACGAGTCATCCGGCGTTCGCAGTGCAGTACGGGAGCGGCAAAGTGAGCGGCCATTTCGGACAGGACGTGGTGCATGTGGCGCAGTTTGAGGTGCAGGACACCACGGTGGGGATTGTGAGAACCGAGGAGGAGTCCATGGCCAGGATGAAGGCCGACGGACTGCTGGGCTTGGCGTTCGACGGACTCTCGACGTTCTCCCACCCGCCGCTCTTCTTCGCGCTGTTGGAGCAGTATCCGCAGCTGGACTCGGTCTTCGCCTTTTATCTGAGCCCAGACCCCAATACGAATGGGTCGGAGCTGCATCTCGGCGGCTACGACGAAGATTTCATGGGATCCATGCAGGCTTCGTGGCAGATGACGGATGTGCTGCCGCAATTTGGTCAATGGACGTTCTGGAGGATCCATCTGCACAGTGTCAACGTCGGCAAACACCGCAATGCCTGCGCAGATGGATGTGTGGCGTTCGTGGACTCGGGAACGTCGCTTATTGGCATCCCCGGGACGCTGTACTTGAATTTTCTGTATGAAGTGGCCACGTTCGCTCAGAACCAAGGCTGCTACTGTGGTTTTGTGCAGTACGGCTTCCAGTGCTTCCTTTGTGCACCGGAGGACTTCCCGCCGCTACGGATTGGCGTTGGAGGCCACCATTATTACGTCCTGGAAGGATCTGATTACACTCTTTGCGTTGGACTAACCTGTATCGTGTTGGTGCAACCGAGTGGCCAAGAGATGTGGGTGCTTGGCGATGTGTTCATGAAGAAGTTTTACTCGCTGTACGATGTGAAGAAAAAACAAATGGGATTCGCATGCCCCGCCAACTCCACGTTGTGCGGAGTGGAAGATATCGAGAAGCCTGCAGGAGAGGGCAACGATGACGATCTGGTGTCTTCGAAGCAGTCGTCGCCGTTCTTCGAGAACAGCTTCAACATGTACGATATGGATACTCATGCGGTGTTGGTGCTGTTCTTGTCGGGCCTTTCGCTCGTTGGCTCGGGCTTCATCGTATCTTCGTTTGTGCAGTACCCAATTTTGCGGAGCTTCCGCTCGTTCTCGCTCTTCTTCTGGCTGTCCGTGTGCACACTTGGCTACAACTTGACACTGTGGATTGCTGGAGTATGGAGAGCTCACCAGACTCACATTTTCTTCTGCGCTCTGCTGAAGAGCACTCAACAGTTCTTTGGTACCGCAATTTTGCTTTTCAGTGCTGCGGTTGGTCTGGAGCTTATTCGTGCTGTGCGCTGGACTCATTCAAGCACCGTGGAGTACAAGTTTGTGTATCATGTCGTGATTTGGTGCTCTGCAGCATTTACTGGGGCATTCTCTTTGCTCACTGGTGTTATTGGCTTCTTGCCGGACGGAGCTGGTCCATGCCGAGCATGCTTCGTGGGCCACAGCCCTGGTTGGGCTCGCGTCTTCCTGTTTTACCTGCCAGCGACGCTGACACTTACCTTCGCGGGTACCGCTGTGTACCTTGCGTACACCGGTTCTTCTGGACAGTCGTTGCCGCCTCAGGCAGATCGCGCACGTCGCAGTAGCGGTCAGCTTCTGTCGAGTTGTGTGGCTACGGTCGCTGCTCTCTTCCTTCCGACCCTTTTCGGCTGGCTGCAGGCGTTTGGCGCTGACTGGGTAACCTCCGGTTTCTTGCTGTACGTGTCGGAGCTGTGCTTCTACTCGCAAGGCTTGTTGAACGCGCTTTCATGGGCGTTCAACCCGTCGTACCGTGTCGCTCGATACCGTGGCGCAAATGCAACTGGAGGCGAGACCACGCGCCTTATGGGACCGAATTAATGAGCTGCGAAGTCGTCGCAGTGAGACCGTATATCAACGCATTAGCTGAGCTACTTCCAAAACAATACAGCCTGGTGTTTTCTGCTTATAACGCTCGGTTCAGTGTTCAATTGGTTGGGAACGCGTCAATAGCACCGTAGAAGTCCCAGAAGTCATCCCCGAGCAGCTCGAGATTGTCGTTTTCCAGCCAGCTAGCCTGTTGGCAAATCAAGTTGTCCTCCACGACGTAGTCAATGTGGTCCTTGTGACGAACAGGAAGGTGCCCGCAGCCTGGTCGATGCGTATCCTTAGGCGAGGTGCACTTGACAGGTTGCGCCGCAGCGACTTTAGCTTCTGCTTTCGGGTTTGGAGGAATGCGTTTGAGCGCACCCAACCTCGTCACGCTGTCTTGGCATACAAGATGATTCTGCACCACGTAGTCTCGGTGGTTTCCATGCTGAATGGACAAATGTCCGCAGGAGCGATTGTGACGCGAGTAGTCCAACAGCGACGACACCGGCGTTGCCAAGCAAGCTTTCTCAACAGCAGATTTGCTCTGCTCGACTGGGGTGGTTGCTGCATTGCTGCTCATACCGTTCATGCTGAGGTCACTTGTAGAATTGGAGGAGCCAAAGCTCACTGGCGCGGTTGCTGCATTGCTGCTCATACCGTTCATGCTGAGGTCACTTGTAGAATTGGAGGAGCCAAAGCTCACTGGCGCAACAGCAGAAGCCGATAGACTCAGTTGGGCAGCAGAAGCTGTAAGGTTAATAGCATCTCCGGCACTTCCAGCAGCGGTAGTAGTCGAGTTGGGTATCAAAGCATTTGAAGCAAGAATTGCTCTGTTGCCGCCTTGCGCCACGAACACCAGACTGTTTTCTGCAAGCGTTTGATCCATCGATGTAGCATTAGAGAGTGTTGAGTTCGTAGGCATCGTTTGAAGAATATTGATGGATGTCTCGCAGCTCGACGCACTTGGATTCGACCCCACTGCCGCCTTCAATTCCAGACTATTACTGTTCGGTGCCGCCGTAGCTGGAAACGCCGAGAGAAGCTGTTCCATCATACTATCGGGTCCGTTGAATATCGTTGATCCTGAAGAAGCCGTAGTGTCATCAGGAGGCGGAGGTCTCAGCTCGAGATGAGCCGGACAGCAACTCGAGGCCACAGATGTCGAAGGACGGTGTGCTGGGAACGCATCCAGCGTGAGCGGGCGAGTAAGATCCAACGTCTCCTGTGAGAGCAGGAACGCGTCCAACGAGGAAAGTGCAGCAAAGCACGCAGGTGGCGAGTGAATATGGTTTTCAGGACACTTGAGCTCGTAGCGCATCGGCCGAGGGGCATCCAAGCACGCAGCAGTTGCCGACATATTGCGTCGCCCGGTTGTGCAGGTGGTGGCAAGCGGCACGGGCGCCTTCATGACCGGTGGCTCTGGTAGCAGCACGTCAGTATTCAGAGCAGCGTCAGCGATCGAGTGGTTGGCAACAAAGGGCGCCGCGACATCGCTCGGGCAGTCACAGCTCTCATCACCCGAATCAATCTTCTTGGATGCTGACGTCGAGGCTCCAGCCTGACGCGGAGTCAGTTTACGTTTCTTGGTCTTGGCCTTTCCCGAGGCATCCGCCTGCTCTTCATGTAGTCGCTGGTGCTTGTGCAGATCAAATTTGCGTGCAAAACTGCGGTCGCATCCAGGATACTCACACGCGAAGGGCTTCCTGCCTCTACAAAATACAACAACAAGAAACACAGTAAGAACTCCCAAATCACCAAGACAAAAGACTTTGCAATGAGCATCGTACGTGTGCGTCCGCTCGTGACTAAGGAGATCCGAGCGACGCGCGAAGCACTTGCCGCAGTCCTCGTACTTGCACCGATAGGGCTTCTCGCCCGTGTGGACGCGGTAGTGCACCTCCATGTCAGCCTTGCGCAGGAAGCGCTTGCCGCAGAACTTGCACGCGAACTTCTTGTCGCCGTTGTGGATGTTGGCGTGGCGTTTGAGGTTGCCCTTGAGCTGGAACTCGCGTCCGCAGCCAGGGAACGTGCATCGAAATACCTTCTTCTTGTCCTGTGCAGCTGATGGAATGGAAGTGTCTGTGCTTTTAGGTGGGAGGAATGCACTGGAACTGAGACCGTCGCGGTCCGAGAGAGACAGCGCGTCTACTTTGGCACTAAGAGCGAGTGGAGGCATCTCCATGTACTGCAATTGCTGTCGCGTCTTCCTCTCGATGGCAGCGATTGTCGAATGAAATGCCAGTGGATCTCGAGGCGAATGCCCGCGAACCAGTGTCTGGTATGCTAAAGAAAAGAGCTCTTCGCACGGATTGGCAAGTGCGGCCGCCGTCGGACAAATGCTAATGGAGACTGAACCCTAGACTGCTCTTGAAGCGTATGGCGCACGGCGAAAGAGGGGATAGAGAGCATTTTTGGCGAATTTAAGAGCAGCGAGCCGACAGCGAGGTTTGAGAAAGCAGTCGTCGGACCAATGCTCGAGACGAACGCAGGCCATTCGCAGTGAATTTCACTACTGTAGACCGGAGAAATTGGTTCGAAGGACCATGCAACGGCATACCTTATTTTACAAACGTCAAGCGTTTCAACGAACTTGTTCGACATACTCCACAAATACCAATTGCGTTTGCTGTGAGACTAAGGCTGCATGACTGAGCCTTACATTCGCTTACAGATGCTACACTGTTGTTGCAAGGCTCAAACAATCGTAGCAAAAGGGGCTTTTGCAACACGTGCGGGGATGCCCAACACGCGTTTCGACACGACGTCCAAGCGGGGAGGCCATTCAAGCCGTTTGTCCGACGGCGGGCGGTAGATTCGCCCGCATTAATATTTATGATGACGAGCCCAAATCATTGAATCACTTTGGCGCCGAGCTACATCTCTAAACTGACCAAGCACGGAACCTGTTGAACACCATTTAGCAAAGGGCTGCCACGTTTGCCTAGAGTAGGCATCGCCCTTGGATGCGAGCTAGATCAATATCCCTACTTGTCACCCCCGCCAAAATTTAGTTCACAATGCAAGACTTTTCAGTCTATATGTATGTGTTGCGTGTGCGGGATACTCTCAGTTGGGATTGCTTGCTGTCACAACAACAAAATGCACTTCTGCTTGAGCGGGCAAGCTGTCGCTCCTCAACTTGAAGTCAAGCGGAAGCTCTCAAACGTGATTGAACTGCCCTGCCTTGACACCCGCCATCGGAAAACTGTGTCATTGCTGACACTATTGTTTTGACCTTCATCGACTCATGTAGATGCAATCTCTCGGCCAATGCAAGCACGCCATTAGCCTTCTACCCCTTGTTGGTTTTGGTTGCCATTTCAGCATGCCATTCAACTGTAACCGTGACGAAACTCTAATACAAAATAGAGCTAAGTGCAATCTTCCTCTACATCTACCCTCCACTGTATATCCATTGTTTCTCCACTCTTCACGCACTCACCTCAGCACCGCAAGCACTCTCTTGCAGCTCTCCACCTCGCGCGACCACCAGATTCGTCTACAGTCCGGTGCTCTTCAACCGTCTGGGTCACTCAACCGAATCCCTCACCTGTCACTATCAAAGGTTGCATCAGACCTTCATTCCCATTCCGCACTCAAATGCGCGCCAAGAAGTCGACGAGCGGCGCGCAGGCAGCGCCCACGCCGCAGTTTAACCTCCAGGAGCAGCTCGCATGGGCCGAGAAGGTAAGGGCCGTGTAGCGGACTCTCTGCGCTGTCGAATGGTGTCCTACTCGCTCTCTAACTGTGCGTATTGGCTCTGTAATGGCCCATTAATCGTCGGTACTAGGCGCCTACCAATACTCTGCAGCAATGCCTCAATTCCCACGTCATTGGGGCCTATTTGGACAGTCGCACGGCTCGTAAACAAGCGTAAGGGCCCTGCTGCGCCACTGCGGCGCTTTTTCACGGTGGTTTGGTGGCTCCGGAGACTAAATGAGCTTAAATTTGCGCGTTGTGGACCATTTTGCGGTATTTTGAGCAGAGCTGACGACGGAGCAGCTGAGAAGGAGAACTGTCTAGAGACAATACAAAGAGGACGAGATGCGCTGCAGAAGTTTCAGGCTTTGCGGGCGAAATCCAAGGCTTCTACGAAGCTCAAGGTGGTGCCGACGCCCAGGATCGCTCTGGGGACGATCCCAGTGATAAATACAGCGCCAGTTATGACACCAGTGGAGCAGGCGAGGGAGTATGGAGGTGGTGCGATGGGTAGAGGAGATACAGCGTCGTACACTGCTTCAGCGGGCTTTCAGTCGACAGCAGCGTCGACAGCAGCGTCAAGTGACGTTGTGGATCTTACGAGGACGGCAACGCCGTCACCACCTGTGAGTAGGGCTACCTCAGGATATCAGGAAAGGGGAAACAGGATGCAGGCGCAGTCTTCGGTGAAGCAGACGACGTACGCAGGATTGGATGATGAACCTGATAGTTTGTTCGACGACGTTGATGTGGACGCACTTGTTGCTAATCACCAGCGCGCGCAGAAACAGACAAAGTCTGCTGCCCCGCAGAGATCGCCGATGCTTTCAGATGAAAGCTTCGTCTCACCTCCGTCTACACAGACCAGCGTTTCTCAAGAAGCAGCGAGTGATGGGCTTGCCGACGAACTTCGCCAATCGATTAAACGGACACGAGAATATTTGCGTAAAGTTCGTGAAGAGTGTGACGATGCATCGCTCGAAGGAGAAGTGCCGGATTTCATGCAAAAGCGTCGATCCGAGTTGGAGCAGGAGCTGGAAGTGCTGAGTAAGCGATACAGAGAGTGCAAAGGCGCAGCGAAAGCGTCTCCATCGACCCGGAATGTGTCTCCTGCGCACACACCGCCTCGTCCGGTACAGACACCGCAATCATTTAGTAGCTTGGGCGACGCATCAAGTAATACCCCCATCTGCTCTTGCGGAATGTCAACTGTGGAGGCCCGAGTGCAGCATGGACCAAATGCTCAGCGCCTTTATTATCGGTGCAGTACTTGCGGATTTCATTCGTGGGTAGATGGCGCATCTGGCGCTGGTAGTGACCGCTTTTTGAACGGGGCGCAAACCCGTCAGCTTGTTGTGGAGCAACCGTGTGTTTCCAGTGATCCGAGTGTAAACTCAAAAATGCAACGTGCCAAGCGAGTACTCCGAGACGTTTTTGGACACAATGCATTTCGGCCGAACCAGGAGCGAACTGTCATGGAGGCATTTAGTGGGCGAGATGTTTTCGTACTGATGCCAACTGGCGGTGGTAAAAGCCTCTGTTTTCAACTGCCTGCTTGTATTGATGACGGCGTGAGCATCGTTATTTCGCCTTTGGTCTCACTCATCCAAGATCAAGTGCAACAACTGGAGGCTCTAGATGTTGGTGTTGCAAATCTGAATGGAGACCAAGACTACGCAACAGTGCAGAAACCTATTATCTCAGAGCTTTATTCCAACCAAGTCCGCATCAAAATGCTCTACGTGACACCCGAGAAAATTGCATCAAGCAATGCGCTCAACAATCTGTTTGAATCGCTCGAAAAGCGCGGTCTATTGGCTCGGTTCGTGATCGACGAAGCGCACTGCATTAGTCAATGGGGTCACGACTTCAGGAAAGACTATATGAATCTCGGCACATTGCGCTCAAAGTTTCCGTCGGTGCGTGTCGCCTTGGCATGCAGAGTATATCTTGTTGAACCAGGTCCTAACCTTTTATTTTACGTGCAGGTTCCAATCATGGCGTTGACCGCAACTGCAAACACACAAACGGAGGCAGATATCGTCAAGAATCTGAAGCTGAACAATCCGTTCGTTACGCGTTCAAGCTTTAACAGGTAAGCCTGAAAAACTTATAGTAAGGCGATCTACGTGCTCTTACCAATAACTTGGTATGTTAACGCAGACCAAACTTGACGTATGACGTGCGCAAAAAGACATCCAAGTTTATGAGCGAGATAGCAGACTACGTTCGGAAACACATCGACGACTCTGGAATTATTTACTGGTACGCATCCTTACTTCCCACATTATTTTGTGCTAGCTATTCACTTGTTAATACTGTTTGTGACCTCGGAGTAGCTTATCGAAAAAGGACTGCGAGCAGACAGCAGAAAAATTAATCAAGGCACTTGGGTTCGAAAACACTCGGAAAGCAAGTCAGATATCGTATTACCATGCTGGACTGGAGCCTGAGGACCGCGCTTATACACACCATGAATGGAGCAAAGGCAAAATCAAGCTTATTTGTGCCACTGTGGCGTTTGGAATGGGCATCAACAAACCTGATGTGCGCTACGTGATCCATCACACGATCCCTCAGTCCGTAACGCACTACTACCAAGTAAGTGTCGCTCCCATGACGCCCTGGCCGTATTATTGCTAATGAATGGTGCCTTTGCAGGAAGCCGGCCGAGCAGGAAGAGATGGTGATGTTGCAAACTGCATCCTCTATTATTCGTTTCCGGATCTGGTATGTCTGTCGACCAAACGTTTTGTTGTTGTTACGTATTCAGTGTATTGGGTCGCTAATTTATCTTTTATCCACATGAAATAGACTCGACGCCGAAAGCTCATTACGAAGGATCGAGAGAACATGCAACATCGCAACGTACACTTGCAGAACCTCCGACGCATGACAGAGTTCTGCGAGAATCAAGTGGAATGTCGCCGAACGTCTCTTCTGGAGTATTTTGGCGAACACTTTGCAAGCGAGCAATGCCATGGTACTTGCGATAACTGCAAAAACAAGGCCTTAGGGATCACGTTCGAGAAGTCAGATGTTACTGAGGACTGCGTTGCTTTGACCGAGATGAGTATGTTGCTACTTACTGTAGAGGCTGAAAGATCTTGTTGATCGTACTAATTGTGATGTTGCTCCCTTAGTCAAAAGTTTGCAAGAAGCCGGTGACCCTGCAACTGTCGTCCAGATCGCTCAAGTGTTTCTCGGCTTGGTTATTAAGGGCAGAGAATGGAAGCAAGATCAGTTCTCACAGCTTAGAGGGTTTGGCAAAGGCAAAGGACGGTACTCTCGCAGCGAGGTGGAGCGAATTCTGTATCACATGATTCTTCGACAATATCTGCGGGAAGTGGTAAGTCTAAGTGGCTTGGAATTGCTCCTTAGCCCCATCTGACCTACTATATATCTCGATGCTGTTCACAGGATCAAACCAATGCAAAGGGATTTACAACAACATTTTTATCTCTTGGAGTCAACGCAAACAGGCTTATGCGTGGCGAACGAGTTCGAATCGTCTGCAAGACGAAGTATCAGACACGTGTATCTGCCAGCGATGGTGCTCCACAGGAGAAAGCTAAAACTTCTAAGAAGAAGGCTCCGAAGAAAGCTGCAACAAGGAAAACCAAATCAACAGGGACGCGCAAAACTGGAAAGAATAACTCAAGCACAAATGATGTTGTTGAAGAACTGAGCGATGATTATGGCAACAACGAAGTGGAAGTGGTTGCACGACCCGTTGCAACAACCGAGTACCCACTTATTCCAGAGACCAAGTCTTCTAGAAGGTACATGCTGCATGCCTTGCTCTTATTCACTCATAATTGCAATGAACTGATCTCTTTTATCCTTGACAACAGAATCCCTGAAGATCACGTTGAAGCCCTTGCTCAGCTTATGAAAGATTGGCGTGCTAGTGTGTGCGACACCCACAACCTCATGCCGTACCACATTCTTCCCACTGCTGGTATTGCTGCAATTGCAAATGCCGTCCCAATTTCAAAGGCGGAGCTGTTGGAGGTTGACGGCGTTGGCCGTATTCGTGTGAAGAAGTATGGTGACCCGATCATTGCCATCGTTCAATCATACCTCGCCAAGGTAACAATAATTCCTGCGTAAGCTTTTCTACTGCTTGTTGTTGATTAACCAGATCCGAATTCTTGCCGCAGCACAACCTGACTCCAACCCCCGCACCAACTGCGCACTCAACCAGTGCACTGGACAGCCTGGACGCATTGGACTCCGCTCCAGATGTCGTCGAGGTCCTCCCAGCACCCAAGTCATCTCCATTTTTCGAGGGCAACAGCACGCGTAAAATCACACTGACGTCTACAAAACCGATCGCTAGCGCTTCTCGTGCTTCAGTCGACGATAGTCTTGACGATATCGATTGGGGCGAAGTGGACGAGTCATTGCTGAACCAGAAAAGCTCAAGTGCTGTCGTCTCCGGCCGCAAGCGGTCGTTAGACGTTTTGGGCACCACCGCTGTGGATACGAAGAAGCGAAGCTACTAATCGGGGCCAACCTGCTGGCTTGCGACTTTCATCAAACACCATCTCTACCCGCACGCGTAAAATGAATCATTATTTAGTTTCACCAGTTTCTCTAAGTCTGGTTGCGTTCCTCATCGGTGCGTCTGCCTTAAAGGATGATATTGTCGATAAGGCGGCACTGCCCCAGCTTCACAGCGACGGAAATGATGGCTCCCTCGGCTGTATCGACCTCCGACACCTCCTGCATGGTCTCCTTCGACCCAATCGACACATAGTCGATGGCTGTCACAAGGGGTTCGCGTTCGTATTCGTCACGAACGACATCCCGCAGCGCCGCAGCATCCACCGTCGTCTTACCGCTCTCCTTCGTTTTCTGGAAAATACTCTGGGCATGCGCAAGACCTCGGTGCAACACACACGCAGCCTCCCGCTCCACTGGTGACAAGTACTGGTTGCGTGTCGAGAGCGCGAGACCGTCCGCTTCCCGCACAATGGGCACCACATTGATCTCCACGGGGATGTTCATGTCCGAGACCATGCGTTTAATCAGCACCACCTGAGCTGCATCCTTCTGTCCGAAGAAGGCGTAGGTGGGCTGCACAATGTTGAAAAGCTTGGAGACGACCGTCGCGACGCCGCGGAAGTGGCCCTTACGGCACTGACCCTCCACGAGATCATCGAAACCTTCCGGGTCCACGTAGCAGCGATGGTGGGGCGAGTACATCTCGTCCGCAGACGGGAAAAACACGAGGTCCACGCCCTGTTTCTCCAAAAGTGCCACATCCTTCTCGAACGTGCGTGGGTACTTGGAATAGTCCTCATTGGGGCCGAACTGCGCCGGGTTGACGAAGATGCTGGCCGCTACAAAGTCGCACGAGTCTCTGGCCTGCTTGACCAACGACAAGTGACCGTCATGGAGCCCCTGCAGAGTAATTGTATCCATATAAACGTTAGCATAGGATAATTATAGTGGATTTTTGTATCGACGACGCACTCCCATCGTGGGCACGAGCCCCAGAGTCGCGGTCGGGGGCAGCGCGCGACGCGCCTGGCGGAAGGCGGCGACGGACTCGAGGATCTGCATCTTTCCTGTGCTGCTGGAGGCGAAGCTGCGACTGGCGAGTGGGCGAGACCCTAGCAAGCGAGTGGAGAGCATGGGGACGACTGATGCTGTGGATTATCCAACAAAGATCCCGGCGGCTATTCCGAAAGAGCCGCAGAGACTTTCGGTTAGAGCCGCAAATCGGGATCGATCTTGGAAAGTGAAGTCGTCGTCCAATTGTAACTCGAGCGCCCGCCTTCTGTCCAAGCGAGAGATCTTGCGAGTCTCAATTGCAGAATTGCAGTGGAGACTGCAACTTGGTCGTGAGCTTTTGCGAGTTGGGCTTCCAACGTCCAGACGGTTGTGGTGCCATGTGGTCGCAGGCGTATCCCCCAAACACAAAGCCAGAGAGGACACCTCGAAATGCTGCCATCCCCACCAGAACGCATTTTCGAGTCAAGGTTTGACTCACTGCTGTACACGCCCGTGCCACTGTGGCCTCGACCTTTCTGATCGGGGCTGCGAACGACTGGAGCAGGCGGCCCTCAAGCTCCGAGTTCTGCGGACGTTCGGCTCGGCCGACCGGAAATCGCGTGTCCGGACGTCTAAAAGCGGCTCGAGTCCGCACGGAAACCAAAGTTCCACGTACACAGCGCGCTCCTCCGCCTGTACGAACCTGCTGCAGGCCATGGGTTCGCTGGAAAACGAACCCATGCAACTCACGCTCCGTCGTCTCCCCGTCCAAAGTCGCAACGCAATGAAAGCGCATCTGAGACGCCCGTCCACTTGACGACAATGTGGTGTGGAGCACACGACGGACGGTACCTCCCGTCGCCTTCATTGCCGCTCTCTGCGCCGTCTGTAGCAGCGCCGAGGCGCCCGGAACAATCCCGGCCGTAGTATCGGATTCGCAGCCTCCCCCCGCCCCCGTCGGCGTCGCTATGGCCTCCGCTGCGGCCCGCGACAAACGCATCAAAGTGTGCGTCCGCCTCCGCCCCTTCACTCGGACCGAGAAGCTCAAGGCTGGCGGCAAAGCGGCCTGGACCTGGTACGATTATCCCGGAATCTTGTTTGTGTGTGGCGTTTTATAGTCCATTGACACCAAGGTGGGGGTACGAAAATCCAGGCACGAGAACACTATTTATCAGCAGATTTTCCCGGCGCAGATCCCGACGCGAGTCGGGAATAGCGACGGAGAGGAGAAGAAACGCAGTGGCGGATCCACCGTCTCCTCGAGCTCCTCGGCCTTGAGGGATTCAGCGTCCGCGTTGCCGTCGTCGTACACTTTTGACTATTTGTACCCCCCTGCGACGCAAACCCAAACGGTGTACGACGAGACCGTCAAGGTACTTTTGTGTGATTTTGTAGTGCCGCACAAATAGCTCTCCTAGGTGTCATGGGCATTAGGGACTCGCTCATTTGGCTGCTTTTGTCGTGCATGGATGCGGGCATCCCACCTTCAAACTTTACCACGCGCTTTATCGGGATATTTTTGTCCTGTAAAAACTAACTTGGATTTTATCTCTTTTTGTGATGATTAGGAT
Organism: Phytophthora sansomeana; assembly: GCA_032158285.1. NCBI lineage: Eukaryota > Oomycota > Peronosporomycetes > Peronosporales > Peronosporaceae > Phytophthora > Phytophthora sansomeana. The sequence continues at coordinate 208,310 of JAPDHH010000222.1, forward strand.
GCAATTATGGCGGCCATGGACGGATACCACTCGTCCGTGTTCCTCTACGGCCAAACGGGCACGGGCAAGACGTACACCATGCAGGTTGGTGGAAAGTTGCCTTTTTTGGTAATCGACAGTGAACCGACTCTTTGTGCTGACTACTTGCCTTTTTCGATCGTAATAGGGCGGTCGAGGAGATCCCGGTATTATTCAGCTAGGCGTACAGGACATCTTTGACCACATTGCACGGCACTCGAGCATGGAGTATTTGTTGCGTTTTTCGTATTTGGAGATCTACAACGAGCGGATCCACGATCTGCTGGCTGCCGGGGCGAAATCGGACATCAAAATCTATGATGTGCACAACCGAGGAGCTGCAGGGGCGGGGAATGCCCGCGATGGCTTCGTTACGAAAGACGTCGTGATCAAAGGCTTGCGGGAGGAGATTGTGCTGTCCACTGAGCACGTGCTTTCGCTGGTGGAGGTGGGGAATCTGCACCGTCACATGGCCATGACCGAGTCGAACGACCAATCTTCCAGGTCTCACGTCGTATTCCGAATGGTAAATGGATCTCGTTTTTGTTTTTGCCTGTCGAGTCCGTGCTGCGTGGACAGTCTCGTCAGACAGGGGGCGTTTTCGACGCTGCTACACAGTGGCACGGAGCTTTTGAACTGACTCACTTACTCACATGTTTCTGTCTGCGTGAAGGTGATCGAGAGTCAAGCGAAACGGAGCTCTAGAGACCGCGGAGAAGTGACGCCAGTGCGTTCGGCGACACTCAACATTATCGATCTCGCTGGCTCTGAGAGCGTTCGGCTAGCGAATACAACAGGACAGGCTTTAGAGGAAGGCAAGTTCATCAACCGGAGCTTGCTCACGTTGGGACACATCATCTGGAAGCTCAGTCGCGACCGCCACAGGAAAGGACCAGGAGGCGTTAGGACTCCGACGACGCCACATTTGCCGTACCGCAATTCCAAACTCACGCGGATTTTACAGCCATCGTTAGGGGGACAGGCGCAGATTGCGATTGTCTGTACAGCTTCACCATCAGTCGAGTGCTTAGCGGAGACCCACAACACGTTGAAGTTTGCCAGTCGAGCGAGACGAGTACGCAATCGGGTGGTTGTAAACGAAGGTTTGGGCGATTCGGCGCTGCTGAAGAAGTACCGGGCTCGCATTCACGAATTAGAAGAGCAACTGGAACATCTCCAACTGCGTCGAAGGCCAAGAGGACCTGCACAGATGAATACGTCCGCCAAGTCGACAATTGATGAGCGCCAGATGGAGCTCAAGTTTGCTATCAACAACATCAATAGGGTGATTTTGAACTCGTCGCAAGGGCAGGAGCGTCCCGATGATGAAGAGCTCGCATCGATAGATGAAGATACGTTTCCTGCCATGGCTACGCCCCCGGAACCATGGGAAGCACACCCGGCTCCGTCAGTTCAAACAACGCGACGTGGTGATTCCACTGCCTTAGCTCAACCTCAGCGAAAACCAACACCGAGACAACTTGCAGCTCGACAGCAAGCGGAGATGGAGCTTCAAGCTCCTCAAACCCAGTCCAGAGCAGCAACACGGCCACTCCTGCGGCGTGAGCCGGTTCACAGTACTAGCAGCGTCAGTATCGCCCAACCAGAACCCGAAGAAAAGGAGGAGGAAGACAAGGACGACGACCACGCGCGTCCACGGCTCGTCCATTCCGGAAGCTCCGCCAACACATCAAACAAGACGTTGATCGGCAGTGGCGGGAGTGCAAGTACCAAGACGCTTCCGTTGTCGACATCATCGTCTCGCCATTTGACGGACGTCGACGACGATCTTGCTGAGACGAAAGAGGAGTATGATGGAGACGAAGAGGATGAACCGGAGAACGAGGAAGATGCACACAACACCCCAATCAACCCAGAAGGTCTACAGGAAGCTCCTGTTGCCCCGACACCGGCGGAACCGGCGCCACCATTAGCTTCATCCAGTAGTGCTCGACCCTCTCTCACCACAATGCTCAAGAGCAAGTATCTGGACGAGTTGTCCAAAATGGACCAGCGAATCGGCAGGTGGCAGCGCACAGAGGAGAGCGAGCTGTACAAACAGAAGGAGCTTCTGCGTGAATTTGTGCGCGGTCTGGAGATCGCTCAAGCGGAGCAGGAGACGCGAATGAGCAAGATTCGTGAACTGGAGGTGGAAAATCGTCGACTGCGCTTGGCAGTGGCCTCCCGCGAGAACGAGTTATCGCAGCTGAAGGAAGAGACGAATTTGCAGACACGCGCCCCGGAATCCTCTTAGACGGATGAGGTACGATTGTAGTTTTGACAGGTATAATTTTCGTGCCCTTGAAGAGGGAGGACACATGCGGCCAAGCAATATTAGAGGGGGACAAGGAACTACTACAAGCAAACGGGATATAGATTGTATAAGGATGACAAGGTGTATCCAATAGATGTCATCAACAAGCTGAAATACTTTTAGTTCTTGAACTATTCGTCGTGTATAAACTGTAGACATCATGACTAACTCATCGTAAGGCGTCGAGGGCATTGACAACCTCCTTCGTCTCCATCCTTGCACTAGGGTCATACGTGCACATCCGTTTTACCAACTTATACGCTTTTTCACTGCAATTTGGAGGGCGCTGAGGGATCGATCCATGCTTGACATGATATTTGACTGCCAAATCATCCAGCATTCCCCAAGGAAACTTACCACTGACCGCTTCAAGGATGCACATACCGAACGAGTACACATCCGAAGCGAATGTTGCCTTTTTCACCTCGAAGCACCTCAGGAGCTTTCCAACGAACTGCACCGACATTTGCGTTGTCACCGCCATGCTCTTCGGACTCGGGTTCTTCACTTTCAAAGGTGTTGGCTACCAGCCTACTAAGTCCAAAGTCTGTTAGCTTAGCTCGACCATCGTTACCGATGAGAATATTGTTGCATTTGAGGTCACTGTGTACGACTCGCTTGACGTGCAGGTATCGAAGTCCCAGAGCGGCTTCGTAGAGTTTATCCCAAATTTTATCAGGGTGAAGGCGCAGATAATCATCCAGTTGTCCACCTCCTGCGTATTCGCACAAGAAGAAGGGGTTGTCGACATGGCAGGCTCCAAACATCTGAACGACGTCGGGATGATACAATTTGTGCCAGATTTCGACTTCGTTCAGAAACGCAGCTTGGTCGTTGTCGTTTTGCAATTCCACTTTCTTGACCACGACTCGAGATCGTTTCCACTTGCCGTGATACACTTTCCCAAAAGCACCATGGCTGAACTCGTCAAAGCGGTCAAAATCGACCTCGTACGCTGGTATGAACCACGGGGCGTTCTCCAGATTAGGGAACAGGTCCTTTATGGAGGTGATGCGTGCTTTGTCAGTTGTATTGCTCGCGTCGTAGCTTGCCAACAAGTTACTCAACTCATAGCTTACACACCGGGAAGTTTGCTTTTGGTCGTTTGTTGCCCCTCCACTTTCCAGAAGATCAGATAAATTTTCGATCGTACTAAGTGCTTCTTCTTGTTGCAGTGTTCGATGGAGTTCCCAGCGTGCTTGCCAAGACTTGGATAGTTTTGATCCCGGCAACGCAGCAGATTCAATGAATACGTCCAAAGTTTTGTGTACTGAGAAAATAGCATCTGCTAGTTGACGAGAAGCACCAATGCTAGTAACCTCAGTCAACACCTCCGAGTGCATTCTTTCAAGCGCGTGATGGAGCTGACGCACGATGTCAGCGAATTGGCGTACTACGGCCTTTACAGAAAAAGCGTTCATACTTTTCAGCTCTTCAAAAACGTGAACCAACCGGTCATATACGTCTCGGTTCATTTCGTTCGTTGTCGTTGATAACTTACACATGTCGTCAACGTTTGCAAGAAGCCCCCACACGGATGTTTCATCGTCCTGAATGGTTCGGGATAAGGAATCGGAGGAGAGTTTTTCCTTTTCAGAGTTGGAGCCATACTGAAGAGTATTCTCATGCGTGAATGCTTCCAATTCACGCACCACGTCTGAGGCTGAAGGGTCGATCGTGGGGATTATAGCTGCACATTCGACAAACAAGGTCCCATTGGATCGAGTTCATCTCGGCTGGTTTGTTTGGCAGCTTTCCAGACAAAATCATCGTATCTCGAGACATTGTGGGGTGGCTTACCGCTGTTATACCACGCGCTTTACCATTCGCAACCCACGGGTTCCACGATGTTGTCACAGCTTGAATAATACTCAACCCAAACGCGTACACGTCAGATTGGAATGAATGTGGTAGTCCGGAAACTACCTCAGGAGCATTAAATCCGAGTTGTGACCCCTGCATTTCTCCATCGCGACTGAGATTTCGTAGTTTAGCGACCCCATTTTCAGCGACGACGATACTGTCACAACTGAAATGGCAATGCACAATGCCATGGTCGTGCAAATACTGCAGACCCAAAGCGGCCTCGAATATTTTACTCCAGAGTTCTGCACTCGTCAAACGCTGCTCAGCTTTTTCAAGGTATTCGAACAGAGAACCTTGGATAGCTCGCTCGAAAACAAAGCAGGGATCTTCCACACCATCACCATAGCAGACACCAAAGAGCTTTACAACATGAGGGTGGTTTAATTGTGCCCATCGACCAAGCTCTTCGACGAAATTGGTGGACCAACTCTTTTTCAACTTGACTTCAATTGGGGAGCCAAGCCACAATCCACTGCCCTTGTCTTCAAATTCTGGCGCCTCGAAAGAAATATCTGTCGGATTGAGAAAGTATTCTGTTGGGGTAGTAGCCAGCATTTCCACAGAATTATTAACCGAGATGTCGTGGAGTGAAGCAAATTCTTTCAGAATTTGGACCACGTTGAGGTGTCCGCGTTCTAGTGCGAGACTTAACGCAGTCGTCCCAGCAATTGTTTTGATTCTCAGCTGAGCTTCATGAGCCAACAGCAGATTTACAACTTCTTCATGACCTGCTTCAGCAGCACAATGCAGTGGTGTCCACTGTCGTTTATCACGGGAATTGAGATCCGCATTGCGTTCCAGAAGTGCTTCCACAATGTCGACATGGCCACCTTCAGCAGCGTAATGCAACGGAGAACGTCCGGCCAAGTCGATATCTCCAATCGTACCCCCTGCGTTCAATGCTTGATGCAAAATCTCGACTAGTCCTTGCCGACACGCTTCAATAACCGATGTTGTTCCGAAGCCATCCGCTTGGGTAATGCTTAGTCCTCGTTCTAGAAGAAGCTGCATAGCGTTTGCTGCTCCACCTTTCGCAGCTTCATGAAGAGCTGTGCGTCCATTTCGAAGTGAGACGCAAACATCAACGCCAAGTGTTTCACGCAGACGCTCAATGATACCAGTTTGGTCTGCGACAGCAGCGAACAGCAGAATTTCCCACAGATCTAGTTGTGAAGTTTCAGTCTTGTTGGAGGCTTCGATCATCCACTTGGCGAGTTTATAGTCACGCCATTCCATCGCGTAGTAAAGTGCACTATGCCCAAGGCCGTCAACAGAAAGCGCACAAACGCCATTTTCCACCAAGAACCTCGCAATATTTTCATGTCCGTACGTGACAGCCACATGCAGCGGCGTTTTTCCAGTACTATCGATGCAGTCGACTGCCACTCCTTTCTTCACAAGTCGTAGCACCAACCGAAGCAATCCACCTCGAGCTGCATAATGAAGAACTGTCCAGCCTTTGGCGTCCTTTGCATTAGCTTGGGCACCAGTTTTCAACAAATACTTTGCTACAGATAATTCTCCTCTGCCAGCAGCCAAGTGGAGAGCTGTGCAGCCTGTCGAGTCCTTTTCGTCCAACTTCACTCCTTGGTCCACAAGCCACTTTACCATTGAGAGATGCCCCATCTCGCATGCCCAGTGAAAAGTAGTTTTACCTTGACTATCTTTCTTGTCCACTTTTGCACCTTTACGTACCAGCCACTTTAATACACGATGATACCCTCCTTGAGCAGCCGAACCCGCAGGCAGCATCCCCCAAAAGGATTGAGTGTTAACGAGATCTCTTGATCGAATACCCGCCACCTTCTTCCCCACTCTACGAAACACTTTGAGTTCGTGCAGATCTCCATTACTTGCTGATGACACAATGCGAGTCACAATTTCCTCTTGATCTCTTCCAGATCGGATGAAAACACGTTTTGCGAGAGCAATGGAAGTGTAACAAGCTTCTGTAAACGAAAACTCGATGGAGTAGTCGATGAAGTCGTCGATCCGTCGAACAATTTGTTTCTCAGCTTGCAGCTTTGAAATTTCTCGACACACAACGGCGACACAAGTCAACGGGGGTAAATCCATGTTGTCATTTTGGTTTGTAGCGTTCATCGTGGTGAATTCGGTTGTGGCTCCTTCCTCTGTGGAGTTTGCTGGAAGAGAAGCCAGAAAGGGTAGCTCCTTTCTGGCCATGTATCCTAGCTTGAACCCAGAAGCAATTAGGCGGATAACTGAACTGGTTGATGCTGCCAAGCGTCTTCAACCTCACATGGAGACTTTGTGACTTGTCCACATAGACCAAAGTCCGTCAATTTTGAGCGACCATCGTTCCCAATGAGAATTTTGCTGCACTTTGAATCCCCACGTACAATGCACATGACATTATTGTAAGAAATGATCTTCTAACGAGTTCGAAGACAAAGTTCCTACCTACGCCCATTTACGTCGTTGGCAGGCTAGCCACCACTGAAGTGATGGGGTCTGTCAATGCGGAAGACCAGGCCGCTGTTGAGTTTATCTACTTTCAGGTGCGAGCCCATCGATCCAATGTTGTAGATCGCCGCTGGCATGTTGCAGGGCTGGTTGCAAACGCCGGTCTAACCGAGTGATTTGAGTAACTGGAGTTTGTCGACTGCGTTTGTCATCCATGGCTATATTGGCCAATGCGTCGGCAGTTTTGTTGAAACCTCGAAGATGATGAGTCCAGGATCGCCGTTGGTAAAGAGGTCGGAGATGGGCAGCCTTTGGCGGGCGGCGTTGCTCTTGCTGTCGTATGATTAGTTGGTTGTCTCCGGCCACATGAAGCGGGCGCAATTCATGTGACCGTAAGGCGTACGTGAGTCCGTTCAGGAGACCTCGGTATTCTGCCTGATTGTTGGTAGTAGTAGACGCCGCGTATGACGTGCTAGATATCCAGACCACCTCGTACGACCCATAGCATGGGACTTTGACGATGAGAGCACCGCTTCCGCCAGGCCCTGGGTTTCCACGAGATCCTCCATCGAAGAATAAAACAAAGCGAGATGTGGTGCTCTCTGGTCTCCTGGCGATAGGTTGCCAAGGACCATTGAGCGATCCCACTGCCACTTGAACTGCGTCTAGACATGCTTTTGGCCTCGATAGGCTGCAGTAACGTTACAATATGCGTCCCGAAGCCGTTCTTGCAAGCTAAGTACATGTAAGTTATACGAGGAAGCACTAGGTCTGCTCGTGCTGCTTCGTACAACTTATCAAAGACTAAGTACTTGTCAAGTTGTCCCTTTCCCGTGAATTCGCAGACGAAAAGGGCTCTCCGATATGACAAGAACTAAACAACTGCAAGACATCGACGAACTGGACAAAATTGCGATCAACGTTGAAGCTTTACAGCTTCACTGACATTGAAAGAATCGGATGACAGATTTCGGTTGCAGATTTTTCTATCTCATTAAACTCTCAAGCCTTGAACGAGGTATGAGAGTTTTCAGTTCGTTGACAACTTGATAAATGTCCACTCTTTCGCTTGGAGTAAAGCGGCACATCTGTTGTACCAGGTCGTACACTTGTTCGCTGCAGTTTTCAGGACGTCTTGGAATACGCTGCTCCTTCAGAACGTAATACTTGACTGCAATGTCCTCTAACAAACCCCACGGAAATGCCCCACTGAGAGCCTCGAGAACGCACATTCCAAAACGAATAAATGTCGGAAGCGAACGATGACTTTTCACCCTGCAAAACCTCCGGAGCTTTCCAGCGGATTGCACCGATTTTGGGTTTCTCTTTGCTTTGCTCCTCAGCCTCGGGCTCTTTGGTCTCTGATGGCATTTCAGGTTCTAATGTCAGCCAGTTTTACTCGACCGTCGCTTCCGATGAGAATGTTGTTGCACTTTAAGTCTCCATGCACGACGCGGTTCACGTGAAGATATCGTAGTCCTAGTGCTGCTTCATACAACTTTTCAATCGCTTCGCTCGGATGTTTTTTCAAGTAGCAGTCGAGTTGGCCGCCTCCCGCACACTCACACACGAAGAACGGCTGACCGATATGGCAAGCTCCAAACAATTGTACGATGTGCGGATGATACAACAAGTGCCAGATCTCTACCTCATTCAGAAACGCTGCTTCATGCTCCTCATTCTTGAGTTTCAGCTTCTTGACCACAACTCGGGATCGTTTCCACTTCCCGAGATACACTTTACCAAAAGCGCCTCGGCTGAACTCGTCGAACTTGTCAAACTCAACCTCATACGCTGGCATAAACCAGCTAGTATTTTTCTGTGGGGCGATTGAGGTTATCGCTGACTTGGCCCTTGCAAACTCCCGTGTCTTGCTTGCTACATAGCACGTGGGGTGTTTACTCAGCTCAAACCGCAAATAAGCTAAGGCGATTTCTCGTTGTTTTCATCTTTGATCTCATCCATCAGTCCTGGTAATTCTCCAGCTTCTCTAGCATCTCATGTTGCTGTTTCTTTCATTGGCGGCCCCAAATCTCTCGCCACTGGTGAAGTTGGGACAACCGAGACAAATTGGCTCTTTCAATGAACAAATCCAGGTTGCCATGAATTGAGAAGGTGTTGTCAGCTCCCTGTCGGCTTTCGGCTAAACGTACAGCGGACGCTGTTCCAATGGTACGCACGTTTTGGAGCTTTCTACTGAAGTGGCAGAGAATATCTACGTAGTGCTGGACGAGATCTCTTGTGGGCTCGTCTTGACGAGTTTTCAACTGGTGGAAGACGTCTGCCAACCGGGAAAACACGTCGCGGTACATCATATCCATCGGACTCGAGTTGCCACACAATATCTCGATGTCTTCAAAAACATTTGATATGGTTCGCAGTGATGTTTCATCGACGACGAAATCGCCTAGATTGGCCCAAGTGATGGGAGCTGCATTGAGCTCGGAAAGACCCAACGTGATTTCATGTAACACTTTGAAATCAGTGGTGAAAGTTTCCATTTCACGAACCACATCCGATGCTGAAATGCGATCTCGAGGATTGTACGAACACATTCTTTTGACTAGCTGCCATTGAGCGTCTGTCATATCGACAGGCTTGTCTGGGGTGCCACCAGATAAAATATGAGAAGTCAAGTTTTGAAACACTGAGTCTCCGTTGCAAATGGAGTGGATCGATAGCCAACAACTCTCTTGATGGCCTCCACAATGGTGATTCCAAAAGCATACACATCCGACTCAAAGGTAGCAGAGAATTTATCTAAAATCTCTGGTGCTGTCCAAGGAAGACGATATTCAGCTGTCGTGTTTTCTCTTCCTAGGTTTCGTAGTTTAGCAGATCCACTCCCAGAGATCACGATACTATCGCAACTCAGCTCACCATGGACAATATTCCGGTCATGCAAATACTGCAGACCCAAAGAAGCTTCGTACAATTTGTCCCACAACTTGGATCGCGCAGATGGATTCATCGGGTCTCCGAGAAATTTCCAACAGTAATCCCTTAGTAGCACGCTCGTACACAAACATTGGGATATGGCCATCGCTGTTGTAGCAGAAACAATAAAGCTTAACGAGATGAGGATGATTGAGTTTCGACCACCGATCAAGCTCTTCGAAGAAATTCGTCGACTGGTTTTCGTCTTTGAACTTGACTTCAGTGGGGGAGTCGACCCACATTCCCACACGTTTACCATTGATGTTTTCCAAGTGGATATCTGTAGAATTGAGAGCATACGCGCTGTAGTTAAATAGTGCCACAGTTCCTGAAGTCTTCGAGGGCGTAGAAGCAAACGCTAATTCGGCTTGCTTCACGAGATAGTCGGTCACAGAAGAACGACCTTTTTCCATTGCGATCACTAACGCCGTCTTGCCTGAAATCGTCTCGGCATTCACTGCAGCACCTTTGCTAACAAGCATTTCAACGACACTCAGTCGGCCTGAAGCAGCAGCACAATGCAGTGGAGTCCAGCCACGTCTATCTTGTAAGTTTATATCTGCCCCGTACACCAACAAATCATCAACGATATCTACGAACCCGGAGTCTGCTGCACAATGCAACGCGGTTCGACCTGCTAGATTTGATGCATTCGTGTTAACACCTGCATCCAAGAAACAGCGGAGAACGTCCAGGTGTCGGCGCCGACAAGCCTCAATGCAAGGCGAAATACCGAACGTGTCCACTTGATGAGGATTCACTTCGTGTCCAAGCAGATATTGTACTGCCTTCAATTCGCCACTTGCCGCTGCACTGTGTAGTGGGGTTCGACCTTGTGTGTTGGGGATGCAAATAATGCTCCAGTATTGTTCATACAGCAACTTCAAAATGTCATCTTGGTCTCCTTCTGCAGCTGCAAACAGCACTCACCACAGTTCACACTGCTGCCACTTTTCAACGTCCGAGTATTTCGTCAGGAAAAACTCGACAACATGAAATCGACGTCCTATGGTTGCGTAGAACAGAGGTTTGTGACCGCTTTCATTGACCATGTGAGGGTCAAGGCCTCGGTCAACGAAAAACTGCACCACGGAGAGATATCCGTTCATTGCGGCGTCGCACAAAGCAGTTTAGCTGCCGTTCCCAGTCGCGGATGAAGGCAGTGATGATACAAAGTCAAGATGGTCTCCTCTTACAGCAGCACCAGAATCTGCAAGCCACTGCACCACCTCAATGTGTCCGCCACCAGCAGCGAAATGTAACGCGGTCTGACCATGTCGTGCTCTCTGGTTTATCCTAGCACCTTTGCTAACTAGGCACTGCACTACTGAGAGATGACCCCTACCAGCAGCCAAGTGAAGTGCTGTAAGTTGTTCATAATCTTTCGCGTCAATGTCAAACGAGTGGAGAAGATGTTTCACAAGGTACTCCACCACCAACTCGTGTCCATTTTCCGCCGCCAAATGCATCGGAGTCCGATCGATCCGATCTTTCAAATTCACTGCAGCTCCATGCTCCACTGCCACTTGATCATTTGCAAATGTCCGTTCTCCGCTGCTAAATGAACTGCATTTCGTCCTCTTCGATTGATTTCGTTCACAAAAGAACCTTTCTCTACAATCCACTGCACCACCACCAATTGGCCGCCACCAGCATCGCAGTCTGGCCATCAGCATCTTGTGTAGCAACACGCGCTCCTTTGTCAATTAGCCACTTTACCACTTCCAAGTGCACAAACTGAGCTGCTTCATGTAGAGCTGTGGTTTTGCTAGAATTTCGGTAGTTTACCAGATTCTGCACTCGCGTTCTCGAAATTTGGTTCTCCACTTCACTCAACCACTTGAGAATGTCCAAATTCCCTTGTTTCGCAGCGACACAAAGTCCATCAACAACTTTTTCAACGTTCCATCCTGTTCGAGCTAAAACTCGCTGCACCAACCCAAGTGACGAATTCTCACAAGCCTGAGGAAGAGAAAACGCAACCGAAGAATCGACAAACGACTGAATAGTTTCAACTACGCGCAGATCTCTGGATAATTCAGGAAAGTGGCGACAGATTATTGCGACGGATGTTAGCAGCGGCACCGTCGAGTTCATTGTGGTTCAGGACCAAATGTCTCCTTCCGAGTTGGTGAGAACGGGACGAATCTCTTTTTCAGACTGAGAAATGAGGTCGGGTACGAGTCCAGCGTTGCGTTCAGTAATAGAGTGGGTAAGTACCTAGGAAAAGGTAACACAATTGAAAAGGAGACCAAGGGCGATGACCACCGAAGATAATTGTCAAGAAGAGTAACCACTACTGACGAGTGTTGACGTTGTGTGTCGAAAAATACCAAGTTTTAAGTTTCACCCACAGGTAGATCGACGGATTGAGGACTTTTGAAGCAAATGAGACCATTGCCCATTACCTCTTGGACAATGGACTTCGGGCTTCGGATGCAGACAAGAGTGGACGTATAGCGCTTTACTATGCTAGTGCTTATGGACGCTTTGAAATGGTGGAGTTTTTGTTTACGGAAGGCTTCAGATGGGACCAACCACCCGTGAACGACTTGCGGCGTGCTTTCATGGAGGCTGTAAAAGCAGATCGTCTCGATCTCGTGAACTATCTGATCGACTATGGTGTGGATATGCACTTTGTCAGCTTTCGAGGGTGGAATGTCCTACATGAAGCCGCTGCCGCTGGTGTAGGGGTCAATTTGATTGAGTTTCTGCTTGAAAAAGGAGTTAACACTCAGCTCGCAGATAAGTTTGGGATAACTCCACTCATGGAAGCCTGCCGTCATGGTCACAACGAAATTCTAGTTTGTCTTCTTGGGACTGGATGCAAAGTCAGCGATGTGGATCTGGCAGGTCAAAGTGCACTTCATCTCGCAGCACAATGTAATCATAAGAATGTCGTGGAGTTGCTTCTAAAGAATGAGGCGGATATTCACTGTTGTGATCAGCGAGGTTGGACGCCACTGCACAGCGCAGCAGCAGCAGGGAAAAACTGCGAGGTCGTCGATTTGTTGATCGCAAACGATGCGAAGTTCGATGCCAAGACGCTTTTGGGACAAACCGCTGAAGACGTCGCAATTTGCATTGGTCACGCTGATGTGGCGAGTTACTTGAAACGTGTACACGCAAGCAATACCAAGTCAGGCGTTCCTGGTTATTCTGACGATTCCTGGATGGGTACCCCAATTGAATGAGGGTGAGGAAACTCAATTGGAACAACTTTGGCGAAGCACCCGAGACGTGGTCACAGTTGAATCACCCTCATATTGAGAGGATCTTTGACGATTGCCATTCCAATGATGCGAAAAAGAAACCCCATTTTTGTTTGCGAGCGTACTTCGTGCGAGGAACTGTACGGGTATCTAGACTCCGACAAAGCAGATACGATTGATGGTATTTGGGAGAAAATGTATCAAGTAGCTCTGGGGTTGCAGCATTTGCACGATTGCAACGTGATCCGCGGGCCACTTAGCAGCTACGACATCTTTATCGCGTTAAATGGAGTGGCAAAGCTACACTTATTCGATCAAGATGCGAGAGACCATGTACCTTGGTGCACAGCTCCCGAAGTTCTTGCTGGACTGCCGGCTTCTTTCAAGTCCGACATATTCGCTTTTGGATTCATCATCATAGCTGTCATTAAACGGGGAGCCCGGATCTGGTGTCCATCGTATGACGACGACGCCATTTTGTCCGGCAAACTTCCCGCCAAGTCTGATACCATGACTGCAAGTCAGTGGAAATTAGTTGAGAGAATGTGCTGCTACAACTTCCGCGAGCGTCTTTCCATCGCGGATGTCGTTCATGAACTGGAAGGTATAACCAGCAGCAATACTTTGGTGTGTGAGGTCGAAGAATAAAAACTTGGATTGAATGAGGCGATGATCAATTGGGCATCCACAAGCGAACGTTGGGTTGGTGAGTGCACGTTATCGGACTTGTTACGTGAGATTGGTGAAATGTGTGTGGGATCCACGACGATTAACCAGATGAACCGAGACGTTTATGACCGGCTGATTGATATCTTCAAGCTCCTAAGTGACAGTACAGTCCCAATCATGGAGGTTGTTCAAGGGTACAACAACGTCGTTCGATACTTCCATGCGAAACTTCAAATGACAAGTACGATGGGAGCAGTCGAAGCTGGTCAACTGCAGGGTATCGTCAGGGAACTAATGACAGTTTTTCGGTCCACAACGACATTGATAACTTTGCTGAATCCTCTGGTTTATCCTTAACTTCGCAAGTTCACCAGTGGAGAGAGTTGTGGGATATGCGTCGTCGACAACAGAAGCACGAAATGGTCGAGAAATTGAAGAATTTGGCCGGCCTTTTACAAGACGCAGAAGTGGAAAAGGATCGCGAAGAGATTTTAACGCATCTGAGTTTTGAATTAAGCAAACATCCCAATAGCTATGCGACTAGCAAAGCTGTAGACTTTATTCGCGCAAAGTCAATGATCGTCGCACTCTCGTCAACTACAATAACCCCAAACTGGTTCATTCCAGCACACGAGGTTCACTTTGACAAGTTTGACGAGTTCAACCGAGGAGCTTTCGGTAAAGTCTATCACGGTCGGTGGAAAGGATCGCACGTGGTGGTGAAGAAGGTGAAACTGAGAAACGTAGAGGATCACGTGGTATTCCTGAAGGAGGTGGAGATCTGGCACAAATTCTATCACGAGAATGTGGTGCAGCTCTACGGCGCATATCACTTTCAGAAACCTTTCTTCGTGTGTGAATTCGCGAGCAACGGCCAACTAGATCAGTACTTGCGAAAGTATCCCAACCAGGTGTGGGAGAAGCTGTACGAAGCTGCGCTGGGACTTCAATATCTGCACATGAAGCAAATTATTCATGGTGACCTCAAGTGCAACAACATTCTAGTTGGTAGCGATGGGAAAGCAAAACTTACGGACTTTGGGCTGAGCGTCATGGCAGCAGGCAGAGCAGAACCCGAATCGGAAACGGAGATTGCAAGTGGGAAGAAATCGATTGGCGCCATCCGATGGAAAGCTCCGGAGGTGCTTCGAGGTGAGAAATCGACATTCGCATCGGATGTTTATTCCTTTGGAATGTGCATTCTCGAGTCTGTGAGTGGGAAGTTCCCATGGGGAATGACGATGGATCCAGTAGTAGAGTATTATGTCGTGAAGCAGCAACGAATTCCTCGACGACCTGAAAACTGCAGTGAAGAAGCCTATGCGTTGGTGGAACGTATGTGTCGATCTGAACCGAGCAAGAGAATCCTGATGAACCAAGTGGTTGATGCCCTGAAGGAACTACGCTGAGTTACGTTAACAGCTTCCAGATCCACAACTTGCTACACAGATTGAGATCCTGGTTCAGTCATGTGTGTATAACAATGATTGTCAGTTGAAACTAGCGATCCCAGTTTCAAATACGAGCCTCATTTTTCTTTCACTCATTTTGTCAAGTGTACTTCGTCTCAAGAAGGCTCACACAACAAGAAAGAACTGACCTCGTTCATTATATTGCGTTAGCCTGGTGTGCAGCGGACGTGAGATAAAGTGGTTCCATGTAGCCACATTCACCTCGGTCTCCTTCACCACCAAACCCGTCGCTACTGGTAAATCCGTACGCACAACGACAAACTCCCGTGAGATGGTTGCAGATGCCGCGATTCGAGCAAACCACTTCTTCTTTCGTGCCTTGCACTGACCCACCGACGCCATCAACACTAATCGTCAACGTAAGAGCTCCATCCAGAATCCAACGCAATGGTGGCAAGTCTCCAAAGTTGGTCAGGAACTCGATACGCATCGTGTTGGACCCCGCAGCATTGCACGCAGGTGAACCAACGACCAAATTGGTGTCAGTGCTGTACGTGACAGACACTTTACCAATTGTCGTCAAGGCCTCCAATGCTGCTGCTAACGAAGCCGCAGGTACGTTAAACGGGAGTTGGGGCGTCGCTGCATCCCGGAACTTAAGCGTGAAAAAGCCTGAATTCCCTTTGCACACCAGCATCTGCACCTCGTTCTGTTGTCGTAGCGTCATGGGGTCATCTCCAGTCGGACAAGAACGCTGTGAACAATCGTGACCTTCCCAGCCAGAACTGCAGAGACAACCCTGCATCATGTCGTAGTCCCATGTTTCCTTCTTGTTAGGAACGGCACCATAGCTCGAGCCCATTGTTTCTCCGTTCAAAGTCGCGCGCTTGGCCAATTGCTCCATCGTGTAGCACGTTCCGTGGCCACTGCAATCGTTCGGGCACAATACTACAAAAAGCGAGATCAAAGATCAGCACCCAGCGAAGAGCGATCACCAACAATGAGCACTTACATCGGTTGCACGCGGCACCAGTGAAACCAGACAAACAAATGCAGTCTCCCTTCGTTCGGTCGCATTCTCCAGCATTTGAGCACTCCACCAAAGCGTGTGCAGTATCTGCTGTATCTGTAGGCCGATCAAACCACGATCGGCCTTTAGGGCAAATGCGTTCGTTGCAGTCCCCACCGGTAAATCCTTCGTTGCAAATGCAATCGTAAGTTGGAGGTCCTCGACAAGTGCCTTGGCCACTACAAGCAATTTCTCCCGGACACGCAGTGACGGCTCCACTGACGAAGCCACAGTCCCCACGCTGGCCGATGCCTCCAGTTCCATCACCGGAAAAATAATTTGAGTAGCACATGCAAACGCCCGTGGTGCGATCGCACATGCCTCGCCTTGAACATGGTAAACTTTCCTTGGTACCCTGCGTGACTGTCACAAAGGTAAGTGTGGGTCTTACAGAAGGCGTCGAGTGCACAAGTCCCGTAGGATTGCCATAGATGTCCGGTAAACTACAAACGAGAGACAAAAGTTACTTGGCACAAACTAGTGAAAGGTTGATGAAGACAGGAAGTACGTACTCTCCGAAATCTTGAGTGAATTCAATGCTGATGTCGTTCCCGATAGTTGTGCAGACTGTGAGCGTGATGCCACCGAAAGTCACAGTAGCTGCAGTCACGGAAGGCAGTGCCGTGAACTTGCTCCTCACGGTCTTGGCAGAGTCGTCAGCAAAAATTGGTTCGGTTGTGTATCCGGCGAACGTGAGTGTGAAGCTACCCGACTAAGCAAACCCCCAAATATTAGACAAGTATCCGTCCCCAAGCAGCAAATGAGCTGCAAAGCGCACCGTAGCCTTGCAGTTAATACGCTGTTTCTCATTCCTCTGGATGCCGTTTGGGTCTTGCAGAGTACCAGTAAGCGGGTCATCACCAACTGGACAAATTCCTGTTTAGAAGCGACAAGTTAGAACCCTCCAGCAACACTGTGAAGCTAACCGGTTCGTACTCTCCATGCAGTTGGAGCCTGTGTAGCCTGGATCGCACACGCAGCCATAAATTTTGCGAGCGTCCCAATTGTTTTCGTACGTGTAGATAGTGCCGCGACCCGGATCCTTCATCAACGCGTACGTCGCCATCGACTTGCAGCTTCCGTGGCCATTGCACGTGCAGGTCACTGTAAAAAAACACAACGAGATCGTGAAACCTCGACTTAAGTTATCTCCGAAGCTGAATGAACGCACTTCGTTCGCACGCGGCGCCTGTAAACCCCGAGTCGCACGTGCAAATGCCCGTATTCAGTTCACATTGTCCTCGGTTGGAGCACGGAGCTAAATTGTGGCCATTGTCCGTTCCAGTGACGCCATCAGCCCAAGCACTACCCAACGGACAACTAGCTGCTCGATCACAATGAGACCCACAGTTAGAAACTCCGGAAATTGGAGAACAAACGAGAGCAATTGATACGTACCAATGGAGCAGTCCGGACCGGACCAACCCTTTGGACACGAGCACAGACCCTGAGCCAAGCAGAGACCACGACTGGAGCAATAGTTGGGGCACGTAAACCCCTCGATGGGTTGTAGCAGGCTCCACCACAACGAATAAAATGCTGTGACCAAAGCTATCGACTGAGGGCTGCAAACACGAAGAATCCCCATGAGCGACGACTGAATAACACGAATCTTACTACGCCACGCTGGAATCGACGCCACCGTAACCCCTTGAACTGTATTTAGTAAGGACAGCGAGTTGATACCTTTTCTACATTAGTTTTTTTTACCATTTAATGGTATCACCACCGAGCCCCCCCCCAGCCAAATTGTGAAAATGATTTCACAGAGATTCTCAAGATGAAGTTTTGCAGCACCTAAGCGGGAGATTTTGACAAGAGATGACCACCTTTGTGCACAAATGGTCAAGCTCATGTGTCTGCTGGTTGGAGTGGCTGGACACGCATTCGAGATGGAAGTCGACGGAACCATATCGGTGTCTGCGTTGAAAAAGCTACTGATGAAAAGGAAGGGCAAAGTGATCGATTGCGATGATGAGGACGAACTGCGACTCTTGTTTGCCAAGAAGGACAACAAGTGGCTACCGGACGATGACGCTGCTGTGGGGGCGTTGAAGAAGGGAGAAATTCCTCCCTGCATTCGTACGATACTTAAGGGCGAAGAGTTGATGGAGACGCGGTCAGTTAACGACGTGCTGGAAGAAAACGAGATGGTTGGAGAGCTTGCACCAAAGCTACGACAAATCCACTTGCTTGTGGACGGTACTGGGGCTAAAGAGGTGACTGGGAAAAGGAAGAGGGTCAAGTCGTCGGACCCCAGTCCGCTGGAGGATCTGCGTACACTTGCTACAATTGGTCAGCAATTGGATCGGGACACCGACTTGGCCGTGGGAAACCTAGTGAACCTTCCGAAGGAATCTTTGAAAGCAATTTTTACCAACGGCTTATACATGCGGCAGGAATATTGGGACCTTCACTGTATGATCCAGCAAGAATTCGCGTCCAAGGAACCGCGATGCAGAATTCTGGTAACTGGCAGTCCTGGGATTGGCAAGTCGGTATTTGGCGTGTTCCTGCTGTTCTTGTTCATGACAGAGAGAAAGGATGTCGCCTACCGCCGACTTGGCGATAGCGTGATCTATTTCTTTACTTGGAGCAGCGAGCACGGCTACGAAATATCCGAGACGCCTGTTTCGGATAGGTCATACGAAGCTCTATTTAATGGAAATGCAGCCGACGGGGCACTGAGTTTTAACTCTTTCTCCCACGTGTACGTGTTCGCTAGTCCACGCACTGTGAATTACAACGATTTTGTGAAAATCCAGTGCTTCAAGGTGTATATGAATCGCTGGTCCAAAGACGAGCGTCAGAAGTTTGCCGATTCCATTGGTTTGGAGGATCAAGACGAGTGGTTTCAGAGATTTAATCTCGTTGGGGGCAAACCAAGGTTCTTGTTTTCACCATCCGAATCGTTCGCTGAGTTGGTACAGCATGTGAAAGCTGATATTCCATGGACGATCACCGAGTTGAAGGATCAAGTACGCTTGTTCGAGCAACGCGTTTTCAACGACCGCATGAAGCACCTTGTGTTTCATTTTTATCGCAATGATGCCATGCCCAGCATTGCGTATTTGTCGTATTCATCTTTGGCAGTGGAGGCAATCGTCAGTGCTCGCTATGACATTTACTCTGCTAGTGAAATCCGCGAAATGTTGCAGACCCCATCGCTAGATTTGCAGTCATGGCGAGGAAAAGAACCGGAAAACGTTTTTCTGCAAGAACTTCCTACAAACGAGTTTTGTATGCGATCACTTGATGGGAGTACTACTGGGACCGATATGCGTCTTGGTCCGTTCAATGCAAAATTGGAGGTCATTGAAGCACCATCCGACGTTAAGGAAAAATTGGTCCTGTATATTCCCCTTTCGAAGACATTTCCTGCAATTGATGCCTTGCTTATTGTACCACAGCACAAGCTCGTTCTCTACGTCCAGTCAACAGTGGTGACAAGGCACCCCCATCCAATACCAGCGCTTGAAAGATGTCTACCAGGTTTTGGCGCGCCGACAGTTTAGCATCTATCGACACATTCTTCTCTTCATTGTCCCGGACCATTTTACCGCTCAGCCCTACAGAAATGTGGACGGGAAAAAGCGCACAGCAAAAGTTGACATCCCCGTGACCCAGTATGTTGGAAAAATCACTCGGCAATAATTACGAGGTTATCAGTCTCGTGGTTGCTGATGGTAGCCAATTGCGGTAATATGAACTACAATGCTGCTGAATCCTTGCCTCTATAAGTGAGTGTCGTGTATGTAGGACGAATCATTGTCATCTTCGAACGTCTTTGTTTCTTGAATAGCATTCCTGTGACTGATCTTCAAAGTATGTTCCTTACCTGTATCCCCAGATGAGACTGAATAACACAAGCGTGCCACGCTGTAACTCTTTAAAGCGTATGCGGCTACCGTCAATTTAGTTGAAATCCAAGAAACCACGAGTGTTGCTGGTTAAACACCTATGACCTAGCAAGACCCATCACTCCCTTGACGTCTTTCATAGTGACGGCAGCAAGTTCCGAGGCCTGCTCCGCACCCCTCGCCAGCACCTTGTCGATGTATTCTTGATCCGCCTCGTACTGCTTGATGCGCTCTCCGATGGGGCAAATCCTGTACAACAACAAACGAAAGTTAAGACCTGCAAACATTGTGTGGAAACCCTAGCACCTGAACGTACTTGGCAATGACGGCGTCAGCAACGCTGTCCTTAAAGGCGCCAGTACCGTAGTCCGCGTACTGCGCCTCAAGCTGTGCGACGCTCTGGTCAGTGACTGCACTAGCAATGTCCAGCAAATTCGAGACGCCTGGTCGCTCCTCACGGTCGTAGTAGATGCCGCTCACAGCGTCCGTAGTGGCCTTGCGCAGCTTCTTACGAACATCGTCCGCCGTGTCTGTAAGCTCGATACGGCTCAGAGCGGACTTGTCACTCTTGCTCATTTTCTTTGTCGGGTCACGCAGACTCATAATGCGCGAGAGCGACTTGCGCGTGGCTCCCGTCAGCGTCGTGACGTCCTCCTCCACCATTGGGAACGGCTTGGGCAGCACTTCCTTCCCGCCAGGACGATTGGATCCAAAGCGGTCGTTGAATGTCGTGGCGATCATCCTCGTGAGCTCCAAGTGCTGCTGCTGATCTTCTCCGACAGGCACGTGGGTCGCCCGGTACAGCAGAATATCCGCGGCCATGAGCACGGGGTAGGCCAGCAGTCCCAGCGAGCTCTCGCTCTTGGAGGACGCCGACTTCTGCTTGAACTGCGTCATGCGCTGCAGCCAGCCGAGCGGCGTGATGCAGCTCAGCAGCCACGCGAGCTCGGCGTGCGCCGCCACGTCGGACTGGCGGAACAGGATGTTGCGCGTCGGGTCCAGCCCCGCGCCCAGCAGCGCCGCCACCATGGAGTGAACCTGGTCGGGCATCCGCTGGGCGTCGAACGGCACCGTGAGCGCGTGCAGATCCACCACCGAGTACAGTCGCGTGGGGGATGCGTCATGGCCCGAATAAGAACTCGTTGAAGTTGGTGACGAACTTTCTGAAGCCCCATCCCCCTTTTTGGATAACGTGGCGACCGGTGACGAACTCTCCTGCAGAGCCACCCATTTGGCGATGGCGCCGCAGTAGTTGCCCAGGTGGGGCGTGCCCGTGGGCTGGATGCCGGAGAACACGCGGCGCTCACGCTGGTCGTCGCTCTGGAGCAGGTGTGAAGTTGCAGCCGACGAGAGGCAGCGTCGGCAATCTGCGAGAAAGGCGCGGCGGGGCCGGCGGCCGGCGGGCGAGCGCCACAACTGCGCCGACATTATGGCGAAACGTGCGATGGTGGTTTGAATACTGTGCTGTGGAATGGCTATGAGATTAGGTAGGTCCTTGCTTCAACATACGTGCGTAATGGAGACGCAAAGCTGATATTTCACATATGCCTCGATTAGATTCTCGCTCCTAGTTGTGAGTGAATCTGTGCGTGAACTTCACGAGTGTTGCGTTTCGCTAACAGTTTGTGGATTGGGTATATGGGTAGAGGGATGTCGGACTTGATGAACGAAGTCTCACAACTGAAAAAGAGCCCGAGGAAGATGACCACCGAAGCGTATCCTGACCATGAGCCGCTGCTGACGAGTGTCGAGGTTGTGTACCGACAGATTGCAAGACTGAAGGCTCAGCCGCAGGTGGCTCGACGGATTGAGGGGTTTCTGGACTACGCGCCGCAGTACGAACCTCGTCGCGCGTGCTCGTTCCTGTCGCTGAGACTTGTCGAGCGAGTGTTTGCGAGCCAGACTTGGGGTCAAGATCAAGTGGTTCAAGCACTGGCGAGTGCCGCTCTGGAAGGGAGACTGGATGTGATGGAGTGGTTGTGCAAGAAGGAGAAGGAGGTGGCGGGTGTTGAAACGAAGGATTTGATAACGGGGTTCGAGCAACGACAAGATTGCTATAATCCCTTGTGTACGGCAGCAATCAACGGCCACATCGATGTGTTCCAGTGGCTCGTGGACAAGGGTGCTGACGTGAACGAGAAAGATTTCACGGGACGAACAGCTTTAATCGCCGCTGTAAGTGGAGGACATTTTGCTGCAGTGCAGTGGCTCATTGAGAAGGGCGCTCGTGTAAATGAGACTGATCGAGATGGTTTCACAGCGCTGCATGGAGCTGTAGTTACTGGGGATATGGAGCTAGTGAAATACCTGGTGGAAAAGGGGGCGCGTATTCAGCAGGCAACTAATGCTGGTATGACGGCACTGCACTATGTTTTGGGTGCTTTTGAAGCAAATTTGGAGCTTGTCCACTACCTCTTGGACAATGGACTTCACGCTTCTGATGTAGACGAGTGTGGCCGTACAGCACTTCACTATGCAAGTGTGTATGGAAGCTCTGAAATGGTGGAGTTCTTGTTGAAGGAAGGCTTTAAAGAGGACCAGCCACCTCTGAACGACTTGCGCCGTGCTTTCGTGGACGCAGTCAAAACGAACAACCTCGAACTCATGGAC
Source organism: Phytophthora sansomeana (assembly GCA_032158285.1). Taxonomy (NCBI): domain Eukaryota; phylum Oomycota; class Peronosporomycetes; order Peronosporales; family Peronosporaceae; genus Phytophthora; species Phytophthora sansomeana. The sequence continues at coordinate 230,701 of JAPDHH010000222.1, forward strand.
TATCTGATGGACTATGGTGTGGATATTCACTTTGTCAGCTTCCGAGGATGGAATGCACTACATGAAGCCGCTGACGGTGGAGGAGGGGTCGACGTGGTTGAGACTCTACTTGAAAATGGGCTTGACGCTCAGCTACCGGACAAGTTTGGGATAACTCCTCTTATGGAAGCCTGTCGGTATGGGCGTCAAGATATTCTGCATTGTCTTCTAAAACCCGGAGGCAGGATCAACAGCGTCGATCGTGCAGGTCGTAGCGCTCTTCACCTCGCTGCACAAGGTGGTCACACCGACATTGTGGCGTTGCTACTAAAAAGCGGAGCGGATATTCACTGTAGCGATAACCGAGGGTGGACTCCACTACACAGCGCCGCAGCTGCTGGGAAGAACTGCGAGGTTATCGATTTGTTGATCGCAAGCGGTGCCAAGCTCGATGCCAAGACGCTTTCAGGGCAAACTGCTAAGGATCTTGCGATAACACGAGATCATCCTGATGTGGCGAGGTGCTTGAAAAATCTACGCGTCGGCATTACCGAGTCGGAGGAGCTTGGTGGCTTGGAACAGTCTGTGCTTGCCAAGTACAAAGAGTATCTGCTTGATCCGACTCAAGTGCACTTCAACTCGATTACGGCGGCACTGCATGGCTACGCTGATGGTTCCTGGCAAGGCACCCCGATCGCTGTGCGGGTGAAGAAACCAAACTGGAGCTCCAAGACTTTTGCCGAAGCGCTGGAGAAATGGTCTCAACTGAATCACCCTCACATCGTGAAACTCTACGGCTTTTGCCACTTCGACGATGCAGACAAGGAGCCCTTTTTCGTTTGCGAACGCTCTTCTTACGCCTCACTGCTCAGTTATCTAGGGCCAAACAGCGCAGTTACGCTCGATGAGATTTGGGAGAAAATGTACCAGGTAGCACTGGGGCTGCAGTATCTGCACGACCACAACCTCGTTCACGATACTCTCAGCGCCGATAGTGTCATGATCGCGTCAAATGGAGAGGCCAAGCTACAAGTGTTCGATCAAGACGTGGCGGGGTATTTGCCTTGGCTTGCTGCTCCTGAAGTTCTTGCTGGACTGCCAGCTTCGTTCAAGTCCGACATCTTCGCCTTTGGTTTCATCATCATCCAAGCCATGAAGCGCGGTGCCGCGATTTGGAGTGCGTGCGATGACGACAGCCCAATTTTATCTGGAAACCTTCCCAAGAAGCCTGACGCCATGACTGCAAACCAGTGGAGCTTGGTTCAACGCATGTGCTGCTTCGACTTCCGCGACCGTCTATCTGTCTCCGATGTCGTTCGAGAACTCGAAGCCATTACCAGACACGACCGCGAGTAGTCTTCCGAAACAGAAAATGTTCGGGCAATCGACAGTGAAGAATAAGGTGCCGAGCTCTGTGTCGCTGAAAAGCTGAATTAAAACGACATAATGTCAAGAGGTCGATGCATTGAAGAAACTGCGCGCGGTAAAGGCATTTTGCTACGTCCGGCAATGCACAAATACTCTTGTCCTAGCTGGTATAGCCAGCCTGGTTTTCTAAGCTCCGAGTAAAAGCCTTGCTTGGATGAGTCTGAAAGATGTTGTCATTTCTAGCTCTCATGTTCTTGTTGCATCGATTCAAAACTTCATCAACATACACACGCACATCAACATCTTGAGAGCTGTTCAACTTGTGGACGCTGGTGCATTGTGCTAGACGACATCGCGACGAGAAGAAGGTTGAAATTTCGCTGCGTGAGCGGGGCGCGACCATGTTGACGTGCTGGAGATTCTCAAGCGCGCTGTGCAGTTAGAGAGAGCACTTGCTTCGGTTGCAATGCTGGTGCGTTCAAGGAATTCGAACTCAACATCGTCTTGGTCTTTCGCTCGTCGGACGGGAAAATATCGCCGCGCGAACATGCATGTTGCGCTTCGGTCTGAGATTTTGACAGCAACTCTTTGGATACCAGAGACCAAAGTCCCGCAGGCCGGTGCATGACAAGATAACAGATGCTTGCAGATAAGAAGCAAAGAAGGCAAAGGACTTCAAGCAGCGTAAGAATGAAGCTATCGAGTCTTTCGGTGCGAAGAGGAGCTCAAGACGACCGCGTAGGGGCCAGACAGATGCAACGTGAACGGCGTCACAAAGTCCGCTCTTGCGATGGTGGCAAATCGATCCGCGCCGAAGCAGCGCGTTCTGATGGCGTGCCATGTGCAACATGGTGGTCACGAAACGCTCGAATGAGCGTATCATAAGCGTGTCATTCGCTTATACACACGCTGCGTATGTACCCGCATCATCGAGCGGCGCAGTTTTTTCTGTTTGGATGGGAGACGCACACGCCGCCGACTTTGGACAGGCAAAGCGTGCGAGGGTTTTGCGTGGCGCCACATTGCCGTGCATGGCTTTTGCTGTCTGCACAATGCAATGGCTGCCCGACGGTCGTGTTTGAAAGGCTCCGTTGAACACGGCGGGCGCGCCGTCTGCCAAGTGGCCAGCAGAGGTCTCACCGAGATGACGCTCGATTTGCTGGTCGCCACGGCAGAAGCGTCTCGCGGAAACCGCCGCTGCAGCAAGTGCAGTCTGCGATGTGAGGTGCTGGCGCCTGCAACCGCGCGAAGATTTGAAAGTTTGGGCCCGACACGCCGTTCGCGCCAAGTTTGCCGTGTGCAACGCACGCCGTGCAGAGACCGCCGCCAGGTGGCTTCGTTTTTGACTGCAACACGAGCGCGCGTTGACAAGCATCGTCGTCAGCGCGGGTCGTACCCCCGCACGCCCCGCTGGGCTGGGCTGAGAGCACTGCCGTCGGTTTCGGCCGCGAGCCAACGGCCTGATTCGCAAGAAACGGTAAGCGCGACTACCTAAGCGGTGCGGAATGGGTGGTGGCGAAGTCTTCCCGTGTGCTTCACGCGCCGCAGCCGACGAGGGGGTGTCGCTGGGCTCCGAAATCAGGATCGGGCGCCAGATTCGTGGCGGGCGGCGCCTTCCGCCGCGGTGCGTCGCCGCGTCGTGGTTCCGCCGTGAGTGTCTCCGCCCAGCAAGCGCCGACTTATTGGCCACGAGTGCTTCCTGCAAGACTTGCCGTCCCACTGCGGCGCTTCACGTCTCACATGACGGAGGCGAGGTCGCACTTAGCGCTGACAAATGCGCTTGGACAGGGATATGACCCCAAACAGGCCGACATCTCGGTGCGGTGGCTTCCTCGTGTCGATCCGGTCCTATTGCCCAGCGCTAAGAAGCGCTCGACAGCAGCGCGGCAGCTGGCGTTGACGTGCCGTCAAGCCGGCGTCACTGCATCTCCCCCAGCTCGTGCTGCGCCACGTACATCGTCAACGAACCCCACCAAATGGTTTATCGCCGAGCTGCCGGCGAGTTCGTGCGTCGCGCGCTCGTAGCCGCGGCAGTTTTAGTCTGGCCGCAATCGGCGTGGTCAACGCCTGGTAACCCTGGTATATCACTGCACAGGTATCTACACGTGCAGCTATGGGCTCCTTTGAAATCCAGGATTTAGTGTGTTGTGGCTGTGAAAGATCAAGTCGCATTGTAGGTTCGGCGTCGCGAGGCCCCACGACAGCTCGGACGGGCGATTGTCGTGCTTGAGCGGCGCCCACACGATCGGAAGTGCTTGGAAAGGTGGCGATTTGCCGCGCCTTCCTGTTGAGTTGAAGCCGCCGTCGTGCGCGCCAATTTTTGCGGATAACAGTGCAGGAAGCGGAGCCATCATGTCTCGACGACCAACGACTCGGACTTGAGCGACTTGAGCTGCCCAGTTTGCTCTTGTGCCGGGATTCGGCCACCTTTCCGGGCATGCCGTTTGAGGGTGCGGGCGAATGATGGTCGTCCTACTCTTGCTGGTTTGACGGGTACAGTCCGCGGATCGACCGACGCGAGCGCAGCGTGGTGGCCGCCAAACCAGAATGGCGCCACCACGAGCGACTTTGGTCTGAGTGAGCTCGCCAGCGCCTCGCAGGCCCAACCCGCGCACGCACACGAGTGTCGCCATCGCTCGGCGCCGTTTTCCTCGACCAGGCTTGGAATCCATCTGGGTAGGGTTAGAAAGGGTACGCCCGTCTGACGTGTGGACGTTTACTCACGACGGGACGACCGCGCGGGTGGTTAGAGTTTGCCGCATCTGCTGGGCCAGCGCGGCGGCTCCGGTCGAGCTCACATCGCAATTCGCCTGCCAGCACGCAGTCCGCAACCCCTCAGTCAGTTAATATGCCCAAGTCCGCCCACTCGATCGGAGACAACGGCGCCGCCGTGGAGGACCACGCCGCCATGAAGAAGCAGTGGCAGACGAACCTCGAGATCGACCTGCTCAAGAGCGCGTGGATCCGCAAGGACCGCGAGCAGCACGGCGCGCACACGTCGCCCCCGCTCTCGGCCGCCAAGTGAGGCGTCGAACTCGCCGGCTCGGCCGGGGAAAAGGAGGAAGAGAGGGAAGAAACACAATGAACAAGAGGAATCGACCGGCGCCATTGGTTGCCTGCCGCTGAGAGGCGACGCTGCCGTCGCACACACTGCAGAGGAGGAAGCCCCGCACGTCTTCAGACGCTGCCCCTTTGGCTGCTGGTCGCACAGGCCACAAGACGCTGCAGCCACGCAACCACATCCCAGCGCCGTAGATTTTATTAGAGGAAGGAACGCAGTCGCGAAGCTGCCTTGAGATATTTAGCACCATGATATAAATTATACACACTCCACTACGTTTGGCTCCAATTGATCTTATACTTTTGGATTGTACTAGTACTGTAGTACCTCGCAACGGCACTATAGCGACGGCAGCCTTCTTTGCTGCCTTTCTGCGCGGCTTCCGCGGCGCGTGATACCGCCGAGACATGAACATGGGCGCCCGTTCGCTCGGAGATGAAGGGTGGGTCACTGCAGCCAGTATGGCATGGCCGTCGTAGGCGCGGGGTCATCAATCGCGGCAATGGAGATTCTGTCGGCAGGTACGATCACCGCGACATGCCAGACAAGGCTGCAGCTTTCTACTAGATCCGCGCGAGTCGAGACTTTTCAGGGGCAATAGTGCAGTGCGGCTTTTTCACGAAGGGTCACGGTACTTTACTACCCGCTACTTCCACCTCCGGCTCTTGCTTCAGTATTCGTTTCGAAGCGACGCGCTCGCGAGACAAGTGTACGGACGGCAACGTCTTTCATTTAGCATTGCCGGCGGCAAAATGCTGTTCCGACCGTCAACTTCAAGGCGCAACTTCAACTCGTCCGGCGCAATCATCCGGGCCATTACCGGTGCATGGCTTCCACCGGATGTTGGGCTTTAAAGGGTACAGTCCTCGTGTGATGTCTGATTGTTGCTTTCGCGCCACCACCTTGTTGTCTCAATCGCTGTCGTGCACGCATGTGTCTCCGCCTTGTTCACCAAGTTGGCGATCTCACCTGGCTGGCACCGTCTGCAAGCAGGATTTATCAAAAGAGTCATGGACAGTGTCATTGGACACCCTTTTGCTGTGATAGACACTACCAAGCTGCAGTACACGTCCGCTCGTGCCGCATCATTCCATCAGTCTCGAGGCAAGAGTCACTAATAATACTTGCGCCTGTTAGAATAGTTCACGCTAGTTCGTGGGCCAAGGTGTTTGCATCCTGCGCCCACCGAAGCCAGAACTGCTGTGATTTTATTTACTCGCCGTCACGCGAGCGAGCATGGGGGATTTGGACATTCAATTTTCGACAACAATTCAACTTCGAGGTGGACTTCTCTCTTCTGACGAACGAGCAAAAGCATCTGGGCAAACACGCGCTGATAAGCATCGAATTCGTCTTCGCGTGCAGCGCTATTACTCCAGCGCAGATAGCCTGAAATATTCACAGCCGCGCTCAGCTCCTGCTGTGCTCGAAAGGCACATGCAGCGGAGTTAACAAACCCTATCATTTGCCCTCACTCGGTTCACGTGGTAAGCGTTGCAAATGCACGCACATCAAAGAGAAAGGCCCTTCGTTGCAAGCTTTTCCACTTCGCTTTCGGTCGTCAACCATTTCAAATGCTATCGAGCCCTGATGGGGCGACTAACACGGCGGGGAGTAAAATTTCACGGTCGGAAATCGTGCTTTCAAGTTTGTTGCTGCTTGAATCGAGGTTGTGATACCAATTGCCGGCTAGCGTCATTGAAATCTCTGGCAATGGTAGGTTTACCGCCATTGCCACGACCTCAGCTTTTGCCTCGTCAGGGTGTCACCTCATCGGGGCAAAACGCCACGATGCAGTGCGTGTTCGAGCAAACCGCGACCCCATCCTGATCGAGTCGTGTTCGCTTGCACCGTGCAGCGAAACTTGCTGCCTCAAGTTCGCTGTTGAAGTGCACATCGAGCTGGACCACAAGTGTATAATAGCGGTGTGGGTCACAGCACGAGATCTGCGCAAAATAATACAAGCGCCACATAGCACATCATGGCATAAATTTCGTCCACGGTGTGCGCGTACATGTTCACTTGGTAGAGCTACAACGGGACGCAGGCGAGATTCGTTCGCGAGCCGAGCGCTGCAGCGGCGTCGTCGCTGTCGGAAGAGCCTGCGATCGGAACATTGGCCGCGCACATGGTTGGCTGGAAGATGGAGATGAAAGCCGGCAATGCCGGGACGCCAAGTCGAACGAGCCTGGAAGCCGCAGCGATGGCTGCGCTCATCTTCTGCGGCAACACCGGACCAGGCTCGCCTGGGCGTCAATAATTCACATCCAGCCTTGTGCTCCTGGGCGGCGCTGGACGAGCCACCGCTAGCTTGGCGCTTGCCGCGGCGGTGATCCGACCCAAGCAGCGTCGTCCCGATCCTTATACGGTACAGTACCTGACTTGTCGAGACCGCGTCAAGCATGCAAGTTGGTGCGCAAGTACCTTGGGGTAGCATTACATGTAGCTCATGCACCATAATGGTAAATTGGCGACCCGGTTGACGAGCAGCTCCATCCATTTCAACGTGGCACGAGTTAATCAAGCAAGCTGGTGGCCCTTTTAGCAGCATGGCGGAATTTTGCTTGGGCTAGGAGTTGTCGCGTCGAGAGCTCGAGAACAATCTCCGAGGAGCTCCAGTAGCTTCAGGAGCCAACTTGTCACGTCGTCAAGCAGAGCGCAGAGGAGCACGGGCAGGCTGGGCTGGCTGCGCGTGCCGCAGCTCAACTCGGCTCAAAACGCAATTTGCGCTCCGCGACGCACTACTCGTCCACCCCTCAGTCCACCGCCTCCGCTCGACGCGAAAACAATGCCCCCCAAGCCCGCCACCAAGGACGCCGACGACGCGCAGAAGCAGCGTCAGACCAACCTCGAGATCGACCTGCTCAAGAGCGCGTGGATCCAGAAGGACCGCGAGTCGCCCCCGACCGCGGGCAAGAAGTAAGCAGACAACCGTCCATTGAGACCAAGGTCGCAGCAGCACAGGCGAAATGACTGGCGGCGCCCGAGCGGGAGACCGAGGGCCTGCGACGCTCGAAGCAGGCAGACGGGCACCGCGCGTCCTGATTCCTCAGCTCAGCTGCGTTCTCCTCCATTCATCGCATCGGCGCAATCAGTCGAGCAAGACCAAGCAACCAGAACTCCCCACCACTATCTATTCAAGTAGAGACGCGCGCAAAATGCTAGGCCGTGCGCGAAGTGTATTTACGTGTTAGACGACCGTGCTAAGTTATAAATCGATGTAGTCTGGTTACTCGATCCGTCCGTCGTCGTCGTGTCTTGGTGGTGGCGATCCCTGCATGAAATCACACTGTCAACTGTTGTTGCGAGGGGGAATGAATGCATGTACTAGGTCGTGCAGCGCGCTTTACTCGAATGGCTACGGAACGCGCTGCTCACGGCCTGCACGAGACGCGCAAGGCGAAGGCGGCCCGATTGAGTGGCTGCGGTGGCCGGACGGCGATTGCGTTCTCGCCGACCACGACTCCCGAGGCTGAATCAAGCTCGGCTCTTCTGTATAGTCCACTCTGCCCGTCTGCTGGCTTACCACTTGTCTCGACACTTCGGGTGTCGTCCGCCCTGCGGTGACGTGCCTTCTGGCTGTCAAAAGCCTGCGCTGGCTTTGCCAGTCCGGGCTAACAAGGCTCGGCTGGCTCCACCGCTCCATTGCAGACTTTGCGCCGAGCAATAGCCAACCGCGCGCTGCACAATACAAAGGCCATTCCGGCGCGGCGCCGACAAGTCTCACATAACGCAAAAGATCACAAACCAGGAGATCCTATGTCGGTAGATGATATCAGCGAGTACAGTAGAATGGATACCCTTTGCGGACACTGCACGTGAAATCTACCAAGGCGAACATGTGCACACGTATCGCTCGCTGGTGCCACGTGCCAATGCACAGCCCCCACGGCTGCTGTGGCTCACGAGTGAGCAACGTGACGGCCAACGTGGCGACTTGCACGCAGCTTGTCGCTGATGGATGACTTGCCGTTCCACCCGGTGTCCGAAGCAGGGGCGCCAAAGATTCACGTTTGAAGTGCTTGCCTGTGTTCCTGCGGAGGAGAACTCGAACATATGCGCGCGTAGAACACGAAGGTGTAGTCGGGGAAGCTGAAGATGATTGGCATCACGCCCCGTTGTCGAGACGTCTACACGACCGACGTCCTGTTCCTCCTCACCCACGAGTGCAGCCGAGGCTGCGCAGACTTCTCCAAACCCAGTTGCAGTCCAGCGCGTGGCTACCGGTAGCAACACGCAGTGATTGCCAGGACAGCACTTTGTGGCGCCACCGAGTTGCAACTCGACGGCGCCGTCCTTGGATGCTGGTCATCGGTCTTTCGGCTTGCATGCGCAGTTGTCCCGTTGTGTTTTTGTCTGAGCTGAGGTGGGCTGTCTTGGCCTATCCAAGCCACTTCGTATTGAAGTTGATGTGCAGCCAGTATTAAGCTCTATTCGACCGTAGAAGCATGTCATCTCGTCAACGATTGCCCTGCCGTCCTCTCACTGCTGTACATCGACGGAGACCTCAATATTTTGTGCAAATCTCTCTTCGCGAGAAGTTCGAGCGCTTTAAATCACACAAAACGTGGCAAGAAGACGCTTAGGGGTTGGCGCGATACACCACAGCTTCGTGTTTGCGCAGCAAGCATTAACGCGCGGTTGCAGCCTGTCTGGTGACGAACATTCAATCGCGAGATGTGGACAGCGCGCTTCTGTTGCAGCCAATGGTATTGAAGCCTCCGTCTGAGTGTACACAAGCCATCCTGGAAAAGTCGTATGCTTCCTGGCAACAGCAGCACCTGTACGGCTAGTCCAATTGCACAGCAGCAAGATAAAGCCGTCTTCTGGTAAAAATATTCTCATCCTGGCGTGCGTGAACGCGAATGAGCGCCAAGTGATTCATTCCAGGAGTCTACAATGCAGTGGAGCGGTTGCTGTCGAACAAACCTACCCAAAGGAATGACCACTTTGACCTCTATGAATTGGTATTAAATGATACAGGCTGAACTTCAACTTCTCGCTGGTCGTACAGCTGGCCTCGTTCGCGCCGTCACACCCCTTCACGACGGCCATTTGCACTGCAGAAAGCCCTGTTTGACGGCATTCGCGCCGTCCCATTGAGAGCGTCGGTCTCTGCTGCCTCGTCGCACGTAGCGTCGGTCGGTTGTTTCAATGTGGCGCCGCCCCGGCTCGTCTGGAGGGTCTCCTTCCAGCACAGCCGTGACGTGCCCCATTGCCGCCCCGCAGACACGCGCTTCGTCGTATTGAACAATCCGATTACATGCAGACGCAACGGCGATCGTGTGCTCTCAGCAGACGGAGCGGCGTCGAGGTGAGACGGAGGGAAAACGGTCGTTTGTGCGGGTGCACATGAACTCCTCGCTGGCGTGCTAGCTCCTTCGTGCGTTGAGGCCGCGCCGCGCACACGTTCGGAGGGTTTTGGCGAGCGTGTCGCGGTCTAGCGTGCGCTTCGGTTTGAGACATACGGTCATGGCATTGTCAGGGCGGGACACACAACTACAATCTGCACTACGCTGCGCTGTTGTTACTCGAGTCCGTGCAACTTCTGGTCGTTGATGTGGCCATTACGAGGGGTGTTTCCGAGGCTGTGAACGCACAATGACACCAACTGAGCAAACCGACGTCAATGAGTGTGATACCAGCCTAGGATCTCTCTGCTGCTGCACGCACCTCTAGGACGGCTTCCACGCGCACCTTGACGTTGCTCTCTAAGCGCGACACGAGTCGCTGGACTTCCGTCTTTTCCGCTCCCCGTTCAACAAGCGTAAGCACCTTACTGATCTTGTGCTCGACAGACCGCAGTCGCTGCGAGTCCTACAGCACACAAACTTCAATACGAATGGTCGACTATATAATTCATGTCGGGGCGTACCTCTTTGCGTGTGTGTTCGCGAAACTCTTGCTCTCTCTCGACGAGCGCCTTCAACGTGTCCAGCTCATGCAGTGCTTGACGCATTTCGACGAGGTCGTCCATCGCTTGCTGGAACAATGCAGTTTGACGCTTCCCTTTGAACTCCACCTCGCGTAATTGCCGTGCAAGCTCTTTCAGCGGTTCTGCAGAGCACCATCACAATGTTGTACATCAGTCCAAAACGTATCTCCACCGAAAGCAACACGTACGACGCACCTTGTGTGTCTCCATCGAGTTTCTTCACGTAATCAATCATACGCTGTTGAAAAGCCTCAAGCCTCTGAGCACTCTCGGCAGCAGCAGCAACCGCTTTAGCTTCAGACGACGAGACTATGTACTCGACTGTCTCCACGAAACTCTTTGCATGCTCCTGCTGCTTCTCCACGAGAAGATGAGTTTGCCCAAGTTGTGCACGCATTGTCTGCATTAGCTCTTGGTGTCGCTCTACTTGTTCCGTCAATGCTTGGCAGTCACGTGTCTGGTGCCGCAGACGAAATTCAAGACGCTCCAATGCCAGCTTCACATCAGTGAGTCGTTGCTCCGACTCGACTTGTAAAGCCTGCAACTGTGTAGCACCTTGCTGCTCTAAACCTGAAGTCTTGTCGATCACCAGTTCTGCCAACGTACCCATGGCCTTCTTGTTGGCTGCAACTTGAGCGCTGGCAAACTCCAAGTCGCTCGCAAGTTGACTCTCTAAACACCAGAACAACATACCAAACGAGAGCACTTAGATATTAGCACCGCCCCACCCCAGCATATCCTTGAGTTCAAATTACCAACAGCTTGATGCCTCAGCGAGTCCTTCTTTAGTTGAGTCACAGCAGCAGCGAGCTCCATGAACTCTGCTCTTGTAACCTGGCGAGCATTCGCATCTGCTGACAGTGTTGACGACGCTATGGAGCTACTGCCGCCGGTCTTCCTCTTGACTGTGGACCCTTTCCGTACAAGAACCATAGCGCTATGCCAGACTTTCAGAACGTCTTTTTCCAGCAGTGCCCAAAACTCGTTGCAACTTCACCTCCATATTCGTCGCACTGGTAGCATGGGCGTTTCGATAGTAATTTTGTCGCGAGCAAAGTCGACAGCAACTCGTTTGTAGTGAGAGCCCACTCAAACACCGCAGTTGAGACGGGTGTTGGTGCGATTTCACTCGATCACATCGCTGTCATGGGCTGCACACGACCTGGAGCTACCGGTGAGTTCATTCAAGCTGTTTGGTATGGTCTGGATGCTAACGAAACTTGTTGTGCTGGTTTTGAAAGCTGTGTCCTGTGCCTTGATAGCTGGGTTGTTGTCATTATCCAGCGTGTTACTGCCGTACTGGTCGGAGATCACGGTAGTTGGTGGCAGTAGTAGCGGCAGCGACGATGGAGAGATCACTTCGAACTTGGAGGTGGCATTCGGCGTATGGGGCACATGTGTCATGATCCAGAACCGAACTGTGAGCGATACTCTGCGCAGCTTCCTTTTGCAATCTGCCACTTCGCGTGCTGTGAGTGCCGACTATTCTGAAGCAGCCGAGGCAACATTCACCTGCGCTTCATTCTTCCAGGAGGGTGTAGTGGGCATACACTGCGAAGCTGCACACGGTTTTTCTGATGGGAGATGTTCGCGGTCCGAACGCAGTACCGACAGCAGTCTCTGTGCGGCAGATAACCCGGTGGATATGCTGTTGCTTGCTTGGGATGAAGACCAAGAGCGTGGCACAGTCCACACAACCGCTACAGAGCGTGAAGAAGTGGCAGCCTGGCTGAATAAATTCCTGCCCGATATGTGCGGTGCCCCAGGACACGCGACAGTCGCTCTCGCTGGTATTTCGACGGCTTCTTCAGGCTTCGCGATACTTTTACTTCTTTTCGGCGTCATTTTCGACAACCTCGAGTCACGTATTGTGCAAGGCGGTGCTATGACGGCCTTAGTAGCAGGTGGTTTGCAGGCTGCATTGGTTGGCGTTTGGATGTTCGAGACACACGTGCTGCACCATGAAGGTAATCACTTCGGAACGTCGTTCTACCTTGGTATTGTCAGCATTTTCGGTCACGTCATGGCCTACGTCGTCGCGATGCGCCACTTGCAAATTGAGAAGAATGCGCTAGTCGAGCTGGGGCTTCTCGAAGAAGATGACGAATCGATAGACGATATCTTCAAAACGAAAAAGCTGGCTGATGACTGGGACGACGGAGAAAGAGAGACAAAGGTCTCGTCACCTCGCAAGCAAGACACTCCCAGACAAGTTGAACTCGTCGTGTAGCCTACGTCGTGTTGGAAACTTAGAAACGTTTGCTAGGTTAACAACAGATCCACGCAAAGAGGATTCACCTGTTTACTGCTTCGTCGTATCACTCTTGCAACATGTTGACGACAGTGTCAGCGATGGCAAGTGAGGCTGTAAGACCAGGTGACTCAATACCACAAAGATGCACCAAGCCTGGCACGTCGTGCGTATGCTTATCCTGGAATACTCAAACAGCACGATCATTAAGACAACACTAATAAGCGCGCTGCTGACAGCAAGTGTACGCACCGCAATATAGAAGTCTTCAAAAAATTTGCCGGCGACCGCGATCTTGGGACGGATGCCACAATAATCAGCCACCAGGAGCTCTGCACGCGCGTCGGGCCAATAAGCGCGGATTCTCTCCGCGAATTGCTCTGCTTTCGATGGGTCAGGCTGGTACTCGATGGTGTCAACCCACTCCACATTCGGTCCAAACCGAACATTGCCAGCCAGGTCAACCGTTGCATGCACACCGAGACCGCCAACCTCAGGGATCGGGTATACCAAGTGACTGTATGCGTTCAACGAAGCATTAAAACAGCACGTGAGTTGATCTCCCCATACAAAATATCGACAAGTGAGCAATTGGGTACCTGAAGGGCCGATTCTTCGGGCTAAGCTTGAAGTACGTGCCCTTGGCAAACCGGTCCGGAACAGTTGGCACAGGCAGTGTCGAAGGGCGCTCGATTTCTGGTGCCACCACCTTGTCTAGCAGATCCGGAGCAAACATACCCGTGGCGTTGACAAAGTAATCACACACCACTTCCTGCTCTTCCTCGCTGCCTTCTCCTCCGTTGCTACTCTGCGTCGCCTGGATCACAAAAGTCTTAGATTTGGCATCGTATCTTCCCCCTTGGACCGTAGTTGCTCTCGCCACCATGGCTCCGTGGGTCTCCGCGTCTCCCTGCAGCGCCAGCATCAACGCGTGCGAGTCCACGATCCCCGTCGAGGGCGAGAAGACCGCTTCATGGCAGTCCACAAGCGACTCAATCCCTCGCGCCTCGCTCTGCGTCAACAACTTCAGGTCGTCCACCCCATTCTGCAGGCCGCGCTTGAGGATCGACTGTAGCTGTTCCGTCTGGTGCTTATGCGCCACGATGAGCTTACCACATTTGGAGAACGGGACACTGAACTCGCGACAGAAATCGTAGAGCTGCTCCCTGCCCGTGACGCAGAGCTTGGCCTTCCAACTGTCCTTGGCGTAGTAGATCCCCGCTAACGTCACAAAAGCCGTTATCAGATACAAAAGGGTTAGGGTCCAAATTCAAATTGTGTACACCACACCACGCTTCAGCTGGTCCTACCGTGCACGACTTCACTATTACGCGCACTGGTCTCCTGCCCCACGAGCGCGTTCTTCTCCAGCAGTAGCACCTCCAGACCCCTACAGGCAGCCGCTCTCGCCACCGCAAGCCCCACGACGCCCGCTCCGGCCACCACGAGCGTCTTGGACGTCATCTCGGCGGTACACCGATCCCGAATGATCCCCTCCGCTTCTCATTGGTCAAAACCCTGACGCCCCGAATACACGCCCCTTTGATTGATGTCCACCACACCACATTGGTGTTCCTCACACCATCCATTTTGACAGCCATCCAACTGCGTCACTCTTCGAACGGACGTGTCAACTATGAGCGACTCGGAAGACGACGTGCCGGACTACGAGCCCGAGGTGGAACTGGGCTTCATATGTAACGAGCCAGTGGCAATTGACGCCAAGCCGCTGCACCTCGAACCGGATTGGACGAAATGGGACGGAGGACAAGTGGGTGGACGCCCGAGCTGGTTGTGTCCATCGGCCGCGTGCATTCCGTCCACCGAGCAGCTCGCGTGCGCAGAGTGCAAGTGTCCATTGGCATTCTTATTGCAGATCTATTGTCCACTGGACAACGAGGAGGACGCTTTTCACCGCAGCTTGTACGTCTTCGTGTGTCGCTCGCCCGGCTGTGGACGCCAGGGAGACGGAAAGGCGTTTCGACTGCAGCTGCCCAAGGACAATGCGTTCTATTCGGCCGAGAGCGGTGCGACGCAGCTGAAGCAGGTGGACGCCAAGGTGGACCTTTGTGCGCTGTGTGGACAACGCGCGACGTTCACATGCAGCGCGTGCCATGTCGCCCAGTACTGCAGTAAAGCGCATCAGAAGGACCATTGGACGGCGGGACACAAGCAGACGTGTGCGCAATGGTGCGTGACGAGGAGGACAGTCGAAGTGTGTGGAGGACTGATGGTTTGATTGTGGACAGTTTGGAGACGCACACGCTGGTGGAGTCAGAGGACGCTCGTGAGAAGATGATCACCGAGGGCTCCAAGTGGGTCTTCCCTGAACAAGATCTGGAGATTGACCATGAGCCAGACAGCAGGGAAGCTGCGAATGAGTACGTTGATTGCTGTTGTTGCTGTGGAGTGATGGATTCGATGTACTGAGTTTTCGCTCGTTTGTGATGTTGCAGATACGAGGCGAAGCTGATGGCTGAGTTTGAGGAGAGTAAGTGCCTTTGTTTTGACGCTGAGGGATCATTTAGCAAGCGTGTAACTAACTCTATATGCTGTGTCCGTTGACGTTTTCCAGACAAGCAAGTTGGAGGTGAGAAGGGCGAAGGAGAGGAAGGTGAAGATGACATGGACCTGGATGTTACTCAACTTGAGCTGAACGAAGCGTTGGGACACACGAAGGACCAGGACCCGCAGTATGTTCGCTTCCTTACGCGTGTGGCACTGGCAAAGGACCAGGTACTGCGCTACTCTCGCTGGGAGAACGAGGCCGTGCTGTGGGTGCACTCTGAGGGCATGCAAACTGGTGCTGTGCCGCCGTGCGAGCGGTGCGGTGGTGAGCGCAAGTTTGAATTCCAAGTTCTCCCTCAGCTGCTAAACTACTTGGGCGTGGACCAGCAGAGCTCTCTTGGAGATATTTCTTCGCGTACTTGCGAGTGGGGAACGCTGGCGGTTTACACATGCGCGAAGAGCTGCCCACTCGAGACCCAGTGTGCTCAGGAGTTCTTGCACTACCAACCCGCTTACGCTGGCACTAGCTAGACACCCAAACACGCACGATGGGGCTGTTAATCAACACGAGGACCCCATATTTTTAGTCAAGTTCTCGGTGTCTGATGCCGAGGTCACTTTCCGTCTTCATGCTTGAGGACGCTGCATCCAGCAAGCAGAGGCACTATTGATAGGCTCCTATCATCACGTCTTTGCTCCAGGTTTCTCGGCATCCTGAGTCATGTGTCGTCTTCAATCCACGTAGTCTCTCGTCAACAAGCCAAGCTGCTTCATCAGCATTAGCCAATTTGCCAGCGAAAGAGAACTGAACAAATTTTGGTCGAAAACTCACAACGCACAGCTCCTGAAGATACGCGGATCGAACGATGTCATCGCTGCGAGTTCGCACCAAGAACAAATTGCTCACGGCATTCGGTGCTGCCAAACCCAGCACAAATGTGGCGTACGACTTGGCCTTTTCGGACTTTGAGTCGGCTTTGCAGCGCTTGATGACGCTTGACACGGCACTGAAAACCTATGCTGGCTCACTCAAGACCTTCCACAGCTCGGCAAGCTCGGTTGTTGGCGCGATTGACAGTCTGTCATTCGGAGGTACAGGCACGGCTAGTCTCCAGCACAAGGCTGCGGGGTCCTCGGAGATGCAACAATTTTCGGGCGAAGCACGAGTTGCTTGTGCTGATGTGGACATGCTGGTGCTCCAAGAAACGTACGATCGACTGGAGAAAGATGTTTTGCTGCCTGTCCGAGGCTGGCTTCAGCACGCGCGTGGGCTTCAGAACGAGGCTACTGCGTTTTTAGAGCAGAAGTCTCTGTACGATCACTACTCTCGCAAGGTGGCATCACTTCGTGAATCTCACGAAAGGCGCGCCAGCTCCGGTCGAAACGAGAAGTCCAAAGAGACCGAGCGAATGTTTCGCAATGAGCAGAAGCTGGCAGCAGCAACACAGGAGTACACTCGGCTGTCAGACACAGTGATCCGTGATCTCCGCGCGTTCGTTATGTCTCGGGATGCTGCTCTGGCACCATTGCTTCGTCGTGTATTGCGTGGCCGAGTGTTTTACGCGGAGCGGATGCATGAAGCTACGGGTCGCATTCGTGCGCTCGTCGATGATGGCGTCGAGGAAACTGAAGACGGCGGAGTACTTGGTCAGTTCTCGTCCGTTGCTCAAGGTGGTGGCCCAGTCGGGTCTGCAGCAATTATGGCTGCGGCTACTGCTCCGGTCCCGTCGCCTTGCACGGTGCGTAAATCTTCATTCGAGGAGTTCGTGGGCGAGTCACCACCGAATGTCTCCATTCACCATGGTACTCACAAGGCTGCTTCAATGGATGACGGGTGGGCGGCGTTTGCATCGCCTCCACCGCCACCACCTGAGCACGAGATGCAGATGCCGTCGCCCACACATGGAGGCTATGGATTTTCGGAGCCGCACTACACGCCACCACACTCGGTGCCGCAGTTTATGACAGTGAACACGCCTTCGAACGCCGCTGCAAACCAATCTTGGGGTAACGATTTCCCTGCACCAGTGTTTTCAACGATGCCGGCCAACATCTCGTCCCCTTCCGGAATGATGATGGCGCCCAGCCCGCCGCCATCTCCAACTGCATCGACGAATCCTTGGGATGTTTTTCCTTCGGCGTCTGCACCTTCAGCCGACTCATTTTCAGGTGGAGATTGGGGAACTTCCGGCTCGGGCCAAGGTTCCTGGCAGCAGCAGCAGCAACTGCAGATGCCTGTGGCTGAATTCCGTGACATGCACTTGAATGCCCTTGGTGGCGAGTTTGGCTCCTTTCGTTAGGTAAGACGGCTCCGATAGCTGTCCAAGTCGACTCACGGGTGGGTTCCTAAATATCAAACGGTAAATTCACAGCACCAGGAAAACAATACAGAGTAATACTTCACCCCAATTCAGCGCGTTACGTTGACGGCTTCTAGTGCTTGTTAGCCTCACCAATCACCTGGACACCTTGTTGAAGACGCTTTGCACGTTCTGGACGCCAGTGGATGTTCTCCTCGAGATATCTGTTTCCTTGCATCTCACGAAGCCGCGAGACAGCGCGCTTGAAAGCCACCTTTAAATCCTTCAGCGCAACCAGGTTTCCAACATCCAAGCCAGCCATCTGAGCCGGACCGTAGGCGCCAACGGGGGCATCCCAAGAACTGGTAGTTGGTACCCCCACAGCTGCATTCTCCTTGTTGACACGCTGCTTCTCCTCTTCAATAGCAGAAGGGCTATTGGCCCCTTCGGACGCCGCACGAACACTTTCATCATCAAATAGAAAAATACCTCGAGGCTCTGCAGCGTCGGACGATAGTACAAGTCGCGTGCGATGCTCGTACAGCTCGTCAACGAGCAAGATAAATCGCCGCGCTTGGTCGTGTTGCGCCATACTCAACGCTGGCACGCCATCAAGCACCAGCGTGTGGAAGCACTCTGCCAGTGCCTTGTAGTCCGCCGCGCCCTTTTCAGTATCGCACAATAAGCTGAAAGACGCGCGACAGACCCCACTCCTCGCACGCCCACGAACATCTAGAGCTCGTCCCATCATCACTGGCACACGGAGCAGCTCGTCCTGAACAGCATCAGCATTCTCTTCATCTTCATCTCCAAGAAGCAATAACTCTTGGTACACTGCGTCCATCTTTTCCTCGGTAGCGGCTGACAACGGTGTCAGGAATGTCTCCTCACCACCTACGGGCTCACAGAGAAAGCGGTAGTCCACGTCCGAATTCATGGGCACCACTCTCGTATGTCGCGCGAGCTGGTCCAGGAACGGCAAGAAGTACTCGCGGTTTGTGCCATCCTTGTACAGATCCTGTCGAGAAACGCCGTCACTGTCAGTGTACCACATTTCAAAGCCAACCTCCACTTCCACGCCGTACCTGCGGCGCAGTATTCGATGTTGCCACCATCACGACACCACGCGTGAAAAACACTCCGAAGAGCTTCCTCATAATAAGTGCGTCCGCTACATCCGTGACTTGGAACTCATCGAAGCACAGCAAGTGGCTCTCATCTGCGATAGCGTGGGCCACTTGAACCACCACATCTCGACTCTCGTCCAAGACGATGTGTCTCTGTCTGCCGTAGAGCTCCAACTGCTTCTTCTTCTCTTGGTTCAATCGAGTCTGCACTTCCAGCATGAACTCGTTGAAATGCACACGACGTTTGCGTTGCACTGGGGCGTCCCGAAAGAACAGATCCAGCAGCATGGACTTGCCCGTCCCGACACCTCCATGGATGTACAACCCTCGAGGCACCATCACCGCCTGCTCTTCTTGACCGTTCCCCTGGGTGGTTTCCGATGTTTCCTCCTTGGTCGAAGGCTGGAAAACGGGCAACGCGTAGCCGTTCACGCGAGAATACAGTTTGTCCAGGAACCGACAGGGCGATGGCTGACTGTTTGGCATCGAAAACCAACTCCCCCTTTTCACCCGCGAGTCGTACGTTGTCGAGGGGTTCCTATTGATATTCGTGGCGGAACCGAGCTTTCGGATCGATGAACGGGCTCCTACAAGACGAGGACGGAGACGACGAAGAGGAAGCATCAGGGGCCAGGAAGCGGTCTCCAATAATCTAAACTACGATACAGCATGAAAAAAACGATGTGTTAAAACATGTAAAGTTGTCAAAATGTTTCTTTTATCAAACAAAATTGGTGCTGTAGTTGTCCTTCATGACTAGTTCGCTCATGGGTCCGGAGGGGTCTTTAACGGTACCTCTCGTTTTCATGGTCTGTTTCTTCACTAGTTGTTTTGCATCTCGTTTGCCCACTGCGATCGAGTGAGCGAGAGTACAAAGCGTACAGAAGAATGTCACGCCGGCGGCTATTACGGATCCATACATTGGAGGACCGTAGACGGTTGACGTGTCGTCGGAGTCAGAAGACGACGAAGAATCTGAAGCCGCTTCGGTGCAACGAG
This sequence comes from Phytophthora sansomeana, assembly GCA_032158285.1. Classification (NCBI taxonomy): domain Eukaryota; phylum Oomycota; class Peronosporomycetes; order Peronosporales; family Peronosporaceae; genus Phytophthora; species Phytophthora sansomeana. The sequence goes on from JAPDHH010000222.1 coordinate 250,229, forward strand.
GGCCGGTCCACGAGTCCGACGCACATTCGCAGCGCCCATCGGAACATTTTCCTGTCACGGTGCCGGTTGTGGAGATGGTGCAGTCAGCGTTCGAGTCGCAGAAAGCCATACCCGAGACGGCCGTGTCCGGGTTATCGTCGTCGACGTAGTCGTCGATGTTGTCCTTGACCCACTGCTTGGTCGGGTGGCTGTCCGGGTCGCACCTGATCGCCATGTCGGTAACGTCCGAGGTGTCCTGGTACAGTCTTACGTAGTCGATCTTCAAGTACATCGGGAACGAGTCGCAAATGGCGTTGCTTTCGGAGCTCGAGCCGTCACCACGACAGCTTCCGGAGCCGGCGTTTGGAGGAGAAGAACCCCACGAACTCGACAGCGCCACGTTGAAGATAATGTACATGGGCTCCTCGATCATGATCTTCTTGGGGTTCATCTGCGCAGTGTCCTGCGGTGGATTCGTGAGAACGTCCGCCGTGACCTCGAAGATCGGCTGGCCCTCCACTTCCCAGCGGATGTAGCCCTCGTCGCCCATAACCCACTCGACAGAGTACGTGACCCAGTCCAAGTACGCGGCCATGTGAATTTCCCAGTTGGACGAGATGGCGTCCATTTGGTAGGCGAACTCCGAGTCGGAGCTTGTCGAACCACTGGATGCCGTGCACTCGGACGCTGTGTTTCCTGCACTACACAAGTAGGCGCCAGCGTACTGGTTCATCTTTGGGAAGCACGTTCCGTTGGCGTTGATGCCCCAATGCACCCCAGTGTTCATACAGCCCAGATCTGCATTCGGGTCGTACGAACCGGGGCAAAGCTCCATTGTGCACGCGTTGTCCGTGATGCCTTCGGTTATCGACGCGTTTACAGTGGCGAACGTTTGGATATCGTCCTCTTCCACGTCGCACAAGTTGTTGGCGCCGTAGCGAAGACCCTGGTACCAGGACTTGTGTCCGCGCAGATTGTAGTAGTACGCCGTCGGGACGTCTGCTTGGTTGGCGCCTTCGGTCGTGCAGTCATAGCTGTAGTAGCAGTACTCGGATGTGTTGTCTGCGATGCGGCGAAAGTCGTCGGGCATACCTGGACCAACCTGCAAGGACGTCGAAATGGCAGTGCCACCACCTTCCAAGATATCGATCTCCGGAGCGCCGCGGCCCTGGTTGGCGTTCAAACCTGACCCAGGTGTATCGTTGCAAGCACTGATACGCTGGTTCTGCGACGAGAAGATGGTCTCGTTGCACTCGTTGTACGTGAACGGCCACATTCGGCTGGTGGACGCACTGAAGATGGCTCGGCCGAGGTTGCCCATGAGCCAAATGCCAGGCCACGTCGGGTAGTAGTCGATGTTGGCCGCACGCACGCTGGTCGAGCCCGTGGACACGTCGGGGTTGCCGGAATCGTTCGTCACAGCCCCCGGGAGCTGCGCACGAACCTCGATCATGCCGCCCTGGAAGCAGAACTTGTTCCACGACTGCACCATGCCCGAACGGTAGTAGAAGTACACGGTCTCGTAACCTGCTGGCGAAATGTAGTCGCTCCAGATCGTCTCGGCGATCGTCTCGTCCGTCGTGTTGATGTAGAAGTAGCAGTTGTCATCGTCGTCGCACTCCGTACCGGTCATGTTGGTCGAGTAGACTTCCAGAGCCGAGTTGACGCCATCGGCCTTTTCCAGAGCTGTCCATAGATGATCGTCACCAGCCTCAAAAGTTCGGCCCTCCGTGTTGAACTCGTCACTCATGGTTAGTGTCCACGTTTCCCCTCGGGACGTCGTGTATGACTGGGCACTGTCAGGCGTGCTCGGATCAACCCATGGTAGAATACCCGACTTGGTCGAGTACGACGAGTTGGATCCGGCCACCAATGTCGATGAATGGATCAGAACAGCTGCTGAAGCAGCCACAGCAGCCTTGACACCCGCCATTAAGAGCCACATCCTGAGCAGTAAGCGGAGCTGCGTAGACGCTCGCTGATCAAGTCGTATTCGATGCCCAAGGGCCGAATTGTAAAGTGATCACCGCTAGCAGCACAACGAGAGACGCAAGCCTTGTTCAGCACTGCATTTCCCGTCATTTGGGCTCCGTCAGTGCGAGCGGCTCCCGTCGTATCGTGGCAGAGACCGACGCCAGTGCTGCACGCATCCATTGCCACCGCTTGACACCGTGCTGCTAGTAGCCCGCAACTAGCGCGAGAAGACTTAGAATTCGTCACGCACCATCAACGTCCATCTTCAGCGCTTCATCAACGCAGCTCCAACCTTCCTGCCGCATTGAGCTCCGTTGACTGTCAACTGGTGCTCCCCATCTCACCGTCGTCACATTGCAATTGTTCATTTCGATGGTCGCACCATGTTCCCGTTTATGTTCGTACAGCTACAGTACATCTCCTTTCATTTACGGTTAGTGTCCACCACTCCAATGTCATGTCCGCCACACCACCTGGCATTTCTGCTCTGTACCCACCTGTCCCTCATTTCATTCCCAGCATCTCATGGCGCCTTCCTTGTCTGGCGCGTCGTCGCCTCCCGCGTCCCCAATGGACGAGTGCGTGGACCTGGAGTGCGGACTGTCAGCTCCACACGCCGCTAGTCGCCGTCAGAGGGAGCGCGACCTCGTGCTGGCCTTTGATTCGCGGGAATTGCGCCGCCACGAAGCCTGGTTCCTCGTGGAGACCAAGTGGCTGGACGCCTGGATGAGCTACGTGCTGGCGGAGGAGAATGATGACGTAAACTCCGCGTCGCGATCGGGCCCCCTGACGAACGACTCGCTCTTCGACCGCGAGGAATTCCGCATTAGGGACGGCTTGCAGGCAACTAGGGACTACCGAGGCGTGAATCCCTATGTTTACGCACTTTACGCCGAGTTATACGGGACGGACGACGCCAAGCCCATCGTGCGCTGGACCCTCGACATCTACGCCATGCCCGTCATGGTGGACGATATTAGGGACATGCTGCGCGGTCCCCAATTGAAGGCGCGCGCACTCGTGACCGAATTAAACGAGGAACTCGAGACCCAAAACAAGGGACTCGAGGGACTGCGAGTCAAAGACGAGGACAGAGAGAGCTGGACGTACCGCTGCTTGTGTCGCTGCGAGTTCCTCGTCCCTTGTCTGCACCGCTTGCTGGGCGGGGGACCGACGTACAAGAAGGAGACGCAGCCGACGTGGAGCGAATATTTGTGCTGCTGTAAGAGGAGCAAGAAGAAGAAAAAGGGACGCAGCAAGAAGAAGAGGAAGGAAGAGTCGGACAGTGACGACAGCTCCACCAGCAGCGACGAAGAGACCCAGGGATTGCTGGGCTGAGGGACAGGGTCTTGGGTGTCGGTCCCTCGTTCTGTAATGGTTTTTGTGAGTGCAGCTGGAGGTTTGGAGTCTGTTGGAGGGACGAATAGACGCTCTGATTGAGTGTTTTTTATTGCTGACGGTGTGCTTTGTACTTTGTTGTCAAAGGTTTAGTCGCTGACGTTCAATTTTTGCTACTGCTTTGTCGTTGCCGCCTTCGAAGTTTTAGCGGAGGACTCACCACTTCCCCAGTGTAGTGGCTGCTTCTTTGATGGTCGCCAAGGCAGCACCCATACGATTCCTGCTCAATTCAATGAAGGACAAGAGGTTATTTCGTGTTCAGGTGGACAATTTCAAGGTATTGCTCACCTGCAAACGGTTTTGGCCACGGAGATTGACGATGGGGAGAGGTGTCACTACGAGGAGTGTTTTTACTTCCACCAGGCAGATACGCGGAAAAGGCTTCGTCGTCGCCCAGCATGCAGTCGTCAAAGCACATTTGCAGGTCGCCATCTACTTCTTTTCGATACGGAGAAAGGAGTGTGAATTGTTCCTGGACAAGATGCTACACGATGCAGCCAACAACTGTCAGGTGAGTTGCAATTACGTGCTTGAAAGGGTAGATACAAATGACGTACGCGCAGTTCACTGATGGAGATGGAGGCAGCTACTCGCAGAGAAAAGTACGGACTGTACAGTACGCTCAAGACAGAATGAGCTCGAAGCCTAACTAACTCTGCCACAAAGAAGTCACAATTGACGTACACTGTGCTCTCGACGCCACGACGGAATGATCGTGCATCACGTACCCAGACATGGACAATGTTATCCAAGGATTGCAACTTTTTAGCAGTTCTCTCGATGCAGTGGCATTCACCCTCCGGCAGTACGCGTTCGTAAGCTACAGTGCCAAACTCTCGTTTTGGGATACTGGAATCCTCTGGGTTGGATTGTACATTTGAAGCTAGCGTTGCTGCTACCACGGCAGCGAGGATTGCTGTAGAGGCCGCTAGTTTATCGCGATCGGGCTGGTTCTCCGTCATATTCGTTCACGACTCTCCGCAGGGATGCTGCAACCAACTGAAGCGCCGCACTATATCTGTCAAGAGCACGAGTAGTAGTCGCCTTCATGCAGTTCATTGGGGTGACAAAGGGAATTGATGACCCTGGAGCACTTCGCAAGCGAGATCTCAAGCGCCGACTGACGTCTCCACGATCACCATTACTACAGAAACTCCCGGTGAAGATCGATGACCCCAGTCAGCGGTACGGTGATGTCCCTTGTCGAATTAAGGAACGCCGTGAAGAATCCATCGCACGGAAATGTGAGCAACAGGTGAATTCGGAGCTTCAAAATCAACAGCAGCAGTGCAGAGAGCGATATCTTGGGCGATGGCACCACATACGCAACTTGTATGCTGCAGTCAGTGAAATGATGACGACTCGAAATGATGCTATGGCTGGGAAGGCAAAGCTACCGGTACATGTGGGGACATCTTCACAAAAATCGTTATCGGCTTCTAAGGCGTCGACCGATTCCTCGACACTCGCCCCATTACACAATTTGACAGCCATGCCTTGGCTGATCGACGTGGCTCGAGAGTTTCGTCAGGGTTGTGCATCTCACCAAGTCACGCTACCGCAATTGGAGATTGCGACTGGCGAGGCTTTGCGTTTGTCGCTATTTTCTGCACGAGCTTCGACTCCTGCAGCTCAGGTTGCTTCACGTCTTCGTAGCGTTTTTCAGTCTTTCCAGCACCAACCGGAAGCTTCGACAATAGATTACCGTGAGCTATTAAGCGCACTGTTCGTCCTCGATCGTTGGCGAGAAGGTGAAAAGAAGATGATCGCGCGCTGGTTTCATGAATTTGCGTTCCCATTCGCAGAAAAATCAACAGCCATAGGAGATATGAAAATGGCCGTCCGAGGGATAGAACTTCAGCGAGTCCTATTCAGTGCCTGCGGAGACGAGCTGGACGAGTCCAAGATGCAGCCATTTGTGACCGAGCTACTCACTGCAATGACCCAGAGAGGGAGAAGCTTCATTGCAGAAACAACCTTTTGGGATTTCACAGGTGCGTCCACACTGTTGGAGTTATGCTACGGAGTGTGTTCTGTCATTCATAATTATTGCTGTTGTTTTCTCTTGCAACTAGATGCGCACCCAAAGCTACTTGAGACGGTCAGAATGTTGTGCTGGAAACGTTTAACGGATGACACACGACTCGATTTCTACCGAGACGTGTATTTGCACGCCAAAGAGCGTTTTGTCAAAGAAGAAGCACGCGTTCGGTTTGAGAAGGCTGTAGGGATATGGCGAACTCGCGAGCCACGTCAGCGGCTTGCGCGATGGAAGGTGTTTGTAGCCAACCGCAAGCTGATGCGGCGTGGTGACATTCATTTTCGGTCGTGTTCAGCAAGAAAGCTGGTCAGAGGATTTGAACAGCATCGTAGACGACGGCAAATAATGCGTGAGCTATTGCAGGTGGCCCAGAACCAGCGAAATTTCGCTCTGGTGCGCTTCACATTCCATCCATGGGCGCTCTTTTGGCGCTCAATGCAACTCATGTAAGTCAACGGCGAGACACCCGAGTTATAGTTGTTCTGGTTGCACCATCCAACACTTCGTTGCTATCATGACAATATCGTTTGCGCTTCAGACATGCCGCGGCTTGGCGGCGCAGTGTTTACCATAACCTTCAGTTTCGCCGGAAGACTTGCTGGCGATCATGGTTCATATTTTACGAGGTAAGTCGATGGAGACCTTCCTGTCTGCTTCCAGTGATGTCTAACTTGATGACGTTGCGACTTGTAGCAAGCGAAAGCGCGTAACACCTACTGCGAAAACGTTTCAACCACATTTATTGCTAGGCAGCAACGAAAAAGTAAGATCATCAAATGTTGGTCTTCTTTCAACCCGGTAGTTCTAACTCGAGTTAATATTGTTGCTATCGACAGTCCTGCGATCATGTTTGGACATTTGGATAGCTTACAAGCGATACCAGAACGAAGCGGCTGCTGCAGATATTCGCGGGCGACAGTTGCAGGAGGATTTGTTCCAGCTCCAGCAAATGGAGGCAGAACGCTCGTTAATGGATATTGAAGACACACTCAGTACTGTCGTAGAAGCTAAAGCACGCGCTTCTGCTGAGCACGGTCGGAGACGCTCCTACATGGAGGCCACAGATCGTGTCCACGCGAACCGCAAGATGCAAAAGCAAAAAGAGGAGCGCATACAATACAAGTTTTCTCGAGAACGTGCTGCCGAGCTGGAGGCCAAACAAGCTTGGACAGCAATCGCCGACCAGGTAGCCACCGAAGTGCGTACCGCTACGCTTGCGTGGTTTGACACCTCTCCTGATGCCAAAGAACAAATTCATGCCGAGGCTACACGAATATTTGAAACGGATGCGAAGTGGATTCGCAACGAGCTTGATCGGGATCCGGACAACGGCCCAAGCAGAGTCTTGCCGCGAGGATGCCGGTGGCAGGTTTTCCTGGAAGCCCCTCATGGTGCTGTTACGCGGAAGCTGACCAAAGCATTTTATCTGAACACCGTCACGTACGAGAAATATTGGTGTGATGAAGTTGTTATCGAAGAATGCGAGGGTATCGCTCGGGAAGTCATCATTCAATGGCGCATCGACGACGCTCTAGCACGATTGAATGAGAAAGAGGCCGAGTGGGCATTGTTACGACGCCAGAATATCGCTGCCACACGCATTCAAATGATGTTTCGCTGTCGACAGGCACGACTCGTGTGTCGCCGGGTAATTCGGAACACGTTCATCAAGCGTGTGGATCCCAGTTCGGGCCTAGTCGTGTATTTTAACTTGACAAGACCGCAGGAAATCCGACGAAAGCTACCAAAGCTGATCGGTAGTGAGGAGGTCCTCATTCCGATCGAGTCTTCCACTTGGGTGTTTCGTCAAGACACTCATGGCACTGGGTATTACGAGAGGATCGATACTGGGGAATCATCTGCGGGGCCACCTGACCACTACATTCTTTGTGCACGCTGTTCAGTGTATTTCGTTACGAGGCGCAAGGTAGCAACAGGTGCTCGGTACTGCATTGGCTGCTACGCGAACTTCCGTTATGCTGCAAGGAGAGAAACCAGCAATGATGATACTACCGAGGAAGAAAGTGGATGGACAAAGATGCCTGTGCAGCCTGCAAATTGTATGGTATGCCGCAATGCCCCAGCTCACTTTGTATGCACGGACTGCAAACACGATGCCACGTGTGCGAGGTGCTTTAACGCCGTACACGGAAGGTTGGCAAAGAACAAAAGCCATGCTCCACCGGTACCATTGGTGAATCGAGTGTCGGAGTGAGCAGATAAACATGAAAGGTGGGTCCTTTTGAAACGTGCTACTCGACGTGCCTACTGGTGCAGCAACCGGCGAAGTCAAATTGGTGGATGCTGGGCCAGTTGCTAGACCAAAGGAGGCTGTTTGGACGATCTAATTCTTACAAATTTTTTGTACGAGCAAGGTGCCAACAAAGAGTTTTTATTGTGGTTTTCATGCAGAGACGATATTACCGCGAATGCCAATGTCCATAAGCAGCTACATTACGGGTTCTTGATGGAGCCAGGCAGAAGCTTCTGAGCAAGTTTGTAAAGTAACTTGTCCCACCAAGAGGAGCTGGGCGAGACCGTGGTAGGGCCATTATATCGCTTGCTTAGGCGAAAAGCGGCCGTGCCTCTCTCCTCGTTAGCATGTAGTAGGTCACACTTGAAAGCGAACACAGTCGGGGGAAGCTGGCACTTCCTTCAGGGTCTCGCCGAGTGTATTGCGCTTGTTGGCCTTGAGGCAAAATGTAAACTGACTGAACTAGACATGCATGCCAACTCGCTGCTCTACATGACTGTCACTAGCGTCCCAGTGACGGCATACTACACGTTGACCTAGCAGAAGCTCTCTACCAGAACTCGTACCAGCTTGAGCACGCAAGGTTGAATATCGTGCTTGTCGATCCACTAGTTCGTAGCTGCAGCAACCAGCTGCAGCTCAGACCCTCACGACTGCATCTTATCGTAACCAACCTGCTACGCTCGGCTGCGTGGTCGTGGTTGGGCTTTCATGCCGCCACCCACTACAGTCCCCTTCCAAGCCCAATCTGACCACTCGGCAAATTAATGCTTGTACCGTTTGTATTACGATTATTCACCACTCAGTGACACATCGTCTCATGATGACTAACCACTCGTGTCATGATGAGTTGACGATAGGTCCGCTCTATGTGACCCAACTTCAACTAGTTGCAGTTGAAGTGAACTTGACCAAGGAAAATCCTTAATTTAGTGACTGAATAGTCATTATAGTGAGGGTATACAGGCATACACTGAATGCACTAGCGCCGTTTTGCTGGCGCTTCTAGCGTCTTAAGATGTCGCTCAATCTTTGAGTCTTTGGCTGCAGCAACATACCCTTGCACTAACGTCCTCACGTCTTTGTGCAGCGCTGCTAGAGGCTCCCACGAGTCCTCTATTGCCTCCAAACCATGCCATCCAACAAGGATCTCGTAGGACCGGCTGTGGTTGTTCCAGCGGTGCCGTAGTAGCTCACGCACTCGAAGGATGATCCCCTGAGCAGCCACGTGCTCCAGGAGCTCCTCGGTAACCTCGAGGTCCTTGTCGGCGAAGAACTTGAGCCGCGAGGCGTGCACGTCAATTTCCGCACCGGTTACGAGGTGCTTCACCTTGAACACGTTATAGGGCTGGGCTGAGGTGACTGCGTAGGGACCGATCCACGTAACCAGAAGTTTGTTCTTCCCTTTCTCGTCCACACGAGACCGCAGTACATAGTCGCCCACGTTGAAGTTGACAATGTTGTCTCCTCGTTCTTTCTTCTTGTTGAGCAAGGTCTGCTTGAGCCGGGCGTCTGCAACCGCTCTATGCATCTCCCGAATGCTAGCCCGTAGTTGAACCAAGCTCGACTCGATCTCTTCTGAGGTTCGAGTCGGCTGTACACTGGGAGCCACCTCTGGTCCCAAGTAAACAGCCTGCAGTGGCGACGGGGGCTCCAAGCCGGTGAACAGCTCGCCTGGCGTCTTTCCTGCCAATGACGGCACGGCAGTGTGATTGAGACTAGCTTGCACGATAGGTATCAATATGGGCCAGTCGCGGTGATGGAGCTTGTAGTCTAGGATAAGTACCCGTAAGACTTGCAGGATATCTCGATTCACTCGTTCCACTGACCCGTTAATCCATGGGCATTAAGTAGGCGAGAATATCTGCTTGCACTTTAGTCTGGTGCACAGCTCCTCAATCACTTCGTTTTTGAAGTGAGTACCTTGGTCGCTAATCCAATCTCGAGGAATCCCAAATCTACTATGCCAGTCCATGATTGCTTCGGCTGCAACCGTACTCGTAGGCGTTTCACACTTCACCAACTCACAGTAGTGATTAGCGTCGTCTTTTAATACCAGCAGGTACTGCATGTCACCATAAGCCTCGCCTAAGTACAAAAACTCCCAGTGCAAGGCTTGGTTCCTTTCGTTGAAGCGGTATGTTTCACTCCAGGGCCTTGGCACTACCTTCCCCCTTGTACATGATGGCAGAGGAGGCAGCTTGCCAGGAATTTGTCAACACATTGACGAAGATGTGGCAGGTGAAAAAGGCGGCCGATGTGTGCCACCATCGCATCTCGACCTCTGTGCCCCTGTGGACCACAATGGGCTATGATGCACAAGCGGCGGCGCAAATTGGTGGCGGTGGCTGGTATCCATGGTCGCTCGCCTTTGCGCCAGATGCCATCGTCACCGTCGTCGAGATCTGCACGCTCAGACGTCGTGCCAAACTGTCGTTGTGCACTCTCAATCGTATCCAGGGTAGGCCACACAAAGCCGGTATCATCGAGGGGACAGGAGGACTAAACGCTCTTGTTGTTGCTGTCGACGAGTACTCACTCTCTTAGCACCAACAGTAGGCATTCGAGCCCACCGCGAGACCATATCGGCCCACACATTATCCTCCCCAGCGATATGATGGATGTCGTATCGGAACTCTCCGAGTTTCACCGCCCACCGTAGTAATTTCCCACGAATATGTTTCTTTACGGTGACGTCGGGGGCGAATACGTGAATCAAATTTTTGTGGTCACAATATAGACGAAACCCCGTGGGTCGGAGAAGGAGGTATGGCAACTTGTCACAAGCTGCCACAATTGCAAATGCCTCCTTCTCGATCACACTCCAATTTGCTTGTGAGCCAGAGAAGGTGCCGCTCAGGCAGTGTAGTAGGCGGTGACGTTGCTCATGAACAGGTTTCCCGAGCTCCCAGTTGTCCACGTCAGTCACAATCACGCTCCAGGCGTCGTCAGAGGCGTCCGTGAACACCGAAAGTTCACCGTTGGGACTGGGATGTGCTAACTTTGCTGCAGAGGCCAGGCAGTCCTTCACCTGATCGAAAGCTGCACGTTCCTCATCGTTGAACGTCACCTGTAGCTGGGCTGCTGCTCGTTTCGTCCTATTTCCTCCACTCAGAGTGTTGTCAAGCCGCTTCTGGAGCGATTTCACATAGCCCGCATAACTCACTAGACTATCTCGCATCCAGTTGCAGGCACAGAGAAATTGCTGCAATTTTCCAGCCGTCGTTGGCAGTGGCATCTCGTGTAGTGCAGCTATACGTTCCGGGTCGTGTCGTACACCCTCACCGTCAATAATCTTCCCACACCACTTTACAGAGCGCTGAAAGAGGCTCGACTTAGCTGCACTGAGTTTCAAGCCAAATTCATTCATCAAACTGAAGAGCTCCTCCAATTTGTCTAGGTACGTATCCACGTCACGTGCATAAAGCAACAGATCATCTATCCAGATAAGCAAGTGCTTGTGGAGTAATTTCGAGAAGCATTTCTCCATCGTCATCTGAAAATGTAGTGCTGCATCACTGCATCCTTGCGGAACTCTGGTCGGCGTGAATACTTTTGCGTCCGTCATGTAGCTCAGGATTTCTTGACTTGCCTTGGCCAAAGGCAGCTGCCAAAAGCCTTTTATAAAGTCAAAAAGACCAAAGAACACCATGTCACGAACATGCTCAGTGATAACTTGTAGAATGGGCATGACACCTGCGATTCGCTCCGTTTCAGCATTGGCGGGCCTGTAGTCGCTGGTCTGTCGATACTCATCCTTGCCTGGCTTCTACACTGGTAGAGCCGGGCACGTCCCAGCGGCTCGAGGCATTCTCGTATACCCAGCCAAGTTTCACTAGCTCGTCGTTGAACTCTTGCAGAAACTTGCGATGATGCGGCGGATATTGCCGAGGCTTGTATCGAAAAGGCTTTGCTCCCTTCCGTAGACGCAGCTCAAGCGGAGGGACTTTGGCAGGGGGATCTGGACCAAGTTTCAACCTCCAAATATCGTACATGTACACGATCGTCCGCAATCTATCCTCTTTCTCCAACGGAAATCCGTTCTCGATGGCCTTCGCGACCATTTCCTCCACAGCTTGTCGAACGTCGTCATCCGGTGCTACTCCAAACGAAAAACCATCATCGAAAGAAATAGGGTCGTCATTGTTCGCCACACTTCCTCTGTGCCAACTGCTCTAGCTGCCTGTCGATGTTGATGCCGAGATCATTCAGAATATCCTCACCAAGGATAAACTCATCTTCTTCGGACTCGATCACCAGTACATCGTAGGGTTTTACAGGTCTCACTGGCCCAGCAGCAGTACAAAGCATGACACGCAATAGAACAGAGTGCCTCTCCACGATCTCGAATTTGCCCACAGTCTCGCAGACAACAGGCCGATCCAACGTGGTTGTTCTCACGGCACCACCCAATGCCACCAGCTCCTTGAGTTTTTGGGCACTGATGATACTCCTTTCCGCCCCGGTATCAGCGCAGTAGGGCATGGACAACCTCTCTTCGATCACGATAGTTTTGTCGTGTCCAGAAAGGCAGTCCTTGATGCGCTTTAACCTTCACGCCTCGCGGTCAGTCCTTTTTGGTGTCTTGTTGCGATCGCGGCGATCGTGCATTTTCTTCAGCAGCTCCTTCTTCAGATCATGAGAGGCAGTCGGGCAGTGTACCAACCAGTGGTCACCTTTGCAGTGCAGGCAACCTCCAGTCGGTCCTTTGCCGCTTTTTTGTTGTCCTTGCTTCAAGTTGCCGCTACTCGCCTTCGGGACGTTCGCACCACTCCGCTCGATTTTACGGTACTTTGTCCTCGGCTCGGATGATTCCTTCTCTCCGTTGGTCTTCCTATTGCGTTCAGCCTGGCTCGAAGAACGAGAGCGCTTCCGACGCTGAAAGTCACGGTCTTGTTCAAGAGCCTTGTCAAGAATGAGCTTAAACAGCTCTTTTTCGCTCTCCTTGGCGGCCCTCACCAGGTATTTGACGGTAGTTACAATTTCCCCACGAAGGCTACGTGGCTCGAGCGATTCGATGAGCAACTTGCACTTCAATCGCCTTCCTTCATTGCCCGTGAAGAACTCTTGCCATCCTTGCTCCTCTACGAACTCGCGGCTCTTTGCGAAAAACTGCATCACCCGCTCCCTGACATCGCTCTCTGACAAATCCATTTTTACGTTCTCCTTGAACAGAGCAGCAACGTCGGGTACCGCGTTGTTTTTGACTGATGCGATGATCTCGTCCACCTTGATGATGATGAACTCGTCGGTGACCGTGTCAATGTCTACCTCCCAGTCGAATTCGCACCAGACTTCAAGTAGTTGCTTGTTAAACGACTTCTTGACGCTGACAAGCACCTCGGCCATTTTGTCAGCGTCGTTCTTGCATCGCATCGCTACTTCATCCTCGTACTGTCGCCGCAGCTTCCGCCACTGTACGAGGGCAGCATGCGACGTGCTCTTCAGTTGACGTGCAGCAAGCGGCATAAACAGTGCCACCGGCACCGTAGACGAGTCGCTACTCGATGGACTTGGCGCCATAGTTGAAGTCCCAGTTGTAGTCGAGTTGCTCCGCGTCGATATCGTCATCTTGATTGACCTTAGCACAGCTAAAGAATTCTTTGTAGTAGGTCACACTTGAAAGCGAACACAGTCGGGGGAAGCTGGCACTTCCTTCAGGGTCTCGCCGAGTGTATTGCGCTTGTTGGCCTTGAGGCAAAATGTAAACTGACTGAACTAGACATGCATGCCAACTCGCTGCTCTACATGACTGTCACTAGCGTCCCAGTGACGGCATACTACACGTTGACCTAGCAGAAGCTCTCTACCAAAACTCGTACCAGCTTGAGCACGCAAGGTTGAATATCGTGCTTGTCGATCCACTAGTTCGTAGCTGCAGCAACCAGCTGCAGCTCAGACCCTCACGACTGCATCTTATCGTAACCAACCTGCTACGCTCGGCTGCGTGGTCGTGGTTGGGCTTTCATGCCGCCACCCACTACATAGCAGCTTCCAAGTCGGAGGCATCTTTCTTGGTTCTGGATAGTGCACGCAGGGAGGAACTCGAAGGATATGAAATCGGTGTTGGTATATCCTTGTCAGGGTTAACAACAGTTGCAAGACCATCGCAGGTTGAGAAGATGGTAACTCCGATCGCCAAAACCAAGTAGCACACGCGCATTCCAGCACGAGTTCGAAAGAAGTGTTGAGCTTGAGTAGGAGATGGCCAATTGGGAAATGAAGAAGAGCAAGGCGTGCAAGTATTGTGATAGCTTCGCTTTTCGTGTACTGTATCTGTTGTATTATGGGGTCACTTGGTTTCCCGTTGAGCGTAATACTTTGCAAGAGCAAGCTTTGTCTTATCAAATCTCTTTCGCCTCAAACAGGTGATGCAAAGAATTCTACGAGTTGAAGCGTGGGGTATGGTACTATGCTACGATTTTCTTGTACGTGTGCTAATATATTCTTCATTCACACCTCACAAGGTAAAGAGGGCTATGAACCCGTTGTTCAACGAGCATTTGGTTCACTACCGAGAGAAACACAGTACAGTCTTCTGCTTCAATAAAGAACGGGTCACAACGAATAACCTGCTGAACTGTATGAGACCATCAGCGTACCTAGTGTGCGCAAATGAATTGATTTTGTAGATATAAAAAAGGGACTAGTAAAGATTCCGCCAATCAGAGTTGAGAACATCGAGGTACAGTACCCAAAGAAAGGTATCGATGCCACGATATCATCAGAGCTCACTTCGCAATTTGTGTTCCTCTACCTACTTCACTCGCATGCCGCCCAGAAAGCGAGAGTTTTAGAAGCATGTGCGCATCACAAAGGCGCAAGAGCTACACATCTGTCGCCGCCATCGAGAGTTCCCTGCTGCATCATACTCTGGCCTGCTTAGAAAAGCAGATCTTAGATTTATCCTGAATTAACTAAATACAATAGTTTGACTGTCGTGCCAAGGTTCACGAAGTCGCCAAACTCCTATTTACCTTGGAAATTGTACACATATCAGGCGTTCATTATTGAAAAAGCAGAAGACTACATCATTTGAGATCGAAGTCACAATGCGGGGACGAGTAAATATTTGTTGCGCTAAAACACATACAAACTTAGTTGTATGAACTGACGGTTAATACATTTAGTTCGGGCCCACAGTGACTGGTACATGCAGCTATCAATCGAGGGTTGCGTGTAACGAACTACCCCTCGTCATCATCTCAGGTGCCATTGACTTGTCGTATCTCGAACGTATCAAAAGCGATCCTCAAAACTGAGGCTCACGTGACGAATTGTATCAAAAACGATCTACAGCTCCCAGTGACAACCATCGAGTCGCTATCGCTTCCACATCCCATTGATTCGCGCCGTCCCGGAGACTAAAAGAGACGTGGATTTTGATCGCCCCCGCACTGGAAGAGCTGCTAAGAGCATTTGGCAGTCGCAAGGGGTATAGTCGTTGAGATGGCGCCTTAACTGGACATGGTATATCCTAGAAGCGCCTACGCTTCGTGCTTCACTTTGCATTTCTACGACTAGCGCAACAGTTCCTCGAACGAGCTGTCGTGTGCGGGCAGTTGTTCCCAAGGATGCTGTATGGGTTTCCTGGTATTAGTGTTGCTGCCGTGGGGCTCTCGTTGTTACCATTAGCAGCACTAGGTTCCAACTCGTCGTACTCGACCAAGTCGGGCATTCTACCATGGGTTGATCCGAGCACGCCTGACAGTGCCCAGTCATACACGACGTCCCGAGGGGAAACGTGGACACTAACCATGAGTGACGAGTTCAACACGGAGCGCCGAACTTTTGAGGCTGGTGACGACCATCTATGGACAGCTCTGGAAAAGGCCGATGGCGTCAACTCGGCCCTGGAAGTCTACTCGACCAACATGACCGGCACGGAGTGCGACGACGATGACAACTGCTACTTCTACATCAACACGACGGACGAGACGATCGCCGAGACGATCTGGAGCGACTACATTTCGCCAGCAGGTTACGAGACCGTGTACGTCTACTACCGTTCGGGCATGGTGCAGTCGTGGAACAAGTTCTGCTTCCAGGGCGGCGTGATCGAGGTTCGTGCGCAGCTCCCGGGGGCTGTGACGAACGATTCCGGCAACCCCGACGTGTCCACGGGCTCGACCAGCGTGCGTGCGGCCAACATCGACTACTACCCGACGTGGCCTGGCATTTGGCTCATGGGCACCTCGGCCGAGCCATCTTCAGTGCGTCCACCAGCCGAATGTGGCCGTTCACGTACAACGAGTGCAACGAGACCATCTTCTCGTCGCAGAACCAGCGTATCAGTGCTTGCAACGATACACCTGGGTCAGGTTTGAACGCCAACCAGGGCCGCGGCGCTCCGGAGATCGATATCTTGGAAGGTGGTGGCACTGCCATTTCGACGTCCTTGCAGGTTGGTCCAGGTATGCCCGACGACTTTCGCCGCATCGCAGACAACACATCCGAGTACTGCTACTACAGCTATGACTGCACGACTGAAGGCGCCAACCAAGCAGACGTCCCGACGGCGTACTACTACAATCTGCGCGGACACAATTCCTGG
The DNA here is from genome assembly GCA_032158285.1 of Phytophthora sansomeana. Classification (NCBI taxonomy): domain Eukaryota; phylum Oomycota; class Peronosporomycetes; order Peronosporales; family Peronosporaceae; genus Phytophthora; species Phytophthora sansomeana. The sequence goes on from JAPDHH010000222.1 coordinate 266,429, forward strand.
TACCAGGGTCTTCGCTACGGCGCCAACAACTTGTGCGACGTGGAAGAGGACGATATCCAAACGTTCGCCACTGTAAACGCGTCGATAACCGAAAGCATCACGGACAACGCGTGCACAATGGAGCTTTGCCCCGGTTCGTACGACCCGAATGCAGATCTGGGCTATATGAACACTGGGGTGCATTGGGGCATCAACGCCAACGGAACGTGCTTCCCAAAGATGAACCAGTACGCTGGCGCCTACTTGTGTAGTGCAGGAAACACAGCGTCCGAGTGCACGGCATCCAGTGGTTCGACAAGCTCCGACTCGGAGTTCGCCTACCAAATGGACGCCATCTCGTCCAACTGGGAAATTCACATGGCCGCGTACTTGGACTGGGTCACGTACTCTGTCGAGTGGGTTATGGGCGACGAGGGCTACATCCGCTGGGAAGTGGAGGGCCAGCCGATATTCGAGGTCACGGCGGACGTTCTCACGAATCCACCGCAGGACACTGCGCAGATGAACCCCAAGAAGATCATGATCGAGGAGCCCATGTACATTATCTTCAACGTGGCGCTGTCGAGTTCGTGGGGTTCTTCTCCTCCGAACGCCGGCTCCGGAAGCTGTCGTGGTGACGGCTCGAGCTCCGAAAGCAACGCCATTTGCGACTCGTTCCCGATGTACTTGAAGATCGACTACGTAAGACTGTACCAGGACACCTCGGACGTTACCGACATGGCGATCGGGTGCGACCCGGACAGCAACCCGACCAAGCAGTGGGTCAAGGACAACATCGACGACTACGTCGACGACGATAACCCGGACACGGCCGTCTCGGGTATGGCTTTCTGCGACTCGGACTCGGATTGTACGATCTCCACAACCGGCACCGTGACTGTTCCGATGGGCGCTGCGAATGTGCGTCGGACTCGTGGTCAGGACCTCGTTGCACCGAAGCAGCTTCCGATTCGGACGATGACGACTCGGATGTGTACGGCCCTCCGATGTACGTGACAGTGATCACTGCCTCGGTGACGGAGATTTCTCGTTTGGAAGGCTACCGCTCACATCGAACCCTAACCCTCCCCCTTCGAAGAACAAATGGAGACAATGGCCTCCTCTATGGCTGATCACTTGCGCGCGCAGGAGTATTCCCGACTTCGACGATCGGCGTCGACGGTGCTAGCTGAACCTCCGGTGTCGGATGATGCTGCACTCACGCTGATCGAAGCGTATGAGCGCGCTGACACTTCTCCGCAAGAATATCTTGCGCTGGTTACGGAGCAACGTGTGTTCACGCCTCCCCTAGCGACTAGTGCGGTTGTGATTGACACTGGCTCGTATTGTGCCAACACGGCAGTGCCTGTGATCTTGAAATCATTTCTTCAAGACCACGGCAACCCAAAGGTCAAGGAGGTGCTGTCTGAGCACGGAGTTGCTATGCTGGAGAAGGTTCCATCTGGTGGCGTGCTCGTTCGTCTCCGCTCAAGTGAACATGAAGTGAAGCTTGTTGGAGAAGAAGTGAGTCTGCTTGGTAGACGCTTCAAGATCAAGCGTCAATCGCTGTTGACGAACAAGTTCTTTCTGGATATCTCAGGCATCCATTCAACGGACGAAGCAAACATGTTGTTCTTGGCACTCTGCGCTCTTGGTGCACCCCCACTGTTCCTGACCCCTCGTGATGTGAATCTTGAGGCCCAAGTGGTGACGCCTACTTGGTGCTTTTATTTTGGGACTCAGCACGCGCCACCATGTCTTGTAGTGCACAGCTACGTGACACATCAACTTGTGTATGGTCGCAATTTCTACGTTGTGCGAGGAAAGAAGTCGTCACCGCCTCCAGTGAGAGCGACTACGTATCGACAGTCGCGGTATGCCGTGGTGCTTCCGTTTGGTTGTGAACTGGAAAGCTGGCTAAGTGAGCAGAGTGAAGGTGCGACCAAGAATGCTACTGGGACCAATGAGGCCGAGCGCCGGGTGCTGCCAAACGCTGACGGCGCCTTCAGCTCTCCTCCTGATGCAAGTGAAACTGCTGACCTCTACCTCCCACCAAGCTCTACAATTGCAAAGACATCCGAGGCCCCAACCCCCACATGTAACTCAAAATGAAAGTGCACTAGTTCCCATGCCCCCCACTCCTGAGGAAGAATGGAGATCGGTTTCTAGCTCACAGGACGACTCAAGTCAAGATGTTGATATGTCAAAACACCTTGAGACTGGGTTTAAGCGTGGAGAACCGTCGTTTGCGGACGAAAACCCATTTGCTGCCCTTGATGCAGGAGAATGCGACTTTGATGTGGTACATCCGCAACAGAAGTCTGGCAAGATTGCTGGCATTGTGATGATCCCACACCTAGCACCAAGCACGATAGGTAACGCCACTTCCCCGGTGCCATCGAAGAAAAGGTCAACAGGCACAGCCACACCGGCACAAGAGGAAGAGCTCGCACTTGAGGAAGCTTTACTTCTTTCGGAAGAAGAAGCACGTTTGTTGATACAACCTGACCAAGTCGCAGAGAGTTCTCGCCATTGTCAGCAAAAAAGGCGCTGCTCCAGGAATCGAAAAATATGGACCAGATAGTTCAGTCGATTTGCACCGTACCACTGGCTTGGATTGAAACCTTTTTCACGGATCTGGTTGCAGGTGGTGCGCAGACACTTGAACTTGCCAATATTCATCTGTGGAACCGAGTGCTGGCAGCAGATGCCATGGAAGATGATGACAATATTCGAACTTTTCATCAACGCATTATGGACTTGGAGCTGCCGATTGGAAAAACGCGTGGCCAATACACGACATTTCTCGAGGGAGTCTTTGACAGTCTGCCGAACGAACTGCAGAGAGATTGGGACCTGTTACGCTGGTTGAGTATGTTCGAGCTGTTGGCCCTTAGTGCGTGTCCGGCCATTTTTGAGCAGCACGCATGGATCAAATATCTTGTCTCAGAGGTTGATGACAGCCTGCCCCACACACAAGTGCACTTACTCTCTGACAGAACCCTTCTGCAGCTCCTTCGCTCTGTCTTTGGAAAAAAGTTGCTTGACGCAGCGAACAAGGTTGCACCGGGCAGCAAGCTGCTGATAGGACTGGATACTTTGCGTGCCAGTAATTTCTCGGTCGAAAACTTACCCACTCTATCGACAACACTGCTAACATCCCCACCAGCCCACACTGCAGGTGTGGAGACTTGCCATTAAACTGGTGCAGCAAGTGATGGATGTTGGTCAGTCGTGTAAAATTTTGTCGTGGAATGTGCGTGGAATCAAAAAGGGTGGATACCCTTTGATTTCAACGCACCTCAAACATTTTTATTTTTCATGTGTTCAAGAAACTCGGTTTAAGAACAAGCATCAAGCCCAGCGATTTGGTTATTTGGCTCGTCAATGTTTTGGTGGCCGAGTGTTTTATACGGATAAAAATGGAGAAAGTCAACGAACATCATATTCTCGTAGTGGTGGTGTGGCCACAATTATTCATGGGTCGTGCCCCGCTGTGGAGGCTGCAACGGTGGTGACCCAAGCTACAATTCCAAACCGATATCTTTTAGTGCGAATTCCTTGGGGAGACAAGATCTGCTACGTGCATAACATTTACGCACCAAACGATGCTGCTTCGCGACGATTGTTCTTTGAGAGACTACCGGTAGAATTTGAAGAAAATGCTGTACATGTTGTTTGTGGAGATTTTAATCTGGCACTTGATCCTGAACTAGATGCGAGTGCGTTACATCCAAGGCCAGATTCAAGTAGAAGTGCGTTGACGTTGTGGTTAGCTGAGATTAACGTTGGGGATTCGTGGCGACTCCACCACCCACACGACCAAGTTTTTTCTGGGCCGCGCCCACGGGTGAACCGTATTGATTACATTTTTTTATCAGACAATCTTCTCTCAAACTGCTACCATGATTCTGGATACTCACTCTTGGAATTTGGTGGTGATCACTTAGCTCATCATGTCGAGCTCACGTCATGGCACCACCCGACAGGTACTGGTTTTTGGAGACTGCCGGACTGGTTGTTGCGGATACCAGAGTTGCAACAAGACATTGTCAAAGAGGCCAAGGTGCTTCTTCCAGTTCTACGCGCATCACACAATCCAGGGTTGGTATGGAAGTCATGGAAGCGGAAAATGAAGGGGTATTTAAAGCGTTGTCAGCGTACGTTGCGGTCACCGGCTCGCTCCGATATTGACCGCGCACGCGAGCAGCTAGAAGAGTGCGCAGCGGCTGTAGCCCAAGAAAATTCTAGTGATCAAGATGAAATTGACTACTATTTTGCCAAAGAGCGCTACAATGAATGTAAAACAGAATGGGAGTCATTTAACGGTGACAGAGGCTTTGAAAGAACAGTGACAATGGCGGAGAAGAGCTCAAAGTTTTTCTTCCGAGCACCTCGTTTTGAGCTGCGAAACACTCCATTTCGTACAATCCAAACCAGCGATGGAACCGAATCAACAGACCCAGCAGATATCACTCGCGGCTTCCAGAAGCACTGGGGTAAAATTTTTGGAGACTCTCGCTTCCTTTCAGAGGGTGGTGAAGCCGATATTGATATGGGCGCTCAACAACGCCTACTCAATAATATCGATCGCCGGCTTCCTTTCGACGCTGCTCAAACACTGGATAGTGATCTAACAAAGGAGGAATTTTCGTCTGCTATCAAGAAAATGAGGGCTCACTCGGCTCCAGGTCCTGACGGATTCACAACTAGTTTTTATCAGCTTGATCCCGATCTGTTTGGAGCTATTCTCTTGGAGGTTTTTCGTTATCAACGTGATCGAGGTGTTTTGTTGCCCCACCAAAGATACTCCTCGGTGTCGTTATTATTCAAGAAAAGTGCCAGATCTGACCCTGGAAATTTTAGACCCATAACTCTCATGCCGGTGGAGGTCAAAATATTGTCGCGAGTTGTTGTGGATCGCCTTCGACCATTGATGCCTAAACTAGTGCACCCAGATCAAAAAGGGTTCATTCCTGGACGGCTAATCCACCAACAAGTGATTTTAGTTCGTGACCTTCAACACTTGATTACATCTCAAAACCGAAGGGGCTTGGCTACTTTCCTTGATTTCGCGAAGGCCTACGATAGAGTTAACCGACAATATCTCTTTCGTGTTCTTGAACGCCAAGGCTTCGGCTCGCGCTTCATGTCATGGGTTAGACTAATGTACGCAAATTCGGAGTGCTCACTTATGATTAATGGCTGGGCACAAGATCCCCTGACACCAGCGCGTGGAGTGAAACAGGGAGATCCACTTTCTCCCTTTTTGTTTGCGCTTGCACTAGAACCTCTAGGAAACTTGCTTCGCTCTCAGCGAGTATTGGGTGTTAGTGTGGACCAAGACTTACGTATCCCAGTGGCATTTTTTGCTGATGATACAGTATTGTTTTCAAGAGGAACTGAACAGTTGCAAGAACAGTTACGGCTAGTAGATTGTTATTGTGCTGGGTCAGGTGCGATGCTCAACCATTCAAAGAGCGTGATTATGAGTCTGAACAACAGACTTCAAGCATCGACGGTGGAGTCTCTTCGATCGCTGAAGCAGGGGGACACGGTTCGCTATCTTGGTATCCCGTTTGGATATAGCGATACGTCAACGAAGCTAGCAGAACAGATTGATCAAAAGTTGATTTCGCGGCTTCGCCTTTGGAAAGGTAGAGCTCGTACACTCCTCGGAAGAAGACTCATTGTTCAAGCAGAAATTTTATCATTGTTGTTGTATTTTACTTCTGCTGCAACAATTCCAGTTCGATTCCTGAATCGTTGGCAAGGGATTGTTAACAGATATGTTCTGTACAACCGTGTCAGTATTGGGAAGAGTGGTGTTAGTGTTGTCCAAAAAGGCCTTGCAAATAGGCCGCGTGAACCTGATGGTATTGGTGTTCCAGTTGTGGCTACAACTATACGTCGACAACACTTTCAGGTCCTACAAAAATTTGTGACAGCTATAAGCTCTCACTCTGATGATGACGTTGATGTGTGGTATAGACCTATGTTGGCAATAATTACACAGCGGTATGGAGCCCTTTCTCGCGTCCGATCCAGTGATTTTTTATTGCAAAACCCTCCGTGTACAGCAGGCTGGAGAGCAACCAATTTTCCAGTGTGGTGGAGGCAAGTGTTGCGAGATTGGAACAAAATTCAATGGCCACCTCGCAATTCACTTCACATCTCGAGGACTCAGGCTTTGCAATATGCCCTGTTTAGTCCGATATGGTGGAGTAAATCTCAAGATTTTCAAGTATGGTATACTCGGCGTTCGAAACGAACCATGAAGCCCTTAGGATCCGGCAGTCCCAAGTTCCGGCGATTGTGTCGTGTGTTGGCTCAGCACCGCAAATGGTGCTTTGCTGATTTCTTAGACGAACAACGCAATTGGCCAACTTCTCTCGTCTTGTCCACGAAAGTTTGTTCAGCGTTACGTGGCGAAGAAGGCCCGCGAGTGTTGCTTACCGATATTTTTGTGCTCTATCGTCAACTTAGTCAAGTTTATCACCGTATTCTGCCACACCCCCATGAAGTATGTATCCAAATAGTACGGGCTATCGACATTGCACCAACGAACGGACTTGCGGTAAGTTGCTCTCAGACGACGGAACTTACTGCACGCTTCTTCCCAAATCTGCGCAACCAGGATTGGAATAAACTTTTGCAACAAGTCTCTGCGCTTGAACATCATCCTATAGAGGATTTGGGTTGCCCAAAGCTGCTCGTGCACCAAGAATTGTCGAAAGTGTTATCACTACGTGGATATCTATTACCAGTAGTACATGATGTGATGCTTCGACTTTTTTTCGGTGACCTTATTGTTGGTTCGCGCTTGTATTTCTTGAAGCGATTGAAGCCTACGGTTCAACAGTGTGTTCGGTCCAATTGTCGATCAATCGAAACTGTGAAGCACTGTTTCTTTGGATGCCCGTCACTGGATTTGATGTAGCAACAATTGTGGATTCCATGGCGAAAGGTGTTCAGAACCAGATTACAGTGGCGGCTCCTGCTATTTCCAACGCCTCGTGATCTCCGAACAAATTGGAGAAGCAGCCAAAAAGCAGTGCTGCTACTGTGGCGGATACATACAGCAGTTGTGTTTCACGCTACATGGAGACTTCGGAATGACATTTATTTTCGAGACACAGAAGCTGATGCCCCGAACGTCTTGAACCTAATTAGTTCTTTCCAGAAACACTACATGTTTCTCTATCAGCATTCATCGGAGCTACATTGTGATCGATCGTCGCTGGTATTGATGATTCGAAAACTGGGTTTTGATCCTCCAAAGGATGAACCTTTGTCGCCACCCCAACAGCAAATTTGGATTCCGCAGCTGTAAAGGACCTCATCAATTAGCATAAGATAGACTTACAGACGAGAAATCCACTAACTAGTTAATCAAATCATTTCTTCTTCTTCTGCCTCGGTGACGGCGGTGGCCACCATCGGCACATCTGCCTTCTCGGTGTCTGCTACCAAGCGTCAGAATGCCAAACTGCTTCGGAGACGCGGAATGCGAGATACCGAGAAAAATGCAAGGATGTCAACCGCGCCGATGAGCGAACTGGGCGTCAAGGAGGGCTACAGCACCAATTTTGTTTGATCGTAGGCGCCATGTTGTGCGTGTGATACAAATTAGCAAGTCTAGAAAGGTAACTACAGTGTCCCTGAACTGGAATTCGTCTTCCGTATGGCACCTCCACCACCGGCATAGCGGGGGTAGCAAAAAAGGCAACGTCAACTCGTGACGTGAGCGACTCCAAGCACCACAACAACTTCGCTGATGCCCCAAGCGCTTGATTGGGGTCATGAAGCTTTTCATGTTGGTTGGCACAAGGTACTGACATTGTGTGGTGCTCGTGGCAATGTTGTTGACAATACCCGCAGGCCCAGTGACCGATAGAACTATAACTCGCTGCCCTGTTCGCCAACGGCAAGGAGGATCTCTTCAACGTGTACCTTGCGTTGCACGTGAAAAACAAATGGAAACCCTTGCGTTCCGAGGGATCACCGCCGGTTTAACTCGAAAAATGGAGATGAGTTAGTCAACCACATTGGCGGTCACCACGATGACAACGATGGCCAAAGCGACGAAAGCTTTGCGTCTTCAACCTCGAAGCGAGTTCTCGAAGCCAGCAGTAATATATGAATGGGATTTCCGTTCTCGCTGCTGCTGGGTGCTGGGTTGAAGACGCTGAATATTTGCAGCCGAGAGAGAGCGAGCGGCGCTGTCTCCAAATCGCTTGAAAGCGAATTCCTTCTCCCTGCGACTGTCGACGAGCAAGCAGGAAGCGAGTGCTGGATGGGAGGCGAACGGAAACCTCAAAGCCGGCCCTTTTCTGCCAGAGAAACCTGTGACGAAGCAGAATTGCCACCTCGCCCGCGTCGACACGAATCGTTCGCATTGACCACCAACCACCACCGCCACCTGCCTCGGCCAAATGCAGGCACGTTAATCTTGTCGCCAACGCACACGGAGGAAATAGCTGGTCTCGCTATTCTTGGCTGGCAGTCGTCCTCGCCAGTGAACTGTACTCGATTTTCCGGTCGTCCGTCTTCGTCCGTCTCTATGCCACATGAACCACGCAGAAACTTTCCCCCATACAAACACGCCGTCAAAAGCCGTTAAAGTTACCGCGCGCTTGTCTCTTGAAACCGACACGCTCGATTGGTTGGGGCAGCCAGCCCTTTCCTAGGTGATTTGCGGCCATCGACAGCTTGTTGCCATTCCGCAATTTGCCGGCTCGAGCGCAAGTGGGTCCTGTGTACCGTAATTCAATACCCAGCAGCCCCAAAATGACCTTCAGCGACCGACCACGCGCGCGCTTCCTCCGCCTGCCGCGTCGCATGGCCGGCGCCGCTGCTTTGTGCGCGGCTGCCGCGGCCTGCAGCGGTCTCTCACAGGACGCAGCGCGCCAGGACGCTTGCCGTCCCATGGGCGCCGACGCCGGCTGCGCGCTGCTCATGCCGAGCGCCGTGACGTCTGCGCTCAAGCAGCAGCAGCGTGACGCGCGCATGGACTCGTGGAGACTCACGCGCACCCGCCTGCAGCAGGAGTACGACCTGGAGGGCGTGATCGGCGAAGGAGGCTTCGGCCTCGTGCACGTGGGGCGCCACCGAGCCTCCAACGCCCGCGTGGCCATCAAGCGCGTGTCCAAGCAGCTCACCACGAAAGAGTGAGTGGCATTAACTGATGGGATGGCACCAAGTTGCAATTGCTGACTCGTTTGTGGTGTTTCCTTTGCTTTTAACAGACATTTTATGCAAGAAGTGGACATTTTGAAGCAAGTGGGCGGCACCCACAACGTGCTGGAGCTGCGCGAAGCCTTTGAAACTTCTGATGCTTATGTACTCGTGACGGAGCTGGTGCAGGGTGGAGAACTGTACGATGACTTGGTGGAGCACGGCGTGTTCGGAGAGCAACACGCCAAGGAGCTTGTGCGTGAGCTCGCTGTCGCGCTTGAGTACTTGCACTCGAAGCACGTGGTGCACGCGGACCTGAAGCCGGAGAACATCCTGCTGGCAAATGACAAGGAGGCGAGCATGAGACTCATTGACTTTGGCCAGTCCTTCAGATTGCACGATGACTGCGGCCGTAAGCTGGACGCGTGCACGACGGCGTATGCCTCCCCGGAGTGCATCAAGCAGCGTGAATCAGGTTACGCTATGGACGTGTGGGCACTCGGTGTGGTGCTGTACATTGTCTTATGCGGTATCCACCCGTTTGACCCCTCGGATGATGCGTCAGATGAGGAGCTCCAGCAACGGATACTGAAGGGAGACTTCGATCAGGACTCAGCTGGCTGGGCCTGCATGTCGGACAATGCGCGCGATCTGGTGCGACGCATGCTCACTGTAGACCCCGAGAAGCGCATCAGTGCCGCGCAGGTGCTGCAGCACGAGTGGGTTGTGAATGCATGAAGAAGTCGACAGATTGAAGGTGCAGACTCTGCGGTGGCCGTCGTGGGCAAGCCATTGCATGCACCCTGAATAGTTTGTAGAGTCCCCAGCCGAGTTAGAGGATACCAGCGCTCCGCGCAGTTTAGAAGAGCTGAAGGCTCGCCACTTCACATATTTTTTTGACTAATCTATCTTATCTATGAGCCACAATTGTTTTGAGTAGTTGCATGAAGAAGTTGGACCGTTTTGAAACGCTTTGAATCAGCATTGCTAACATGTACGGAGTTAACGGCACGAGATCGCCTTTCGACCGTTGTAGTTTCATCAATACTAGCGTCGTGCTACTATCCGTATAACGTATAACCATTTTTTATTCATGTATTTTTTAAAGGTAGCTGACGTAAATAATAGCAGGTCGGAGCATCCATTCATTACAAAACTATGAATTGAGCACGTTAGCAAAAGTCGCTGGCTACCGAGGATTTCACTTCAAAGTAGCTTGGGATCAGAATGTTGGTGAGAGACACAGCAGGCTGCTGTTTTGTACACACTCGACTGTAAAGCTGCTCGTCGAGCGATTGCGGGACAGTTTAGTGCTCTGTTTACCATACTAATCATTGCCACACGGAAATGTCAGCTTTTACCCTCTTAACCTGTCCGCGCATGAAAAGAATATCCTGCTGGGCGTCATCAAAGCGTTCGCCAAGGCTTTTATAAGAGCAGATAGTGTTGAAAGTAGTTGTACCTGCATTTCATTCTTCGATTTACTCCAAGACCAACAATCCACCTCTCCATTCACTCATTTACTTGACCTCCGACAATGGCCAGCACCAAGAAGACGGTTCTCATCACGGGCAGCACCCGCGGCATCGGCCTCGCTTTCGCCGAGCACTACATCAACGCTGGATGGAACGTCATCGGCACGGCGCGTGCGGACAGCAAGACCGACAAGGTACAGACAGCATACTAGGAACCTCGAAGTTTGACCTCAGCCCAATTACTTGATGATCGTCAAGCGTTCACGATTGCTCGTCCTCCATTTTTCCACAACTAACAATTTCGTGTGCACTCGTTCGCCTGATCCTTCTTAGCTCGCTGCTCTGTCGCCTTTCAAGATCGTCACTCTCGACACCGGCGACGAGGCGACTATGGCTGAGGCGGCTCGCCAATTGGAAGGTGTCCCCATTGACCTCCTCATCAACAATGCCGGCATCGGTCTCTTCACCACTTTCGAGACGGCGACAGTCGATCATGCAAACCATCGAAGTGAACGCGTTGGGGCCGTTCTTCACGACTCGCGCGTTGCTGCCGAACCTGAAACTCGTGTCCAAGACGAGCGGATCTGCCGTTATCGTCCTGCAAGTTTCGTCACTTCTTGGGCAGCATCAGCAGCAACAAGGACGAGAATGCATACTCTCCCCAGGATGTCAAAGCACAATCGTACGACTTCTTGACGCCCAAGGGCGGAGTCAAAGCGATGAAGAATGTGCTGTCCCATTTGAAGGAGGCATCGAAGGCCGACAGTTCTTCTACCAACGGCAACAACATAAAGGGTGTCTTCGGGTCATTGTACCGTGAAGAATACGCATTCTTGACGCCCAAAGGTGGAATCAAGACAGTGAAGAAGTTGGTGTCAAACATGAAGCAGGAATCCGAAGTTAACGGCACTCCTATTGCATCGCAAATTTCCTCGATGCTAAGCAGTCCCAGCAAAACCAAGGACAACTACGCCAACCCGTTCCGTGGTCAATACGGCTACACGACGTCCAAGGCCGCGCTCAACATGATCACCCGGTCGCTGGCCATGGACCTGCGCGAAAGCAACGTCGCGGTCGTGGCCATCAACCCGGGATACGTGGCCACCGACATGAGCAACCACCAGGGCGTTCTGCACTCGGTGACTGCGATGGCCAACATTGTGTCCAAGCTGTCGCTGGAAGACACGGGCAAGTTTTTGCATGCGGACCCGTCCATCCCTGCTGCCGAGCTCCCGTGGTGAACGACGAACTGCATTGGAGTGTGGTGCTCAGGTACGAACTCGAGGCATTGGCGAAGTCAGCTAGCATGTTTCGAAGATAGAAGTGTAACCACAACAATACTCGATCAATACTCGATTTCTTTTTTCAAATACATGTACTTTCATGCTTTTACCGCGCATGCTTCGTGAAGTTCCTTACCGGTACTCTTGACGATTTAGACAAAAATGTGTGGTTTAATCTCACTTCGGACTCTGATAATCTAGGCACGAACATGGTAACCTCGTAAAGCTAACGTATCATTGCACATAAATCTATCAAACCTATCTATGATCTCAAGCAAAGATGGCAGACACATCAGTCGCTATCTTCCGCCTCCTCCTTGCTCTTCTTATGCTTCTTGTGCTTCTTTTCCTTTTTGTCTTTCTTGTGCTTCTTGTGCATCTTTTTGGCATCTTCTTCTTCGACTTCCTCCTCGGCTGCCTTTCGCTTTTTGTGTTTCTTCTCCTTTTTATGCTTCTTGTGCTTGTTGGAGCTCTCCTCTTCCTCTTCAGCCTCCTCGGGTTCCTCTTTTACCATCTTGGACTTCGTCTCAATCGGGGCGGCAGGGCCGCCATCGTGCTGAAACGGACAGTTATCACCGCGCGCACATGATCCTTTTCGTTGCCAGTTGTAGCATACACTCTGGAAGCGCTTTTGGTACTCGCTCACTTCCTCCACAGCAGTCGGGGCAGCGGCCTGCGGTACGTTACCAGTGTGTGCAAAACGACAGGAAGCACCGCGCATGCACCTGCCGTTCTGGAAATTCCGACACACAGCCACCTCAGCAACTTCAGCGACCGGCAAGGCCACACGAACCGGTGCCTTCCAGCCTTCCTCCTCAGGCTCCTGGTAAACTCCCGCAGGCGCGGCAACGTGACGGAAACGGCATGCGGATCCACGTTTGCACTTGCCCTTCTGGTAGTTTTGGCACACAGGCGCTCCTTCGTCTGCTCGAGTTTCCTCTTCTTCAGGCGCTTCCTCTTTGTGGATTTCTTCCGCTTCCACGTCGTTGTGCACATGTTCGCTCTCCTCCGTTGCAGCATTTCCATTTCCATGCAAATGTTGGAATTTACATGCCGCACCACGTTTGCATTTTCCTTTCTGGAAGTTGATGCAAACCGGAGCATCTGACGTGGCCTGTGTCTGCTCAAAACCCGGAGCAGCCGACTCCACTGCCGACGCTCCCAACGAAGCACCAGGGGCAGCAACTCCACTCGCCGGTCTTTCCGCCGGCTGCACGAGTTCTTCAGCATCCTGGTCTTGCATCACGTGTGCGAATTTACAGTCGTATCCGCGCGTACACTGGCCCTGCTGGAATTTGTGACAAATACCCTTTTTCAGCTTCTTCTGCAGCTCTTCACGTGCTTGCGCGTATCCCTCATCTCTTGCTCCGTAGTCGATGTTCATGGGTCTGCCCATAACCACCATGCCGTCCAGCTTGACGGCCGCTTCGCACGGTCCTTCTTCGTGGAACTGCACGTATCCAAAGCCTCGGAACTCCTTGGTCTGAATGTGCTCGGCAAAGCGAACCGCGCGGATGCTGCCGCACTTGTCGAACACCTTGCGCAGAACTTCCTCCGTGATGTCGTAAGCCAAGTTACCCACATAAACCGTTGTGCATCCTTCCGGGCGTGGACCGATGACTTTGGTCGGGCGGGCCGGCACCGCCGCAGCCGAAGCCCCTTTGTCCGCGCCATTCTTGGGTTGCAGGAAGCGCACGTTGAGCGTGCGTTTGTCCCATTTCGTCTGGTTCAACTGGTCCACGGCGTCCAGTGCGTTCGTGTACTCGCAGAACGTGACGAAGCCGAAGCCTTTGGAGCGCCCCGTCCTCTGGTCGTACACGACTTTGGACTGGTGCATCTCCCCGAAAGGTTTGAACTTCTCGTACAGCGCATCGTCGTCCGCATGCAACGGCAGCCCCGCCACGAACACTTTGTTCCGGTCGCGCCACAAGTCTCCATCCGCCATAATTGAGATGAGCCCAAAGTCGCACTTGGTACTTTGATGGCCAACGATTCTCGGCGAGATTCTAGCTGGTTTTAGGCTGTTCAGTGGGTGTTATATGCGGTTGGATAGGTTTATGATAGCTTAAGTGCGATGGAGCACGAAACGACGCCGTTCAGAAGTGTAACATGTTGAACTGGACGGTGTGTAGCATTGTGGCGTACGGGTAGTTGCAATTCTTGATCCTTACCCGTGCGTGAGTGCTGGGACCATAAGCGCTGCGGTTTCTGTCGTCCGACTCCAATCTCATCTCGAGGGCCCCGGATTCTTGGCGCTGGTCTCGAGTTGTCATTGCACAATTCGCCATCTCCTGTGCGCCACGTTCAGGAACCGACTACACTGCTGCTCAGACCTTGAAACCAATTGACCGACGGACTGCAGATGAGTGAAGCTGAAGACGTTTGCGGGTGCTTGGTGTGCGCTGTGCTGTGCGGCGTCTGCTGCGTGGCCGCCGCGGAAGAAGACAAGCGAGAGCGCGAACGAGCGGCGGCGGAAGCACTGCAGCTCAAGAACCCAGGCGTCGTGATGGTGAACCCCGTGGCGGTGCCCACGCCGTACTCACAACTGCGGAAGGAGGCGCGGATGGATGCGATCGAGCCAAAGGAACCGATAGAACCAACGTCCGAGTCGACCAAGAAGAAACCCAAGAAGAGCAAACACGGAAAGGTGCACAAGAGGAATACAGGGAGCAAACACCGGCGTGATCCTCCCAGACACTGAGTTGACACCGCCAACCAAGTCCACAGAGCAAGTTGGTGTACCTCGTCAATGCGCGCAGTGCGCCATAGTCAATAAGTAGTAAGCGTCGTCGCACGCGATTCAAGTGCGTAGTCAAGCGTGGCAGAGCTCATAGGGAAAGCTCCGCCCGAAGAAGAAATACACGCGCCGCCATTTTTACCACATTACAAGAAGGGACTTACTCGTTGCTTACCCACGGCCAAGCTGCAATTCTACTTCCATGTCGAAATGGTGGAAACTCGTCTGGACTCTAGCATACTGGTCGCTGTACGATGGGAAGACTAATGTGATTGACGACAGGAAATCGCTTTCGAGAATTGATACCACCGAGCTCCATACGCAACTCTGCTCTTTTCGATGTAATGCAAATGGATACTTACTGGTCACCGATTGTGATCTCCCCGGACGTCTACATGTGCATTATCCGCTACATGTTGCTATAGCGATCAAACAACAGCACTCGTGCTCGAGTTTCTGGTGGTTCACTATTAATTAGGTATACCACAGCTCGCTCGGTTTGAAATCGCTACACCAAGCAGGACAGACACAGGAGATTTCTCGAGTATAAGAATGGTGCGAAGTTTACGCGCGGGAGCGTGTCTCGGCTCGCTGCATGGTCAATTCTGCATCATTCATGGGTCGTCTGTGCCTCCATTGAAACGCCTTATCTGTAATTCAGAAGTACGTTTGACACAAGCTGAACCGCCAGCGAAGCGGAGCTTAGTCTTGCGATCGTGTCGTTGGCACCCGAATAATGGCGTCACACTTTGCGCTGCAAGTACAACTTAGTCCTTCACTTCAACACGTAACACACGCGAAAGCCCAATTGCGAAACGAGAGCTCTGTAGAATTGCCTGCTACCGCGGCATCGCAGACTGTTAAGTCGTTTCTGCGAGGTCACAAGACACAGTCTTCAACCTGCTATATGTCTGCTCTAGGCAACGGCGAGAAAATTAAAATTACCCGCAAGTGCCGCCCTACCGTTTTCTAGATGAATTTTGTCGATCGGGTCCCATGCAGACTGACACTGAAGAAGCATAGGGGATATGTTCCGGAAGGTCTCACTGTTCGCGAAACCGCCGAAGACGACGCACTGCTGGACTCTCCGCTGCTCGAAGAAATGAACAGCAATGCGTTAGATTACGGGTGCGTTCAACGACAACGGTTTACAGTAAAGCAGGCAGGTTATACCTGATGAAGGTTCTGAGTAGCCCTGGGATTGTGACTGTGATTGCGACTGAGTATTGTCCTCGCTGTCTGCAAAGCGCAGCAACAACAAAAACATCGTAGCGCACTTAACTTCACACCAAACCAGACATTTACAAGGTTGGTTTGGCAGCACGCACCCTCTTTCGGGGTGAGTTGGGAGAGCCGGTAGAATTGGTCCAGGGACTGCAGCGTACGCAAAAGTTGGTTAGGTAAATCTACAATCTCGCGTTTCGATGGAATCATGTCCGCTGTAGCACGTACCCCGATCATGAACTCGCGAACGGAGTTGATTTCGAGCGCGGAAATGTTGTTCATCTGAATTGCGAAAGAGGTGACTCCGCTCTGTACCTCACCAGCGATCTTGGACAGACCGTTCCGGATCTTGTCCTGTCGTACATTCTGCAGGTCTTCAAGAAGCGAGCGAAGGTGTTCACCCTGGTCTAAATCCTCTGGGGCACTGGCACACACAAAAACCCCACCAGGTAAGCTTAACCCCTCGGTTACCGGAAATTTAAGGCACTGCTACTTGACCCGTTTCAGTGCTCTACCTACTTTTTCAGCAAGAGCGACGCCACTTCCAGGTAATGGAAAGGTAGCTCCTCGAACAATTCGCTTGATTTCTCTCTTTCAAGCCGCATCGTCAGGTTATCTGCATCAATTTCACAGTCATCAAAAATGGGTACAGTTCATCCTGAAATGACCCATTTTTAGCTGGTCGACACCGTACCGACGGAGAGCCACGAGGGCGCCAGAATCCTGCACTTGTTGAGCTGTTTGAGCATGATGGCGAGCCACAGCGGCACGTGGGTGGTGATGCCCGGCTGGAAAGGTCCAAAGTCGCCCTGCAGTGCCCAAAACCTGTAAGCTTTATGAAGTGACCCATTTTTGAGAAATGGGTCCCTTACGCTGATGAAGTTGAGCATGCCGCTGTTGTCACGCAGATGGAAGTGCGGCATGATAGCGATGAGCTCCTGCTCTGCCTGTAGAGAAAGACACAACTGGTCAGCCACCCCGTTGGCTCGACAGGCGGCTCGTACGTACCAGGAACTCGGCTTCGCTCGCCGACAGACTCGCCATGGTGACCCGTGACTATCCCGCCAAAAAATGGGTCTACAGAGACCCAAAATCATAGAATTTGGGCACTCGAGAGGCTCTATTAATAGCTGTTGATGAAACTCTATGCCGAGAGATGTCACGAGTACTTCTGTTTTGCGACTTCAACGGGGACGGGTGTGCTATCTTTTGCTCGCTATTCTCTACTCTATTGACCGCTTCGTTGTCTCATGAAGAGCATTTGGGCCTGGAAGCGAAGGCAGCTCGCATCACTGCTATAGTAACATCACATCTGAGACTGCCACGAAGATTTCCAGTTGTCTACGCAACGGATGGGTTTGGCGAGAACTACAAGCGATTGAAGAAGACCCGACGGGTATCTCTCGGTCGGCTGGCGGTGTGCAGCAGACGGCAGCAGGCAAAATTTGCCTCTCCAGTGTCCACTCAAGCTGCTAGAGACCTGCGACGTGTACTACCAGTAGGGACCATGTGGCACTGCGAAGTGGCTGCTACCGAAAGCACTGGCCGAGCGATTCGTGGGCGTCTGTCGGTCTTCACTCGGCAATCTCCAATATCAGAGTCGCCCAGGGCCCCGCTTTGCAGAGCGCAGTGCTGGAATGGTGTACAACGTTTTTGCAGGAAGTGCATCGAGCGTGACTGAATCATTGCAGGAAGTGTGTGGTCTACCGCTCCTTACTGCGTGCCAACGAGTTGATTTGTTTGGCGCCGACGCGTTGCACACAGCGACTGTGGTACTTGTCGCCGGTTACATTACTCGGCAGAGATGCGGCCTTTGGAGCCATTGCGAAAAGACATCCCTCCATTATATGATACTCTATACGCTGATGCCATAGCTTAAATTTCCAAATTCTATCACAATGCATTTCCCTGTTTTCAGCCCCTTGTACGTTAATCACATCTGCATTGCGCGCTGTCGCAGGTCCATCATCTGATTAGCTGTGCGTCACGCAGGCCATCTGCCACCACCGGCTCCTCTCGAGCTCAGTCGCCAATTTGCTGCGCAGCCCGCAGGTCTCGTGGAGCTGTGAAGATAACGAACACTGTACAAACCCAGCAGCCTGTTCATGTGTCTTGCCGTGCGTGACGTGACTGCAATTCTGCAGGTTCGCGTGCATGTGGACGGCTCCCAGTTCGACAGTTCCCTAATGACACAACCAGAGTTCCTCTTGACCACGCGCGTCGTGTTCCGCAGTGTCCGCCACGGAGGCACGCAGCTCCAAGCTTCCTGGAGAGTCTTCCGCTCGTTCCACGAGTTCCAGGGCCTGGACGCCCAATTGCGTCACGCTTTCCCACAAGACATGAAGCTCCTGACGCCCCCACCACCTCACAGAAGACGCACGTGGCTGCGTCGACATCGCAGCGCCAAGTTCCTGGCCAAGCGCTGCGCCGAACTCAACGACTACCTGGACAAACTCATGAGCAGCTCGCACTTGAGACTCACGAGGTTCCTGGACCCCCGAGCGCCGCTCGTGCTCCGCTGCTTTTGCAACTTCGATGCAGGTCTGACCACCGCCGACGTATCGGCGCTGCCCAACCAGTTCGAGAGCTGCGTGCTGTGTCTGGACTACAGAGACCGAGAGGATGATGCAATGGGGCGGATAAACGGCACCGTGGGGACGGTGGACAGCAGCGAGTACAGTGCGTTGGCAGGAGTTGAATTCGACGAGGAGTTCGAGGAGAGAAGCAGCGGGGAGCAGCTCATTCGACAGCAGAGACTGCCCAGGAGACAGGAGGAGCGACGCAGTGACGATGCGAGGCTGGACGAGCTGCAGGCCAATCTCATGGACGACAAGGCGCGCAACTTGGCCATGTGCACCAAGTACGAATGCGCCTGTCGAGTTTCGCCCTTCCGCGTCACGCACAACAAGATGATGCGGATGTTGCGGCTCCGGGGGTTCAAGCAAACGTACGCACCGCCGGAAGGAGCTCTCACCGCGCTGTATTGCGTGCTATTCAAGCTGCAGCAGTTTAACGACCTGGACAAGCGATTGTATGACGCACTGACAGGTTTTCCTCCAGTACAGCCAAAGGAGAACGGAACCTCAGCTCGAGAGGTTACAGACGCCTTGGCGAATGACCATTTACAGCTCTCAGTTGGCGTCGAATTGCTGCGTCAGACCTTGGCCAACTACGGACTGCTGCACGTGCATACTCTGGAACGGCATTTTCGTACATCCGCTGTGGATTTAAAGAAGAGGATGCACGAGTTCAAGTCTCGGAGACAACTGCGAGTGGGAGCTGTGGAGTTGGTTTTGCTAGCCACGATGCTGAATCTGTCCATTTTGCTGATCACAAATGACCACGAGGGATCTGAGCAGCAAATTTTGCCTCTCGCTGGTTTGCGGCCTATTCGCAAGGGCAATCGCATTAGCATGGCCTGTGGTTACATCCTACCTACTCTGGTCTGCGTCAACGGGTTCTACCTGCTGGCTGAGCGCGTACGTATCGTAGCGGGGATCTTGCCGGACCTGGAGAGTGAAGAAGAGCATTTGCTCACTGAGCGACAGCGAAGACAGATGTGGCAAGGTGTCGACGAAATGGACCGGCGCTTCATGGCGGAGATCGAGCGCACTCTAGCGGGAGGCACCGATACGTACGCTTTAGCCTTCGACTTCGACATGGCGGACTCACTCAACGCAGCAATCCTCGATGCTGTTTGGGACGACTGTCAGCACAACCCGAACTTGTTTTACCTGTTCCAACGACAAGCTCGGCAATTTGGCAAGGGCCGCACCACAGCTCGCTTCTTCATGCAGTACCTGGAGGTTGCGTTCGGCCTTGAAGGCGCCAGTTATCTCGTGGACTTCCTGCTGCACGTACTTCCCGAAGAAGAGCTGCGCAAACAGCTACTTCACGCGCGATGGATGCGTTTGCACCGTCAACTTGCCAAGCGCGTCTCGCCTTAATGGCACATATGTATCAACCACCACAACATGAACACTAGCCTTGTAAGCTATGTACAAATGTAATCAATAACGAAACTATTGTAATGCAGCACTCGTGTTATTGGTGAGTGACTCCTGAAGATACGACAACGGTTTTGGGGGCGTAAGGCGTCGCGAACGAGCAAAGAGGCATGGAAGACGTCGTGAAGCTTCATACTGCGTGGTGCAAGAGTTTGCAGCAGGCAGTGGAGACCGATGCATGGGGTCAAGTACTTGAAGCGGTTGAAGCCTACGAACGGTTTGTCAGTGTTTGACAAGTTGTTGTCGTTCTCTACTTACGTTGGTCTCTACTCTTGACAGACTTGCGGGTCGGATCACGAAAGCTCTCCCAGTATGCAAGCACCTTACACCGTCCCAAATGGCAAGACTATGGTGAATTTGAAAATGGTTGACAAACAATCCAGACTGAGTGAAGTTTTCCATTGTACTCTAGGCCATTATCGAGAAGGTTGTGGTAGCTTTGGAGATGCGAGCGAAGTGTCTGAGCTCGGTCGATGGTCAACGGAAGCCTACAAAAGAAGACATGGAAGATGTTTTGGACGGTACGAAGCGATACCCTGAAATAATGCTGAATCGTTGAGAGCTAATGAGTGTGCAGCTCTTCGTGGAGCTCTAGCCGATGAGCCCGAGGTTTTTCCACTCGATCTGACTCGGCCTACGAAGTCGAAGAACCGTGAATCCGCTAAGATGGAAAAGCAGATCGACGACCAAGACATGGCCGAAAGTGCTGCAGCCGAGCTTGTCAACGCAACTACACAAGCTGCAGTAACACGACCTCCAGGCGCAACATACCTAGATATTCGCATTACGAAGATTGGTCTGAAGGATGCGAGCGTCTACGTCAACCCGACAATGGCCGTATCTGTGCTTGGTAAGTTGTTCGCAGTGATTTTGGATTGGTAAAGCGCTTTTAGTATTGATAATATGTTCGTTGCATTTGTTTTAGACTACAACGGAAAACTGATGGAAGAGACCCGCGAGACTGGTGTGGGGGTTTGCAGCGAGCCTCGCCAAGTGACTTTCAATGCCAATATTCAGCTTGCCACGAATTTGAGGAAGATGGAGGACCGTAAGTTGGTTTTTGATTCGGTGTGCTAAATGACTATCAAGTGCTGATATCACCGCCGCTTTTGATTCAGATGGTGCTGCTATTACTTTCGAGTTCTTCCACTACAAAGCCAAGAAGCGCAAAAAGAGCTGTCGGTGCTGGGCACTGCTCGAGATGGATGAAATCAAGGACGGCTCTGTCATACTAGAGCTCTACCAAAAGCCAATGGACCCGAAACGAAAGCGCATTCACCTCTTCACGGAGAAAGAACTCTACTTGCAGCTGGAGCTGAGGCTGCAAAAGCTATAACGAAGCAGACCAGGGTGTTAATCGGAATGCATCCGACAGACCAATGCAATCGACAAGACAAAACTTGCACAAAGCATGACCTATTTCGTCATTTAGCTGCCCAGGAACGCTGCCATATCAAGCTTCTGCACGGTAAAACTGTCGCCATCTTCGTCTTGCTGAGTGAAAGAGCTCGCACGCGACGTCGACTCTTTTGCAGCCTCGGGGGCACTTGCCTTGGCAGGGTCAGCCTTGTCCTTTAATTTCCCCTTTTTGGTTTTCGAGATCGCACCGAAGCGCTTCTTCTTGATGCTGCCCTCTTTGACCGGTTTGTCCTTTGATTTGCTGCCTCCCGATGCTTCTTGTGTAGATGTGGACTTGATCAGCTTCAGGACGTGACGAAGTACATCACTGGTTTCCTGCTGGTTTGAATCCGGGGGAGCTTCACCTCGTAAAGTGCAGCTGATCACTTGCAACGGCGTAAATTCCTTCCTGATGTCCTCTTCTGAGCGAATTCCTGTCCGTCGGAGATCAGCACTGTGCTTGTTGAAGAACTCAACAAAGTTCTGCATGACATAATGTTAGCGTAAGGGTGCACCCAAAATTCCAAAGGCAAAAGCCAAACCTACATGCAAGTCGTTGTTAACAGTAGTCGCTGTGTTTGCCGGATTCGAAAATGAATGTGTCCGCTGGAGCAGCTTCGCGCAGTACTCTTTCACACACTGATCTAAGCATTGACGAACCACCTTGGAGAAGAAGAAAGAGCCGAAGATCCATTTCTTTAGATCGGGATAGTAGTCGTCGAGAGTGGCCAGCAAAGGTTCCACGACAGAGGCACCTTCATCCCATTTCTTCGAGAACCACAACCGTATTGTTTCCTACAACCAGCGACACAACAATTGAGGAATTATGTCACCACAAAAATGACGAACCGTATCCTGAGTTTCCTTTACCTGCTCCACTTCGTGAAAGATCTTCTTCACTATTAGATCGCAGGCATTTGTCGCAAACGCCACGATGTCAGTTGACGTGGTGTCCAAGCTATCCCCCATGAACGTGTCAAAGGCTTCTTTCTCTTCCGAGTCCGTTTCAGCGAACGATATTTCCTCGACCAACTCTGGACATTTTGCCTACAGCAAACAAAACTGGTTAGATAAAGTTTTCTCCCGAAGCATAATTGCCAAGCATCATGCCTGAAGAATCTCGGCATCATTGATAAATGAACACAACATTTCAGCATCTACAGTTTCGAGCTTGCCGGCAATACTCTCGTAGCGAATCTTCAGTTCCTCCATCAGGACTTGTAAGCATGTCGCTACGACGCAACCCACTAGTCGCCCGCTCAACCACTCTTGAGCGATAGAAATCTGCGACTTCAAAATATTTACGATATCATTGGGACGAGTTGATTGCAGTTCTCCTTGCGGCCCAACGACGCACTCTTCCTCTCGTTTCCAGATATTTGTTACCCACGTGTGAATCTGTACTTTGATCTCATCAAGATACGCCTCCATGAGCTCTTGTGAAGTTCGGTCTAAGACGATAGACGCCCGCGAATGCTTGTACTTGATGATCTCCGTGTTGTAGTAGTCTATCCATTGGACAAGCTGCAATCGTTGCGCAATACCAACGTCTGATCTTGAGCTAAGCTTCATGATCTCACTCTCGAGCTGCGCATTGTACGTGCAAGTGAACAGATGAACGACGTCGATCTCACTTGGGAAGCACGGCGCCACCTCGGATTGAACAATCTCTAGATCCACCATCATCTGAGTCGCTGCTTCCAGAACAGGAGTGAATGGATCCTTTTTAGCAGCTTCTGCCTCGGTTTCGGCGGTGCGAAAAATCCCTTCGATGCGCTTCTCGAGGAAAGTTGTGACCTCAGTCTTGCAGCGCTCTCGAGTTTGCATGTTGAATTCAGCCACAGGCTTCAACTGGTTGTCCAGATACACCTCCTTCTTCGAGTCGGCATAACGCTGGCGCCTCGTTTCCATCAGATCCAGCACCTGGAATGTATCCAACAGCCTCTGCTTTCCGAACTGCGCAATTTCAACACAGTGATGCATGCAGCCCCAAACCTCCGCGAAAATTCGATTCTGCACGCTCTCAATAGCGCTCAGCCTGGGTCCCATCGACGCCATAATGCGCGCTTGAGCTTTGCTAGTACATCACCACAACTCCAATCAGCCCTATTTGCATCGTACTGGTCTAAAAACCGAAAGAGTACCTGTTCCCGAGCTCGTCGCTTTTTTCCACTGCAGCAACACTCAACTAACGCACACAAGACGCAAAAAGCCATCAGCTCGCTTGTACCAGCTCTAAACATCACAAATTGCAGCACCTCATGCAGCATCTTCTGCCTCCACTCGTCGATCTCCTGCCACTTGACGTAGACGTCCACGAAGCTCTTGAGTCCTCCGTCCAGAGCGTCATGCAGACTCTGCACCTTCTTGGGCAGCTCCTCGTAAAACACCATATGGTGCTCCAGCTCCTTGAGATTGCGTCTCGCGATGCTCACGCCCGACGAAGAGACTTTCTTCTCCCCCAGCTCCTCATTCATGCGGCGGCAATTGAGCCCCAAGTCGTCCAAGTTCTTGACGATCTGCTGGACGGGCGTCTCGAGCTCCAGGAGGGCGCTCGCCCGCTCGATCTCGTCCACTTGGGCCTGCACGAAGCCTGCCAATTGGCCTTTGTTGTTGTCCTGCTTGGCTAAATAGTCGGTCTTGATCTCCTGCAGCTGCAGTGGCATTTATTTGTAAGAAAGAAAATATCTTTGTGTATAATTTTTAAAGTACTGCGGCGCTGTACCAGCTGCGAGTTGAGCAGCGACGTGGACGTCGAGTCCTTGAGCTTCACGCGCAGCACCTCCACGGGGTCGCGCGCCTCCTTCTCCAGCAGCGAGATCATCATGACGGCAGCAGCGGCTGCGTCTCTCCAAGGTCAATGTCTTGCCAATGTAGCCATCACCATCATGCGGGCCGGGTTTGACCCACATTGACCGGGTTCGGCCCAGATAGCTACGGGTTCGGGTTCGGCGTCAATAAATTATTGTCAATAATTGCAGCCACGATGGAGGCGCTGCTGCGCGTGATGGCCGCCAAGAAGCGGGAGGTGTCGGCCGTGCAGGAGAAGAAACAGGCCACGAAGGACAAGTATCTGCGCCGCGCCGAGGTGGAGTCGCTGCTGGAGGAGGAGACGCGCGAGACGCCCAGCAAGAAGCGCAAGCTGGAGCAGACAAATGCTACGTCTTCTGACAACCAGAGCGCCACAGCGGACGAAGCGCCACCGCAGGAGGAGACCGACGCGCTCTTGTCCTGGCCAGATATGCGGCGTCGTCTACGGGAACTGGGCGAGCCTATTACGCTTTTTGGCGAAGATATGAAGGCTCGGATGACGCGCCTGCGACGGGCCGAGATCGACGCGGCCACTAAGCACGAGGACGACCTGGGAGCGGGCCACGACATTAGGAACCGGTTCGTGGGTGGAGATGGGCAGGAGCAGAGGGAGACGGCGGAGGACGCCGAGGAGTTCGAGACGTCGAGGGCTGAGGACGCACGTGGACGCAAGAGCAGGAGCAGGGAGGACAACGAGGCGGAGGACGACGAGCAGGATGCTGATAAAATCGTCTACAGGTTCTTCAAGGGCATGCTGCAGAGGTGGGAGAAGGACCTGGCCAGCAGACCCGACCACGTGAAGCGCACGGCGCAGGGCAAGATCGCCGTCAAGACCATGAAGCAGTGCAAGGACTACATCCGACCGCTGTTCAAGCTGTGCAAGCAGCGACAGGTGCCGCCCGACATCCTGCCCAACCTCGTGGACATCGTCAAGTTCTGCAGGCAAGGAGAGTTCGTGATGGCCAACGACGCCTACATTAAACTGGCTATTGGCAACGCGGCGTGGCCGATTGGTGTCACTATGGTGGGTATCCACGAACGCACAGGTCGCGAGAAGATTAACTCGAACAAGCAGGCGCACGTCATGAACAACGAGGCCCAGCGCAAGTACCTCACGTCTGTCAAGCGTTTGATGTCCTACGCGCAGTCCGTCTCGAACGTGCTCCCGTCCAAGCGCGTCTTGTAGGGCAGAAGAAAGAAAGAAACAGAGAGAACTATCCTTTTCACGGTATAAGCCAAAGGTTACTTTGAAGCAGGTTGATTGAGTCGATGCAATGAATTTCATCCGGCACCAGAAGCACGATCATGCAGAGGATTCCTTACTATTCACTAGTGGTGACCACGGCCTCGGTATCCGCCACCGCCGCTACCGCCACAGAAATGCTGAGGCCCGCGCTGCTGGAACATTTCGTAGTCGCGATGAATGGCGGCCAGCAAGTCGGTCGTGAGTGAGCAAGCAATGCGGAAGCTGCGCTCGTTGTCCGCCGAAACCAAAATCATCAGCGGCTCGTCAGCATCTTCAGGGCCGCCTTCTTTCGATCCGGAGCCACGCCCGCGAACGCGAATCTTGGCGTTTCCGCCGGCCTCCACACTGATGCGCTTCATGTTCGATCCCGCAGGACCAATAATACGACGAGTTACCCCGAAATCGCTCTCGTTTTCAATACCAACAACGAGTTTCTCCAGGAATGGCTGCTCGCTGGCATCCTTAGATCCATCATGAACACCGGGTCCAGCACTCCTGGGTCCACTTGGTTTGCCACGGAAAGAGCGCTCAGGGCCCCCAGGTCCCATCGGTGGCCCGTTTGGAGGAAATCCGCCGCCCATGCGTTCAGCAAACACGTCTGCCAATTGTTGTGTCACTTGTAACGAAAGCGGGCCGACGTCAATTCCATTGTCACCGATGACCTGCTTGATTTGTGGATCTGATGTCGGCAGTGCGGGCGCGTTCAGCATGACCGCAAACCGCGCCTGAACAGGGAACGGAGATGGCATGTTCGGGCCTGTGCAAAAAGCACCCGGCATCATATCGACAACTGCAGGGGATACAGCTTCGAAAATACCCAGCAGATGCTGGTCTGACAAATTGAGCAGGAACAACGGAGTGCCTGGGGTCACGTGTTGCTGCGCAAGAGACTCCTGATCTTTCGCGAGTCCAAAGAGTAAACGGCCGAAACATTCGTCGATCGTTTGTGTGGTGCATGTGAACACGAAGCCGGGCTGAGTGGCTCTCCATCTCGGCGGGGGTCCACCAAATCCTGCTGGACCAGGAGGACCGCCGGCCAAACTCTCGGCTGCTTCTCTGCGCCGTGTGGCAAGCTCCTCCGCTCCTCCGTAAAGCTTCGGCTCATCTTCCACGGATCGATAATGCAGCTGAATCTTCGCCTGGTTGAAAAGCAAGCGCATAAGAGCGTGGCCTGTTTCAGCATCTAGCTCATGCCCATTAGGACTGTGCAACAAAATAAAGACAACATCAGAATGAGCTTGAAAATATTTTTGCCAAAAACACGTTGACGCAGTACATACCACTGAGGAACATCGAGGAGCTTGTTCTCAAACTGCGCCAGTCGTTCCCACGGACATTCACAGATGCGAAGCCACTCGATGCCAAACGCACCAGGCCACTCTGTCTTCCCGTCTGCTTCATACGGCACAATCCCCGCCGCCAAATCCACACCCGCCGACATGTCCACGCTCGCCATCGTACCCGATACCAGACGGGCAACACCTTGGAAATGTTTGCTGGGTCCCACCGAGAAGAACAAGAACACCTCGTCGGACGTCTCGGAGGCCACCTTGATCTGCTGTAAAACTTCCGTGGGGACGGCCCACTTGCCGAAATGCACCGCGTGTGCCAAGTTGAGGTAGCTGGCCGACTGCACCAAGACGTACTTGGCCGTCTTGCCATCGTCCGGCAGCTGCGGTCCCTGTGGCACCTGTTGTCGTTCTGGCCCTCCGCGTCCGTGGTCTCCATGTCTGCCAACACGGGCCGCCTGCTCCTCCTTCTCCCCCTTGGGGAACGGCCTCAGCTCTGTCTGACCGTGTGCAAAGTGGCATTCATCGCCAAACGGACACGAGCCCATTTTCTCCCAGTGTTTACAGATGGCGATCTTGAAGAACTCGTTCACTGGCTGTGCTTTTCTGCGCTTGACGTTCTCCTCGTCCGCCACCTTGGACTGCAGCGCAAAGTCCGCCGTCTCGGGACACTCTTCGCGCGCCAACTTGATGTGTCTGTACCTGCAGCTGGAGCCGTGCGAGCAGAAACCTTGCTTGTAGAAGGCGCACTCAACGCGCTCTTCATCTGGAACGTGTCGGAACGGACATTCGGGCACTTGGCACTCCATACCCCAGCGACACTCGGGCATCTTGGACATGTCGTACTGGTGCAGGAACTCGCAGTTGTCGCCCTTCATGCACAGTGCGCGCAGCCAGTGGCGACACACGACTGTGCCCCGCTTGAAGTCCTTCTTGGCGCTCTGGTGGCCGAACGTGGCGCCGTTCACGCCCACGACAGCTCCGTTGCGGCCCTCGCCGCCGTCCATGCGGTCGTCCCCGTCCTCGGGCAGCAGCATCTCGAAGTCGAACGACAGCCGCCGCTCTTCTTCATCGCGCAGCAAGAGCCCCAGCACCATGGTTTGGGTTGGAAGACGCTTGTGTAAAGTGATGCACATAAGCTGGTGTGACCCACTCGATCTGAACATAATATGGTGTACTGTAGTATATACAGAAATGTTGGTCGTACTTAGAATAGAAACCTGCAGAACCCTATGAAATACGTTATCATTATGCAGAGGTTAATGGAGTTAGACGGTTTATCGAATGTAGATGCTCAGAACGTCATTGGCTACTGCAGAGACCATCGAGACCATGGCGGCGCCGACGGAGGAGCTCAAGGAATGGCTGGCCGAGTGGCCCACAGTGCGCGACCTCGTGGATGATCTGGTGCTTCGTCTCAAGCGCAGGTTGGTGCAGCTTTGTGTGTAGTGGCGGCGAAGGAGGAGGCGCAGGAGATGCAGGAGAGGGACTAACGTGCTTGTATACGCCTTGTATACAGACAGCTGCACGGTTCGTATGAGACGGCCAAGATGACGACGAGTCTGCTGAGCAAAGTGGTGTGTATACCTGCGCAATAAGGTGTATACTCAGGTGTATAGCTGACCCGTTCGCTTGCTTGCAGCTCGAGACGGTGGAATGGTCGACGGCCGGGGAAATCCTCGAGAAGATCCGGCAGCTGGGCCACATGCTCACCAAGGCGCACGCCCACGAACTGGCCATTGGCAACGTGGTGCGTCGTGTGCTGTACATCATCCGGGAGGAGCACTCGAACGCGCTCAAGCTGTCGTCCGCGGAGGCGGCCAATGGCGGCGCAGCTGCTGCCTTCGCGGCTCCTCCTTCGAGTCGTGGCAACAACTTGTCGCGCTCTCTGGGCACGATTCTGACCCCGGGCATTGATACGGACCTCTCGATCCCCATCGCGGACCTGAAGCTGGTGCGTTGATGAGATGAAGTTGTTGTTGACACTGGAAGTGTGTTAACAATGTGGTTGGTGCTTTGCAGTCGGTGATGGAGGGCATTGCTGAGCTTGTGGACGAGATTGACAGTCTGCACGTCAATATCGCTGATCAGGCCATGGAGTATATTCACACGGAGTACGTGGTTGCAGTCTGGACGAAGAGCTGGATGCTGAGTTTCAGCTGCTAATGATGTTTGCGCTTGCTTTTTGATGTTGGTTAACAGCGAGGTCATCCTGACGTTCGGACTGTCGCTGTCAGTGGAGGCTTTCCTCAAGACGGCAGCTAAGAAGCGTCAGTTCAAGGTGATCGTGGTGGAGTCTGCGCCTTCGTTGAACGGCCAGCGCACGGCGCACGCTTTGGCGGAAAGCGGCATCCACGTTACAGTTATCCCTGACAGCGCCGTATTCGCTTTGATGGCGCGCGTGAACAAGGTGGTGGTGCCTGCTGCCGCTGTGGTCGCCAACGGTGGCCTTATTGCTCAGTCCGGACTGCAGAACATCGCACTAGCAGCTAAGAAGTGCTCGGTGCCCGTCGTTTGCGTGGCTGGCCTCATTAAGCTGTCACCCCTGTACGCACACGACTTGGACGTTCTGAGCGAGCTTTCGGCTCCGTCTAGCATCTTCAACTACGAGGACACTGTGGACAATGTAAGACCTGCCATCCATTGCCCATGGTCATCAGTCAACCGACGTGCTAACTTGTTGTGCTTTGCTTGTTCTTGTTAGTTGGAGGTGCTGAACCCGGCTTACGACTATGTGCCGCCCGAGTGCGTGAGGATTTTCATCACCAACACGGGTGCCCACCAGCCGTCCTACATCTACCGTCTGCTCGCCGAGTACTACTCGCCGCAGGACTACCAGCTCAGCTAGATTTGTTTGACGTGATGCCAATACGCAGAAGACGCTTTGCTCTTTAGTCCAAAATCCAGCGCGACTTGTTCGGCTTGGTGCTGTATAGGATCGGGTGCGAGTGGTACATGCGCTGAATGACAGCAAGTTGCTGCGAAACCAACAGGCCTTCTCCGATGAGGTCATCCAAGTCTTCCTCAAAGCGCTCTTGCTCCTCTTCTTGGAAAAGCGAGCGGTAGGCTTCAAACAGATCACGCAGCTGATGGAGCAATAGAATGAGGAACCCAAGATCGCGAACACCCAGTACTGTTTCATCGCTCACGCCTGAACCGCGGTTCTGCTTGTTGAGCAAGCGCTCAATATCGCGGAGGTTGTTGCGTAAGAACCCTGCGATTTCGCTAGAGTCGTAGTACAGACGGTCACTCATGCGCTTGTAGATCATGTGGAAGGCTGAAGTGACCAGCTTGTACAGACCACCGAAGACAAGGAACGTAGGAATCGTGGCCAGAATCTGCAGGTTGAGCTGGTTTGCGTGCATCAACTCATCGATAGCACCCATAGCCACCATCAGCTCCTTCTTGATAAACTGGACCTGGATCAGCAGCATGCGGACGATGTCTCCAGTCATCAAATTCTTCACTGCACTAGCCAACTGCTTCTCGTACTGCAGCGACACCACCGACATGTCCATTTCATCCATGATGCGATTCATTTCCGCTTGCGATACCTTGGGGTTCGTGTCCTTCACAAAGTCAGACAGCATGCGGCGCAGACTCTGCTTTGTGTCGAGCAAAGCCATAGCGTCCTGAATTTCAGGTTTCTGGTTCAGCACCACCTCCCCAAAGATGGCTTGCAGAGGCTCAAGCATGTGCTCCGTCAAGAAGTCCTGCAGTGCAGCACGCATGGCGGCAATGCCCGCCTGGAACTCCTTCTGGTTATTTACCACCCAAAAGCCTCCAGCAGTGAGGCAAATTGCCACCGTCGTCACCTGAAGCCATCGCTGACGAATCTTCGACGGCGGTCGGCACGGCGCAATCGCTGTCTGAAAGCAGCGCGAAAACTGCGTCTGAGCAGTTCGGAAAACGGATAGATTTTTCTCAACGCGGCGCAACGAGCTCACCATATCGCTGCTCGACAGCACTTCATCGTAGCCCTTCTCAAAAATGTTTTCATCTAGCAAACATCCACTCCGTTAGCAAGACCACCATCAAAATCCAACAAACACGATCCTTACCAAAGTAAAATGCCGTAAAAATCAACGGGTCTTGAGACTTGAAAGCTCCGTGCCCTTTACGTGGCGGACAAATGCCATTGGTGCTGTACACGAGCTCCAGCAGCGCCATGCCTTCTTTCATCCTCGCCGCCAACTGCTCGTAGTTCTCAAAAGTACTGGAACACCTCGTTGTCAACTCCTTCAACATGCCAATCTTGCGCTACACCACAATAACAGCAAAACACATCAAACATCAGTACCCATCAACCCTTTGCAACCTCTACAAACCCGTACCAAATGTGCTTCTAACGTCTCTTCCAAGCTGCGAATGCGCTCTCCGACTGTAATCCGCTGCGCACGCGTCAAGAGCCACTGCATGGGTCCTCTCTGGATAATCTCACGCACGGTGCGTTTCCTCAGCTGTTTCCAGAAGGCCACCGAGCGTGGAATGAAGTCGATGACGCGCACCAGATCCACTAGCGCCGCGTGCAGTTGGTACGCCGTCACATGGGCCCACAGCAGTCGCAAGCCGCTCTCCATCACTGTACGTTGCTCAGGTGTATACACCGACGGCGTGCTGTCCCCCGCGTATAGTCGGTGGTGCTGCAGCAGGTCCGAGACGTCCGAGAGCGCCTTCTGAATGGCCGACGCGGCGCTGGACGGCACGGGGACGCTGTAACACTGTGAGACAATGGCCAGAGCACGCGCCAGCTCGTCTGCATGAGGACAGCGGTCCACGGAGCTGCGGCCGAGCGACACGAGGTCTGTGATGACGGCGGACGTCACTCCTTCATGCGTCCTGGGCGTTGACACAGAGATGATGGCCTGCTCCATTGCTGGTTTGGATACGGGTACGAAAGCTCAGGCGACTTCCCTCTAAAGAAGAGACTTACCTCTATAGAAGAGACGCATTCCCGTAAGGTTCTTCGCATCACGTGTACCCTCTTTATAGAAGTAGTCACGCGACACATGAAAAGGGCAAAGTTGTACTTGCCTTTTTCTGAAAAGCCGCATTAGTCATTCGAGCCAGAAATTGCAGAATGGCAGACGACGAGCAAATGGGAGCTGCCCCCGCTGTCTCCGAGTATGGAGCAAGCGTTCTCCGAGACGCTGACGGAGCTGTCCGAGATGGAGAGAGGTGACGAGCCGACGTGGATCAAGTTGGAGCTGTCTGCTGAGCAGAGCTATCGGCTGCAGGACGAAGACGACACGTCCAGTGTGCGGATGGCTACACCTCCGCCTTCTTTGGGTTGGTACCAAGAGGAAATTGGAGAGATGAGTCCCAGTGACAAACAGCTGAAGGCAGCTGAAGACACGCCAGAAGCCAAGCGAGCGAGACGAACGGCCATTGAGAAGAAGTCGAGACAGCGCAGGCAGCAGATGCTCAAGCGGATGAGAGAAGAAGTCAAGCAACTGGAGGCTGTGTACGCAGAGCTGACAAGGAGAAAAGGCTTGGGAAATAGTGGTGGGATGCAGTTGCGGGCTTACAGATCGTTCTCTGCTTTATCTACGGCCGAGCTGCAGCACAAGTATTCGGAGCTGGCGCTGGTTGCACACGCTCTCGAGGAGGACCAAGCGGCTCTTCGTGAACTGCTTCAGAGTCACGAGCTTTTTGAGCAAAAGATGACATGTCTAACAGATGAAAGGGAAGCGGAAAAAGCGCTTTGAGATGATGGGATCCCCCCTAGCTCCTCCTATTCGGTGGAGTTCGCCAGCTTTCCCCAGCCGAGTGTTACACGATCGCTCGTGAGACTTACCAGGAGATTCAGAGATTTAGCGAAGGCGACAACTTCCAATCAAGCGGCGCGAGTTTCATGGAGTGGACAGACAAGCGCAAGTACGACCCGAAACTGGGGGCGCTCCAGTTTGGCTTCACGAAGCTTTTCCCACTTGACACGCCTGAGCAATTGCTTGCTCAAACCTGGAAAATCTTTTCAAATGGCCCCAAGATGGCTCAAATGTCGTTTGATAGTTCTGTTCGCACTCGGTTTGAGGTGCTACAGGTGCTGAATGACAATCTCTTCATCATTCGTCGAGACCACAAGATCCCGAGCATGCCGGTGACTTTTGCGTCTGTCCAAGTTATATTCCGCCTAGAGACACCTACGGGCTACACGATGTGTATGCGCACGATATCGGCACCTGAGATCCAGAACGCAATGGAACCTCACGAATACTTCTACGACGTCTTTCACTGGTACGCCGTAACTTGTTCTCTTCCTTTCGATGGCCAAGGATTCTGACGAAATTTGGTATTTTCTGGCTTTAGGACACGCTTTAATCGAGTGCACGATGAAGATGGCAACCCCGCCGGCTGTGAGATCATGTCCGGTGGGTCCGTCAAAGACCAAAACCAACTAAAATCTACCTATTGGCTGTTCGAGATCATGTGCTCCGTTTTGCGCTGGGAGCAAGCGTGCGTCGCGCCTCTATTGCTGAAACAGATTTAATCGCTACGAGCAGATCTTTGGGCTAAGGGTATACTTGCCATTTTGCTGCACAAGGATTCTTGGAATTTCAACTTGTTGCTCCGATGATAAGTGGGCTGAATGATGTGGATGAAGTTGCAAATACTGCAGACGTGAAGCACGTGCAACAAGTTGTTGCCAACAATTGCATTCATGGGTCAGCAATGACGTTAGTACAGAACTAGGTGAGCATGGTCAAAATGTTTCTTCTTTTGTATTCGCTACAAGGAAGGACAAACGTGGCGATAAGATTAGCCCCAGAAAGAGCTGTCCATAAGAATGCATCATATGCCCCATATAATTTTGCAGGTGGGAGCTTGCCTGCTGCCCTCGTCCTCGATGGCAGTTCGTCCTTAATCCTTCTGCTCTTTGCCTTTGCGTCAGAACGTAATTCTCCTGTGTACTTTCATTTTCGGTTTTCAATCCGTATCCATAGAATACATCTTCCACGTTATGTCGACAGTAGCGCCGTTGGGCCGCTTTCGCCTACAATGGAAAACGATTCTCAGAAGCCTTTGCCGAAATCTCCGAGATGGAATTGAAAGAGGAACAAAACTTGATGATCAAAGGGAAGACGATGACGATTCATCGAAGCTGGAATGGAAATGACGATGAGGTGGCGTCAACGAGTGCGCGGACGGCCACACACCTCCTCCCTCAACTGTGACACCAGGAAAGAGAAATACCAACTTAATGTGGGAAGCATAAGCCCAAGTGAAAAGGAACCAGCCACTTTCAAAGTATCCGCTGAAGAAAAGCGAGCGAGACGCACAGCGATTGGAAAAAGGCAAAGCAAAGAAGACAAAATGTACTCAAGCACAATGTGCTTAGCACATGAGGGAGGAAGTGAAGCAACTGGAAGGTGTGTGTGCTGAGATGTTTCGGAAGATGGAGGCGGGTACTGCCGGTCTCGTCAAGTGGCAAGAAACATAAGCAACTAAAACAGCACGGATGCTACGCATAAGCTCGAGCAAAAGTACTCGGAACTGACTTTAGTAGCGCACGCACTGGAAGAAGACCAAACTGCACTTCAAAAGCTGCTAGAGCAGCACAAGTCTTTCCAAAGCCAAGTAAAAAGCTTATCAGTCGAGAGCGAGTTTGCAATCTACGATAGCGGCATCCCTCCGAGATGAAGTTCGCCGACCAACAGCTACCAGGCAACTGGAGCATCATTCATGGGCCAGACAGACAAGCGCAAGTTCGTCAGCCATACGCAGTCTTTGCAGTACAGCTTTACGAAGTAGTTCTTATTCGAATACACTCAGAATGTGCTCATGAAGAGCTGAGAGACCTTTTTGGACCCGACGAAGATGGCTAAGCTGACCTTCGACAGCTCAGTTCTGACTCGGTTCGAAGTGCTTCAAGTGCTTAATGAGGACATGATCATCATGCGCTGGGACCACAAAATTCCGCACTTCCCGTCGACATTCACATCGGTTCAAGTCTTGTTTCGCCTTCAGACCCCAACAGGCTACACCGTGTGCGTACGGTCATTCCCGTCACCGGAAATCAAGCAAGCGCTTGAGCCACACGAATACTTGTTCAACGTGTTCCATTGGTACATGTACGCCGGTAACTTGTGACCACGTACAGTACTGTAATACTTGGGTCTGCTTTACCCTAACGGATCCTGACTTGCGCTCTTGCGGACAGACTACAATCGTCTGCACGACGAGTACGATAACCCGGTGGGCTGCGAGATCGTGACGGCAGGCTCCATCGAGCAAGCCGTAAAGCTACATGTATCTATGCATCGGTAAAAATGTCAGCTTGACCAAAACAAGTGATTTGTGCATCGGATCATTGAGGAGAGTCTCTCAGAGTCTCGACACTTCAGTTCAACGTTTTCAGTGTTCGATGAACGGTATCCTGTCGCATCAAAAGCATCACTTTCAGGCCCACAAAAATCAACCAAATGCAGTTTAGTTGCTTTCTATGCACGCTTCGGCCGTGCAATCCAGGCAAAGTTTGCCATGTTTGCGGTGAGTGCGACCTCCGCTTGTCGCTTTGGACCCGGAACCGAACGCTCGAGTGCATGGAGTGTGCCAGTCCAGGTTAGCGCGGCTCAGAGCGTGCTACAGAACTCAAGAGAAAGGATTTTAGCCGTTCTTTTGATGCTTGGATAGACTCCATGAGTCAACATTTCAAGCGGATCCAGCAATGAAGCGGGATCTCGTGATCTTTGTATGACCGTCGTAGCAGTCCCACTTTACTCGGGTTCATTTTCACGGCATAATCGTGCAGTCATCAAGCACAAATTTGTGGCGCACTTCCTGTAACAAGCACTTCCAGCAGCGACACCAAGCAGGCCCAGGATACATGTGCCTGTACAACCCATTCAAAACACCTCAAATCGCACAGCGTTTCATCTACAGCTAATCTCGAAAGCTGCATCGCGATTCTATTTCGTTGCGGCAAGCGCTTGACGGGTCCATCAAGACCCGGAGCCTCTTGTCATGAGAGCACAGACGGAACACACAAATTCACTACATTTATGGACAGCGCTCTATTCAAAGCATACTGAGGGTTGCACCCCCAGACCCCCGCAGCAGAAAATTTAGCTCCTGGACAGGGCAACGGGTCCGTTCGCTGGGGAGCTCGTCGCTGGGCCCGCCTACGCAAATACCGAGCGGCCCTGCTTCGCGGGCACCCCGCTCGGGTTTGCTACGGCTACGCTCCTCGCACCCGCTCACTACCGCCTTCTAATAAAAGTAACCTAACCACTCTTTGTGTGTTCTTGTGGCGATATTTGTCCATGTTTATCATTCCCTCTCTTGTCATGCGCCACGTTTGCGTTTGTAGTCCGCCGCTCTGAGACCGTTTGCAAGCTCCAGCGCTTGTATCCATCTGTCACTTGGGCTGCAGACACTTGCCGTGGCCGTTCTGATGTCGTCGACCCTGACGATTTTTTTCATCGCCTTCAAACCATCAGCTGGAGCTGCTCGTGGTCGTCACGGAGCTCCCCAACTAAAATCCGTGCCACTCTAAAAAAAGCCCCACCAATTTTTCGTCTCTGCACACTTGACCCCACTTGCTTTCCCATTCCTGAAGGCACTTTCCCTCTGTCGCCAGAAGCCGGAACGACATCGTCAACAGACCCCATTTACCATCATTCTTCCTCACACTAAAACGATGGACGCGCTCCTGGAGCCGCTGGAGCTCACGGCGCTGCCGCCGCTGTCCCCCACCATGGAGCGCGCCTTCTCGGAGGCCTTCGCCGACATGTCGGAGCTCGAGAAGAGCCAGGACGCCGCCGTGGTCAAGCTCGAGACGCCGTCCGCGTCGTCCCCGGCGCCCGCGTCCATGGCCTCGGCCGCGCACAACCAGCACAAGCACGAGAGCGAGATCCGCAGCATGAGTCCGAGCGAGCACAAGAGCAAGAAAGCGGGCGACGCGCTCGAGAACAAGCGCGCGAGACGCTCCGCCATCGAGAAGAAGTCGAGACAGCGACGCCAGCTCGTTCTGCGGCGCATGAGGGACGAAGTGAAGCAGCTGGAGGAGCTGTACACGGACATGGCCAGGAAGAAGGAGGCGGGTGGGGCGTGGGGAAACGCCGAGACGGTGGACGAGCTGCAGCAAAAGTACTCGGAGCTGACACTCGTGGCCCACGCACTGGAAGAGGACCAGGAGGCGCTGCAGAAGCTGCTGCAGCAACATGAAGACTTCCACAAGGTGGTGAGGAGTCTCTCGGACGAAGACATGCACGAGAAGAACAAGATCTGGGACACTGGAGTGCCCCCAGCGCGTCCTTCCAGGCGAGATTCAAGAAACTGGCCATGGCCGAGTGCTATGCGCTCGTCCGCGCGTCGTACGAGGAGATCCAGAGGTTTAGCAATGCAGAGCACTTTGAGACGACCGGAGCGGAGTTTATGGGCTGGACGGATAAGAGGAAGTACGACGAGCGGTCCGGCGCGCTGTACTACGGATTTACCAAGCGCTTCCCGCTTGAGAACCCGGAAGACTTGTTGATGAAGACGTGGGAAATCTTCTCGGACGGACCCAAGTTTAAACACATGTCGTTCGACCAATCGGTCAATACGCGCTACGAAGTGCTGCAGGAGCTGAACGACGACCTGCTCATTGTCCGGCGAGACCACAGGATCCCGAATATCGAGACGACGTTCGTCTCGATCCAGATTATTTTCCGCCTGCAGACTCCGACAGGTTACACGCTGTGCATGCGTACGATCCCTTCGCCGGAGATCCAAGAAGTGCAGGACCCGCACGAATATTTCTATGAAGTCTTTCACTGGTACGTCCCGAGTCTGCGACTCTCGTGTCTCCCACCGTAGATTTTATTCTAACCGCGTTGTACGATGTTCGCAGGACACATTTCAATCGACTGTATGATGAGTGCGGCGAACCCGCAGGCTGCGAGCTTATCGCTGCAGGATCCATCGCCGACCAGAACCATCTCAAGTCAACGTACTGGCTGTTCGAACTCGTGTGCTCCATCTTGCGGTGGGAGACCGCGTGCGTTGCGCCGCTGTTCCTCAAGCTTTAGCCCAGTCTTCCATCAGTATTAGAGCCTACTACTGCGTAGTACACCATTTATTGTTCATCACCAAGGACAAATCCTTTACCATGGACCGTGTTCGTGTCGTCCTCGTCTTCATAGTAAATAGGTTCACCCCTGGTAGAAAGGTCCGACGTAGCGCCAGGTCGTTGTCATTTTGCGAATTGCTGGGAAGGGAGCAAGCGATGGCCTCAACACTGCAGGAAGAGAGCGACAATAATGCCCCTTTGGACCTTTTCGAGATGGAGACGCTCCCGCCACTGTCTCCAAGGACGCAGCGGGCATTCCTTGAGGCGTTCGGCGACGAAGAAGTCAGCGAAGAGATTCAGTCAGCGGAGACCGTCACGCTTGGTCAGCGTGATGCTCAGAGCGCGTGGTTGTCTCCGTCGGGAGTGTCTGCAGCAGCTTCTCCAAGTCTAGAGGCCATGACGAGCGAGTGGCAGGACGAGTTGACGACCTTAAGCCCAAGCAAAGACCCGATGGAGGCGAAACGTGCTCGACGTTCAGCCATAGAGAAGAAGTCGAGGCAACGGAGACAGAGTGTGTTGAGACGCATGCGGCAGGAGGTGAAGCAGCTGGAGGACATTTATGACGAGATGGCAAAGAGACAAGAGGCAGCAGGTGCAGCTCCGTCAAGACAACACACGGATTCGGTGAGTACTTTGACGCACAAGTACTCCCAGCTATCCCTCGTGACACAAGCACTCGAAGAAGACCGCGTCAAGATGCTGAAGCTTCTTGACAGTCACGACGTGTTTCAACGCACGGCGGAAGCGATGGCTAGAAGAGGTGACGGCCGTAGAGCTCAGGACTCCCAGAGCCAGGAGAACGAGCTTGTCTGGGACACAGGAGTGCCTCCAAGCTCATCTTTTGCGGTGCAAATCCCGCAGCGCTCGCCCGCGGCGTGTTATGAGCTCGTTCGAGAGACGTACGAGGCCATCAAACGCTTCGATGACGGTGGACACTTCGTCTCGACGGGGGCGAACTTCATGGGCTGGACTGACAAGCGCAAGATGGACGAGTCCCGGGCGCTGCAGTACGGCTTCTCCAAAACTTTCCCACTGGAAAGCGCCGAGGGGCTGCTCATGCGCACTTGGAACGTCTTTTGTCATGCTGACGCCATGGCTCACCTGTCTTTCAACGCGTCCGTGGCGACGCGCTTCGAGATCGTGCAGATGCTGGGAGAAGACCTGTGCATCATCCGACGGGACCACAAGTTCCCCAGCATGCCCGTGAACTTCCTCACAGTGCACATTGTGTTCCGACTGCAGACCCCTACAGGCTACACGCTGTGCATGCGGACGATTCCATCGCCCGAAGTCAAGAACGCGCTGGAGCCGCACGAGTTCTTCTACGACGTGTTCCACTGGTTCGTGTCCTACTTGGCGTCGTCCAAAGCCTACTGCTATTAACACTTATTGTTGCTCTGCTGCAGGACGCATTTCAATCAGTTAATCGACGAGAGCGGCGCCCCTGCGGGCTGCGAGATCTCGACGGGCGGCTACATCGCCGACGTGAAGCAGCTCGTGTCCAAGTACTGGCTGTTCGAGCTCGTCATGTCCGTGCTGCGATGGGAGAACATGTGCGTGGCGCCGCTCTTCCTGAAGCTGTAGAGGGTAACCAGCCGAAAATGCATCGACACTATCCAGCCGTCTTCAACTTGACGGCGGCGCTCTCCACTCATCAGGGCACGCGCCCGCAGCTGGTGTTTCGTCCAATCACGACCCGCACTCGGCTTCTTCGCCATCTTCCGTTGACGCAATTCACTGTCAAACAACAGCCTCAAGTGCCCGCTGCTCTCTACTGTGGGCCGATTGATCGGATCAGGTACAATACTCGTTGCTGCATTGGTCCTCCCGTGACGAAATGACCTCTTCAACGTCAGTCGGTCTCATCGCAACTGCTTTTCGGTGGTAGAAACGCCCGACATGGAGCTCGTGACGCCGCAATTGCGCGAAAACGAAGTGCGGAGCTTCTCGGAGCGCACCACGAGGTCGACCAGCGAGACGCGCCGGTCGACTGCCAATAAGAAGAGCGTCAAGGCGTCGGATGCCGCTCAGCGCGCGCGCCGCTCGGAGATTGAGAAAAAGTCGCGTATGCGTCGACAGGTTCGTTGGCTTGCTGCTGTGGTTTGATTTTGCTGCCTCTGGTGCTGAGTCTGTTGATTGTAGGGCTCGTTGAAAGTCATGCGTGACGAAGTGAAGGTGCTCGAGCGCGAGTACTTGCGGCTAGCGTCACGTACAGGCAAAGCAACGGGCGACGCAACGTCGGACGAGGACAGCAGCGAGAACGAGCGCGGGATCCTGCTGGACCCCACACAAGTGCAGGAACTGCGCAACAAGTTTTTGCGGCTGTCGTCCGAGGCCGCAGCGCTGCGCAAGGAGCAGAAGCAGCTCCACAAGGTCCTGAACGTGCAGCAGCTCTTCCGTGACTCGTCCAAGGCGCTGGCGGCGGAGTTCGCCGGCGCCGAGAGCGACCCGAGACTGGACACGGTCTCTCACGCGCACTTTGAACCGCTGGCGACCGAGACGTGCTTCGCCATCATGCGCGACTCGTACGACGTCATCACGCGGTTCGAAGCCGGCCAGGACTTCGTGACCACGGGCTCGTCACTCTTCGGCTGGAGCGACCGCCGCCGCCTGGACGACGACGAGTCCAAGATGATCTTCTGCTTCCGCAAGCTGTTCGAGGACCAGAGCTGCGAACGGTTGATGGAGGAGTCGTGGCGCACGTTCTCCGACCTCGAGTTCATGCGGCGCGTGGTGTTCTCGTCCAAGGTAAGCGTGGACCTCGAGATCCTGCAGGTCGTGAACCGCGACGCGCTCGTGGTGCGACGTCATACCAACTACCGCGCCATGGGACGCAGCTTTCACACGGTCTACCTCCTCTTCCGCCTGCAGACCACGAGCGGCTACACGGTTTGCTTCCGAACGATCCCAGCGCCCGGCATCCAGCAGGCTCTGGGCGAGGGCGAGTCGTGGATCGACCTGTTCCACTGGACGACGCTGTCGCGCGTGCCCGACGCGGACGGCGTGCTCTCGGGCTGCGAGATCTCGTTCGGCGGGTCCATCGGCGCCGGCGTCATGAACTTCGCGGCGCACTGGATGCTCGAGCTCATAATGACCGTCGTGCGCTGGGAGAACGCGTGCGTGGCGCCCCCTCTTTATCAAGTAGGCATAGGTAGGTTTGATGCAACATGCGTTGAAGTTGGTTGATGTGCATGTAGCCATCTCCGAGTGGATTTTTCCCTCTGCGACTGCGTAAGATCCTCTCAGCTGCGAGCGGCGCAAAATGAAGAGCGCCACGTTGCTTTGCTCGATGCGAAATGCTGACTCGCGTGAGACCGAACGCCCGGCACCGCTAGCGAAAATGGTCGGCGTGGACGAGTAGTCTGTCAATCGCCACGTCGACGGTCGAAAGGCAACAACTGAGCGAGTTTCAACACGATCAAGCTGCAAATTGCGCTATCTACTGCGATATGGAATATCAAACACACTACATGTACCACGAATGGATCTGCTGGGAGGATTCACCGTCCCCGGGTTTTCCTGCCGCAAGTGATGTATTGCGGACTTTGCAGGCATAAGCAGTGAGGACTTGGCGAGAAACCGTAAACGCCTTGACAAGTCGCTGGATTTTCAGCTGACGCCCAGGGGGGATGGGCGGGAGCGATGCCGTGCCTCCCATTGGCCAAAACTCGTTTCGAGACGACACAGAGCCGGCGTCTATGCACCTCGAGAAACCGACTACCTGGGCATACTGAAGCGCAGTCAAACGAATTTGCGTGAGGCAATTGCGCCCAAGTCCGTCGCCATCATTTCCCGATTCCCGTCCCCAGCGCCAAGCTTCCGACCCCCCCCCCCCCCACATAACCCCTCACCACCATGGAAGACGAGTGCGACATGCTCGAGTGCTGCCTGTGCGGTGCGCTCTGCGGCGCCTGCTGCGCCTCGGCCGCAGACTCTGGCGACGACCGCCGCCGCAACGGCCGCTACTCGGACGACTACCACAACGGCCAGCAGCCTGTGTACGTGCAGCCCGTCGTGGTGCAGCAGCAGCCGGGTTACGGCCCGCCGCCTCCAGGACACCCGGGGTACGCTCCGCCCCCGCAGGGGTACGGCCCGCCGCCCGGAGAATACCACCAGTACCCCCCGCAACAGTACCCCCCGCAGCAATACCCCCGCAGCAGCAGTACCCGCCCAAGTACTAAGTCAGTGACGTCGAGAGGAAGACGCACCAATAGAACACGAGACGCTGCGGTCAAGAGCACGCGGCTCCCACGCTCGGAATGGATCGAACGGACCGAGAGGAGCCACACGAGAGATAAAAGACGCAGTGAAGTTACGTTTGTTGTGTTTCGTCTTGAACGGACGCCAGCAGAGGGCGTAGGTGTGAGTTAAACTGCTAAGATTATATGATTTTTTGCCTTTTTCAATATGGTGTGATGTGTTGAGGAGGAGGTAGATGAAGGTGACGCCATTGCTCGTTGTGAAGACGATGAACAGCGAGAAGAGAGTGGAGATTGCGCACAGAAGCTGTTGTGGTGGTCTAAAGCGCTGCAATGTGCGACCAACAAGACGTCGACATGATATGTTGCCGTCGAGTCGCGACGGTCCGACGTACGCGCGTTTTGATGCTCGACGTCGATGGACGACCTCGAAGAGCGACACAGTGCGGTGTACAGTACTAGTACATGTAGAAGACGCAGATTGTGGTGCTGCTGCAATGGAGATCTTCTGCTTGACAGGAATCGCTGTTGACGACCCGATACAATCAGTTCATCGCCACCTTGTTGGAAACTTTTGCAGACGCACGTCGGAGTCCGGAATCACCGATTTGAAACCCAAAATCCTCGTTCAGGATAACGCACAGCTCGTTCGTTTTTGGATGGGCCCACGTCAGCAGATCTTCGTAGTTTTGGGGAAACTCCTGCCATGGGACGAGATCGTGTGTACATTGAGAAGAGGTTGACGTTGCAGTGGTGGGGTGCATGCGGCAGCGGCTTGCCTACACCCGGTGCTGCTTCATGGGGTAGTGAACGATACAATTCGTATTGTACGACGTGGCTTGGCAATTCCACCGCCTCACTGTACCTTGCAGCTCTTACCTGCTCGGATCCCATCTTGGCCACCGAGTTACTTGTCGCTCGTCCCTGTATTTGGTGGAGTCTTCATCTAGTCGTTTCAGCGTTCAAAGCAGTGGAATTGCACACGGCGGAGGTGGGTCTTCGACAACTTGTTGCTGCCACACACCCGCGGCTTCGCGGGTATTTCCCTCTGGCAAAATCGCTTGAGCCTTTGCGGCTTGACTGGCGTCGTACTCGCGATTCAGATCTGCCTGTTGACTGGAGAACTCTTTCTTGATGCACCCCAAGATTGTCGGAAGACTGAAACAGAACAAGTCTGCAAAATTCTTTGAGTTTTGTTGTTTATTTTTTTCAATCTTCACGGAGACGATTGATGCAGTATGACTGACACTTCAGTCGACTGAGTGAACTTGTGATGTCCAAACGAGAGAATTGCTAGGAAAATGCTCGTGAGCTACTGGTGATATCTTGATCGGCAACCAACAGTTCCAACTCCGATGGATGGCGACTTGCATAACCATTTCCAGGAAAACGTGACGACAAAGTAGGAGTTCTTCTAGCTGTCACCACTATCATGAAGCAAAGACTCTCGAAAAGATAAAGTCACCACAACGCAATTTGCGCCGACAAAAGCAACAACCAAAAACTCGTCACTTCTCCTCGCTGTCAATTGCCACGATCATGAAGCTCGCTCCGTTTGCTGTTGTTGCCGCGATCGTCGTCGCGAGTGTTGCTGCTGCCGACCAACCCGCGCTGCGCACCGGAGATAAACCTGTCGAGGCGGCCCCTGCACCTGCGAAACCCGCCGGAGGGAACCAGAAGGAGCAGTTCTGGGGCTGGGGCGGACCCTGGGGTGGACTTGGCTGGGGTGGTGGCTGGGGAGGCTGGGGAGGCCTCGGTTGGGGAGGTATGGGCTGGGGTTGGTAGAAGGCACTACGAACTCTGGACAAGAGAAGAAGATCCACGATGCCTGTATTGCGGAGTGACTAGCGAAGGCTCCGTTCCCTCATTTGAAGTGGCTGCTTTACTTGCATGCTGAATGAATTCGATGCATCCCATTTTGCCATTTGAAGTTTTTGTTTGCACGATTTGGTTGTTTGTTGTATTTGGCATCTACACGGAGGCTGTAGAAGGAGGCAAAAGTGCACAAGAGCGGACTTTCAGCACGTGTCAAATGCAAACATTTGTCTGCAAAGCTGCATACAATGGTGAAATCGCTATAACATCGCGCAGTGGTATGTAAGTGTTTCGGTGCAACCTGTAACAGGTAACGTTGACTTTTTAAACATGAAAGGCATTATGGAAGGTGTTTCGGTTGTAACCTGTATTTTGAAGTATTACTTGAAATGAATGTCGTTGCCCTTTAAAAATTACATACCACTGCGCGATGTTATAGCGATTTCACCATTGTATGCAGCTTTGCAGACAAATGTTTGCATTTGACACGTGCTGAAAGTCCGCTCTTGTGCACTTTTGCCTCCTTCTACAGCCTCCGTGTAGATGCCAAATACAACAAACAACCAAATCGTGCAAACAAAAACTTCAAATGGCAAAATGGGATGCATCGAATTCATTCAGCATGCAAGTAAAGCAGCCACTTCAAATGAGGGAACGGAGCCTTCGCTAGTCACTCCGCAATACAGGCATCGTGGATCTTCTTCTCTTGTCCAGAGTTCGTAGTGCCTTCTACCAACCCCAGCCCATACCTCCCCAACCGAGGCCTCCCCAGCCTCCCCAGCCACCACCCCAGCCAAGTCCACCCCAGGGTCCGCCCCAGCCCCAGAACTGCTCCTTCTGGTTCCCTCCGGCGGGTTTCGCAGGTGCAGGGGCCGCCTCGACAGGTTTATCTCCGGTGCGCAGCGCGGGTTGGTCGGCAGCAGCAACACTCGCGACGACGATCGCGGCAACAACAGCAAACGGAGCGAGCTTCATGATCGTGGCAATTGACAGCGAGGAGAGGTGACGAGTTTTTGGTTGTTGCTTTTGTCGGCGCAAATTGCGTTGTGGTGACTTTATCTTTTCGAGAGTCTTTGCTTCATGATAGTGGTGACAGCTAGAAGAACTCCTACTTTGTCGTCACGTTTTCCTGGAAATGGTTATGCAAGTCGCCATCCATCGGAGTTGGAACTGTTGGTTGCCGATCAAGATATCACCAGTAGCTCACGAGCATTTTCCTAGCAATTCCCTCGTTTTGACTCAGTCGACTGAAGTGCTAGTCA
The DNA here is from genome assembly GCA_032158285.1 of Phytophthora sansomeana. Classification (NCBI taxonomy): domain Eukaryota; phylum Oomycota; class Peronosporomycetes; order Peronosporales; family Peronosporaceae; genus Phytophthora; species Phytophthora sansomeana. The sequence continues at coordinate 311,384 of JAPDHH010000222.1, forward strand.
TACTGCATCAATCGCCTCCATAAAGTGAAGCCGCAGATACTCAAGCGATTTTGCCAAAGTGAAATACCCGCGCATGTGTGGCAGCAACAATTGTTGAAGACCCAGCTCCACCATTTCTCGCAGCGCTGAAACGACTCCATGCAGATCAAAGGCTTCCTTCATGCCAGATATGAGGCATGAGCCACGAGAAATACGGCGAACTAAGTAAAAGGTTTGCAGAGAAGAATTGCTAGCGAGGCGGTAGAATTTCCAAGCCGCGTCGTACAATGCGAACTCCAACCACGTTTTCGGCAGCTCCGGAAAGGTGTAGGAACCGATCATCGACTTCAACTTGACCCTAAATGTAGCCATCTTTTTCGTAACCTTTCCTAACGCATGCTAATGAATATCAATAGGATTTGGGGACTCACTTTGCTCCAGTATTTTGTCTGGTGTCAAGGGGATCCATCGCCATGAGCTCCGCCCACGACGCCGCCGAGGCGCAGAAGACGTGCGTCCCCTGCGGCAACTCATACAATCAAGACGCTCTTATGGCGGACTAACCCTCTCTCTTTCTATAACTCTCTACGCCCTCAAACAGCCTTGGAAATGAGGAATTTAACGAGAAGAACTTTGAAAAAGCCGTCAAATGCTACTCGGAGGTGCGTTTTGAGCCCTGCAGCAACGTATCAGCTGCACTACATTGATGGTAACATGTCAATTGATTTAATTTTACTGTAGGCGATTCGTCTGGACCCTGAGAACCACGTCTACTACTCAAACCGAAGGTGCGTCATCCGAGTTGTGACACATTTCGTGGCAATCCTGCTGCAAAAATGCTGAGACGGAGGTGGTTGTGCTTTGCAGTGCGGCGTACGGAGCCCTGAACAAGTGGGAGCTGGCGGAGACCGACGCCAAGGAGTGCGTGAAGCGGAACCCCAAGTTCGCCAAGGGGTACCACCGTCTCGCCAATGCCCAGCAGCAGTTGGGACGCAAGAAGGAGGCGATCGAGACGCTCAAGACGGCGCAGACCACAGCCACGGACCCTGAAAAGGTGCCGGGTATCAAGAAGCTGCTGCGGCAGTTGAACCAGGAGGTGGCGCCCAAGAGTGCGGCCCCTGCCCAGGGTGGAGGCCGTCAGGTGCCCATGCACATTGCCAAGGAGCTGCAGGAGCTTCAGCCGCAGTTTCAGAAGATCCAACGCGAGCTAGAGCAGATCGAGGCGAAGCTGGCGGCGTTCGCGCGGCAAAAGAAGCGTCTGGCGCTGGTCGAGAGGGAGGTGGCCGACCTGCCCGAAGGCACCAAGACGTACCGCAGTATCGGCAAGATGTTCCTGCAGACGGACAATGAAGAGAACGCTGCGACCATGAAGGGCGAGGAGAAGCGAACGGACGAGCAAGTGTCGTCGCTTGAGGCGCGCAAGAACTACCTGAACCGCCAGAAGCAGTCAGTGCAGGACAACATCACGGAGCTGCTGGCTCAGTGCACCTAACTGTTCTATTGCAGCACACAGTGAACAGACAGCAATCAGATGGAGAATGCAATGGAGATTGGATTAGTTTGAGCAATTTCTCGGCGAGTCACAGCCTGTTCCAATAGCAGTTTGCAACTCGCCACAACGAATAGATACGACAGCGCTGCAATGAAAGCTTAACCAATGCAGGGCGCCTCAGTCTTCCACAGTGCAGTGTCAGCCTCACGCTTCCTCCTCTTCCTCCTCCGTCGTGAGCTGTCAGCAACAACCAGACACAAAGAACAGCACCACGAAAACTCAGTCCCCTCGTCGTCATCTGATCCTGAAGTTCCTCTTACGCGTTTGTTGAGCTCCTCGATGGTCTTGATGAGCTCCGCGTTCTTCTTCTTGAGCTCCTCGTTCTCGGCCCGCAGCGCGTCCACGTCGATGCCCGTGGGCGCCCCCATGAAGCGCTTGACGTAGTCCACGGCGTTCGGCGGCTTGTCCGACTCTTCGTAGAGCCCCACGAGCACTTTGGTCAGTGCATCCACGACGCCGCTTTTCTCGAGATACTTGCGGAACTCCTCCTTCTTCGAGTCGGGCGTCTACAGAGACAAAGTGAGTGGAGGATACAGCGACCACAGACAGCGAGCAGGACGGACCTGGTACGTGGCAGCGCTCATGTTGCTCGCGTGGCTCGTCCACGTCAGCGATGGATACACGTCCAGCAGCAGCGAGGGAAGGCTTGGCTTGGGCAGGAAGCCGTCGAGGGTTGTAGTATCCGGCTGGCGACGCGACGACTGTGCCTCTTCGCGGCCGCTTCAATCTTACCGTCCGGAGTCCTGGGAAGTATAATATATACCCCTGTAAAGATGATCTCATTGTAGTTTTCTGTTTAGTATCAACTATACAAGTGATACTTATATCCTGTCAAGTTCGTTACCTATCGATTGCAGGAGTTTAAATTGCTGGGTCGACAGATCTGGCTGCGTCCAATCACAAAGTGCCACGCAGTGAATTGACTTCTAGGAGAAAAGACCTTAAGTTCACTCGCTTTTGCCCCTTATCTCCTAAGCTGCCTTCCTAGACGGGACTCGCTGCGTCGGACACTTTCTCGGCTGGTTTTTCCCCTTTGCTGAATCCGCAGCTTCTGCGCACGTGGCACGGACTCGGAGGCATCTTGCGCTCTCACTCGCTCTCTTTCCAGCAGCAGAGCGCGAGCGCTCGCCACCACGAAGGACCAGAGCGCGCACCGACAGGGCAGCGCCAACGGCGGCGACGCGGGGGCAGCAGCTCGCGAACGCAAGCGAGACCGCGCCATGCAGGCGCTTCAAGACGCGCAGCAGCGCTTTAACGACCTCGTTAACAACGACGTACGTGGTTCAAATAACGGTTACGAACCGATTCCGCATTGTGTTAGATAAATCTTATTTGACCCTAACCAGTTATCTGTGACGTGTGTGATGAATAACGCAGTGGCCCGAGCGAGTACCCGTCGAGTCCATGGCGGACTACGACCCGACGTACATGAAGGAAGGCTTCCTGCAGAAGAAAGGCCAGCGCCTGAAAGGCTGGAAGCGCCGCTGGTTCGTGTGTGACGGCCGCACGCTGTCGTACTACATCTCGAGGAAGGACCGCAAGCCCAACGCCGTGATCCCCCTCGAGGGCTGCACGGTGCAGGACGGCGGACTCAGTGAGACGTGGAACTCGCCTCGTATCTATCTCACAGACCCTGCCACGGGCATCATGTACTGCTTGTCGGCGGAGGAAGGGATCGTGGTCACGCAGTGGCTGGATGTGCTGCGGGTGGCGGTGGCTCGTGTTAATAACGGCACAGCTGCTACTGCGAATGATGCAACGGCTACGGGATCTAGAGGACGACAGCACACCAGGACGCAGGCCCAGCGGCTCCCGTCATCGTCGGACGATGAAGATAGCCGCGCACAATTGAAGCGCGCGACGTCGATGGGGCCGACACAGCCTCGCACTGCGACGCTCAAGTCGGCGTCGTCGGCGGTGGGTGTGTCGAGTTCGGCTTCAACTGCAAACGGGGAGAACAAGCGTTCTACTCGTATGACGTCTGCGCCGTCGGCTGTTGCTAGCTCGAATGGTAACGCCGCGGCGCAGCATCACCATCGGCCTCACCGCGCGAAGACGCAACATCTTCCGACGACGATTTCGCTGGAAAACGAGCTCTCGCACGGTCTGGATGTCCTGGAAGCGCTCTTGTGCGGACATAGCGCGACGGGGTCGTCATCTTCGATCCGGAGCCACGTTTTGTTTCGTCCTATTGGTGCTGTGAATGGCGTGCTACGAAGTGTTGGATCGGACACGGGCTCTGGCAAACAGTACGCGCGAGCCAGTGTCGTTTTGCCTGTTTCATCGGAGGTAGCCGCGATCCTACTGGCGGACCATGGACGCCGTGCCGAATGGGATGTACACTTCCCGCAGTCCACACACGTAGCCACTTTCGACGACGCGACGGATCTCGTGCATGTGTCGAGTGGTAACTTTGCCCAGGTCCAGCGCACAAAACCATTTGTGGCGCCGCATGTGGCTGCCGCTGCGTGCGCCTTGTGTGCGGCATTATTCTCTGGGGCGTCATCCTGGGAAGCGCTGCTGACTGCTATGGTATACGCTGCAGCAATCGGTGGAATTGTGAGCAGCATCGATTACAGTGCGTTGACGACACCTCGTGACCTGCTGCTTCTGCGTCATGTGCGCGAGTCTGCTGCACCTGATGCACAGGATTCGAGCGACGACAAGTCTGTGGACGAAATGGGCCAGTCTGTGGTTCTTATCCTGGAAAAGTCGGTAGTGAATGAGCTCAAGCCGGTCATCTCGGGCACTGTGCGTGCACACGTAGGATTGAGCGGCTGGCTGCTTGAACCGGTTGATTCTGGTCATGCTACGTTGGCCACCTACATTACCGATCTGGATATGAAGGGATGGTTGTCGCCTACCACCCGTGAAAGCTTCTTGCTTTCTCGTCTGGACTGCATTTCGGTTTTGAGTGAGTATGTGAATCAGGCACACTTGTGTGGATCCGAACTTGGCTTCGGTGGTGGTCTTGACGATGATGGTGATGGAGAGTACGAATCTCGAAGCGTTGGTTACGAAGACACTAGCGAAGGAAGCCTCGTCGACGCGGCCGATGGCGAAACTTCCGCTATCTTCCACCCGAAGACGTACATGCGGGGCATGATGCCGTTACCCAGCGGTGGTCTGAAGCTGATTGATAAGGAAATTGCTAAGAAGCAAAGTGGTGTGGTGAAGGATGTGATCAAGTCTGCAGGAGCGAAGATCCTGGAGGGCAAGTCAGCAGTAAGTCTGTCGCTGCCTGTGCGTATATTTGAGCCTCGCACCAACCTTGAACGCGTTTGCGACTTGATGCTGTACGCACCGACGTTCCTGAACGATGCGTATGCGCAGAACGATGCTTTGGAGCGCTTCAAGTATGTCATGGCATTTGCCGTGGCTGGTCTCCACCACAGTATCGGTCAGCTGAAGCCGTTTAACCCGATTCTGGGCGAGACGTTCCAGTCCACGCTGAACGATGGAACTGATGTGAGCTGCGAACACACGAGCCACCACCCGCCTATCAGTAACTTTCAACTCACTGGTGACAAATACTCTATCGCCGGTTTTGTGCTTTGGCACGCCAGTATGAGTGTCAAGTCGAATGCGATGCTGAACACTAACAAGGGTCCTGTGCGCGTTACATTCCCAGACGGCGAGGGCCTTCCTGGAACGACAATCGAGTACAACCTGCCCTACTTGCAGATCGGTGGTTTGTTGTGGGGAGACCGTACCGTGGACATTATGGGTAACATGGTATTTGAAGACAAGAAGAACAAGCTGCAGTGTGAGCTTCGCTTGAACCCGGACGCCAAGTCGGGCATGGGTGGCATGTTCTCGAGTTCGAAGACACCCACGGACTCTCTTCGGGGTGTGATTTTGGACACCTCGGTGTCGCCCCCGCGTGAGATCTGTGATGTGTCGGGTTCCTGGCTGCACGACCTTGTTTTCGGCAACAAGACGTATTGGAGTATCAACAAGTTTCAGAGTGGCTACATGGTGCCATACCCCGAGGACAAGATTCTGAAGTCGGACTCAAGGTTCCGTGAAGATCTGCACTATCTCGCAGCAGGAGACTTGGATGAATCGCAGGAGTGGAAGGTGAAGCTGGAGGTGCTGCAACGTGCCGACCGCAAGGCGCGCCTGGATGGTCGACGCCCCAACCACTGGTCCTTCCGTACTGCGGCTGGTGGTCATTAGAGGTAAGTGCGTTGTGTAGACTGTCGTAGTCGTCATCACGATTTGTTTCGCGGTAACATCAGTAGCTAGCTAGCCTTCTTCCAACACCTCTGCAATAACCAGCGAACGCAAGCGTATCTTTCCTGTCGTTCATTGTCTACATCAACTGATAAGAACTCACTTGCTTTCTACTAAAGAGCTGGTATTGAACTGAGTGAGAGCCTACAACCAGAACGCAGCTGATTATTTCCAGGCCGTCTGCAGCGCCTTGCGCTGTGCCAGTGACTTGGTGATGAACGTTGCCACGAGGAAGGCCAAGCACAGCAGGATGAGCATCTCGTGGTTGAAGTCCGACGGAAGCAGATCGAACGACTTGGCCGGCGTCATGCGCACGTAGAACATGTCGAGCCCGTGGGCAAACACCAGCGTCGTCGACTCGAGCTCCGCAGAAGCCGTGCTGATGCCGTTCAGGTTCTCCACCGTCTTGTTGTACGTCAGCATAGCCTGCGGGCGGTTGTATACAGGCACCAGTGGTGAGTACATCATCAGTCCCTCTGCCTGCTCTTCGGGCGTAAGCGGCTTCTCTGGCTGGCGCGGGTCGATGAAGTTGCGAGCAAGCTTGAAGATCTGGCCAGTCTCCATACCGACCAGAACTGACTGAGGTGTGATGCCGTGAGCTGTCACCGTCACTCCCAGAGACTGTATTGCAGCACACACGCGGGTTAGCATCACTAAAAAGATCTGAATCACAGCGAGAGCAAGCGTACCGTGATCTTGGTGGGGTAAATGAAGCTCTTCTGCAGCACAAACGGCGCCTTCGAGTCGAAAGACGAGCGAGTTGAAGTCCATGACGGACGCTTCCACGGGTTCAGCGAGTGCATGCCCACTGCACCGTCGAAAAGGGACAGCGACACCAGCTCCGTGCGCTTTTCCTTGGTATTCCAGTACGAGTACACCAGCCAGTTTTCGCTCTGCACCATGCGGACAGGGCCCGCAGCGTGCGAGTGGCGAGCACGGTGGATAAGACGTCCCGCAACCGAGTCAATCAAGCTCACGTGAAGAATAGACGTGGCCTCACTGTCACCCTCCGACGGCTCCGTAGCAATAGTGGCAAGTCCGAACAGGTTCGGGTTCAGGTACTTGATCAGCAGGGAGTCGTCGCCGGTGATCGTCACCGCCGAGTCAATGACTGAGTGGTCATGGTGGTGGGACGTAGCAATCACCTGCTGCTCACGGGGTAGCACTACAGACCATGCTTCACGAGCACGGTAGTCCACCGTCTTAGCATCGCCCTCGTTCTCGATGACGTATCCACGAAGTACCTTTGTGCTCTCATCGAAACGATAGAAGTAGAAGTACTCCAGCTCTGGGTGAACATGGTCCGCGGTCTCCTTCGGATAAAGCGAAACCTTCAGCGAGTCCTCCGAAATTACAGCAACAGTACGCCGCGCCGTCGGTTCTTCGTCCGTTGCAAGGTGCTTACGCTTCGGGAGAACAACCACCCACGAGGCACCGGTCGCCGCGCCTGCGCTAGCCGTATCCAACTGGTGTCCATCGTCGCCGTCAAGCCACACAAGCTCCGTCGAGTTGGAAACCAGCAGAAGCTCCGCACCTGAACCAAGAGCCGGGTGGTCGCGGGTCACAAAGAGATGGTACTCAGGACCGACGAACGCAGACCATGCTACCGTGCTAGCCTCGGCACGAATGGCAAACAGCTTGCCACTGTCCGTGAGCACCATAATGTACTTGGAGAAACCAAACAAGTGAGCGTTCGGCGGTTCCTTGCGTGCAGAGCGGGATCTGTCGACACCACGCTGGCGTGTGCCTTCTTCGAACAGCGTCGAGGAAAATGACATTACACTCTCAATGAGGTGCTGGAGACGTTTAATCTCAAGTTCCACCTCGTCCATGAAGGATGGAATACGCTTTAAGGCCTGCTTCTCAATCTCCGTTTCCGCCGGCGTAATCCAACGCACACGCTTGATGTTCGCCAGGGCCTCCTCACGTACCCACTGCACGTTACCGTCGCTGTCAGCGTCTTCCTCATTGGACGTCATGATCAGAGCGTCGTCCTTCAGAACCAAAACGGCACGGCAGCTAGGCTGCGAGTCCTTCTTCGTGTTAGGGCATCCCACGAATGCACGCGAGACATCACCGCCAAACGAAGCCATATCCAGCTCAGCCTCCCACGAGACTGGATCGGGGTTCTTGCCCAACGAGTACGACGTGATTTCCGCCAGCTTGCCCGTGGCCTGGGCAGCAGCGTGGAAGAGCACCGCATCATCCGTGACAGACTGCATCAGAGCACCTTCAGCAGCTACAACAGCGGCAACCTCGACCGCTAAAGCGCTCGTGATCTTCACAATAGCGCGCTTGCCCGAAGCCAGCACCAGCACCAGAGAGTTCGAGATACTCGCATCAATGGCCACAACCTTATCACCGTCGAGCTTGATCGAGCTCAGTGCGATTTCCGTGGCGTCATCCTTGTTCTCCAGTCCCTGGAGCAGCAGCTTGTCCTTGGTGAGCGTGACCGCTGCCGCCTTGCCCTGTTCGTTGTCACGACGCAGCACCGTCGTAGCCTGCACACCGCCCTTGTCGCCCTCCTGAATCTCCAGGGCGAGTGAAGTGGTTCACGACGCGGCCCGACGCCAGGTCGAACTGCAGCATGTGCCGACCGGTCATCACGAACAGCGTCGTGCTGTCCGAGCCCACCTGCCACGACAACTTGGCGTTCTCCACTGCGGCCTTGGTGAAGTCTTCGGGCAGCGTCTGCACCTTCACCTGTCCGTCCTTGACCGAGACCATGGCCACACTGGAAGACGTGAGCACCACCGAGTGGTCCCCATCCAGCGAGAAGAGTCCTCCAAAAACAGCGTCCTTCTGCGAAGGACCATTGTTGGTCACCTCGTCCCACAGCAGGACACCCGCGTTTAAATCCCAAAGTCTCACGTTGCGTCCAGATCTGTATGACACCAATTTCACATTAAATCCCGCTCAAGGGAATACAAATATCCGGGATAAACGTACCCGGACACCGACAAAAGACCGAAGTTCGTCAACTGAATGTCGTCCATAGCGTCCCCTATAAAAATAGCCATCCAAATGTCAGCTATAAATAGCCCCTGGGTCCTCCTTCTGGTTTCCGTACCTTCGGGCAACACGCGACGCCACTGAATCTCGCCCGTCTTGGAGTCAAGGCGCGCCAAAGCCCTCGACCGCTCGTCTGATGCCACGTACACAGCGCGAGTGGTGCCCCTAGACACAACCGAGTGCGGGCCGCGACTCACGGATCCCCCGAAGGCCACCGCATGGGCGCGTCCCAAGTTCTCAGCGCTCCAGTCGAACTCTCCGGCCTGGTCGGCGTACAGAGCATTGGTGGCGCTGACACACAGCCCCAGGGCGAGCACCAGAAGCCGCAGCAGCATCTTAACACAATTTCCCCCTTTGATTGATGACGGAGATCGGCCACGCGGTGACCGTGGTGTACAACACACCAACTCTGTGACGTGTGATGAGATACAAATGGGTACATTCGGTGAAGATGGCTACATGTTGAAAAATAGCGGGAACGATTTGAAATTTGAAATTGACATTGCTAAACCTAGTTTCAACGCTCCAGTGAGCTTCTTTTGATGCCCATTTGCTGCATTTGATGCGTACATCAGGCTGTGCACGCACAATGTGCATGTACAATGTATGTGTCGTGTGAGTCACACTCACACTAGTTGATTAGTCACGGTTTAGGCCCGTGTACGGGGGAAGTTGTTTTACGCGATGCATGCCCCGTGACGAATCAACTAGTCACACTCCATTTGAGCGAGGCATATATATACACCACGTAACCAGTTGGATGCGAGATTGCACTTATACGTACGGCTTAGTCACAGCGTATTGGTGGCAACGCAAACGGCCAAGTCCGCTCTGACTGACTTTCGGTAGTTCTTGTCACTTAGCAATTCACTCTGCACTCCTCAACCAAGTCGCGTCTCACTCCCATGGATTTCTACACACTCAGCCCTCCGAATTGTGAAGCGCTGAGCGACAACTCGATAGGCAATGTCGTGCAACGCACCTGGTCATCTCGAAGCCGAATGGCAGGTGGTGCTGGATCTCCGTACGGGAATGAAGACGTCGAAGAAATGCCGGCGTACAAGCAACGGTCCCAGCGGAGCACGTACCGACAAACCCCTTACACGAAAATTCCAACAAACACACCAACGACTCCGCCCGGAAACGGATCAAGCGACGCACCTCTAACCAACGCAAGAACCTCGGCGATCAACCTGATGAAGCAGACGAATCCACCAACGAGGCGTAGGCGCTGGAGTGTCCGAGCATCAGACTTGGAAACAGCAAACCAAATCATTGAAACCATTCAAGCAAACAAACATCCAATTACTGCCGATATGCAAGCTGTGATCGTCACAGAAGCTCTGAAGCAGAAAATGAAGCACTGAAGCAGAAAATGAAGCACCGGGAACGCTGCCGCGTGAACCAGGCGCGCTACAGAGAAAGACAACAGAAAATCGAAGAAAATGCCCGAGACAACATCGCCAAGCTGGAAGCCGAGATTAAAGAGTTGGAGTTACCACATCGAAATGTTCCTCGCCTTGCAACCACTTGGTCCCTTGCATCGACGTACCTTCACTACTTCCAGCACTTTGCGTCGTCCCCAGCACCGCTGTGTTCAGCTGCAAGAACTTTCCTCCAAGAACTGCTATCGCCCGATGTGACGGACGGTTCGTCCTTCGGTGTGGAAGCTCAAATCAAGAGTTGGGAGCTCTTCGCTCTTTACTCCGCCAATGTGGACCTGAAGTTGAAGGGTCTGAGCATGCAAACTCCGGATACGCTGGTCGCGGATGTCAGCATTGCCGTCACCTTCACTCACAACACCCTACGCCGTGCATTTCCACACCTGACCGGCGATGGAAATAGTGGAGCGGATGGAGGTGTGCAGCCGCCTTTAGCTGCCAAACTTCTGGGTCAGAGACTCGTCATGCGCGGCTCCGTGGTTTTCGGTTGGGACACCTCGAGTGACAAAGTGGTGAGACTACAGACGCGAGCAGACATGCTGACCCCAATGCTCAAGATACTAGGTAATCTGCAGGATGTGTCTTGCGTCTTTCAAAACGCAAAGATCACACCCGAGTGCCAGTTTGTCTGATCTCGGCGTGTACATAGAACTAGTTCCAAGCAATTAATTGTACAAGTCGTGTCCTTCATTCTTCAATCAAAATGGTTAACAGCGAATTTTTTACTTGCAGGCTTGAAGGAGAACTCCAAACTCGCTTGCGATTTGTTAATGCGTAAAATGAGTAAAGCAGTCAGATACAGTAGTGCAATCTGAATTCGCATGCAATTTGTTCCTTCGATTGCATTTTTTTCTCCGGTAGACAACCATTTCGAGTTTCTCTCTTGAGTTTTGAAGCCGCCAATTTCACCTGCGTCCAAAACAAGCAAAATTCGCCTAGAATTCTACCTTCACTCAAGCCATGTCTACTCCGTCCGCTTTAATGTTTAAGCGGTGCGAGAATGCGAAGTCTCGCAATACCACAAACCCTCGTACACAAACATACACGGTATTATACATGGTACATGCATGCATTCATACCTTATTACAAAGCAATGCTGAATCCGGTGTATCTGTAGGGAGAATTGAAAAGTAGAAAGCCACGACCTAAGCCCCACGTTACATGGTATAATCTATCGAGTCATATACATTTGTTTGAAACTAGCTCTATGTACACGCCGAGATCAGACAAACTGGCACTCGGGTGTGATCTTTGCGTTTTGAAAGACGCAAGACACATCCTGCAGATTACCTAGTATCTTGAGCATTGGGGTCAGCATGTCTGCTCGCGTCTGTAGTCTCACCACTTTGTCACTCGAGGTGTCCCAACCGAAAACCACGGAGCCGCGCATGACGAGTCTCTGACCCAGAAGTTTGGCAGCTAAAGGCGGCTGCACACCTCCATCCGCTCCACTATTTCCATCGCCGGTCAGGTGTGGAAATGCACGGCGTGGGGTGTTGTGAGTGAAGGTGACGGCAATGCTGACATCCGCGACCAGCGTATCCGGAGTTTGCATGCTCAGACCCTTCAACTTCAGGTCCACATTGGCGAAGTAAAGAGCAAAGAGCTCCCAACTCTTGATTTGAGCTTCCACACCGAAGGACGAACCATCCGTCACATCGGTCGATAGCAGTTCTTGGAGGAAAGTTCTTGCAGCTGAACGCAGCGGTGCCGGAGACGACACGAAGTGATGGAAGTGACGAAGGTACTTAGACGCCTGCTCCCAAACAATTGGAACCGTCGGAAGGCGAGGAGTGTTCAGACGGCGTAACCCCAACTCTTTAATCTCGGCTTCGAGTTTGGCGATATTGTCTCGGATGTCATCCTCGACCTTCTGTTGCCTTTGTCTGTAGCGTGCCTGGTTCACGCGGCAGCGCTCTCGGTGCTGAATCTTCTGTCTCAGAGCTTCTGCGATGATCGCAGCTTGCATCTCGGCAGTAATTGGGCGTTTGTTAGCTTGGATGGTTTCAATGAGTCGGCTTGCCGTCTCCAGGTCGGATGCTCGAAGTGTCCGGCGCTTACGACCGGTTTGTGAGTTGGGCTGCTTCATCAAGTCGATCACCGAGTTTAGTGGGCTCGCTGGAGATGCCTGGCCACGTCCGCTTGATTCCTTTTCGGACAAGTTTGTTTGAGTGTTTGTCTTGATTTTCGAGTATGGGGTTTGTCGGTACGTGCTCCGCTGAGACCGTTGCTTGTTCGCCGGCATTTCTTCGACGTCTTCATTCTCGTACGGAGATCCAGCACCACCTGCCATTCGACTTCGAGATGACCAGGTTCGTTGCACGACATTGCCTATCAAGGTGTCGCTCAGCGCTTCACAATTCGGCGGACTGAGTGTGTAGAAATCCATGGGAGTGCGACGCGACTTGGTTGAGGAGTGCTGAGTGAATTGCAAAGTGACAAGCGGGAGCAGCCCAAAGTCAGTCAGGGTGAACATCGTTCGCCGCGGATTTGACCGTCTGCGTTGCCACCACACCAATGGACTGTGACTAACCTGTGTGATTAGTCGCTTTGCCGGTAAGGAAACATTTTACGTACAATTGGGCACCGTATTGCACCGACACCGTAATACATCGAGACCGTAATCGTATGCGTCAGCTCGACTTCACCCCATAACAATGGCCAAGCCGCGTTATACAGATAATAGGCGGTGTATTGTGCGACGAAGGCACAGTTTAATGATCAGGATGAAAGTGGAATATCTCGTTTAGAATTTACAAACTAGTGTGACTTCAATGGCACGAACGCCAAACGAGTTACATGTACATGATCGCAAGTCAAAAGCATTCACGCTGTGCTATCACTCAATCGAAAATACGGGACGGAGTATTAGCATGATCATTGATCATTGATCACCACCAAATGGTGCTCAGTTAGTTTGTACAGCCAACGAAAGTTTTATGCGTTCGTTACTGTAGCATTTCTAAAAACTGTACATTTGACTGCGATTACTACGTCTTCGTGGCGCGTTGGTGGCAGTGATCATGTACGCCTTCCCCTACAAAACACCGTTACCAATTACATGTACCTGCAGGAGTTGTGTTTCTAAGGCGATGCATGTAGGTGACTAATCACACAGCTTAGTCACAGTCCATTGAGACGGTCAGATTCAAAGCGAAGTCATCCGTCCATAATACACGAATGGAACCGCAAGAGCAAGCACTTCTAGGAAAAATAGTAGATCCAAAGTATCTGCACGGCTATCAGTCGATCATCACCTCAAGCTGCCCAATGTTCTGCTTGATGCTCGGTTGAAGGTCAAGTCTCACTCGAGTATCAATCATATAGCAACAAAAAATGAAAGTATCCTTCCTGAAAGGCAAGACGTCAACGAACTACTGCATTCATTAACGTTTACGTTTATTTTCATCAGCCGGCAAGTCTCTGCGTAGTCAAGGTGCAAACAAAAAGGAAACATACCAGGTCCACTCGCACAGACGTCAGTTCTCGACCAACTTACAGTGAATCCATGTGCGTGTCATGTTCATTTCCCGCCACGAACGAGTGCTCGGCGCCACCAACGGGGGCACCACATTCGGGACATTGAGTTTGTTCCATCGCCATACCGCACTCACCGATCGAGTACGAGTGGCCATTCACACATCGGTACCAGTGTCCAGAGCCAAGAAACTCCTTCTGCATCGCAATTTTGATCGCTCGTTGCTCCTCCAAAGATACTTCCTGATAGAACGTGGCACTTCGAGCTCGCATGGAAATGCTTCGCAGCTTTTGCTGAAGTGCTCGAAGGTCGTGGCCGTGCTTTAAAAAAAATGATGGCGTACTCGCCTCCAAGTGCTGCAGTTGCTTGTATGCACGAGATACAAACAGCCCCACAGCATCCTCACGCGTCTTTCGCTCTCGTTCAGTCTTCACCGAGTTGCTCAGTTTTTCCTCGGCCCCCATGAGCAGTATTTGCACCAGCATCAGTCGAGCTTCATGGCTTTGTTGGGAAAACGAACCTTCTTCGAACTGAAGTACAGCTACGTTTGCATATTCCTCGGCCCTGGGCGTTGACGGATTCGTACCCAACAGCGAAAGTTGCGCTGAGAGAAGATTAAAGTAGCCGAAAAACTGGAACTTTGAATTGGGCACTGGCAAAGCGCTCGGATCGATATGTACGTCGCCACCACCTCGCCCACCCTTCGCCTTCGTCAGCAATGCCACACAAGCCTCAAATATTTTCTGGCATGGAGGCCTCTTCACACTGGCACCGAATACACGAACATCGTGCCGCAAACTTTTGTCTTGTGTAAGTTCTCCGGCTTCGGCCGCGGCATTTGCTCGCGCTTGTAGAGCCAAAAGCTTGCGTTGTGCGTGAGAAATAAAATTCTTCTCTGCGGCGTCAATTGCAGCTCGCTTAGTCACGCGTCCATATCGACGAAGACCGCGTATCGGCTTCTTGCAGTTTGGACACTGAGGTGTGTCAATATAACCTCCAGGCAGAGCTCCGCGTGAGTTTCCATTGTTATCGTAGTAGGTGCTTATGTGAAGTGTGCCATCTAGCGTCGTCATCGTGTATACCATCGAGCAGCATGGAAGCACAACCACGGGATCTTCGGATGGATCAATTTCACCATACGTCTGAAAGAGAATCACATCGGCAACCCGTTCTTTCACAAAATCATCACCACACACGTGACAAAACTCTTGTGAAGGGCAGAGCTCCCCACAGACGCTGGGGCATTGATGCCCACAAGTGAGCGATTTCGTGCATCGCTGGTCACATAAGCGGCGATAGCATGGAGCGCCGCAAGGCAAAGTACATTTTCCATAGTGCTCGCAGCTCCAGCTGCATGGTTCGGTACACGCAGCGCAAGGATCACTGCACGGATGATTGCACGACCCATGCTCGCAACTGAACACGTCACAGATACGCTGGCACGGAGGGCAACCTGACTTCCCGTGGCAAACACCGCGGCACCTGTGGCTGCATGGTAGCAATCGCTCACATTCTTTTTGACACTTGCCGTGCTCTGTCGGTTTGATCGGGAAATCCGGCTCTGGTTCTCCTTCATGAGCTACGAGGGTGCTTTCAATGCACTCACAGCACTTTCGAGAGCACGCGTGACCACAACGAAGTGTAGCGTCACATTTTCGTGTGCACTTTACCTTCGTAGTATTGCACATGGCACGCTGCAAGTGACCACATACAGGGACAAACTTGTCGACCATAACCTTACACTTCAGTTTTGATGGCATTTTGGCTTCGAAGCAGCGAGCATTGCTGTACACATGACCACAGGGAAGAACGAGGGAGCCAACTTGGACTTCACATCGGCCACATGGCTCCCCACAAACGCCAGGGCATACATGGCCACAGCCTTCTTGCAGTCGTGGACAGGGCTGAGTGCAATAGACGCCAACATGGGACGGTAGGTCAGTATGACACATTTTAGGACACGCATGGCCGCATCGAGGAAGTCGTCTTCCACAAGGGCGTAGACAACCACCGTCAGGCGCCAGCAACTCAAATGATTTCGGACTCGTCACCACTCGCTGGTCACCTGGATGACGTTGGCAATACAGAGGCAATCCATCGCCGAAGCATTCGTCGCTTTCAAGTTGATCTAGAACTCGTGTCCACAGTGGCGACTTCGCACGCAACAAGTCGCCGTGGCCCACGAGTATCAGTCCGTGCTTAGCTCGCGAAAGAAGCACGTTAATCCGATTCGGCGTTTTGAGGAATCCAATAGTTCCACGACCGTGAACATTCGTACTACTACGCACCAGGCTCACCAAAATGACAGTTGCTTCCTCCCCTTGGAAGTTATCAATGGTGGCTGCACGAATGGCACGTGATAGCTCGCTCTTGGTGACCCCCACGGCACCCGAACTGCCATGTCGGGTCTCTTCAAATGCTGACACTTCCTCATCGTCGTCTTCATCACCATCAAACGTGCGCTGAATTTCCTCTAAGTCGAGCTCATTCAGTTCCAACACAAACTGCCCTCGAAGCGCCGTCCGAAGCTTCATTAACTGACCCACATACGGAGTGAGAATTGCAATATCGCTGGTATGATAACCTTGCTGTAGAAGATACTTCAGAGTCGCGATGAGGTAAGCAACTTCGTATTCGTTCGAGTGCGAACGAGCTGATGCTCCCAATACCGCAGACGCTCCATCTTCGGGGTGATTGTGATTCACGAAGAAAACGTTCTTATCAATACCAAGTAGAGGTAGGTACTCCAGAGTTTCGCGTGCATCGCGGACTTCTGGGTAGAAGAGCATGCGAATTAACTGCGATATTTGCGGACGCATGCGGTGCTGCTCCGTCAACATCCAGAACGGTAGCCCCGACGACGGTGCAACTAAACGTTCAAACAGTGATACATCCAGCGCAAATCTCTCACCAATGGCACTCTCCACACTAAGGTTGTATTCTGCAATATGCGGGCGTAGTTGCTTATGATCACCAATTAGCACCAGTTGCTGACACGATGGGGATAGGCAAGCCATTAATTGTGCCTCGAGTACTTCTCCAGCCTCTTCGCAAATTACAACTGGAGGTGCGACGGCAGCAATCTTCCTCTGATTTTTTGCAACACCTGTGGTCGTCATACCGATAATTTGCACGCGCCTCAGTACATCAACGTCTGCTTGCTCTTTCACTGTCTCCAGCTTCTTCATTGTCTCGCAGTAAGCTTTTTGAGCCTTCACGAGCTCTTCAACCCGCCCTGTTCGCAAAACTCCAATCCATTCCGCAAGAGCAGCACGCCGCTTTGCAAGACTCCACAACCAGACATTTGAGTTGTGAATCCAGTCATCTGCACCATGGCGCTGATGGCCTCGACGTTGAGCGTCGATGTCCTGGCCCTGAATCCAGTAGTCCAAAATATCGTTGCTACCAGCAACTTCCCAATCGTCCTCGTACAGCTCAGCACTTCGTTCAGCAAAATAATCGTACGCATCAGGATAATTAATTTCAAGAAACCATTTCAGCGATTTCCACGTCGGACGATTTGAATCCGTATTCAGGTCTCGCAGAGCTGAAGCGATCGCATCTGCATTGGCATCAAGTTGCTCGTACAGTAGTTTCAGTTCATAGCGCTGGAAGGATTTAGGGAGCTTGTTAAGATTGTACTTCTCCAGTCGTGGTTCCTTACATTGCCCTCCGATACGAACGAGACTCGTAATGCCAACATCCAAAAGGTGGCACAAGAATTGATCCAGGGCGTGATTCGTGTAGCACACAACCAGCACAGGCGACACATTTGCCTCCACGATGATCCGCGTGAGCATTGACCCAATAAAGGACTTTCCACTACCAGGGAGGCCCTGGATGCATGCCACACGGCTACTCAACGCCTCAACTAATGCCTTTGCCTGGTCTCGTTCCAGCGTTGAGTAGCGCACCAGTTCAGTCTCGCACGCTTCACGAGAGGTTTGCTGAAGAGGGTGCAGACGTAATTGCTGCGGAACATTTGCAATCGCAGGATGGGCTCGAATTGCTGAGCTCAGATCGAAAGTGAAACCATTTGACAAGCAGTACATAGGAGACTCCATTCGAGTTTCTCCTGGAATTGCTGGAGCCTCTGGAGCCAAATAATCCAGGAATGGCATGGCGGCCGGTTGAAGCGATTGCAAAGCGCGGAGGACGGGCTCATACGCAACAAAAAACACCTTGTTGAACTCCAGCAACAGCATATGGGGGACATTTTGCTGGTTGTTCCCGCGTGAAAACGCGGTACGCTGCCACTGTTCGAGAGTCGAGAAGTCTTGGATTTCAAATGGCTGTAATGTTACTTCCACGACATTCTTCACTAGTTTATCCAGAGCACGCTCCACAATTTGACAAAACACCACTTGCAAAGCGCCATCGACGTACGTCACTAGCGCAACCATCCCATTGAAGGGCAACCGACCGGTCTTTTCCCAAAGTTCTTTACGGCTTTTGTTGTCGTCTTTTTTGTTTTTCTTCGACTTGGTTCTGCCTGTCATCTCGGCCGCAGACGGTTGTGGGAATCGCACGTCGATACAGAGCCCATGACGTTCTAGTCGACGGCTTCTATCTCTCTCGCCCCGACTGTCAGTGTGCCTCAGCGGCATAGCAGTCTCGATGATTGGGTAGATGTTATAGTCCACGTCCGCATCTCGCAAACGACCAGCAGCAAGATTTCCACGGGTTGTAGTCAGTCGGTGTTCAAGATCCTGCAAGCAAGATCGAATCGTACCGCACAAGTCTTCTCGATACAGTCGAAAATGAGTGTCCACCCAGCGCTCTGGTCCAGGTGGTAGCCAATGTGCATTTTCATGAAACGGGTAGTTACCAGGAAGCAATGGTGGCTCATGTGTTAGACACTCTTCTGTTGTGGGTAGCAACTGAATATCACGAATGTCTCGATGATCATTGTCATGGCGTGGACCAACAGAACCATCCACTAGCACCGCTTCTCCAGGAATGCCCACTTCGATAACGTCCCATGGTTCCGGCTCGGACCAATTTGGTTGCGATCTCTCTTGAGCCTTCTTTCTCAATGCAGCACCAGCTTGTAAATTATGTTCACCACGACGAATCATTTTATGCAGGCGCTTCACTTCCTCCCTTATCGTCTTCAAGCACAATATCGAGTCCAGTGATGGTTCGGAACCTCGAAGGTTACTCATCCACTCGGTAGTCAACGTGTCAACGTAATTCACAGTCTCCTGAAAGGCATCCTCGTAGATGAAGTCCTTGAACTTGTTCCCAAGCAAATACAACAGTCGAATAAACGGAAGACACACCTGCGTAAAACACAGTGGGGCGTATTTCCGCCCTCCGGTTTCTCGTAAAAAGGTTGCGTGTGACACAATTCGATCCTCAATGCTGTGGCGCTCCACAATCTGCTCCAAGTGCTCCAGATACACTTGAAAGAGCTGCACGTGCACCGTGCGCATGTACGAGTACACGTAGTTTGCTTCATCCATGTGCTGACTGACCATTTCCATGCGCTGCATGGTGAGCAGGGTCACGAACGGCACGAGGCCTCTCTGGAACGACACCAACTCCCTCCGTATGCCTGCGTCGTTCGAGTACGTGAGGTCCAGCATCTCTTGGATCAGCAGCACACCACGTCCGTCCGTTTTGCCCAGCTCCCTCACAAATTGAGAAGCCAAATTGTCCTTCGAGAGCGCATGGAGCCCCGAGTTGACAAAGTTCAGCACCTGCGTCTGGGTGTTGAGCCTCCACACATTGTCAAGGTTTTGCGGCATCAGAAACCCTTTCCACAGCACTTCCAGGCGGTCAGGACCTGGCCAGAAGCACACGAGTGCGTCGGAAGGACCCGAAAAAATGGTCCCGGACGCCAATTTCTCGGCCAATTGGGTCTGCAATGTCTCCAACGAGAACGGGGATGCTGCAGCAGAGGACTCACTATTGTCGCGTTGACGTGTGGCGTTATTATCTCTAGAATAAGTGGGTGCTGCTCTATTGGGAGCCTTTTCGCCGGTTGTGGAGTGGGAAAACCTGCACGAATCTCCGAATTTGCACCTCCCAGAGCGCTGGAAGGTGAAACACACACCTCCACCCATGCGGTCGGGTGGTTAATGGTTCGTTGTAAGCTGAAGGCAGTCGACTTGGGCCCGACGGGGAGAAAGTGGAAGTGAAGGATAGTGCACCGCTTGCGATCTCGCATGTCAAAAACGGATGGGTACATTTGTGTATGCCACATATGGGTATATTGTGCTTGTTGACTTTTAGGCAGTGAATTGGATATTTTTTGTATGTATGATCGAGTTTTGTTGGACGTGCAATTTACAACAATGAAATGATACACAACGCACACGGAGGAGTCGAAGTCCGAGGGTTACTGCGTCTTGTGCATCATGGCTTCTTCCTCGGCAGCCGAGTACTCTGGGAAGTCGGAGGATTCACAGAAATGCTGCTCCATTTCGCCGTCCAACTCGCTTTGAGCGAGAGCGTGTGCGTCAATCACTGGCGTCTTGGTCTTGATCCGAGGCACAGCTTGCGACAGAAGCGTGTCCTCCATGGGCGAGAATTCAGGGAAGGCAGAGGACTCTGAAAAGTGGCTGGAAGCGACTTCTTCCAGCGTGCCGTCGAGTTCCAGTTGGGCCGACTTTGCGGCGCCGTTGAGACTCGTCATGGTGGAGTTCTTGGGCTTGATCCGAGGAACCGCTTGCGATAGCAACGTGTCTTCCACCGGAGAGAACTCTGGGAACGCCGAGGACTCGGAGAAGTGGCTGGACGATGCTTCTTCCAACGTGCCTTCGATGTCGAACTTGGCGGCGGCTGCTGCGCGGTTCAGACTCGTTAAAGTGGAGTCCTTAGATTGGATCCGGGGCACAGTCTCCGACAGCAGCGTGTCCTCCATGGGTGAAAACTCGGGGAAGGCCGAGGACTCGGAGAAATGACTGGACGCCACTTCCTCCAGCGTGCCATTGAGGTTCAGCTTGGCCGAAGCTGCAGCGCCATTGAGACTGGCCATGGTGGAGACTCTGGGCTTGATTCGAGGCACCGCTTGGCCCAGCAGCGTGTCCTCCATGGGGGAGAACTCTGGGAAGGCCGAGGACTCGGAGAAGTGGCTGGTGGCGACCTCCTCGAGCGTTCCCTCCAGATCCAGTTTGGCAGAAGCTGCCGCGTTGTTGAGGCTCGTGAGCGGCGGCTTGACGGTCTGCATGGCCATAAGCAGCGTCCTGGACGTGGAGATGCCGCACGCGAGCAGTTGGCGCTGGAACGCGGGCGAGCGGAGGATGCGCAGCATGAGTAAGAAGTTCTTGGGCTTGGAATGGACTTGATGGGCACGAGGCGGAAGTGGAAATGGCCGATCGAGATACACGCGCAGCAGCAATTGCAGAGGCATGCAGCCACGCATAGTCTATGCAACTTCAACCAGCGAGTTGGTACACTAAATGCGAACTGCAAATGCGAGCTGAGACCGATAGCACCAACAGCAACTGAGTGAGGGCACAAGCTATCGAGGCCAGGTGTCGATATGCTAACAAAAACTAATGGTTATTCTCAAGGCGCAACAGATTTTGACAACTTTCCATTGGCAACTTTTCAACCTAAATCGTCGTAGCCCTATCAGCATCGTCGCTAGGATTTGGACTTGGCTGCCAATTGCGCAAGGGTCTCACTCGCAGTCTGTCGATGCCACTCAAATGATCTTGGCCAAAACTCCAGACTCCCACTACCCGCCGCGTTTCCCGCGTCACACTCCAACGCCGCTTTCTTCCGCCCACCAAGCAAGCAAAGGCAACGGCCCCAACCTGCACACCAAGGACACCTCCAAGGACACCTCAATTCACTGCAGACGGAGAAAGCGCCTGACGTTAGCCGATCCTTACAAGCCGTTGCCCTCCGCCAGCCAATCACGAGTCGGCCAGCATAAAACCCAGCACTTCAAGATCGCTTCGAGAGCTCACTCATTTCCCGTTCTGCTTCGCAAGTCCCAAGAGCCCAATCAAGAATTCCATTCGCCATGCTGCGCCTCGTCCGCTCGCCCGCGTTCCAGCGCCTCGTGCTCGCGCGCGGCATCGCCTCGTCCCGCCCGCTGCTCATGGGGCTGCAGGCCGTCAAGCCGCCGCTCACGAGCCTCAACAACGCGGCCGCCATGGCCCAATTGGAGCTGGACGGGACGCTCGAGGAGATGGCGGCCAGCCACTTCTCCGAGGCCTCGGCCTTCCCCGAGTTTTCACCCATGGAGGACACGCTGCTGGGTCAGGCGGTGCCCCGGATCCCCACCAAGATGCCGATCATGGACGCGCACGCCATGGCGGAGGAGGAGCTCACACTCGAGATTCAGCAGCACTTCTGCGAGCCGTCCGACTTCCCCGAGTACACGCCCGCCGAGGAGGAGGCCATGATGAAGGAGATGTGAGCCCCGTCTCATGTTGAAGTTGGGGTGTGGTGTGAGTGTGTACATGTAGTTGATTGATTACTGTGCCAAGTCCAAAGGCGTTCTCGGAGACTAGTAGATACGACTCAAGTAGCTGGTCAAGAGAGCAGGAGACTAGGCAAATACTACTACAGTAGTAATAAAAACGATGGTTTCAATGTAGTCTCTGCGTTGTGTGGACGCAGGAGAATTTGTGTTGCTGTGGTCTGCGTGAGAGGGCGACTGCAATCTTTTTCTACGGTTGCCAACGTGCGGTTGTCTTTGGTCCTCTAAAGTGGAACAGAAGGCTTGAAAGCGTTTGGCGGTGGAGAGTAAACAATGAAGCGGCTCGAGGCACATGACCCACTTCTCGATCGTATCTTGCGTGAATGGACTTCAAATCAAAGGCAGCGACGTTGTCTCCAGAATCTGAAAGGTGTTCTTGCCCGACATAGTTCACGAACAAACAAGATCGGCAAAATGCATCGAGCGCTCGTGTAGACAGATGGTAACGAGCAATGGACAACGCTGTCACCTTCGACTATGCTTTGCTCCAACCTTCCTAAATAGCTTCATTCCAAGAAGCTCTGGTGAAGTCTACAAACCAAACGAGTCGAGTCAGCCAATGCGGAAGTCTTCATCCCAGCAAGAGCACAGCTCCAAAGCAATCGTGGTGGCGTGCATTCATGCAGCCAGGAATCCTGCCTCAAATGGGCCCAGAATCACACATTATTTATAGGGTATGAGGAGGGTGCGTTGAATAGGTCGAAACGGTTCAGTCGTGGCATATTGGCGAGACGGACGGACACGAGTAGGAAGAGAGGCTGCAGTCAAAGCGCTGGAAATGCCGCAGGCTATCAACGAGTTGGACGTTGACTTTGAGGCGCAGGTCCGTTCATGGCGACATCTAGCGTTGATCCGCTAGTGATGCTAACATTTTTGTCGTCGTAGATCCAAGAGATCAAGCGATTGATTTCGTCTTCAAAGGATGTAGACCGACGCACTGCACTGGAGGAACAACTGCGAGAATTGGAGCTACAGCGCATCCAAGACGAGCAGGAACAACAACAACAGGAGCAAATGGAGCCTCAGTCAGCAGCTTCCAGGAGGAAAAGTTTCCGTCCGGCAAGCGCCAAGCCACGAATGTCAACTCTGACACCGCTCGCCGAGGATTCAGAGGTCGTCCCGACATCGTTTCACGGACTTGATGCTCATCGCGTGGACGACGCGGGACTCTCACTTGTGTCGGAGGTGTTTAGCAGCTCTTATGATGAGACGTATGGACCAACAAACGTGCTGGAGAACGGCAGTCGTACGCTTTGGGTGTCAAGTGGCATGTTCCCACAGTTTCTTCGGATCGTACTGCGCGAGCCCAAACGCGTAGCTGCAGTCGAAATCACATGCAGACATGTTACAAGTTGCAGATTCGAGCTTCACCTAGCCGAAATATGGCCGTTAGCAGGATGACAGTTGTCGGTGAGCTGGAAGTGACCGCAGCTGACTGCGGAAAGCTCGACACACACCGATTCGCGCTGGGACGGCGTAGAACACGAGACGATGAAGAGAAGAAGGGAGACGATCTGGACGAGAAAGAAAATATCGAGCCTGCGGTCGAGGCAATCCAAATAGACATAGAGAGCGGCTATAGCGATTTTGTGTGCGTGTACTTTGTCCGCCTTCGCATCGCCAACTCGGGAGGGACAACAACATAATACTCCTAATGCAAATACGCCTTCAACATGGACGACAGCAGCAGCATGGCACCCAAAAGCACGTCACGTTAATTCATTTATTGCTGGAAAATGCAACGAGACCAACCACAGAATCCAACGAGGTCTCTCCAAAGCATTTACTCATACAATCCAATTGATAAAGACTATGGCGTCGCCATGTCTTCCTGGGTACGCAAAAAGTCAACATACTCTATACCTGTGGCCAAGAAATTACGCGCAAAAGTAGGCTGCAGACGGCGCTCCGGTGTTAGCGGCGGGAGGAGGAACTCGGCCTCGACCTTGTCTCGAACGCTCATAAAACCTTCGTTCGGGTCCCGGTCAGGGATACTAAACTCACGGATGCGCATCAATGATAACTGCATTTCTGTTTCCGAGTTGTAGTACGTAGTACCACGCACATGCCTCACCGTTCCGATGCACGCAGGCGATTCACCAGCGTCAACCAAGTGCCGACTAATGCGTACTTTGTCACGCGTCTCACCATCGCAGAATTCAATGATGCCGCGACCATCAGGTGCATTCTTGCAGCAGTTAGCCAACTTCACGTACAAATTATCGGTTTTGAGCATATCCGCTGTGGTCGACACGTAAAAGCGAACGTCCGGTGTCAAGTCCATCATGTGACTCTCATCATCCATCTCTTGCCGCATCTTTAGAGTCGCGCTAAACCAGCGCGACGGGCGTGTCTTGATCTTCACGAGCTGCAAGTCCGAGGTCAGCCTGATATTGTACTCGAAGGACTGGTGCACGATGGAAACTTGGTAGGTATCGGACTCTTCCGCGTTGACTAACTGCATGCCTAGGCGTTTTTCCGCGTATTCTTTCGTCCACGGCGAATGCTGTGGCTCAATCATCGAGTAGAACGAATGCGTGACCCCCTTGTCGCCTTGCGCAACTTTATCCGCTTTTTGCAATCTCATCCGTGGCTGCCGCTTATGTTGACGCTGTCTCCCACCACTACCCCCATTGCCGTAGTCAAACTCGCTTTCATTCATAGCACATCCCCAGCCATCCTCCTCCTCATCGGAATACTCTCCCCAAACAACTTCCTCTTCTTGGTTGTTGGATTCAGGAGATGTACCATCCTGACCCAAAATCATATTTTCGGCCTCTTCTTGTGCTCGCTCCTGTTGTTTTGCGATCAAAACGGCTTCATAAAGCTCGCGCGCTGTTCTACCTCGTTCGAACTCGTCTTCCAGCTTTTTTATACTTGCCAGCATAATCGTCTCCATGTCGAATGAACGTGGCAAGTTTATCAAGTAGTGATGTCCAAATCGTACATATGCTTTCGCCTTCGCTGTACCAGGAAACAAGTGCTCGTAGCGTGACAGTTTGATCATTTGCTGAATGAACTTGGCGCAGAATGTTGCGGCGGCATGTTCGTACCACTGGCATCCATTCATAAAGCAAATCAAGTGGGCTTGATGCAGTTGAATGTTATTGTGATCGCCGTGCCGTTCACCAAAATAATCCTGAAAGCCAATATTTTCTTGCTGTGATTCAGCTCCTTCGAACAATACCAAGCTTGCCCCTTCGTGATGGAAATTGCGGTTTGAGCGATATGGCATCCGGGCACCAAGCTCCTGTTCAATCATACGTATGTGTTCTTCGATACGTTGGACTGCATCACCAGGACCGCTGATTTCAGCAACGTATAAGTCAGATCGTAGGGAGTTCGAGTGAAATTTGAAGACCAGACGTGTCGAGCTGTTGGCTTTCGAATCGAATAAAATCTTGCGAGCGAAGAAATCCTTTGCCTCATGAATTCGTGTGCTCAGTGCATGACTGAGTGTGATTCTGCTGGACTGTTCTTCTCGGTGCGTCAGCAAGTACTTAATGTCTCCCTGTGCGATCACTAGCTGGTGAAGCGCGATGTGGCACTCAGACCGAAACAGAGTGACTGCATCTGGTTCCAATTGGGTATCGTTTTCTGGATCCAGCGGATCTGTGAATCCATAGTCACAAAATGGTGTGCTCAACTTTGCATAGTACGAGAAAAATGAAAGAAGGACATCCGATGCTAAAAGCTTGTACACATCATCATTTCCAGAGACCAAGCGAGTGAGCAGTTCAGTCCAAAATGATATTTCCGTATCGATATCATTAGTCTTCAGAATCTCCTTCAGTGTGATAGTTCCCACGCTGATCAGCTTCACAAAATTATGCTCCGTGCAAAACCGCAAAAACAACCAAATGAATCCCGTTGGCGAAAACATATCTTGACCACCACCTGAGCGCCGACGGATCAGCCCAACGCACTTGCCCCAGCGCACTAGGAAATATACACACGGCCAGAAAAAGCTGTATTTCTCCATGTACGAGCGAAACAGGCGTGTTTTTACTGGCCCGTTAGAAAGCTTGCACATCTCAACGGACCACTGGTTCATTGAGAAGGACAATAGCGGCACACGAATATCATCTTTCAGCTCTACGTTGCCGGAGGTTTTCTCCAGCGTCTTTGCAATTGCCTTCAGTGAGCCACGTGAAGATGTACAACGAACCATCACGTCTAAGTCGGATGCCTTTTCAAACGTTAGTAGTCCAGATGAGCCGAACAGAATGAGGTCGAATTGATTCTTCTTCAAAGTATAAGGCATCACTGAGCGCAATGAGCTCACTGCAACCAATCGATCAAACAAGTCTGCCAACAACTCATCAGTGTTTGCTGTGATCTCGGCCAACATACATAACTGCAATTTTGGGATTGTTTCAGCGTACGCCGACGAACGAACAGGGGCCCACATTTGGTAATGATCTTCACCTATGTTAGTCCTCTTCACAATCGTCAGTAGGTCAATTACGATCCACGGGAAGCTCAAAGCTCGCGTTTCGGCATCGGGATCATCGTGCGCAACAAAATAGCATGCTGACGCAACCTTCAAGTTTTCGCCAGGTCCCAATGCGGAGATATCACTATCGAGTTGGCTGCGAAACGATGCCTGTAAGGCGTAAAATGCGTCCTTGCATTGCTCACCGAAGCGGAAATAGTCAGCCTTGTAGACGCTTTGGGGGTCTACAATCATACCAGTTGCGAGCTCCGCCTCTGTTTTCGCCCCCGACATTAGCAGCAATGCCTTGATACGTAACTTGTACTGACGATACAATACTTTAGCGTGATTCACGTATTCAGTGTACCCTGCGGTTAGGAACTGATCGTCACGTATCGGCATTTGAGTCGCATTTTGTGTCGTCGTCGTGTCGAAAATGGCTTTGCAACGACGAAACATTTTACCTAGTACCTTGCTGGACGGATACGACGGCTTATCCTTGCTCTGCATAAAATCTGGATAGCTCTTCGGCGCTAAATTACGCACAACTTCCAAGTCTACCTCGGACCGCAGGCTATCCACTTGCTTTGAGCAAATTCGTGCCAAGATCTTGGCGTTCTCGTCAAAACTTCCATCACGCGATGCGTCGCATAACGCTAGATGGGCATTTGAGGCAACACCTAAGATATCGTCCTGGATAGAGTGCACGTAAAAATCAACCAACCCTTCATCGTCAGTGGACTGGTGATATTCTCCACCTCGGGGACTGGTATCACCTCCAAACTCTTCATCAAAAGTCATAGGCTCTTGAACTTGAGCTCTAGCTGGAATTAAGCGTTTATCCCAAATAACCACAAACATATCACCGTCCAAATCTCCACCAGTACATTCATCAGGATGTGGCCGCGGGCCCTCGCATGGAAACACAATACAGTCTTTCAGCTGGCGTAGTTCCAACGGGACATTTGCTGTGCAGCGGAGCACCCGAATGTCGCCTGGGTGGTGGCATGGGCTTCGATGAACAGCAACATCAACATCATTCAGCGTCACCATGCGATCATTCCCTGTATTTTCTTCAATTTCTGAATACTGGACAAAGACTTCACCGTACATCAATGTGCCTGTGAAATCTGCCACGCCCATTAGTGTTCGCCCATTTGCGATGGGGATTCGAGCACGCATTACCGTATTAGCCAGCCGATAATGATAAATTGTGTTCGCCAACGACGACAGAAACTCGTCGACCAAAACCTTGACACCAAGCTGTCGCACTAAAACGTCAACTGACCAGATAACGTTTGGCGGTAGCACACTCTTTAGCTCGAAATAAGCGCCGTCATTAGATGCAATAAGCGAGCGTAAATCGCTCAGAAAATCTTCCTGCATTTCCATAAAAACGTCTTCGCTGATCCCAAGATCGTTCAATATCAGCACGCTTTGTCGTGTAAGATACGCCTCAGACTTCCCTGCGCACGCCACTATTTCAAGCATCGTGTGATCGGATTGGAATTTGGACATACTTTCACGCAGTCTGACACTATCTTCGAGATTCACATTGGTATTGCCAAGATCGGACACGACCAAAACACCTTTGGCCCCTCCAACGCGAATCTGGAAAGCAGATGGGGTGTACGAAAGATTAAGTTCCTTTTTGATTCTCTCGGCACCGATGGGGGCAATTTCACCGCACCCATCTGTGAATGTGTACAATTCGTTTTCAATATCCTTCACAGGATGATCAAGTACACTTTGGGCAACGCAAAACGTTTCTTTTGTCGAGGAAAATGCCTGCCCGAGACGCTTCAAGTACTTTGCTGGAGACGTCAAATGCGAAAGATCTCCAATCCACGGACGAACCTTGCTGTGGTCAAGTAACGTGAATATCGCGCTATTGTTACGCACCTGACTGAGTGAACAGCCGAGAAAACGAAACTTAAGACCTCCCTTCACGTGCGGTATCTCTATCCCCGAATTCAAAACATTTCGCACCCGCTTCAGAATCTTCCCGGATGTGTAGTCCAAGCGTTCCATATTGTCATCCCGGAAGTACACATACATAAAGTTTTCGGAACCCCAGTGGCGGAATACCCGGTTGCTTGGCGCAGGGTCAGGTGGGCAATAAACAATCCGAGATGGTGTCACGATGACTTTGTAGACAATGGCCCTTGGGGTGAGATGCGAACTGGAGCAAAGACTTTCTAGAACCGAAAGCTCGTCGCGCAAATATGTCGAAAACTGTCCTGTGATGGTGATCTCACTAGGTTGTGGGTGAAATGAGAGGAGTGCTCGTTCTTGGACTTTTTCGTCTAGCGTACTCAGCAAATCAAAAAAGTCGCGCGGGGGGAACCCATTCGTGAAATAACTACAATCAGAAAGCAGGCACTGCAAAGCATAAGCAACGGGAAATTTGAAGGAGGGCTTTAATTGGGCAGCAACAGGCTCCTTCGTCACAGGAATCTTCGTTTCGCGCACTTCGACACCCATCTTTGAAAAAAATACGCGGAGATTCCAAATATGAGCCTTCGGAGTATCAGACTGAGGTATTGTGAAGCAGTACACGAGTGCTTGTGACTGGCATCTCTTGCATTCACGCTCGTCGTCAATATAATAGGAAGGAGGGAGTCGAAATGAGAGGTAAATCATAGCAGCGAATTTTGTGGCTGTTAAATCAAACCACACCAACGGCTCACACAACGCTTGTAAATCGAACTCGATACGGCGGAAGCCAAACGAAGCAGTTAAACCATTTGCTGCCATCTCCAGGTCACCGGTGTAGCCAAAACCTTCGAGCTCCATAAAAGCACCAGCCGAGGTTATCAATCCACGGTGAAGTCCCACGCCAACAATATTCTCCGCGAAATTTCCACTCGCGGCACTCTCCATATCAGCGCTTTCAAATCTCATCCAGAATGACTTATCTTCCACGAAAAAATTAATGCCAGACGACAGCATGTTGTATGCCACATAGATATCCTGGCTTGGAGGTGCGGCAAGCGTGCACAAACCGATGCGCTGATCTGCTATCCTGACGGAGGCAAACGCGCTCACTCGTTCTAGGATGGACATTTGCAGCTGTTTGTTCTTTGTCTCTTTAAACGCCCCACCTAAGACAATGTTGTATACTTTATCAGCCATGGAATCAAATTTCGCGCGCAGAGGCAACGTCAATACATCTTCAATGGCATCATCTACAATAGTAGGAGCATCAGCGATTTTACTCATCAACCTTTCCACAATCGGTTTGGATTCCAGTCTCGAGGCAGCTAAATTCGCTGTTAACACCAATCGCTTTTTCATTTTCAACAAGGCGTTGGTTGCGCTCCTTCCCCACTGCAGAACAGAAGATGATAAATCGACTATCCCGGTGACGTGCACGACCACGGCTTTGAATAAGTGATGTAACTCCAACGACCCCATCAAATTGAATAACGAGTGAACATTCAGGCACGTCTAGCCCTTCTTCCAGCACGTTAGTCGCAACCAAGAGGCGGATACGCCCTTGACGAAAACGGTCCAATGTTGGGCGTTGCTCTTCCTCCCACGACATTCCCTCGTAAGAGTTGTGTCCAACAAAGCGAGTGGGATTAAGCTCGCGCAACACGTCCAGTGCCTCCATTGCTTTTGCTAGCAGAATTGCAGTTTTGCGGCGACGGACAAATACAATCGCACGAGAGTCATGATCGAAATTGGTGTTCTGGATGCACTCTGCCACTAGGCGTACTCGATTTGAGATGTCGGTCGCCTTAAATGTCTCCAGTGGAAATTCAACTAAGGCCGGACTCATTAACTCTCGGTAGGCTGCTTCAATCAGTCTCATGGTCCGTTTCCCCCTTTTGGAAGATGAGTTTTCCAAATCGCCAAAGATGCGCTGCAATGAGTCAGCAACTGCACCTGCACCATGGATACTCAAGCTATAAAAGCTTGAAGCCACCTTCTGTAAATGCTCAAGAATCAGTTCCACGTCGGACGGCATGCGCTTGCTCTTTTCAACTCCTGTCAGCTCAACGCCACTATTGTTTCCCAAAGCATTTTTCTCGGCTTCTGAAAGTAAGAGCCGCAACTTTGCAAGGAACTGAGATAGCTCCATGTCATTGGTGTCATAATTTGCCTCAAATGGAACAACTTGGCCGTTCATCAGCCGTGTAATCCTCCCATAAAATGACTCTATGTAGCGCTTAATACCCTCCCGAAGTTTTCGCTCGGACTCACTTTCCTCCACAGTCACCCATTCCGCCTCTTTTGGGATAAAACTCGCCTCCAAATCGTCTGCTGCAATTGTGGGGGCGTTAACGGCGGCGTTGAATGCTCTGGCAAGCTTGGTGAGTGCTAGCTGGCCGGATGTTTCACGTACTGATTCACCAAACGGCGAAGCTGTCAGTGCCAAAATATGTGGCCGGACTTGTAACTTCACGGTAGCGAGCTCTTTCAATAACTCGCAGTACGGGTGATTTCCAGTGGCGTGGTGTGCTTCATCAAACACCATCGCGCCATAATCTGTAATTTTGGTGCGGCCGTTAAACAGAAGATTCAGAAAGTACTGTGGTGTCACCACTATTGCACCTTTCTCTCCATCAATATTAATGGGCTCGCTTGACGCCGCTGATGTACGACTGTGCTGTCCCGATAAGCCAGCCACTTCAAAGTTTGATTCACGTCGGATATAACCAGCTTGCTGTGACACCAATGGACCTGTCGGCACGAAAAACACCACCAACTTGCTCGGATTAAGACGCTTCATCTCTTCCATCACTTTAATCGCCACCAACGTCTTCCCACACCCTGTCAACAAAAGCCAAATCAAACTCAGCAACCGTCGCTCTCCTCAATTTTAAGCCACCTCGTACCAGTCGGTAGATACACGATCGTGTTCTCCAGCAACGCCGACAGCGCCAACTCCACTTGGTACCGTCTCAACCGCGACATCTTGGCTCTGGGACTGAAATGGGCGCGGATCGTTTCTTCCGTTGGATGCACCACGGGAATCACCGGCATCGTCTCCTCCTCCTCCATCTCCTCATCCATACTCCCCATAGCTATGAGCTCCTGCAGCTTCTGGATCCGCAAGGGCAGCTTCATCTCCTGCAACTGGCGCAAAATGACTCCCCACTTCCTGGCCTTCGTCCCCCCCACCATCGCGTACGGCGACTGGTTGTCCAGCACACAGGAGCACGCCTTGGAGTCCAGAAGCAGCATGGACTCGTCCAGCTCGTCCAGGAACCCTTCGGACGCCACTTTGGCCTCGCACTTAACGCAGCACAACTCGAAGGGCAGCCGCTGCCTCTTGTACGCGTTCTTGGTGCGGATCTTGACGAACGCGAGCGCGGGCGTCACGTGCGCCTGGCTGTACACTCTCCAGCTCTCGCGCGGCTCGTCTTGGGGCTGCAGCTGCTCGTCATGCAGCAGCTTCTTGTTGAGCGTCAGGTGGATCGCCGTCGCGTTCTCCATGAGGAACGACAGCTGCCAGTGACGCGCCACCAGCGAGTTGCACTTCTTGCAGGCCACGCCCCACGCCACGTCGGCGTCCGTGGAGGCCGCGACGGTCATGAGAGCTTCCCCTTCCTCTTCTTCTTGAGTGCGCAGATCCCAGAGTGATGGTCCACTGGGGTTTCCCTTGTCAAGGGGGATGGGCATAAAAAGACTCAGCCTCAGATTTGAAGGGATGTGATTGGTCGAGAGATGATCGCTTCAACTTGCTAGTGACGTCACGAACGGCAACCGGGTCAAGAGCAGTAAGGAGACAAAGGAACTGAGGTATTTCACGTTCTCCTACAGTACAGAAGTGAATGTACGCAACAATAAATATGCTATGTGAAATGGATCCAAATCAATTGTAGTCTTCGTGGGGATTGAGACATCTATCCTAGCGAGGCCACATACTGGGGGATATTTTCCACCATTCTGATGCAGTCGGGATCACTCAAACACTCCACAAGCTTCCCCCAGCTCCTCACGGCGCGTGCCCAAGCAGATTTGTGCTTCTCGTTTTTCAACTTAATCCGTCCCTGCTTGAAAGGGTCGATAGTCCCCTTTACCCCCTTACTTCCCGGGCAAAAAGTAAGGGGTATATTTTGGTCTTATGTTGGACCTCCAACATAATTTAATATAAGAATTTGTATGGGCAAGATTTTCGTCTTGCTATGCAAATGGATAGTACAGGATTCATGTGTGCTAGAAAAGAACACATCCAACATAAAGTACCGTCAAGTTGGATATTCTGAGGAGCGGTTCCACTATAGGATGATCGGTACAACATAAAAAATGGCCTGTTTATTTGGGACCACCGTTTGTGTAACATTGCACACGTCCAGCTGAGTTGGAGAGCCAATAGAAATGGATCAAAGCATCCACAAGTCAATTGATTGCAAAGATAAAGAACACGTGCTACCATTACGACCTCCCTTCTGCAGCAGCGTCGTTCGCGGCCAGGCCGATGTCATCTCCCGACACATCCACTTCGGACACACGCGATGCCGCATCCGTCTCCGAACCACCTGCCGTCACTTCAGCTACGCTTTCACTTGTGTCTTGATGGCGGCGACGTTTCTTCCCAGGTCGCTGGGCTGGTGCGCGGTCGCGCATCTTGTGGTCGCGAAGCAAGCGACGAGGAATATCGTTCCCGTTTTTCCAGTCAAGGTGCCATATTTGAAAGCACGTGCGCTCCCGTCCCTCGCGAACCACGTTACACAAGTATTTCCTACAGCACAAGCCCTCGTCAGCGCTATCAGCACGTTGGTTAATCATGAATCACAAGTACGAACCGCTTGCTTCCTTCCGAGCACTCCGGACAGAACTATTTTGTGAACTTTCGTGGCACCACTTTGTAGATAGCGCACACCTTGCACGTCCTGTGGCGCCGCTTCTTGCCGTTATCAGTGTCCGCCTTATCCGGGTTTTCAGCAAGTACGTGGCCATCAAGCGGTCGGAGCTACTTGCGGGCCCCTCCCGTCTTGGTGAACTACCTCGCCCTGGTGAAGCCGCCGTGCGATCTTCGGCGGAGGTGGCGTTCTAAAAACACACATCGTCAACATTAGTGTCATTAGTAACCTCGATTATGTTGACCAGTCATCATAGCAACTTACTTCAATGTCCGCAAACGCCGCTGCATCGACAACAAGTAGCTGATCCATGAGCGTCTCGTAAAATCCATAATGCTTTGGTGGCTTCTGGCCGTTGAGGCGGCAGCTGTATCTGTGCACAATAAATGCGTTCACCAACGCCATGTCTAGCAGTCCCAGGAACAGGGTCTTGTAGTACTTCCGTGTTTTGTACGAGAGCTGGACGCTATAGCGCTGCATCCGAAGCTGGTCGTGCACATCAACACCTCCCATGTATCGATGGTAGTCACGAACCAACCCCGGTGCCTGAAGCTCTTCCATCTGCCCTTTGATACGCCGCACTAAATCATTTGCAAGAAATCGTTAGCACTAGTACAAATAGACAGCCATACAAAACCCACTTACTGACACCGACCGACGCTCTGCTGCTCGCCACTGCTCAGCATGTGCACCGAGTTCCTGATCCATCCACATTGCGGCAGTAATTTGGGGGAATAACTTGTTCTCTGCCAGCTTAAATAGTCCCCCGGTGGCGGAACGAGCTCTTGCACACCGTCACGGTCTTATACGCCTTTTCCGTCTTTACACTCCTTCGCATATCCCGACATCCGCGTCTGGATGGTGCCCGTAATGTACATCCGCCTATGTAAGAGCTCCAACGCCAGCTTCACAGATGTTTAAAACCGGCCAGTAACGACCAAACGCCACGGGGATGTCGGAGATGCGGCGGGCACAACGCATTCATATTCCTGAGCACGGCAGCTTCTCCGCAATTGTTGTCAGGCGGAACGGGGGTCCGCAGGTGTTTCTTAGCTCCACAGTATACTTCAATCCTGCAACAAGCATTGTAAACGTTAGTACAAACAGAAGGCATTATGTTGGATATGATCAGCTTCAGCAATACAAAAGTTGGTCGGTCCAACATAAGCACTTTGACCAAAACAAAGTGGCAAAGCAAATGCTTGCCACCTTCACCGTACCTCATGCAGTACGCCGTCTTCGCACACGCTGCAACGAACACCTTCGTTCCCCACCTGTGAGGCTTGTCCTTGTTGAATTGTCTGGTAGGATTGTAGCGAGATCTTGACGGCAGTGTCGCTTCATCGAAGCTAATGATTCCGGGAACCTTGTAACCACGCGCAAACGTACGCTGTAGAACATCCACAACAGGCCGAATTTTCCACGCCCGATCAATGTCAGCTTGCGGCGACCTGTTATTCGAGAAGTGCAAGTACCCCATAATGTGAAAGAACCTGTTCCGGGCCATGAACTTGCTGAAGCGGGGAGCTGGTAGAGCACCTGCTGGCGTCAATTCCCAATGAGCAGCAATCCCTTTCCTCACAGGCGCCAGCATTCTGGCAATGAGAAGTGCGATCACTCGCAACATATCCCACGGTTCAATCGATTGAACATCTGCTAGTCGCCGGCGAATATCGCCGATCTCCTCCACATCTCCACCAGTTACGCGCTGCTTCGCTTGTATGCTCCTTGCGCGGCCAGGAATGGACTGCGTGTGGTACCGGTTGCTTTCGATAGCAATCTGGCGCCACAACCTTGGCGGTAAGTAGTAGAAGAGCAGCGCAAGAGGGTCCTCAGACACACCGAGTACAGATTCAGAGGGTCCGTAAGGTCCATCGTAAATATCTGCGTACGTCGGATCGTCCCCAAACTTCGACTGGTCTACAGAGCAAACAACGTTGAGTTAGTAAATGTTGACCTTTATGTTGGATGACTGCAAAACAAATATCCTAATGTTGGAAACTTCCAACACAACTTACCATACTCCCATCCAGTGTGTTTCATTTCCTTCAAGCGCGCTGCATTCCTTGCCACCGACTGACACAAGGAATCAGGAAGCTCCGTTCGGAAGGGGTCTGGAGTTTCTTCATCTGAGAGGTCACCGAGCTCCCAATCTGCTTCCCAATCACTCGCTTCGTCTTCGTCCTCATCAGCTCCCGTTTCAACGCCCGAATCTTCGTCAGAACCCATCCCAGTGCACGCCTGGGCCCTCTAGCCATGTTTGGGTCGCCATCAACTCTGCAGGCGACTGGTAGGTAGTTCACCGCCACCACATCTCTTATGTCCAAGCTGCGATTAATAGGCTCTCCATCATCGTCTTCGGACTCTGCAGAATCTTGCAGAACGCTTCGACGACGTTTGCTGGAACGTTGTGTTGCAATCGATGGTTGCCTGCTTGAGCAATAGCGCTGTGATGCCGAGGACGCGCTGGATGTGATGCGTACAGGCGTTTGCATCTCTCTCGCGGTCACAGTGTCCACCACACCTGCTACGACTTCATCTACCACCGTCTCCGTAGCTTCGGAATGTCTTATTGAGTGCTCCACCGACACCGCCGACTCTGGAGCCACCACCAACTGCATCGCCTACGCCGTCTCCTTTGCTTCTGCCGACTCTACAGCTTTCGCCGTCTCCGTTGTGTCCGCCATCACTGTCGCCGTCTTGGCTTCAGCAGGTTCAAAAGGGCCGACATTTCGTCTCGCCATGCCCGGTGTTGTCAGTTTCGTCGCCTTCTTCCGTGGCTTCTTCTTCGCCACAGCCGCACCGCTCTCCTTGGGCTCCGCTTGCATTGTCCCGCCGACGAGCCGTCGCATCCTCCGCTGGTGCCGCTCCGACAGCCCTGCCAAGCAGAGCTGGCGCTCATCGTCCGTCAACCGACGGTGTGGCTGCTTGCCCGACGACGCCACCATCGCACCTCTCGCCTTGACGGCTTGTTGAAGAATGACAAGGATTCTTTTCTGGCGGCCACCAGTTCTTGATGGGTGGCACAGCCCCTCTTTTTCCCGTGGATCCGTGGATGGGGCTGAGTACCCTAAGCCTGTGCATTTGCCCGTTTTAGCCCCCCACGTTTATCTTAACTTTCGTATAGTTTTCTTTTGAGATGTGCCCGATACAAACATCAAGTTTAAATTCCCGTTATGTTGAGCCGCTAAACATAACATAGATGCCAAAAAAAGCTATACACCTCGTTATGTGGATAGGCTAAACATATGGGAAGTAAGGGGTTAAATCGTCAACCGTTTCGATATTGTACTGCTCCGTCAGCGTTTTCACTGTACCCTCCCAATACCCTTGATATCTTCAAGACGCTGTGGATACGTGAAATCCGAGACAATCTCCTGTCGTTTAAAATCCACATTGTCAACTGCAGGGCGGAGGAAAATTATCGCAGCTCGGTCAGGGTCAGCCTTGACACTCTCCAGCAGACCAAGCATCTTCAGCATGTAAACGACTTCAGACGCATGCACAGGATGCGTCTCGCAGACGGTCATGTAGAACAGGAGTATACGTTTGTCCTTTGCATTCATGGGGTGGACCGCATTGGAGGTCTTTTGTCGTTTGCCAGATCTCACTGTAGTCGTTGGAAAGTAGAATCCGTCGACTGAACCGAGCGTTTTCGACTTGGGCTTGTGGTATGGACCTTTGCTTAGAATCGAAGGAGACATGGCGTTGCAATCAAAATCATCGATCTCTGCACTCTCCAAAATCGTAAAAGATGTTGTTTGTGCCCGTGTGCTAGCCGGAGATAAAATCTTGCACTCAGCAGACGTCCATGGTGCAGCATTGTATGCGCATTGGCTTCAAACATCCATCTCCGAAGCGAGGAAGCAGCAGGTATTTCATCCAGCAAGGCTTCAACATCATCTGTACTGTGTTTGGTTACTTGCAACAACCGCTCGGAGAGCTTTTCACTTACGAAGTCAGACACAAGTTTCGTCTCCACTTGGTTCCCGTCACCAATGGGTTCGTAATGCAGAAATAATGACGTTCTTCAGCGCTCGATAGCAAGTTCTTGAACTGTCTGTGAGTGCCAACATGTTCGATCGGTCTCATTAGCTGGTTTCTTGATTTGGGAATATTCACAGGTTCGAGGTGGAAGCAATTCCGGGCCACGCCACCGAAAGTCCGGAATCGCTCATCGATATCATCATCGGTAAGGGGGTACTCCAAAATTGAAGCTGCTAGTTGGAGCTCTTCAAGTTTCCATGGAGGCATGTAGTAGGTGCACCAATCCTTGCTCGTAAGTAGCTATCTATCATTCGAGCTTGCGAACACAACCATGTTCGAATGGCGTGTCTTCGGCGGACCATCACACAACCAGAGCACTTTCTTCTTTGCATCACAATCCGCCGTAGTCTTATCAGTTCGATCCACACCATATAACCGGAGCACCACATCATCTAAAACCTTCTTTGCTGCCATACCAGCTCGAATTGGCTTTTTGCCAGGTTGAAACACTGCAAATTTCTCGATGTCTCCGTCGCGTGTATAGCTCGACGCGATAATGGTCCAGTCCGAGTGGGCCTTCTGAAAACGATCGAAGAAGTAAGCATAAAATATTAACGTCCCGATTCCTGCAGCAACAAACAGTTAGGATCTATCCCAATATTGCATTTTTTAAAGTGAACAACTCACCTGGCGTTCCCGTCATCGTCACGTATTTTTTCTTTTCATCAAGCAGCAGGTTTTCGACGAAAAACAAGTAGTAAATTTCATAGCAATTGCGTACGAAAAAGAACTCTCCACCTTTGTACTGATCCGCGAATGGTAAATTCGGCATTTTACACTTGGTTTCTACGGGAGCTGAGGTCTTCATAGTGGACACATCCTCCTCAGGGGCGGCTACCTGCGAGTCAGCGTCTTTGCTGCTGTTCTGTTCCTCGTTTCCACCCATTTTCAGTTCTTCTTCGGACATCCTAGGTTTTGCTTGCCTGGTGGATTGCGTTGTGGCGGGGAAAACTCAGTCGAACTTTGTAAGAGGATTCGTGTAGTCGTTGTTAGTCAATCTTTACTTTCTTTAGTCACTTTCTGTCTCTCCTTACTCTCAAGAAAAAAAAGTTGCAGAGAAATTTTCGGCTAATTCGGCTACACGTCCCCGAGCAAGCAACGCCTGAGGGAGAAGAAGAACAAGAAACGCAGGAGATTGGTAGTGATACTAATTCGCAGGTAGGTGATTTACAGAATGAAAAAGTTCCTGTCGTGACTTCCACGAATAGTTGTGGTAACGTGGAAACCAAGTGCAAAATGCCGAATTCACCGCTTGCACATAAGGACAAAGGTGGTGAGTTCTTTTTCGTCCGCGGGTGCTACGAAAGTTACTACCTACTCGTAGAAAAGCTGCTGCTGGAGCAACACGAAAACTGCGTGACGGTGACGGAAACTCCAGGTAAGCTGTTTACCAGAATCACTTTGAATCGCCGGGTTCCCGTGTGGAGCTTGGTGATATTTATTTTCTTTACGGCCAATTGACTCAGATATTTCATCGTATGTTACCACATCCAGAAGCAGGAGGAATGGTAACAACGATTCGAGTTGCGCCCAACTCATGGAGTTGATGATGGCGAAAGTTCACGGTTTTTCCCAAACCTTCGACGGTTCCTGTTGCACTGCCCTTCAAAGCTAACCGATTTTTTAACTGCAGTTTGAAGTGTTCGCGATACTATTAAGAAGGGCATCGCTGATGGTGTCTGGAATCGTGAAGACGTGGCGGTCACCACCAAGTGGAGCAGTACACGCTCATTGAGGAGACCGTCCGAGCCATGAACTTCCTCATCGAGCAAGGCTGGGTCTCAACTGGGGAACCACAGTGACTCGCTTCTGACTCCAGGAAGCGTGCGACATCGCTGACCATTTCGAATTGATCCGTCCCATCGTGGAGCAGCTTCAGTATAACATATTTGAGAGTGGAGTACAAGTTCGTGGGTTTGTACAAGAAGTACAAATTGGGTCTCGCCACTCGGGGCCCCGTTGGCGAACGGCACCTTCTCTGACAAGTACAGCGCTGGAAATCCAGCGGCTCACGCTTCACTGATAAGGCACTCGCTTGCCACCTAATTGTTGGAAAACGCGTGGAGTTGCCGACATGCTCAAATCTATTGCCGCGAACCTCGGCTGCTCGCTTCCACCGCTTGCAACGGCATGGTGCGTCGTGAGTGAGAACGTGTCTACCGTCATGATTGGCAAACAGCTGGAGGAGAACCTGAGCCAGATTTAGTGGACTAGATAACCCTGGAAGTCAAATCCAAGATCGATGCC
This sequence comes from Phytophthora sansomeana, assembly GCA_032158285.1. Lineage (NCBI taxonomy): Eukaryota > Oomycota > Peronosporomycetes > Peronosporales > Peronosporaceae > Phytophthora > Phytophthora sansomeana. Next base: position 351,067 of record JAPDHH010000222.1, read on the forward strand.
ATCGTCAAGTTCGAGCCCGTTGTACCGGAGCTGGGCGTGCTTGCTACGTTCCGTGGTAGATACCTGTAATTTGTTTATCTGGTTGGAGTCGTTTTGGGTGGCGAGACCATCACGCACAGTGTTTTACACTCTCATCTAAGCAAAGTTGTTTTTCTTCACATGTTCATGTTGAAAATACGAAAGAGTAGGAAACTGGAGCTTTACCCAGGCAAAAATGAAGTCTATTCTGCGCTGAAATAATGTCAAGTGAAGACCAGCATCTATCGCTAGGTCTGGCCATCGCCCTCGGCTAATCAAATGATGTTGTTGAACACCAGCTGAACTAGATGGTAATGCTTGAGTCAAACAACAGAAATAGTCGAATGCCGCTTGCATTCTACTCATCACCACTGAAAACCTGTTGTGTTGGGTGACCTACTCCACGTAAGAGATAAACCAACACGGACAACAGCTTTCGAGTAGATTTGAAAACAACAGCAACGATAGTAGAAGAAAACAAAATCTACCCATCGTGAAGCCCCCATCCAGTGCGTTTTCTGGGATCACCAGTGGCAATCCCCACATCGACTATTTCAATTCATCGGAGCTTTTTGTTTCCAAGCATTTCGGATGTTTATCGCTACTGACCGTGAAAACATCAAAATTTCCCGGACTGACCGTGAATACATCAACTGACTGAGTTTGAGTATACTGGGGTTTGCACCCCCAGACCCCCGCAGTAGAAAAATTAGCTCCGGGTCAGTGCAGCGGGTCCGTTCGCTGGGGAGCTCGTCGCTGGGCCCGCCTACGCAAATACCACGCGGCCCTGCTTCGCGGGCACCCCGCGCGGGTTTGCTTCGGCTACGCTCCTCGCACCCGCTCACTACCGTCTACAAGGTGATAGCCACTTCGCTAGTTTACGTTGTGGATTTGATGTATTCACAGTCAGTCCGGGAAATTTTGATGTTTTCACGGTCAGTAGCGATAAATATTCCGAACCATCTATCGGGGTACCGTCAGACGTTCTTCTCCGAGAAAATTATTTTGTTTTGTAGCCTCATCACGATCTTCACTGAGCTTAAACCAACGGAAGTGACGCCATAAAGCAAGGTTGCGTGGAACACCTGCAGTACTGTTAGTTGCCGTATCATGCATGAGCTGGCAGCGCTACTGAAATGTTTAGCGTTGTGAATTTTTTCTCCATTTTTGGCGCTTTCTCCGAGAAACGGAGAGAAAAAATGACCACAGAAAGAAGAATCCATTGAGGTAAGTTGTTGGATCACTCTTAAAAATTCACACAAGCCGAATGAGTTGCTCTCCGCCGCTTCAAAACCCACCGAGCAAGCGACGCCTCTCATCGACTGAATATGAAGAGAAAAGGGAAGAAGAGGGAGAAGACGAGAGTAGTAGTGGCACTGAGTCACCGGTGGACGACCCAGAGGAGGAAAAATCTTCTGTCGTGAATATCAATTCCATGGCAAGCTCTGTCCCCGTGGAAATGAAGTCCAAAATGCCGAATTTACCGCTTGTGCACAAGTACAAAGGTGGCGAGTTCTTTTTCGTACGCGAGTGCTATGAAAATTACTACTTGCTCGTGGAAAAACTATTACTGGAGCAAAAGGAAAACTGCGTGACGGTGACAGGAACTCCAGGTGCGTTGTTCACCAAATCTGTTTGAATCAGTCTGATGGTGAAATTCGAGAGAGATCTTAACCTTTTTTTTTTGCTGTAGGAATCGGGAAGTCAATCTTCTATGCCTACTTCTTCGATGGCTTCAATAAGACCCACCCGGAATGGACCATTGTCGCATCGAGCTACACTCACGACGGAGACATCAAAGAGATCGCTGTTTTTGAACGTGGTAAAAATCCAATTAGAATTTCTCCGGCGACACAACGACGTCTAGAAAAGCTGGCGGATCAATTGTCGGGTGTGGATATGGACATGACGGAAGTGGCATGGTGAGTCAAAGAAGGAGAAGAAAGTGCTCTGGTTGTGCGATGGTCCGCCGAAGACACGCCATTCGAACATGGTTGTGTTCGCAAGCTCGAATGATAGATAGCTACTTACGAGCAAGGATTGGTGCACCTACTACATGCCTCCATGGAAACTTGAAGAGCTCCAACTAGCAGCTTCAATTTTGGAGTACCCCCTTACCGATGATGATATCGATGAGCGATTCCGACTTTCGGTGGCGTGGCCCGGAATTGCTTCCACCTCGAACCTGTGAATATTCCCAAATCAAGAAACCAGCTAATGAGACCGATCGAACATGTTGGCACTCACAGACAGTTCAAGAACTTGCTATCGAGCGCTGAAGAACGTCATTATTTCTGCATTACGAACCCATTGGTGACGGGAACCAAGTGGAGACGAAACTTGTGTCTGACTTCGTAAGTGAAAAGCTCTCCGAGCGGTTGTTGCAAGTAACCAAACACAGTACAGATGATGTTGAAGCCTTGCTGGATGAAATACCTGCTGCTTCCTCGCTTCGGAGATGGATGTTTGAAGCCAATGCGCATACAATGCTGCACCATGGACGTCTGCTGAGTGCAAGATTTTATCTCCGGCTAGCACACGGGCACAAACAACATCTTTTACGATTTTGGAGAGTGCAGAGATCGATGATTTTGATTGCAACGCCATGTCTCCTTCGATTCTAAGCAAAGGTCCATACCACAAGCCCAAGTCGAAAACGCTCGGTTCAGTCGACGGATTCTACTTTCCAACGACTACAGTGAGATCTGGCAAACGACAAAAGACCTCCAATGCGGTCCACCCCATGAATGCAAAGGACAAACGTATACTCCTGTTCTACATGACCGTCTGCGAGACGCATCCTGTGCATGCGTCTGAAGTCGTTTACATGCTGAAGATGCTTGGTCTGCTGGAGAGTGTCAAGGCTGACCCTGACCGAGCTGCGATAATTTTCCTCCGCCCTGCAGTTGACAATGTGGATTTTAAACGACAGGAGATTGTCTCGGATTTCACGTATCCACAGCGTCTTGAAGATATCAAGGGTATTGGGAGGGTACAGTGAAAACGCTGACGGAGCAGTACAATATCGAAACGGTTGACGATTTAACCCCTTACTTCCCATATGTTTAGCCTATCCACATAACGAGGTGTATAGCTTTTTTTGGCATCTATGTTATGTCTAGCGGCTCAACATAACGGGAATTTAAACTTGATGTTTGTATCGGGCACATCTCAAAAGAAAACTATACGAAAGTTAAGATAAACGTGGGGGGCTAAAACGGGCAAATGCACAGGCTTAGGGTACTCAGCCCCATCCACGGATCCACGGGAAAAGAGGGGCTGTGCCACCCATCAAGAACTGGTGGCCGCCAGAAAAGAATCCTTGTCATTCTTCAAAAAGCCGTCAAGGCGAGAGGTGCGATGGTGGCGTCGTCGGGCAAGCAGCCACACCGTCGGTTGACGGACGATGAGCGCCAGCTCTGCTTGGCAGGGCTGTCGGAGCGGCACCAGCGGAGGATGCGACGGCTCGTCGGCGGGACAATGCAAGCGGAGCCCAAGGAGAGCGGTGCGGCTGTGGCGAAGAAGAAGCCACGGAAGAAGGCGACGAAACTGACAACACCGGGCATGGCGAGACGAAATGTCGGCCCTTTTGAACCTGCTGAAGCCAAGACGGCGACAGTGATGGCGGACACAACGGAGACGGCGAAAGCTGTAGAGTCGGCAGCGCGCTTGAAGGAAATGAAACACACTGGATGGGAGTATGGTAAGTTGTGTTGGAAGTTTCCAACATTAGGATATTTGTTTTGCAGTCATCCAACATAAGGTCAACATTTACTAACTCAACGTTGTTTGCTCTGTAGACCAGTCGAAGTTTGGGGACGATCCGACGTACGCAGATATTTACGATGGACCTTACGGACCCTCTGAATCTGTACTCGGTGTGTCTGAGGACCCTCTTGCGCTGCTCTTCTACTACTTACCGCCAAGGTTGTGGCGCCAGATTGCTATCGAAAGCAACCGGTACCACACGCAGTCCATTCCTGGCCGCGCAAGGAGCATACAAGCGAAGCAGCGCGTAACTGGTGGAGATATGGAGGAGATCGGCGATATTCGCCGGCGACTAGCAGATGTTCAACCGATTGAACCGTGGGATATGTTGCGAGTGATCGCACTTCTCATTGCCAGAATGCTGGCGCCTGTGAGGAAAGGGATTGCTGCTCATTGGGAATTGACGCCAGCAGGTGCTCTACCAGCTCCCCGCTTCAGCAAGTTCATGGCCCGGAACAGGTTCTTTCACATTATGGGGTACTTGCACTTCTCGAATAACAGGTCGCCGCAAGCTGACATTGATCGGGCGTGGAAAATTCGGCCTGTTGTGGATGTTCTACAGCGTACGTTTGCGCGTGGTTACAAGGTTCCCGGAATCATTAGCTTCGATGAAGCGACACTGCCGTCAAGATCTCGCTACAATCCTACCAGACAATTCAACAAGGACAAGCCTCACAGGTGGGGAACGAAGGTGTTCGTTGCAGCGTGTGCGAAGACGGCGTAAACGCTGCAACGAACACCGGGCGACGTATCAACTCATTCCGTTCGCCGGGAGACAAGATCAATTGCATTGTTCGATGTTGCAGCGTGATTTTCAGTGTTCTGAACTTGTCTCGAGGGGATTCAGGCAGCCGACCGGGTGCAGATGACTTCCTGCCGGTCTTTATCTACATCGTATTGCACTCGCAGATCCCTCGACTATACTCCAACTGCGAGTACATTTCTGCATACCGGAGCCAAGCTGATTTGATGTCAAAGTAAGTGCAGACTAAAGGGTGCCTGCCAGATATCTTACTTTATTTGACGCAACTCTGTTCTTTCATTTGGCTAGAGCTGGGTACTGTTTTGTGAACTTGCGGAGCGCAATCGAGTTTATCATGGTAATGGATGGATCCATGCTGTCCATCTCAAATGACGAATTTCAACGGTACGGCAGTGAACTATTAACTTTGATTAAAGTTTTGACATGCTGATTATTTTCTATACGTGAACTCAGGCTATATTCTGAACGAGAGAAGCTTTTATTGAAGTCGTAAACTGCAGAGAGGAGTGCATGTGCGTGCTATTTCGTGGTTATACATTAAATTGAGTAACATTTGGAAAGGGAATACACGAGTATAAGGTTGGGTGTCGTGTGAATTCGATGGAATGGAACAGGCACTGAAGCGCTTAAAAACATCGCGGATGTGCATGTGATACCTGAAAGTACAAATCGGGTCGTGCTCGGCCGTGTGGGTGGAAGTTTATTAATCCGAGCAGCGTACCTGTGAGTGGCGCAATCCACTGCAAGGTGATCACAAGAATCGTTATCGCCACATCCCGAGATTATCTGCAGATCGTCACTTTGGAACGGCTAGCTTCCGCAGTCAGCTTATTTTTTAATTTGCTTCATCAGTCACACGCCAGTTCCCCAGACTTCAGCAATGAACATTAGACGCTTCGTCATCACGATTGCCGTTGGACTTTTCTCCGCCAAGGCTGCTTCGATTAACCATGACGAAGTGGAACCATTCGCCCAGCCTGATCCTGTTACGATATCCGAGAAAGCTGCGCTCAAGTTTAAGCCTCGACTTCGTATCGAATCAGGGTGTACACCTTTTCCTGCCGTGAATGCAGCAGGCGAGATCAGTGGTGGGCTTAAGGGATCCGGAGGTGCCGAGGGATGCGAAATCTCACTTCTGGGCTCTCAGGTTTACGGCCGTGCTGGATGGTACAACGATGTCTGGGCTATCATGTACGCTTGGTATTTCCCGAAAGGGTTCTGGGACGCAACTCCATTTTGGCGGCACCACTGGTCTAGTGCTGTTGTGTGGATCGACAACCCCGAGCTCGAAACTCCTAGGGTGTTGGGACTGTCGTTGTCGACCTCCAACACCAAGTACGACACGCAAACTTCTACATCCTTCATTAATGGCACAACCCCGGTTTTGGTGCATTATACGCCAAGTCTCAGCAGTGCTGCATTGATGGCCATCGGCGTCACTGCTGGTGAGTTCCAAGATCTCATCATGTGGGAGCAACTCACGGATGCCGCTCGATCTGCGCTCAATAACAACGATAACTTTGGACGTGTTGATGTGCCGCTAAGCGATGAAAACTTTCCGGAGTGGCTCGAGAAGGCCTGGCTGATGTAACTTTCGAGAGCGATTACAACTATTCTACTTGCCCCATGTTGGCTAATTTCCTGAACTAACATGATAATGGTACCTTCGTGCAAATATCCTATCGAGGGTTGAAAACAAGCCAACAACCTAACTAATGCTAAGAAGAATAAGGTAATTGTAGTATTAGTCTTCAGCCAGAAGAGGCCGGTGCTCTTCTTGCCGCTCCGCTTCTACTTGTGCTTCCTCGATAGCTGAGGGGTGGCATGTACTGAGTACCTGAAAACATGTCGGGTCGTCCCACAAGACCTCAAGCTCGCCTCTAATCTTGGCAAACACCAGAATGGTGAAAAGCATGGCGGGAACAATGTACATGAGTGCTGGCTGACCGGCGACAACATTTCGGAACGCTATAGCCATGATATTCGCCATCATAAGACCGAATGCGTAGGCGCAAGTGGCCACACAAAAGTATCCACGTGAAAGTGGCTGGCCGCAGCAGTAGTCGTAACGGATGCAAAATGCGACCAACAGCCCAGGGATGATGATATCTCCCAGACCTAGCAAGGCCTCACCTCCATACACTGAGAATGTCAACGGGACACTGAGTACCATGGGTGCCGGCTGCCGCACCACCTGGCCTCCATCAGCAGCCTCAGTTCCAAGACGAGTACTTCCACCTCCAGCAGCCACATCCACCATGACGTTGGAACCGAAAACTAGAGGCGACACGTAGACGAAGAACACGTCGTAGACAAACGCCGCGGTCAGCAAACTAGTGGCCACGCGCAGATTCGGCAGACGCACTACATCGATGAACTCGACACACACACCGCCAAAGCCATGAAATCTTGAATGGGCCAAACCCAGGATTTTGAGCGCGCCAGAAACCAACAGATTCCCAACGCGGGGGCAATCAATGTCACGAGAAAAAGCAAAAACGCTTGAAAGTTACTGCTGTTCGGAGACGCCAAGCGAGACACGAGAGGCAGCGTGAATACGTGCGAGAGTGCTGCACTAGCACCAACTGCGAATAGAACGCTGAGCATGAGAGCCAGGTGCACATAATACAGTAACACCAACAGGCTGGACGCGCCGACCAGGAAGTATACTGCGTGCTTGCTGCTGAGTTCCAGCCTATCCTCGTCCAAACTCACGTACTCGTTCGCTCCAGTCGTAGACCCCGCCAGAGTCGAGATCGAGCTACTAGACGGACTGCGGTCCAGTCTACCCACCAGTGTCCGCGCTACCTTATCGTACGAAAGCTGCCGCTCCTCACTGCAAGAATAATACGCAGCGATCACGACTGTAAGCACTCCAAGCAGCCACGTTAACGCCATCGAGAAGTTCCATGGCGTTTCCTCCGTATTGAACGCCCACACAAAGACATCTGTATCTCCAATAATGCTCGCCACATCGTCAATCCGGTTGCCGTCCTGGAACGCAACCAGCAGCACCGGAATGGTGACCTCCATCTCTTCCGTTTCCACATCTCGTGGCGGCTGCATCTGCAGCCAATTGCTAGTAAAACAGCACGCCTGGAACGCATTCACCGCCCTCTTTCCCGTCAACACACACGTGCTGGTCACGCACGCGGGTTTGGACGAACACGTCCAGGCCGAGAACGGGTCGGCCAGTTCCGGGAACGCCGAACTGTTGGTCGTCACGGTCTCTTCTCCAAGTGCACAGTCATAGTACGCGCCGTCCCTCGTCTCCAGACTCGTAGCCACATAAGCAGCAGCAATAGAGTCCCGAATAATTACCAGCGACGCCTGCGCTCGCTCCGCAGCCACCGCCTGCTGCTCTAAAGAGCAAATGACACTGCGAGGGAGCAGCAGCGCCGAGTGCGTCGGCAGCGTCGCCGATTCGTCGCCCAGAGGTCTCGCAGCCTTGCAATCTTCCGTCATCTGAGCCTGAACAAGTATCCGCCTCTGACTGGGTGTGGATGAGGCTTCGTTCACTTGGAATTGCCCTGAGGCGCTCAAATAGGACGACGAAGGCCACGAAACGCGCTGCTGGTGATAAAGAGGATGAGGACAGCTTGACCTACGGTGAGTTCCTGCAGCGGATCAGTCAGCCGGCCTCCAGAGATATCTTGGACAAGATACGTATGTTTGTGGGATCGATATTGGGCCCCCGTGGTGATGGCCGACCCCCACGCTCATCTGACTACGTTGAATACGACTTTTACGGAACACACGAGTTTCGTCGCCGATGCAATCGCTTTTTTGAGAACATGGAAGACATTTTGCTGAACCACCCGGCCTGGCGTCATGCGTCCGAGGCCAAACTTGCCAAGGCGCGTGACGGGATTGAAAAATATGTGATGGATAAAGTGTCCGACATTGCGTTTAATCAGTTGAAGGAATGCCAGCAGTGGATGGAGGAGGATCAAACACTTCTTCGCCGCATGCAGTTACTATCTGTACGTGTATATTACAGATGAACTATTTGTTTGCAGTATGGTGTGGCACTTAACTAATTTGTATTCGTTTTTGTTGTGCATTAGTTTATCACACCAGCGATGTTAGACATCAAGCTCCTGCATGCGCAATGAGGTTGTCTGGTCGATGGCCGAAGATGAACTGCGACGTATCAACTCGTTCCGTTCGCCGGGAGACAAGATCAATTGCATTGTTCGATGTTGCAGCGTGATTTTCAGTGTTCTGAACTTGTCTCGAAGGGATTCAGGCAGCCGACCGGGTGCAGATGACTTCCTGCCGGTCTTTATCTACATCGTATTGCACTCGCAGATCCCTCGACTATACTCCAACTGCGAGTACATTTCTGCATACCGGAGCCAAGCTGATTTGATGTCAAAGTAAGTGCAGACTAAAGGGTGCCTGCCAGATATCTTACTTTATTTGACGCAACTCTGTTCTTTCATTTGGCTAGAGCTGGGTACTGTTTTGTGAACTTGCGGAGCGCAATCGAGTTTATCATGGTAATGGATGGATCCATGCTGTCCATCTCAAATGACGAATTTCAACGGTACGGCAGTGAACTATTAACTTTGATTAAAGTTTTGACATGCTGATTATTTTCTATACGTGAACTCAGGCTATATTCTGAACGAGAGAAGCTTTTATTGAAGTCGTAAACTGCAGAGAGGAGTGCATGTGCGTGCTATTTCGTGGTTATACATTAAATTGAGTAACATTTGGAAAGGGAATACACGAGTATAAGGTTGGGTGTCGTGTGAATTCGATGGAATGGAACAGGCACTGAAGCGCTTAAAAACATCGCGGATGTGCATGTGATACCTGAAAGTACAAATCGGGTCGTGCTCGGCCGTGTGGGTGTGGAAGTTTATTAATCCGAGCAGCGTACCTGTGAGTGGCGCAATCCACTGCAAGGTGATCACAAGAATCGTTATCGCCACATCCCGAGATTATCTGCAGATCGTCACTTTGGAACGGCTAGCTTCCGCAGTCAGCTTATTTTTTAATTTGCTTCATCAGTCACACGCCAGTTCCCCAGACTTCAGCAATGAACATTAGACGCTTCGTCATCACGATTGCCGTTGGACTTTTCTCCGCCAAGGCTGCTTCGATTAACCATGACGAAGTGGAACCATTCGCCCAGCCTGATCCTGTTACGATATCCGAGAAAGCTGCGCTCAAGTTTAAGCCTCGACTTCGTATCGACGCAGGGTGTACACCTTTTCCTGCCGTGAATGCAGCAGGCGAGGTCAGTGGTGGGCTTAAGGGATCCCGAGGTGCCGAGGGATGCGAAATCTCACTTCTGGGCTCTCAGGTTTACGGCCGTGCTGGATGGTACAACGATGTCTGGGCTATCATGTACGCTTGGTATTTCCCGAAAGGGTTCTGGGACGCAACTCCATTTTGGCGGCACCACTGGTCTAGTGCTGTTGTGTGGATCGACAACCCCGAGCTCGAAACTCCTAGGGTGTTGAGACTGTCGTTGTCGACCTCCAACACCAAGTACGACACGCAAACTTCTACATCCTTCATTAATGGCACAACCCCGGTTTTGGTGCATTATACGCCAAGTCTCAGCAGTGCTGCATTGATGGCCACCGGCGTCACTGCTGGTGAGTTCCAAGATCTCATCATGTGGGAGCAACTCACGGATGCCGCTCGATCTGCGCTCAATAACAACGATAACTTTGGACGTGTTGATGTGCCGCTAAGCGATGAAAACTTTCCGGAGTGGCTCGAGAAGGCCTGGCTGATGTAACTTTCGAGAGCGATTACAACTATTCTACTTGCCCCATGTTGGCTAATTTCCTGAACTAACATGATAATGGTACCTTCGTGCAAATATCCTATCGAGGGTTGAAAACAAGCCAACAACCTAACTAATGCTAAGAAGAATAAGGTAATTGTAGTATTAGTCTTTAGCCAGAAGAGGCCGGTGCTCTTCTTGCCGCTCCGCTTCTACTTGTGCTTCCTCGATAGCTGAGGGGTGGCATGTACTGAGTACCTGAACTCATGCTCAGCGTTCTATTCGCAGTTGGTGCTAGTGCAGCACTCTCGCACGTATTCACGCTGCCTCTCGTGTCTCGCTTGGCGTCTCCGAACAGCAGTAACTTTCAAGCGTTTTTGCTTTTTCTCGTGACATTGATTGCCCCCGCGTTGGGAATCTGTTGGTTTCTGGCGCGCTCAAAATCCTGGGTTTGGCCCATTCAAGATTTCATGGCTTTGGCGGTGTGTGTGTCGAGTTCATCGATGTAGTGCGTCTGCCGAATCTGCGCGTGGCCACTAGTTTGCTGACCGCGGCGTTTGTCTACGACGTGTTCTTCGTCTACGTGTCGCCTCTAGTTTTCGGTTCCAACGTCATGGTGGATGTGGCTGCTGGAGGTGGAAGTACTCGTCTTGGAACTGAGGCTGCTGATGGAGGCCAGGTGGTGCGGCAGCCGGCACCCATGGTACTCAGTGTCCCGTTGACATTCTCAGTGTATGGAGGTGAGGCCTTGCTAGGTCTGGGAGATATCATCATCCCTGGGCTGTTGGTCGCATTTTGCATCCGTTACGACTACTGCTGCGGCCAGCCACTTTCACGTGGATACTTTTGTGTGGCCACTTGCGCCTACGCATTCGGTCTTATGATGGCGAATATCATGGCTATAGCGTTCCGAAATGTTGTCGCCGGTCAGCCAGCACTCATGTACATTGTTCCCGCCATGCTTTTCACCATTCTGGTGTTTGCCAAGATTAGAGGCGAGCTTGAGGTCTTGTGGGACGACCCGACATGTTTTCAGGTACTCAGTACATGCCACCCCTCAGCTATCGAGGAAGCACAAGTAGAAGCGGAGCGGCAAGAAGAGCACCGGCCTCTTCTGGCTGAAGACTAATACTACAATTACCTTATTCTTCTTAGCATTAGTTAGGTTGTTGGCTTGTTTTCAACCCTCGATAGGATATTTGCACGAAGGTACCATTATCATGTTAGTTCAGGAAATTAGCCAACATGGGGCAAGTAGAATAGTTGTAATCGCTCTCGAAAGTTACATCAGCCAGGCCTTCTCGAGCCACTCCGGAAAGTTTTCATCGCTTAGCGGCACATCAACACGTCCAAAGTTATCGTTGTTATTGAGCGCAGATCGAGCGGCATCCGTGAGTTGCTCCCACATGATGAGATCTTGGAACTCACCAGCAGTGACGCCGGTGGCCATCAATGCAGCACTGCTGAGACTTGGCGTATAATGCACCAAAACCGGGGTTGTGCCATTAATGAAGGATGTAGAAGTTTGCGTGTCGTACTTGGTGTTGGAGGTCGACAACGACAGTCTCAACACCCTAGGAGTTTCGAGCTCGGGGTTGTCGATCCACACAACAGCACTAGACCAGTGGTGCCGCCAAAATGGAGTTGCGTCCCAGAACCCTTTCGGGAAATACCAAGCGTACATGATAGCCCAGACATCGTTGTACCATCCAGCACGGCCGTAAACCTGAGAGCCCAGAAGTGAGATTTCGCATCCCTCGGCACCTCGGGATCCCTTAAGCCCACCACTGACCTCGCCTGCTGCATTCACGGCAGGAAAAGGTGTACACCCTGCGTCGATACGAAGTCGAGGCTTAAACTTGAGCGCAGCTTTCTCGGATATCGTAACAGGATCAGGCTGGGCGAATGGTTCCACTTCGTCATGGTTAATTGAAGCAGCCTTGGCGGAGAAAAGTCCAACGGCAATCGTGATGACGAAGCGTCTAATGTTCATTGCTGAAGTCTGGGGAACTGGCGTGTGACTGATGAAGCAAATTAAAAAATAAGCTGACTGCGGAAGCTAGCCGTTCCAAAGTGACGATCTGCAGATAATCTCGGGATGTGGCGATAACGATTCTTGTGATCACCTTGCAGTGGATTGCGCCACTCACAGGTACGCTGCTCGGATTAATAAACTTCCACCCACACGGCCGAGCACGACCCGATTTGTACTTTCAGGTATCACATGCACATCCGCGATGTTTTTAAGCGCTTCAGTGCCTGTTCCATTCCATCGAATTCACACGACACCCAACCTTATACTCGTGTATTCCCTTTCCAAATGTTACTCAATTTAATGTATAACCACGAAATAGCACGCACATCCACTCCTCTCTGCAGTTTACGACTTCAATAAAAGCTTCTCTCGTTCAGAATATAGCCTGAGTTCACGTATAGAAAATAATCAGCATGTCAAAACTTTAATCAAAGTTAATAGTTCACTGCCGTACCGTTGAAATTCGTCATTTGAGATGGACAGCATGGATCCATCCATTACCATGATAAACTCGATTGCGCTCCGCAAGATTCACAAAACAGTACCCAGCTCTAGCCAAATGAAAGAACAGAGTTGCGTCAAATAAAGTAAGATATCTGGCAGGCACCCTTTAGTCTGCACTTACTTTGACATCAAATCAGCTTGGCTCCGGTATGCAGAAATGTACTCGCAGTTGGAGTATAGTCGAGGGATCTGCGAGTGCAATACGATGTAGATAAAGACCGGCAGGAAGTCATCTGCACCCGGTCGGCTGCCTGAATCCCCTCGAGACAAGTTCAGAACACTGAAAATCACGCTGCAACATCGAACAATGCAATTGATCTTGTCTCCCGGCGAACGGAACGAGTTGATACGTCGCAGTTCATCTTCGGCCATCGACCAGACAACCTCATTGCGCATGCAGGGCTTGATGTCTAACATCGCTGGTGTGATAAACTAATGCACAACAAAAACGAATACAAATTAGTTAAGTGCCACACCATACTGCAAACAAATAGTTCATCTGTAATATACACGTACAGATAGTAACTGCATGCGGCGAAGAAGTGTTTGATCCTCCTCCATCCACTGCTGGCATTCCTTCAACTGATTAAACGCAATGTCGGACACTTTATCCATCACATATTTTTCAATCCCGTCACGCGCCTTGGCAAGTTTGGCCTCGGACGCATGACGCCAGGCCGGGTGGTTCAGCAAAATGTCTTCCATGTTCTCAAAAAAGCGATTGCATCGGCGACGAAACTCGTGTGTTCCGTAAAAGTCGTATTCAACGTAGTCAGATGAGCGTGGGGGTCGGCCATCACCACGGGGGCCCAATATCGATCCCACAAACATACGTATCTTGTCCAAGATATCTCTGGAGGCCGGCTGACTGATCCGCTGCAGGAACTCACCGTAGGTCAAGCTGTCCTCATCCTCTTTATCACCAGCAGCGCGTTTCGTGGCCTTCGTCGTCCTATTTGAGCGCCTCAGGGCAATTCCAAGTGAACGAAGCCTCATCCACACCCAGTCAGAGGCGGATACTTGTTCAGGCTCAGATGACGGAAGATTGCAAGGCTGCGAGACCTCTGGGCGACGAATCGGCGACGCTGCCGACGCACTCGGCGCTGCTGCTCCCTCGCAGTGTCATTTGCTCTTTAGAGCAGCAGGCGGTGGCTGCGGAGCGAGCGCAGGCGTCGCTGGTAATTATTCGGGACTCTATTGCTGCTGCTTATGTGGCTACGAGTCTGGAGACGAGGGACGGCGCGTACTATGACTGTGCACTTGGAGAAGAGACCGTGACGACCAACAGTTCGGCGTTCCCGGAACTGGCCGACCCGTTCTCGGCCTGGACGTGTTCGTCCAAACCCGCGTGCGTGACCAGCACGTGTGTGTTGACGGGAAAGAGGGCGGTGAATGCGTTCCAGGCGTGCTGTTTTACTAGCAATTGGCTGCAGATGCAGCCGCCACGAGATGTGGAAACGGAAGAGATGGAGGTCACCATTCCGGTGCTGCTGGTTGCGTTCCAGGACGGCAACCGGATTGACGATGTGGCGAGCATTATTGGAGATACAGATGTCTTTGTGTGGGCGTTCAATACGGAGGAAACGCCATGGAACTTCTCGATGGCGTTAACGTGGCTGCTTGGAGTGCTTACAGTCGTGATCGCTGCGTATTATTCTTGCAGTGAGGAGCGGCAGCTTTCGTACGATAAGGTAGCGCGGACACTGGTGGGTAGACTGGACCGCAGTCCGTCTAGTAGCTCGATCTCGACTCTGGCGGGGTCTACGACTGGAGCGAACGAGTACGTGAGTTTGGACGAGGATAGGCTGGAACTCAGCAGCAAGCACGCAGTATACTTCCTGGTCGGCGCGTCCAGCCTGTTGGTGTTACTGTATTATGTGCACCTGGCTCTCATGCTCAGCGTTCTATTCGCAGTTGGTGCTAGTGCAGCACTCTCGCACGTATTCACGCTGCCTCTCGTGTCTCGCTTGGCGTCTCCGAACAGCAGTAACTTTCAAGCGTTTTTGCTTTTTCTCGTGACATTGATTGCCCCCGCGTTGGGAATCTGTTGGTTTCTGGCGCGCTCAAAATCCTGGGTTTGGCCCATTCAAGATTTCATGGCTTTGGCGGTGTGTGTGTCGAGTTCATCGATGTAGTGCGTCTGCCGAATCTGCGCGTGGCCACTAGTTTGCTGACCGCGGCGTTTGTCTACGACGTGTTCTTCGTCTACGTGTCGCCTCTAGTTTTCGGTTCCAACGTCATGGTGGATGTGGCTGCTGGAGGTGGAAGTACTCGTCTTGGAACTGAGGCTGCTGATGGAGGCCAGGTGGTGCGGCAGCCGGCACCCATGGTACTCAGTGTCCCGTTGACATTCTCAGTGTATGGAGGTGAGGCCTTGCTAGGTCTGGGAGATATCATCATCCCTGGGCTGTTGGTCGCATTTTGCATCCGTTACGACTACTGCTGCGGCCAGCCACTTTCACGTGGATACTTTTGTGTGGCCACTTGCGCCTACGCATTCGGTCTTATGATGGCGAATATCATGGCTATAGCGTTCCGAAATGTTGTCGCCGGTCAGCCAGCACTCATGTACATTGTTCCCGCCATGCTTTTCACCATTCTGGTGTTTGCCAAGATTAGAGGCGAGCTTGAGGTCTTGTGGGACGACCCGACATGTTAGCCAGGTGCACATAATACAGTAACACCAACAGGCTGGACGCGCCGACCAGGAAGTATACTGCGTGCTTGCTGCTGAGTTCCAGCCTATCCTCGTCCAAACTCACGTACGTCCGCGCTACCTTATCGTACGAAAGCTGCCGCTCCTCACTGCAAGAATAATACGCAGCGATCACGACTGTAAGCACTCCAAGCAGCCACGTTAACGCCATCGAGAAGTTCCATGGCGTTTCCTCCGTATTGAACGCCCACACAAAGACATCTGTATCTCCAATAATGCTCGCCACATCGTCAATCCGGTTGCCGTCCTGGAACGCAACCAGCAGCACCGGAATGGTGACCTCCATCTCTTCCGTTTCCACATCTCGTGGCGGCTGCATCTGCAGCCAATTGCTAGTAAAACAGCACGCCTGGAACGCATTCACCGCCCTCTTTCCCGTCAACACACACGTGCTGGTCACGCACGCGGGTTTGGACGAACACGTCCAGGCCGAGAACGGGTCGGCCAGTTCCGGGAACGCCGAACTGTTGGTCGTCACGGTCTCTTCTCCAAGTGCACAGTCATAGTACGCGCCGTCCCTCGTCTCCAGACTCGTAGCCACATAAGCAGCAGCAATAGAGTCCCGAATAATTACCAGCGACGCCTGCGCTCGCTCCGCAGCCACCGCCTGCTGCTCTAAAGAGCAAATGACACTGCGAGGGAGCAGCAGCGCCGAGTGCGTCGGCAGCGTCGCCGATTCGTCGCCCAGAGGTCTCGCAGCCTTGCAATCTTCCGTCATCTGAGCCTGAACAAGTATCCGCCTCTGACTGGGTGTGGATGAGGCTTCGTTCACTTGGAATTGCCCTGAGGCGCTCAAATAGGACGACGAAGGCCACGAAACGCGCGGCAATTGGGCGCCGAAGGACGCGACAGCCACGCGGAACTGCTGCGAACTAGTGGGCGACATGGTGCGTAGTTGTAGCACGTCGGTGGCCTGCGTCGGAGGAAGCAGCAGCGCCAAGAGCGCTAGCACGCGTAGCGGCATCCTCTTCGTCTACACAAGTTCAAGTGAGCCCGACGTTTCGAGCGCAACATGTTTTCAGCCAATCATATTTCGTAAAACTTTCTTTCAATAAAAAGGAAAGGACACCTTCCCGTCCAGGTTTCCCAGATTATATAATTACTCAGATTTCTGATCCTCCAGGTATTCTCCAGGGTTCCGGCCACGTTTTCCCCAGATATCCTTATACAGAGTGGAATCAGACACGCGTAATCTATCCCGTTCGGATATATTACTCGACTAGGTATTTTCCAGTTGGAGATCCCTGGAGAAAGCATGTGTGCGAGACTTGAGCAAAAGTCAAAGTGACGGCAGTATGACGTCGCTGACCAGAATTCAGCCAATCAGTATTGTGCCGTATTACCAGGTATTACCCAGCGATAATACTTGGACAATACATATGTGCTCTACTTGTGAAAAATCTGAAGTGAATCCAGTTGAGCAGTGTCGACACCCACCTCTTGGCTACTTTCTGGTACAAAATGTACCAAATGGACACAGGTATTAACCAGTTATTTTCCAGGTATTGTCCATGTATTGAATTCACAAGCCTCAATACCACCTATTGCTCTTCTTCTGGCTAGCTAGTTCCGCTTCATCTTTAAAATTGCATGCAGCATCGCCCAGCGCAGCTTTCAAGCCTGAAGCCGACAAATCACTTGGAGCTACATCACTGACACAACTCCAAAAGGAGCGACACACGTAAATGCCGCAGCTGTCGCTGTCTTTCTGGATCGGCTCCATTATATCCAGCAGCGAGTAAGTCGCATCCATCAGCGCCTTCGCTAAGATCTCTGATGCTAATGCTTGCAACGTCTTTCGGTTCTTCTTGCCATTCATGCTGTCGTAGACTTTCACTTGTTTGGCGGCACGATCAATTACGAGACCACCCCAGTGGACTCCACCCAAGTTTACAGGTAAAAGGACAAAATCTTGCACTTCAACACCCCTAATAATCGCGCTGAGCGTTTTTTCGCTGTACCCACTTTCTCCACGTGTTGGGGGAAGCACCACAGTCATGTTGTTCTTGTAACTACCAAGAAACACAGTGAAAGCACGCATAGCGTTATCGTTTAGCCAAGCGGAATCTCTGAAACGAAATAAATCGTTGTAGGTCAGATCGAATCCGAATCCTTTCACAACAGCATGAGGCCAGCATTCCAGTAGGTTCACCAATGTAATTTGCGATTCTGTTGGGTCATCCATAGCAGCTTTCACGGACCGGCCAAGCCACGTACAACACAGCACTGCATCCCTACATGCTGCTTGTAGGTTCCACAAGAACTTCATAGCTTCCAACTGCTCTCGAGTGAAGCGACCAAATTTCTCAATAGTTACTACGTAACAAGCCACATCACCCAATCTTTCCCCGTCACTGTCCAATTCAAAAGATGCATCACTAGCGAGCCCCCGTTTTAGCTGATGCAGTGCATCGTCAATGACCGACTCTGCCAGCCTAAATCGAACTCTGTCTGGCACGAATTCTGGATCATTAGACCATTTGACCAGCTTGGTTTTGTTGCTCATCTTGACTTGATAAGTAGCAAGATACGACCCAACCTCACGTACTCCTGGCGTAATCTCTCGAAGGCTCGCGACAACGTCACAAACATCGCTATCACGAAGAAGGCCTCTTAGTTTCATACCCTGGTTGTATTCTTTGTGAGCAACCCGCGCCTTCTCCTTCAGCACTGCACGGTTCAATTTGGGCCGCCCTACTCGTCTGACATTGCCCGATAGTTTCACAAGTGGAGCTGAAGTGGTTACATTGCCACCACTAGTAGCCGAGCGTGTATCATGCTCGGCGATTTGAGTAGCAGGCTCATCATCAGATTCATCATTGCCCTTGTCCTTTGACTCATTCTCGCTACCATTGTGCGTGTTTGTGGTATCAGGTGGATTGTTACTGGCGTCACAGTTGCCCGAAGCATTACCCGTGTCATTATCACTGTGGTCCGAGGTGTGGGGCAAAGCTTGGGTTACCTCTTCATCAGTTATGCGACCTTGGCGCAAATTGTACCACCACGTCTCCATTGCTTTCAACGCGGACTCAAACTGATCATCTGGGAAGCGCGCGAGCTCTCCACCAATCCGTACAAACGCTTGTTGGGCACGACGATACTTCTCTGCTTCACTTAGCCCAGAAGACCCGGTGCCAGTGCTTCGCTTCGCCTTGAATATCTTCGCAACAAACGGATCCGCTACCTCGGACAGTTGCTGCGACTCTGCCCAAACCATCTAGCAACAAAACACTTTAGTTAATACTAGAAACGAATAAACCTGGTCAAAACCTGGATAAAATTTGGACAATACCTGGGTGCAATGGCAGCGAAAGGAACCATGAACGGGTGACCACATGCCTTCTTGTAGATCATGGCATGCCTGCACGGAAGCTTCATGGTCTGGGCAAACTCGCAGTCACACGTCCAGCCTTCCTTCTCAAGGAGATGCTCGTGCTCGCCACGCTGCACAGTTATCGTTGCACCATTTTCTTTAAATGCGTAGTGTTCAGCAAGCTTTTTGTCTGTAGCAAGATCGTACTGGGTTTTGATCGCCGTAGCTACCCAACGTGTCGTCATCCAAGGACGACGTTCATCTCTTCGGAGTAGGAAATATCTCGCAACGTCCCAGGCATCTCAATCTTCGATCGATAACCTTCCTCCTTGTGGCGTTGAAACTCCAGCAAAATCTTCAGGCTAGTACGCATCGTATGATGCCCTTTATGTTTGCGCTTCAGTTTTCCGAAGAGACTCTTGACTCGATTGTTCGTGCGATTGCTGAAGTGCGGCAAGTCCACTCGATGCGCCATCACCTACATGACAGCGTCGGCATCCCAGTTCTTTTCGAAGTACGCCCACAGCTCTGTGTGATCACCTCTACACGCCAAACTCTTGAACTCGTCGCGATGTAGGCAGTAGTCCTCAACTGTTCTTGCGTAAGTCATGTTGGTGATAGTGTGCTTCATCTGCGTGAGAACAGATTCTTCATAGGTGCCAAACTTCTTTGAGTTGCGAATAACGTTATGGAGCCATTTAATCACGTGAAAGTGACAGAGAAGAATGCGAGCCTCCGGAAGCTTCTTTCGAATCACGTCAATTTCTTGCATGTCCTTATCCACGATAACAATACGCACAAAACGCCAATGCTCATTACCTCGCTTGAAGTGATCCAAACTTTTCCCCATGTGCCAATCCGAATTCGTCTCCATTAGCGAGTACTGCACTGGCTGACCTTGGCCGAATTGATCCATCGCAACAATACTCAAGAGCTGGTAGTTGTATCTATTCATAAACCCAGTTAATACCTGGACAAAACCTGCACAAACCCTGGAACATACGTTCACCACCTATAGCAAAGAAACTCACTTGTTCGTCTTGTGCGTACAGTCCATTTGAAGGACCTCCGGAAAGCTGTCGAGCATCGCACGCATATGCCCACTTGCGAACGAAATCACTCCGGTGTCACCGCGTGCACTTTCGTTCACCGTTGCCACGTTAGCATGAGACTCCTGGTTAATGTCCAAGATCATTTCTGCAACGGCGTCGTCATCAGAGAGTTCAACACCTAGATATGGCACAGTTCACACTTTGTCAGTATAATACGCACACAAGTACACACGAGCAAACCTTACCGGACTTCTTCATCCGCGAAATCAAGTTGCGAACGTCTCCCTCACCAACAACACCAGGACTGACACACACGTTAGAGCTGTCGCCACCAGCTAGAGGTCCAACGACACGCAAAACGGCATCCCGGACAAGCTCACCCTCGCAATCAGCGTTAAGATCGGTTCGACAGCGGAACGATCCGCAGCGCCGCAGATGTTGAACACCACGACATACCCAGCGGCACAACCAAGCCCGATATGCCCGTTGACGCAGAGCTCGGTGGTCAGATTGGGGCCGGGTCGGTTGCTGTCGGGGTGCTCGACAGCCACATGCACTCCTACACCTATCTCGACAACTAACTCCAGTGCCAACACTGAGACTGGCACTGTAGTGCTGTCTACACTGCCTTCTGTCTCTGTGGTAATGTGTTCTACAGTCGCGATCAAAATACGATTCGGGGTGCTGAAACACTGATATCGCCTTGAACTGACGCATGTCGTGCACACTATCGGGAGATCCCACAAGCATTTTGCTGATAAGTCTTCTGTCATCACAAATAAGCTGAGCAGACATGCAGTATACGCTCTTCCGGCTAAAGTAGTCCTCTGGATCCTGCTGTGGTTTGAACGCGAATGGGAACGCCGTTCCATCAATTATTCCGCAGACACCTCTGAAACGAGACTTGGCTTGAATACGACTTGCAATTTCTTCTCTTTCAGCGCTTGTTGGCCAGTACACGAATTCTGGGAGAATAGAAATAACAGCATCCGTTACTCGTGCGACCTTGGCTACAGTCCCCTCTCCAACCCCGAAGTGCTGGTTGATTGCATCGTATGAGCCACCTCCACCCCCAGTCGACAAGAACTTTAAGAATATAAAGATCTGCAGGGCGACGAGAAGTTGGCCTCTGCCTGGCGAGACCCGTCGGTGGAACGCGGGCAAGCTTTCGAGCCTCGCCAATAAGGAGAAAAATGTAGACTTATCCATGCGAGCTTCTCGTTTGAAACGGACGTCATCTTGGCCAAACGCGGCTGCAGCTGTCCATGACCCCACTTTGTGCACAATTCCTCGCTCCACCCAATATCGTTTCGCTTTCAGGTACTGGTACAGCTCTGGTAGAACTGGGAGGGCCTTCCACAAGCAGGATCCTTTGTGGTAATGGAGGAGAAGTGTTCTCAGAAGTTGCAGGTTCTCCTGGCGCTCAGAAACGCGAGGCAGCTTATGGTAATTCTCGAGAATGTGCAAATGGGGGTCCTCACGCAGGTCCGAACGAATCCAGTCCTGATTGGCTGCTCAGGATTCTAAAGGAATACATTCTGTAAGCTACGTGAGAACCACTAGTGTTGTGTTGTGCTGCGAACTTCGCATTTCGCATTTAGCCCGTTTTATGTCCAACTGTTTCCTTTTGAGCACCCTTCGCGTCCAGTTATTTCAAAACAAGGAAATTTCCAGGTTTGAGTCCAGGTATTTTCCAGTTGTAACTAAAAGCAGTTTTTTCATTTTTCTTTTTGCTCACAGCCACTCAGTTGGAGGGAGGAGCGTGACACGTGGCCGACGGCCGGCAGCACCCACTGAGGACACTGCAGCGCCCTCGAAAGACCCCACCATGGCGCGGACACCCAAGATGGCGATGATCAAGGCGCAGATGTTGGAAGAGGCGCGCAAAGAGGAGGAGGCTCGCAGACTCGAGGCAGCCCGGCTTGCCGGCGTGACGGATGCTCGCACCCGCGCGGAGAGATCCCAGGCACGCCAGCGTGCTGATGTGGTCAGTTTGGCCCTCACGCTGTAGGTGACGAAGAAGATAGTCTCAGCGAGGATAAGGATGGGGATTCTGCGGACGCTCTGAAGGAGGTAGCAGGGCAAGAAGAAGATGCAGACGAAGGTGTGTCTGAAGCGTCGGGAGAGTCGGAAGAGAAATCCGTGGGGGAGGAGGGGGAAGAGAGTCAGGCATCGGACCAAGAAAACGAGGAGGCGAATAGTAAACAGACAAACCAAGTGCGGCAGACTGGTGCGATCCGGCAAGGCAAAAAGAGGTTGGCTTCCATGGTTGAAGACGAAGGGTTGGTTCAGGCCCCCCATTCAAAGCAGAGCACGACTCCTGGGCGGACCTCGAAGTAAGTTTGAAGCAGTACATGAATTCTACGCGTCAGAAGATCGTGATTAAAGAGGTGATCCGAGTTTCGCGCCGCAATACCGATCTTCGTGCACAAGTACGTTTCAATGGCCGCCCTGATTCGGAGATCCCGTTGGTGCCCGTTGAAATGGAGCCATTTCAGCGGAAATATATCTGCACTCATGGCTGGCCAGAGCGTGAGCGATCGTCGGGCAAGAGGACTTTTCACACTTTACGCCGCACCGAGTGTCCGTTCCAGATGCTGGCCCAGGTCACGAAGAAGACCGATGGCACGTGGTGTATTAAGATGAAGCGCGAGGTATACTCTCACAACCATTTCGTCTCCGAGGAAGTCTACAAGTATTATCCAGGTATTCGCCAGGTTCCTGCTGATTCTCCGCTTATGCCCGGGATAGAGTTACTGGTTGATGCACAAGCTGGGACTTCTAGTGTCTACGACTACATCCGGAGCAACTCGAATCATTGTGTCACTATGGATACCCCTGAGCGTGAGGCTTCGACTGCAGCACTCTCAGAGGCAGTGCTTCTCGACTGCAGTGTAGGTGGTGGTGGAGCATGGGCCCCACCAGCGCTCGTGAGCATCGACCCTCTTCCCGATCTGCTTGCCAACGCCGTAGATGTCCTACCTGCTCCTCTAGTTCGATTCTGCTCATATCTGCGACACCATGCCACAGTCATTCCACAGCCTAGTTTCAGCCAATCATAGGCATCATACATGGAGGAGGGAGTCCAATCAAACCATTTCTGCAGTCAGACTTCCATTACCCACCTCGCGACATAGGTAATCGAATTGTGATATTTTAATCTACAAGATTGGCTGATTGACCAATTATGTCGCGTTATTCGGTGTAGGATCATTCCACAAGACCTAGTGAGAATCACTACTAGTGTTTCTCACAGTTCGCAGGTTGCAGGTAGGTTAAAGTAGCCAATCAACGGATACCTGCAGTTTGCTAGCCGTGAGGAACTCTGAAGACACTAGTTTCTTATTTTAGCTAATGACAGCAAGTTTTCCAACACAACTGTTTCTTGCTGTACATATACGAATGGTTCGCGAAGGCACAAGAGCAGCGGCAGCGCTTTCCTGGAGGTATCAGCTCTGAGTCGAGTGCTAGAGGAGGCTCTCCTCGGATATGGCCCCACATCTAGGTAGACCTACAAAATGTTCAGAGCCGTCAACGAATAAGGGTCACATGAACCCATTCAGGTAGCAAGGATACCGCCCCACATATCTTGCTCAACTTCAATACGAATCCCAGATGCTCTGTAGCCAGCGACTGCCAGTAAAACTATAGCCCCACAAATTGAATGGGCGGGAAAACCAAAGGCAAAGGGAACCGCGTGCCGCCCACCTCGACCAAATCCCCCAAGCCCCCCAAGCCACCATGCCCTCCAGTGCGCCGGCCTCCACCACCGCCAAGAAGGCGAAGGCAGCCGCGCGCCCTGTGCTGCCAAGGCCAGTGGACATCCACGCGGCTACAGGCTTGCACCGCACCACGTTAGACGCCGTGATGAACATAACGTCCAACGCGGGGGGGACGTCGGAGTGGTGCATGGCTGTACGTCTGCTGCCTTCATCCTGTTGTGCCCGAAGTGCACCAATCCCACAAGGTTGGACACGAGCCACGAGCGCTGACGCTGCTCGACGGCTGGATGCCGCACGGAGCTTAGCGTGCGCACGGGCTCTTTCTTCACCATGAGTAAGCTGCCTCTGCGCAAGCTCGTCCGCTTGCTATGCCACTGGTGTGCGTGACGAAGGCCGCCAAAATGGTGGGGGTGCACAAGCAGCCTGCCATGCAATGGTACACGTATTGCAGGGACATCTGCTCGAAGGAGACACTCTCAATCCCAATGCAAGTGGGCGGCGAGGGCCACGACGATGAAATTGACGTAACCTCGCTGAAAAAAATCAAAGTACAACCGTGGACTCCACTTCCCAGACTACTGGCTTTTCGGTGGTGTGGACCGAACCACCAACCGTTGGTTTGGTATTGTGACGTACGAAGATCGCACGAAATCCACCCTGTCAGAACTGATAAAGGAACACATCAAGTCCGTGTTCGTATGTGTAGCCATTTCACATTTCTATAGTGAAACTAACTTTGATGTTTGTATAGGATTGCCGCACGACAATCATATGCGACCAGTTTGCTTCCCTACGTTTCGGTGAACGGGAAGCACTCTCTCCAACAACCGCCACCACAACGGCATGAACTATACCCACCTGTGGGTTAACCGCAGCGAAACCTACGTGGACCCGGGAACGGGGGCCCACACGAATCGCGTCGAGGGCGCGAGGGAGATCCGTGTGAAGCAGTACATCAAGGCCATGAGGGGAATGAAGAAAGCCTTGCTGCCCATGTACCTCGACGTGTCCTTGTGGCGCGGCTGGTTCACGCCGCCGCAATCAACGTCGACTGAGGTGCTGCGCCTGCTGGTGACGGGAATCGTCAACTACTACTACTAGGCAAGTACATGTAGTAGGGTACCCGTAATTAATTTGTAGTTTGCATCCTGAAAGTTTAGTATCATCTACATGGGGTTGTATCCATGTGGGGCCACATCCGAGGAGAACCGAAAAGGACAGTGAAGATGAGTGGGAAGAGCCACAGTTCTTGCATGAGCTGCTAATAGCTCGCTACTGGCACAGGATGTCCGTTTCTAAGGCTGCGCAATGGTCACCAGAACGCATTTTTCAGCTAGACAGTAGGCGTGCACGTCGAGAGCTCTGCATAAGCGTCCGAGGATATGTCTGTTTATTAGGGCTCATCAAAGGTCATCAAGTGTTTGCAAGGAAGCCCAAAAAGCAGCCCCAAGCACCTGTTCAGCTGCAGTTAGAGGTATTTCTCTATTCGCTACATTCATACACGTACCATGCCATTGTACAGCACTTCGGCGTTGGCGAAGGTAATTTGTATTGTTTATATATGCGCTATTATTGTGAAAGCCGATTATATTGTCTAATCGAATTGCTAATCGGCTGATTAGAGTCTAAATACGATTGAGCACCTCTGATTTATATCTAAATCAGATCAGCCGTCATCATTTTAATGAGCTCGACTCAACTTTATGCCCCGTTTTAGAATGCGAAAAGGACCGAGGATGGAAACGAGGATAGGGCCGATTTAAATACAAATCCGTTTGCCGAACCGATTTAGTTCTAAATCAAAATCAATCCGAATGTCTTACCTCTCTCCGGCATCCAGAACTGTCACACATTCAAATCAGACGGCAAGACGCAAATCCGATTGCACAGAGATCCCATTGGCGAGAGTTGTTGTGAAAATTGGAGTGATCAAAGAGACCAGCCATGCAAACATCAACGTCGGGACGCCCAATTTGTTGTTCGACGAGGAGTCAGAGGGTTTTAAAGCATTTGTGTACTAAAGTAGAAACTATAATAACCTCTGCTCTTCAGCTTTACAACCAAGCGCGAGGATAGCACCATATACTATCGGAATTCCGCACCCTACATCCCAGCCGTGCGTTGGTTTTACGCTGGAGGTGCTCTTTAGATACCGGTTTAGAGCGAAAAGAGGCGCTCCCTCGTGCGCTCTCTCGTAATTAGACAACAACATCATCGATTAAATAGAGGAAAAATACCTGATAGTAGATAACGCGTCGGCGATGGTCGCATACGATCTGTGCATTGAAACAGTAGTCTGATTTTCTTGAAAAATAGCACTCAGGGTCCACCGGTGGTGCGTACTTTAACTTGAACGTTGTTCCATCGATAAACCCAACAGCTCCATTAAAACCGTTCAAATCGCGCACGCTACTCATGGTTTCGCGCTTCTTGAAAAGCTGGGCCATCGAAGAAACCGCGACTCCAGGGACAGAATTACATACATCATTCGATCGCAGTACTTCCTCACAGAACCTGTCAACACATTGTAGTTTTAAATTTAAGTCTTAGTAAAAACCGATTAGTTTGTCTTACGATTTGGCCAGTTTAATCTTAGCGGAGCGCTGTATATATGGAGCTAAATCGGACCATATGTGAGCCTAAATCGGTATACAAATCGTAGTGCTTATCAATAATTCGAAGAATTTTTAATGTTTGCACGTGTTGATATTGAAGGTGGGGCTACCCGGGTCTGTTCACGATAAGAGCGCTCTGTCGTTTTCCTCAATGTCAGCGAACCCTTCCAAATACTTCGATGTCGGCGAATATGTGCTTGACGATAGTGCTTACGGCGATAGTTTCCCCTTTATTGCCACCCCATACAAGTGCCCGACAACGTTAGTACGCAAAAATTCAAGGCTAAATTATCTGCTAGCTCGTGCTGTAATTGCAGTGGAGCGCTGCATTGATTCATGAAAGGGCGCTTTCCCGTTTTGTCCCTCTTCGCTATACATCTTGGAGAAGAGGGGCTCTTATGCGGTATTGTAACCTCCAGCGCAAGTGTTTAGTGCTCCACAACATCTGTATCGAGCTGAATGAGCAATATATTGATGTTGTTGCTGCAGAGAATCCAAGTTCCGAAGAGTCGGACGACGAACCAGTGTTTTATTCGGCAGAGGTGTTTTCGTCCGACGATCTGCGTATTATCGTGCAGCACGATGTATAAGCAAAAATGTACTGTATTGTTTTCACCTCAGCGTATGTTTTTTACTTTCTCTCTAAACGTTCTCTGTCCAGCTGAAGCTGCATACGAAGGAGCTCGAATTGTTGGTCCATTTTTTTCTCGTGAAGTCTCAATTCTTCCCGTTGAAAATGAAGCTGTTTCCTTTGCAGCTCCAATTGCTCTCTGCAGTTCCACATCGCATTTGTAGCGTTTTTCTCTACGCTCAGTGTTTCTCCTTGTGTATCAGCAGCAATGCAAGTTTGACGGATGCACCGCCGAAAACAACCTCTTCTGAGTATTACCTTTGTTACCAAAAGGCGGTGTCTGTCGAAGGGTTGCCGTTATAACGTCTGATTGACGCGCTACGTCTTCCTGTGCTGTGATGGTTGGTGTAGCTACGTGCAGCAGGGTTGCCGCATTATCCACGTCCGCCATTACCGCCGAGTCCGTGGCTCTCAGGCTCGTGCGGCTCGGTGCACGGCGCAGTGACAGCCACACCCATCACAGTTGTACTACCGGGTTCAATAATGGCAGGAGGGGCGACATTATGATGCGATCCAAAAATTTCGTCTAACTCGTAGAAGTTGGGACACTTCTTTTGCAGTAGAGCTAAACCACACACGCACCGTCAGTTGTAGATTCAAATATTAGCACATTAACGAAGCAGTCGTGCATACCTGTCATGCTTGGGGGTCGCTGGCCTTAACGCCAAACCCCGACTTCGTCCGCTTAAACTTGTAGGCCTTGTAGGAGCTTTCGAGCTCTCCTAGCTTCGTCTTGATCTGCAAGGCCGTCTTCTTGTGACCGGAATCAGCTATGTGCTGCTGAGCCTTTGCATAGAATCGCTCTTTGACTCCTGCTGTGAATGCGTGCACGTCTTGTCCCAAATAGTCCAAGAGGAGGTGAACCTCGCCGTCAGCCCACAACTTGTGGCCCATTCGTCTCGTCTGTAAGTGAGGAGCAAAATGAAAGGACCAAACGAAAAGTATTTGAACCAATCAACGCATACCTGCAGTCTCGGCTGAAACCTGCAGCGGCTATAGCTGAATGCAAAACGATGAACTGAAGGTACACTGAAGGTATCGCGTGATTGGCTGGTTGTGCCTTCAGCCTGGTACCTACGAACCGCGGTACCACTACTACACTAGACCTTCATTTCAGTATATCACTATAAAGGTTAACTCAACCTTTTCTGCTGGGTTCAGCCCCGGAGCAATAGCCCTCCAAATTTGCGAGATGCATGCCATTTCCGAACTCGCCGTGCCTCACTATTTCACATGGCCCCCGCCTGAAACCCGAGAGGGAAGAATCCTCTGCCCTTCACCCCCAAGCAATGTCGCCGCAGCTAGTTGCGCGGGGCGTATCCACGCTGTACCAAATCAACGATGCTCGCCAGGAAGCATGCTCTCGTGTCATTCTCATGCAAGTGGACGACTCCGACGATGAGACCGACTCTCCATCGCCGGTCTACTACTTCTTCTTCAGCGCAGACCCGGAGAACGTCTTATCCACGACGAACTTCGCCCCAATTGAATTCGAGCACTTGTGGTTTTTTGTGCGTGATCACATCACTGTTAATTGGAACACCGGTCGTGGCAAAAAGTGTGCGTAGGGTGTGAAGAACGTCCTCTTCATGACCCTAACTGTACTTAAGAGCTGCGGGGTATGGAACATTGTTGTACTACGTTTCGGGTTAAGACGCCTTCGTTCCAGAAGATGATCGTGAAGTACGCTATGGATGAATATCGTGAACTATCGGACTTTACTTAAAGTTTGTACTAACGCCTTTGACGAACCAAGTTTTGTTAGCAGATTAATAACCAATAGGAACACATTTTACCGTTAATTTCAACCAATCCTACTGATAGAGGTTAGGTGAGTACTCTAAGCCATTCGATCGGACGTATAGGGTCTACAAACCAAACCAGGCCGTGTCACTCCAGGATCTCAGCAGCTTCGACTCCAGACACGTGAACGCATCACGCGCGTTCAGCGCGTGCAATTCGCGTCCTGGGCCAGCCTTGCCACTTGTAGCCTCAACATCGGCTCGCGTGTCATCGACATCTTCACAGCAGCTGTATTTCGACATTTCTCGCTACTGAAGGCCCTCAACCCCGCCGGTCCTGTCGTCACTCGCATCGAGACCTCAGTTGGCCTGAGCGGCAGCGTGACGTGTGACGACGAACACGCACACGATCACAAGCACCTCAAGCAACAACACCATCGAGCCAAGCAATGAGCAGAATATTATCGATCATCAAGCTGCTGTCATTGAGCACTTAATCAGCCACTCCAAACGAGCGGATGGACGCACTCGAGGCGAAGCTAAGCAACGACCCCGTCCTTACAAGCAAGCGCAGACCGCCCGACAACACACAGACATAAGATGTGAGCACGAATAAGAAGAAGCAACGCAGAAGTGGTGTCACTCACCTTCATGCCACGTGATTCGCTTGGTGTGCGCACGGGTCTCGCTGGCAAACAGAAGAGCCCAAGCGCCAGCGGTCAAACGCCGAGCTTCCGGTGGTTTTTATGAAGCTCTTCTTGATCGACGGCTTCACGCTGGACCCCTGCGCAGACATCTATCGTGACGACGTTCTTGCTCTTGGTATCCATGCCGAAAAGGAGGCCCTAGCATTCTTTACCAAGCACAAGATTTCCTCGCGTGGGTCCAGCGCTGTCCTCAAGTATCTTCAAGAGCTCCACGCTGCCGGTGAGCTCAACGCACACGTCCAATGCCATAAGCGTCTGTTCCGCGCGTTAGAAATCCAAGACCCTGCGACAGGCTACACGCAAGACATCATTGAGTTAGCATAGCTTCCCCTAGATAACAGGAATCACAGCAGTAAAACGTCTTAGTGTATCACTTGTTAGAACGATATACGATACGGCTTCGCTAGGCAGGCCACCACTTAAACGTAAGCATCGGCAGCCTCCGCGACCCACGACTTCTTCCTTCGTTCAAACGCAGAAATCAACCAAGCCGGAATCGAACCGGGCTTAGAGGAAGGTGAAGTCGTAACAAGGTTTCCGTAGGTGAAAGACTACGTCCTGCGCTCTGACCACAGAGCTGCTTCGTCATGGGGAGGAGGGGGGGCTGGAAGCACAGTTGACTCAAGCGTAAGGGAGCAGTTGGAGAAGCTGTTGGGATACCGGAGATATGCGAAGTCCGAGCTGAAAAAGACCTAGTGATGCGTTTTAGCTGCTGTCGGGCACCTGCTTTGAATTGTGGCAATTCACAGCCACCTAAAGCCACGTGTCTACCCACTGACAAGTGGCTGCCCAGGATTGGCTAAAGCGGCGGCCAATCAACGCTGTCGCTTTAAATAGTGGGCCCCTCTCCGGAATTTTGGTCGCATTTGTCGATTTGCCAAATAGCGAGCACATCGCTCTCAATGCATGTTTTTGTATGTAACCTGTTTTGTTGCTGATTTCTCGACCCACAGACCGTTTTAGAGGTCGCCATTGCGTCTATCAACAGAGCACGTCTTGCAGCTGAACTGATCGTTACCCTAACCTCTAATGTTGACCACACAAATGTACTCTGCCCATTTGTTCCAAGGTTTTGGTTCAAGGTCCTGTAAGTCCTCTGTCCGATAAATTTTGGTATGGTGCTCTTTCCCTTTTTGTATTGTGAATTCCGCCTAAATTTGCCGATTCTGGCCGGTTGACCGAATCGCCCCAGTACAATATTTCAATCAAACGAAAAAGGCCACTACGCATCGTATTAAGTACGCTAACGTACTTAGCAAGGTGGTATAGTGAATATAAGTGATTTTGAGAGTTGGGGCAATTCGGTGCACGATTGGTTTGAAGAACCGCGCACGGAAATTTCAGGTAGAACTCACAATACAAGAACGTCGTAGCATCAACCTCGACAAGTTCTCCATGAAGAAGCTAGTGATCAGTGACTTTTCACCACCACCCGTTTGCTCGGTACGCCACTGACGTGACGTTCCAGCAAATGAACATGCTCGCCGGTCGCAGGTCTCTACTACAGTGAAAAAAGAACCACCTACACGGCTACACGGTCGAGGTGTCTGTGCTGCCCAACGGTCAGGCGGTCAACTGCACCGAACACTTTCCTGGTAGGGAAGCTGATGTTGAAATATTTCGCAGCAACAGAGCATTCCACGCGCAGTCACTCCGTAAGACAGCGGCCGACAGCGAGCTTTCCTGATATCGGCGTCTTAAGGGCGGAATATCAGAGTGACTGAGCCGTCTTGGCCGGCAAAGGCTACCAAGGTCTGGCTGATGAGTTCCGAGTGGCCCCACCCTTCAAAAAGAAACCTACGCAAACACTCACGTTGAGCAGATGGAGGCAAGCATCGCATACATCATGATCGCGTTCTCGTGGAGAACGTTTTTGGTCGCGTCTGCTCGCTATTATCACTTTGCGCGGATAAATACCGCTGAGATGAAGAAAATTATGATGTTTTTTTCGCCTTTGTGTGGCTTTGACAAACTATCATGTTCGCATACGTCCTCTCCGTCGTGAGGACGGCGATTGCTACGCGCGCTATCTACAACGTTTGCGTGAGATTGGCGAAAGTCGCCGCAACAATCGCATCAACACTCAGCGTCGCTACCGTGCTAATCGCCGTGATCGCTTGGCGTCACTGTTTGCTGTTCACCACGAAAGTCCTACTGCCACCCGATCCCAACGCACGCCCTCGTCCTCTTCCTCCTCGAGCCGTCATGGCCGTCGCGCCCCTCCATCTTCAGCTCTGTTTGATTTTGACTCGTTGTTCGAGGAAACGGAGGCGCCGTTGCCAGAGAATGCCATTATCGAGTGATGAGAAAATGAGCCGTCGCTACTGGCGCGGCCCTGTCTTTGATTGCATATGATGCCTTCAACGATACAGGGTAGTCTTTCTCCCACAGCCTTCAGGATTTGTATAACACTTTCACTTTGCTCTGCTACATCGTCTTTGGTCAAATTGCAACTTTTTTACAAGAAAACTGCCGAGCTGAGCTACGGCGAAGGCTTCGTGCGATTTGTCGGGATTTGACACGGAGCTCTGGTAGAGGCCTTTCGCACCTGTCCGAATCCGATTCCAGTTCGATTACGGCAACAAAAAATAGGGTTATGTGTCTTTTTTTTTGGAAGTCGGAATCGGATTTCGAGTTAAGAAGTCCGGAAATTGAGCTCTGTTCAGGATTTTAATTTCCGAAATACATCGATGTGACCAACACTATAACATCGTGTTTGAAAGGGTTTGCTGAATTTTCAGAGATTGTAAAAATACTTTTGAGGGGGTTAACCCCAGCGCCCAAGCCGATTTTTACCAGTTTAAAACACTTCCAGCATGTTCCACTTATAGCATCTTATAGACGCCGGACACTTCATGTTTGTATAGTCTCGCATAAGTACGAGTACCGGCTTTGAACATACAAGTCCTCTACATGTTGGATACATACAACATCTCACTTTCAGCATGCTGTGGCTGACACCATGATCGGGGTGATTATGGAAAGTTCAGCGTCTTTTTTATTTATAAACTTGGGCGAAACCTCTCGAGATGGGGTAAAGACGGAGTGTTTATCTATGAAATCAATACACATCAAATGAATTTGCTCATAAAATATGCAGGTCGTGACTTCGAACTATCACCTCAACAAATCAGAGCTAATCCTCGGTCTTCTCCTCCTCACGTCCATTGCGGTTGTCAACGTCAAGCCCTTCGCGACTTAGCTCTTCGTGACTCCCCTCCCGCCTTCGTCTTCACGACTCTCTTCGTGTATCTCGTCGCAGCTATCCTCGCCGTCTTCGTCTTCGCCAGCTTCTTCAGGGCCCATCTCTCGGCCTTCGTCCTCACAGCTCTGCCCACGGTTCTCGTCCTCGTGACTCTCTTCGATATTACCTCGTTCTTCATGCTCTTCGTCGCTGGACTCGCTATCGCTCCCCTCGCTCTGCCGCTTATGTTTTCCTTGACTTCCTCCTGCCTCCCGCCGCTGGATGTCGCGACCGCATCGCGGCTTCGGCCTCTTTGCGCCATTATCCCACTTGAAATGCCAAATCTGCGAACAGGTCATGGCGTTGCCGGGGAAATGCGGCCAGATTCGCTCGCATAGGTACAGCCTGACATGGCACATAAGAGTTAGCAAGCTACGTAGTTGATAGCAGCTCTCAGATAGAGTACTAGTTGAAACGTACCGAGCTTTGTCAGACGTGCTGTAGGCATCGCAAAAATATTTTGTGGCGCGACGCTCTCCCACCCTGCGCTTCATTATTGAGCACACCTTGCACTGACGCTGCCGTCGTTTGCGGACACCGTGGACGATTTGATACTCTGGGCACTCTTGCGCTTCATGGCCCGGCGGGAGTGGTGGGAGCGCTGCAGTTCTCCCATCACGTTGCGAAGCAGGCTACAAACAGCACGACGATAATGTCAGCATACAGCATGTGACACATCCAGTATGTGTTCGCGTCCATCGACATACAGCACGTGGTTCATACAACATGAGGAAATGCAAACTACATCCAACATGTGGCTAATCCAACACCAACTAACCGCAAATGAACATACAGCATGTTGTTCACACTACATGTACAAAGTGCAAATATACATCCAACATATGGCGCATCCAACAAGTATAGTGCGCCCTGACATACAACATGTAGATCATACAGCATGAACAACAACGTACCCGTTGATCAAAGTCTCGCTCCCGAAGTGCCATCATCTCTGTGTGTAACTCCAACAGGAACTCGGCATGGGTCACAGGTCTCACGTCACTTCTCTTCTGTGCCTCCCGAAAGACGATGTACGCGTTGACGATTGCTACGTCGACAAGTCCCATGAATATGGACTTGTAATATTACACCAAGTCTGCATTTGCAGTGGCGCTGCAAACGCAAGTGGTCTTGGATATCGACCCCACCCATCCAACGATGGTAATCACGGATCATGGACAGGCATGGAATCGTGTGCCGTGCACCTCGCGTCTGTCGTGTGCGCCTCTCTGCATACAAGTACAGAAGATATAGTTAGCGAGATGATTAGCAAAACGTACGGCAATAGTAACATACGACATGTTTCCATTTGTCGACTTGCACCTGTCCCCAAGAACTGGACAGGCTTTCTGTCCCACCACACCAGCCCTGTCATCAATGGGCAGTTCTTAGCCACTGCCATTCGTGTAGTTCCATGCGGCAAACGCTTGGGGCGATCACGGTTTGATTCGACAATTTCTTGAGGGTAACCAACCCTGTCACCCATGATGGTACCAATACTGTAGACGTTCCGTTGGAAAAGTTGAAACGCGAGCTGCACGGAGGTATAAAATCGGTCTGCCGCCAATAAATGGTACACGTCGTCCTGGATGGGAGGTAGAACGGCTTCAAGGTTGCGAATCACTGCAGATGGCCCTGCGTTTGGATCCGCAGACTGTTGACTTTCCGGTACATTGCCCACTTCTTGAATATGCTGAGCCTTGCCGCAGTACACCTCCAGTCTTCATGTTGTAAGGTACAGCAGAACGGAAAATAACATGATTAGTTACAACATGTTTGACTTAGTCAGAAAATGCCACGGGTCTCGAAGAGACCCGTGGCATACTCACCTCATGCAATATGCAGTATCTGCGCAGCACGTCAGAAATAGCTTGGTGCCCCACTTGTGCGGCTTTGCCTTCATATACTGCCAAGTCGGGTTGTTTCTGTTTCGCGAAGGCAAGATTCCTTCGTCGAAGGAGATCACCGGCGGCGTCTTATACCCCAACGGGAATGTGCACTGCAACGTCTCAATAATGGATCGCACTTTCCAAGCTCTGTCGCTGGTAGCACGAACGTCGGCATTGTTCGTGAAATGTAGATTCGCCATAATATGTTCGAACCGGTGACGAGGCAAAAATTCGCTAAATGTTCCACGGGGCACGGCTCCTTTTACAGTAGTTCCCCAGTGGTCTCGGAATCGGCGTCGGTGTGGATTGAACATCCGGCCCATCAGCAACCCCAGCACATGCAGGATCTCGTGCGGTTTGATATCTGGTTTCTTCGCCTCGCGCCGCATAAACCAATCCTTAGAGTGCTTGTCCTAGTGTTTTCTGCTTGTCGTACATATTATCCACACGTGCCGCCAAATTCTGAAGGAAATAGCGGTTGGACTCTGCTGCAATGTTCTCCCACAGCGCCTTCGGCAGAAAGAAGAAGAGTAGCTCCAACGGTGACTCCGCCAAAGCTAGAACTTCTTCAGTGGGTCCATACGCTTCGGTAGCCAAACCAGGATACCGTTCAGTGGGAGGGAAGTCATTTGGTTCTACATACAACATCTACAATGTTAGAAGATGTTGTATCTTACAACATAAACGCCAACCCAACTTGCCAAGGATCCAGCCATTAGCGCGCATGTCGACCATTTTTACGTCGTCCTTGGCAAAGTCAATCATGTCAGCCTTCTCCAAAACACTCCACTGCCGTTGGTCACCACTACCAGCTGCACGTTCAACAGAATCGGCAGCCGATTCGGATTCAATACCCCCACAAGCTTTTTCACCGCTCGCGACAGATCTATCTCCACCATCACTATCTTCGCCCCCGCTTTCGTCTTCAGCTTCACTTGCATCTCTCGTGCTCATCTTCATCCGTTTTATTTCCTCGTCAACATCGAAGAAGCAAAATTTCGGTTTCAGTCTCGTCGCAATCCGAGTTGAGAGCTTCAAAGTCACCAGTCGATCCCTCCGTTACGGCCGTATTCGGTTGAGTCAAAGGCACATTGTTAGGCGGGGTGCGCGGTACTGTCCTGCAAGCACCAAACTCAGTCAATTAGCAGCACCGACCGCAAAATATCTCTTCTGCGCTGCGTACCTGTCTGATCCCTGTGGAGAACCGTGCAGCACTACCATTCGTGGTCCTTCTTGTTCAGTTGGCGAGCAGGGTGGAGAACGTGGCTGTGTAGCTGGCTCTTTTTCGGCTGGGGACCTATCCGGCATACAATAATCAGGTTAGAAACATGTTGGAGCATGAACATGCTGTACACATGCTGGAGCATGAACATGCTGTACGTGACACCCACGAAAGATGTTGTACACATGCTGGAGCATGAACATGCTGTACGTGACACCCTCGACAGATACTGTACACATGCTGGAGCATGAACATGCTGTACGTGACACCCTCGAAGGATGCTGTACACATGCTGGAGCAAATCGATGTTGTATGTACCTGGCGATATACAGCATTATTAGTTAGAACATGTTGTAGATACAGTATGTAACATGTCGTACCTCGGTGATGCTGGATGTGGCATACTCGAATCTTCAGCAAGTCCACCTTCCGTTTCTTCACTCGACTTCTGTTTCTTCCGCTGTGATGCCACCGATTGCGGGACAGCTTTCCGTTTTGGCTTAGGCGTTTCATCTCCCTCCGTCCGTCGCGTTGCTGCAGTTGCTTCATTCTCAAGAGCTTTTCGTGCTTCTTCGCGAGCCGCTGCACCTCTCACTTCAGCCTCAGCCACCGCAGCTCGCCGCAACTCAGCAGCCGCTCTCTTCGCCGCCTTTGCTTCATCTTTGGCGATCTTCGCAGCACACGGTTTTCTTGGCTTCTTAGGCTTAGCAGAATCATTCGCACGTGATGTCTTGGGCGTTTTGGAGCGAGCTCGGGACACCGTCTTCTGTTTCTTGGACTTGCGAGGTGGCGCCATGTCTTCAGACTCTTCACTGTCAACGTCCTCCAGGTCATTATCATCATCGTCATCGTCTTCCTCATCCTCACCAGGAGCATAATCTCCGTCGTCGTCCTTGGGTTTTCTCGCTGGACGAGACTTCTCCCAGAGCCCGCTAAAGTCTTAGCAGCTACCGCGCGGCGCCGTTCCTCAACCCTGCGCCGCTGCGCCTCTTCGTAGGCAGCACTCTTGCCTGTCGGTGGTTTGGGGGTCACACGGCGGTTGATCGGCACCGGTGAAGGCACAGGTGCGTCGCCGAAGTCAGCATCCGTCTCCCTCTCTCCCGCCAAATAGGCCACGTGCTGCTTCATGATCCGGGTCCGTTCTTGCATGTCCAGGCTGTTCAGACGTTGGATGAAGCGCTGGTGCTCACTCCGCGTTTCGCGAGGGGGATTCTTGGCCATCCGCGCGTCTTGTCTCCTTTTCTGCTTTTTCTCAAGTGAGCTCCCCGCCACTGATTCATCCGGAGGTACTGCACTGTTTACATCCAGTGCAACAGATCTTGAAAACCCAACCCTGTGCATTTTCAAATTAGCCCATGTTATGTTGCAAAAATGCACCGATTCTAAACATGTTGTACGTACAGCATGTTATGGGACGCGGCGAAAAAATCATGGTGTACGTACAACGTATGGGCGTTGGGGGGTTAAGACAACCGTTATCGCACCTTAGCACGAAACATCAATAATTATTTAGCGCCTCTTGCTTGAGTGGGCCTTTCAAGTGCTATAACCCTTTCGTGAACACACATCTTCGCGAGTGTGCCAAAAGTTTGGAAAACGCGGCAGAATGCCGCGTAGCGCCGAGCTCACTAGCGAGCCGCGCATTGCCCTGGGTAGGAGGTGCTATCTTCATGCTCTATGTATATTTAGAATCTGGACTTGGGGGAGGGCGTGTGGAATGAGAAGTGCCGCCCCCGCAGTTCAAGCGAATGGAACCTTCTACAAGGTTCCTCACCGCCCTACGTCTGCTCAATATGGAAAGAACTATCAACTTTCGTTAGTTGAAACTGTTGACCGTGCCTGCATCCCAGTACGCGCGGTTCTCGCGCAGAAACAAAATTGTCTCCAGTGTGCGAGGCAACAAACCGTGCCTCTGACAGCCGAATGACACGCAGGTCACGCTGAAAAGGCGTTCCCCGACATTAGACGTCGGCGGAATGCTCTTCAACTGCTCGTACTTAACAGAATGCTGAGCGAGGCGCCGGCGGGTTTTCAAACGCCCCACAAATGAGATTGATTCATCCTCCGCATACTCGGCGGTTGTGCCGGCACCTACAGCCTGAAAAGGTTCCAGGGCAGCCTTCTCGGCCCGCTTCAAGCGGTCCTCCTCCTTGTCACGGAGTACTCGGGCACATCCAGACTCAAAGTCTGGGCTGTGAACGACATTGGCACGCGGCCCTAACCAAAAAATACAAAAGTTAATAAAAACAATTTAGCATCAGCAGCACAAATGAAGGTACCAATATAACTCGTGAATTGTGGCTTGATTGCGATTAGCTCGTCAAACCACTCACGAACGTCGAGCAAGTCGACATCGCGAGCTTGTGCACAGACTCTACGTCTCGCAACTCCTCGTACAAAGTGTGTCGACGTTTGTTTGCAGCGCGGCTCGGTAGAAACTCGATTATATCATCGTCGTCAATGTCCAGGAATTCGAGCAACTTAAAGTATCGCTTTAACATGGCGAAGGTGGAGCTCCAGCGCGTATCCTGGCCGATCACTGACCGAAGTTCAGTTTTCAGGCTTTCAAAATATTTCAAAAAACAAAAAAATCATTTATCAAATTTCACAACGCGATTCACACCAAATATACATAGTTTTAACTTACCGTAGTTTTGCCAACTGTGTCAGCGTGCGTAGCTTGATCATTAGCGCTTGGACGGTTGACAAGTCTTCATTGTGATAAGCTAGTTCGGCTTGGACAGCCAGGTTCAAGCGATGACTTGCGCACCCAACTAGCAGTACCTTCATGATAGTATCCAGCTTTCGGTTAACTGAGCAGTTGTCCCCACAATGAAGCGACACTGCTCCAGCTGCACCCCGAAGTCACGGGGCAGCATGTTTGCGAGAAACCCGAGGTGGCTCTGCGCCGACAGGTCGTCATCCTGCTCGTTAAGCAGCGGGGCCATCGCTAGAAGCGGTGTCTTAGAGTAGCCGTCCACCTCATAACAAGCTAACACAGCAATATAGTGCTCGAAAGCATGAGTCCACCCGTCAAACATGATACCGAAGCTTGCAGGGATTTCAGACGCGATGGAGCGCTCTCCGATTGCGAGCACCCCCCCCCCGTCCCTGCCCGCCCTCTGTGTCTCCTGTGAGATGGGTTTCAGGTTTGAGTAGCTGAATACCATTCATACTAAATGTTATATTAGAATATTATGGTACGAAGCATAGAAAAACTGAGCATAATCTTACCGTCGAGCTCCGCGATCCTCACAAAAGGAAAGTGACATGTTCACGTCACAGTCCACACCATCCAGCCGAACAGATTTGCCGCCGAGTGGCTGACGAAGTTGAGGAGCGAGTCAGTCTCCGCTGTCGTTGCGTCCAACATTGTCGCCTCGAAGTCGGGGTGCTCTCGTAGTACGTGCCGCATTAAGTTCGAATACCCGTTAGGATGTGTTTGCTTCCGCACCGTGCCGCAACGACAGCGGATATACTCGAGAATCACCTCGTCGTACTTGTCGCGGCACGGGCGAAAGTAAAATGTCGACACTTGAGCGTTGCTGAAGGCCGGGCGAGGAGGCTGGGATACACGAACCATGCTGCTGTTCTGGGACTTGAAGTGGGGGATTCCGAGAGTAGAGAATGGAAAAGTGGCAGGTGCGTTTGAAAGTCGGGCAGCAATGAAAATGGTTGGTTGGGGTAGTTGACCGGATGCCAGAGAAAATAACGCCATGCAGTTGCATTTCATAACTAATATGAAATCATATTTCATAATAGTTAATTATCACGTTTGAGTGACGGAAATGCAGAATCTACTGTTATTTTCTGAAATAATGTTATTGACAATGCTATTTTTGGAGGCCCTGACAGTTTCGAAAAAATATGGCACGAAATTTGTCGTTGACTGGAGCTGAACGGAAACGAAAAATTATTAAATATTATCAGAAACAAAGTCGCGCGTTTTGCGCGAAGAAGCTCTGAAATTGTGCGTAATAAATATTCGCGATTCTACGGAATTTGAGGATAAAATATTAAAAATATCGGTGCAAGTCTGAAAAACACAGAACACTCAGCCTGAGCACGGGAGAATAGGAACATCAGCGGACCTATCAATAGGACACTTCTCGCTCTCCCTTGCAGGCATTTGAAAGCTCGTTTTGACGGTGGGCAAGGTCGTCGACCTTGTCAGCAGCAGCGTCGACGACGTCGAGAGCGGCAGCCCCTTTGACAGCGAGCAGGTATCGTGCCTCGGTCGAAGTCCTACCGAATTCGATCTAATTACCAACGACGAGGAGGCTGGTTCATCCACGCCATTACAGCAAGTCCAAGCAGTGGAACTTGGACGTCCCAATCCACCCACTCAGTGCCCTACCGTAGTCGAAGTTTCTGCTGCTGTTAAGGCTGAGGCCCACGCGGCAGCCATCGTCATTCACAACGACACCACGCGTACGAGGATATCAGGAAAAGAGCCAAGAAGATGAAACCAAAGAGCAATCCGTACCCCAAGGTCATGTTTCGCTCCCGTAGATACCAGTCCAGACGCAAACCTGTCAAAGTTTCCAAAAAAAGCAACAAAAATCTATCACTTGCCAACCATGCGAGCAGCTTTTCTAGAGGAATTCGAAACACTTCACGACCTTGTACTGCGCTTGAGAGAGTAATTCGGACTCGAAGATCAAGCAGGAGAATCGCCCCGTCATGATGCAATCTCCCACGCTGATGAGGTTGATATGACACTGGTTTCTGATGCCTATATGCCGCCTTAAGCGGAAGCTGAAGAGCAAAACTCTGAAACGATTCAGATATTAACTGAAGTAAATACCCCGCAGGGGTGGACTCCAAGTATCGAATATCTGACCAAGTGCAAAAATGACGAAGGAATTGTTTTTGGCGACACCGGTGCTTTTGATTGATGTGAGTGTGCATTGGACTGCTCTTATAAAGAGTGCCCAAATTCAGCTTCCGCATACTTTTGTACCTCAATTCTGGTTGAAAGGAAGGTGCTCCAACAGCATGTACAAGCACTCTGCTGTTGAAATTGTTTCAAGTTCTCATGGCTCGGGTTAAAAGCTACCGAAGATATCCCAATTGGTGCTTTCATTGGCGAGTACACTGGAGAGCTGACTACCCATGATTTTGAGAAGGATACTCGTCAAGAGTGAATACGCACTTTGGAGATGCATGTAAAATCCAAGGGCGGCAAGAAAGCATATATCGACGCCGAAAACGCAGGTGGTATTACCAGATTTGCAAACCATTCTTGCGAGTCTAACTGCCATTTTGTAGAAATGCGGAATCGCCGGCGCGTCCGTGTCGTGATTGCCAAAATTGATGCGGGTGACGATATTACTGTGCATTGCGGCAAAAATTTGTGGTTTGATTGCTCTTGCAACAAGCCTAATTGTGTTGGGCCCATGCAGCCAGATACAGCGCATATGTAGTTGAATACAACGTGCATTGAAAAGAATATAGATATCTACGATAAATATAGGAGTTTGTTTTGCATCTGTGAATAGTTCAATCATGCAAAGTATGACAGTGCGGTAAATGCGTCGAATGTCAAATAGAAATAGTAACTACAACCATAACCGGCAATCCACCACGAAGAAATGGTTAACTGCAATCCAATTGTATATCTCACGTAAATTTTGGGTAACACCTCGGGTCATGGGAGCCCAAAGAAGTTTCCAGAGAAAGTATGGCCTCCGAGTGAGGCGTTTAGTCGGCCTAGGACGCTATATTCGATTTACGTTTGAATTTAGCAAGATAGCAGTAATAGATCATTGAAGTCAAAACCGGTAATCCACATCAGTCTTTGAGGTATTACTAAGGTAATGAGCTGTGCTATTTGGCAGTGGCATACGAATCTCGGACGGGGGGCCGACTTGACGGATTTAATCCAAGGCCAAAGCATGTCCGTTAAATGGCGTCTACCCGATCGGCGGCGCTCCCGAGACGTGCTGCGATTAACTAACATCTCGTTTCCGTAGCTATCGACAAAGCAGCGTGTGCACAGGGCAAAGAGGACGTGTACACAAGTGCAAAACTTGGTATAGTAGCGGCATGAGCATGTTTACAATGGGGCATTCACCTCCCAGCCTCCGTTTGGCATGCATTCGAACT
The DNA here is from genome assembly GCA_032158285.1 of Phytophthora sansomeana. Lineage (NCBI taxonomy): Eukaryota > Oomycota > Peronosporomycetes > Peronosporales > Peronosporaceae > Phytophthora > Phytophthora sansomeana. The sequence goes on from JAPDHH010000222.1 coordinate 392,862, forward strand.
GCATCCGTGCATAGTTAGATCCCATTTGCGCGGTTACAGCTAGTGCCCCTTCGTGTCGGTCCTTAGATTGGATGTAGATGTGTTCCGCCGGGAACGACAAAACATTCACAATTGGATTAGAGTCATACTCTGTAGCTGGCGGGTTAGCTTCTTGCAGCAGCGACTTGGCTTCCATTTCGCGAGACTGTCGTTTCAACGAATCGGTGGCTGTTGGGTTCAAACCAAACACTTGCTCTCGTTCGCTTTCATTTCGACAACATACCTGTAGTTGTTGAAGCAATGCTCCCATCTTAAGCTTCGAACGCAAGATATAGTCACGCTTGAGCACTCGATTAAACTGTTCAACTGGATTATTAGTGGCTGAAAACGCGCTTGGGGTCTGAAAACTTTGCCAACGGACAAACTTTCCGGTCAGCCACACCTGCTTGAAGTATTCTGCAAAGTTTGCCGTGGCGCTGTCAGCCCTCCAGAGCTGTAAACAAAATCTGCAGGGCTCTGAGTGAAGTGAAGGCTGTAGATATCCTTACGCACACCGTTCGCTGCTCGATCGTCAACAGGTTTCAGCCTTTCATTCACTTTCTTGGGCACGTGAAAGAAGCACATTGAATAGACAAACTGGTTATCACGACCAATAACCGTCTCAACTGCGTTGAACTGAGCACCATCAGCGTCCCCCATCACATAGTAAACGCGCAACGCGCGCCTGGTAACAGACGCAAATACGCGCCGTAAAGCTGCTAAAGCCTTCGCATGCATTCTTTGACCATCTGTGGAATTACCACTATCGCAGACAAATGAAATCGTCGTTCACAGCCCGACATCCCAATGACCAGGACTGGGTAGCCAACCTGGTTCAACTTATACGTCGCGTCGATGTGTAGGATGAAAGATCGTGGATCTCGGTCGAGCCTTTTTCAAAAGGGTATGCGTCGTCACGCCTATCAAGAATGGTCTGCTGTCAGATCCATCACCGACAATTGGCTTGCTTTGTAGATCGAGATCGATATTGTAACCGAACGTGAACGGATGTGTCTCCTCTTCACGGCCATTCAATGCTGCTTCCCGCACCATCTTCACAATTTCGGCATAGCGATCGTTGTTGCCAAGTTGAGTTCGGGGATGGTAGTTCACGAATTTCTCCACCATTTTCAGTGTTAGAGCTGTGGCTTCCGTCGGCTGTATTTGATTTTCAGTGCGTTTCGAATGTGTGTAGGTTTTAATCCCTGCTCCGCCAATCTCTCTACAAAACGTATTTTGCCGCAGTGTCATAATCTTCTTGCGCTGGTCTGCTGAAATTGAAAAGTGTTCGTTCGTTGAGCTCGAAGACTGCCATAGTATTTGATCGTTCACAAATAAGCACTTTGCCGCGCCACGGGCACTTGGTTGTTGGCGTGAACTCATTGCACGTCCCTGAAATACACTCCAATAGTGAGTGCTGCATTGAATGGAGCAAGGGATTGGTGCAGATAGAGCACGTTGTACGCTGGCTACGCGTGATTTTGTGAAACTTCAGTGTTTCCAGGAACTCGTTGTAGTCGCTAATACTAACTCCCACGACAACCTCTATCCAGCACAGCTTGTGTGGCATGGCTGGCAGCTCCCCCTCCTTCTTGCGAAATGCCTCTCTCCCTTCATTAAGTAGCTAGACGCCACAGAAGGAAGGAGAAGCAAGGAGAAGCAAGGAGAAGAATTGTTCGCCCACCTAGCGCAAATTGGGGATTGCGGGAGTCGTGAGAGACCACGAGCTCCTTAGTCCTACAGCATACTGAAACCTAGTTAAAGACTTCGGGCGGATGCATACAATGAATGCATCAAGCTGCTGGTTTCTGAGACGTGTACAAATACACCAGGTCTCAAACTCCCCCGAAACCTGCAGCTTCAGCATTGCGATCTGCACATTCTGCATCTTGATTTGCATGTCCAGTGCTCAGACATGTCACTCCTAGTGACCGACGGTGCTGACGAAATTTGTTCTTGCCGAGTGGTTTCGTCAATGCATCGGCAGGCATGTGTTCAGACGCCAGATGCTTGATTAATACAAACCCACGAGATACATAGTCGATCACTTTGTAGATATCCAAATCAAGGCTCTTTTTCTTGTGGTGGCCACTCGAGTGAGTCATGGTGAATCGCGGCTGCATTATCAGACAAGGGTTTTCCAGCGGTACATGGAGCTCCGTAATCAAGTTCTGGAGCCACCGCACAGTGTCTGCACATGTGCTTGCTGCAGTCAGCTCTGCACTGTAGGTATCACGCACAGTGTTCCGCTGCATTTTGCTTTGATAAGCCACAACACAGCCATTCATTTTGACCACATAGCCGGACACAGATCGGCGAGTGTCAGGGTCGTTGCCGAGGTTAGCGTCAGCAAAACCGACTATGGTTATCTTGGAGGTCATCTCTTTCCGGAACACAAGCCCATAGGATGATGTTCCTTTAAAATAACCCATGACTCGTTTCGCCATCTCGAAGTGCTCAATCGTGTAACAACTCATAAACTTCGCAAGGAGCATTACCGCATTTGCGATGTCAGGTCTCGTACATCGTGCTACGTAGTTCAGCGAGCCTACAATTTGGCTATAAGGTAGGTCGGCGCGGTTCACCGTCGAGTCGTATGGTTTCATTTCCCCTCTTTACTATTGGCTGAAATCACAAATATCGAGATCTATGATTGGTCGTGGAACTATAATTTTAGGGTTCGCACTGTGCTGTGCAATTAATTGATCGTCCTGTGTGGAGCCACAATTCTCTGTGAAACTACCGATTCTTTCTGTGTTTTCCCGATTTTGCTGTGTTGTCCCTCAAGATGGATTCGAAGACATATTGTATGGTATTTGTTACTGATTGTCGAATTTGTGGGACGGATGTTGGGTTTTGGGCCACTGTGTGGTTGGACGGGTGTTGGACAGCTGTCCAACATTTTCGAATACTCAGTAGTCTATTTGCGAGCCAAAGTCCGTATAAAGGACGAGTTGAGCCGAAAATGTCGGACAACACAGAATTTACTGTGACTCCTTTTATCGCTCGTATCCATACAACAAAAACAGTAGCCGTTGGTGATTGCAGATTCCTACTGATAGCAGTAGAAGTAAAATAGCTCGCGCACAACAACCGCATCATAATCGTTAACACGCTCATCCAAATATAGGCTACGTCATGTACTTCACTACATCAAAACGAGCAAAGCTCTCTACCCCACAGTTTTTTTCTTGGAGGCTTGATTGAGTTCGCATGCTGTGTGTATGGGCCATGATCTTGTCGCTGACAGATATTACGCGTAGAAGTAGACGCAAACGCAGTGTTCGAAGCTCCCTTTTCACCGTCTAGTTCACTCACCCTCTCACGGGGTGGTTCTTATCGTGGCCAGCATAGTTGTAGTTCACTAGAGAAGGAAGGCTCATGACTATCTCGCGGTCGCCTGAAGTGGACATCACCTTCGCAGCGACCCAATGTCATCCTATAAATCGACAAGCCCTACATGTTGCTCCACACCATAATGACCTGCACGCAGAAGTCGTCAAAAATGCCACAATTATGCTAGCGCTGCTCGTAGAATGATGTGCTTTGTACGCACATACTATACTGTACGTCGACACGCTTTTTACTTCGCACTACCTGTACCTCGAATCGCTTGCACTTCGTCGAGCGCTTCCACACCGTCAAGCATTTGCTTCGGTTCTTCCTGTGGCTTAGATTTTGTAAGGAATCGATGTACGATCCGAACACTGTCCGACAAATAACTGCATATGAATACACGACGTCAAAGCACTAATACCACTTTACGTATATTTCTGTGGCTACTTATCGTTTAACCGCCATCGCATCTCCTGCGCCTGTTTCGCAGCTGCAGCATCTTCACATGCATGCCTAGCAAAATGTCTTCAAAATACGCACCTAACGGAAATTTAACGAGTTCAGACGGGTATTAACTTTCATGAATTCTTCGAGCAACACCGTACAACATCCAATACTGCATTTATCGTACTTAAGTGTGAGGGCGACGACACAGGTAACATTCGTTTAAGTTATAAAAATACGTCAGGTATACAAACATATAAGACTCACTGTACTGCTAGCACTATACTTTTGTAAGTATCCTGTTGAATATGTTCGAGTGGCCTTATCTAAATTACCGGGTGTTAGGTTATCGAAAAAGAAACCTCATTCAGAACCACTCCTTAGCTCTGAAATAAATTTCAGAAAAATTTCAGAAATTTATCAGATTTTCGTTTCGATGCTAACTGCTCTATCAGAGTTTTTTTGCTCACGTAATTTACAGCAATCCCCACGCACACCCAGCACGTTTGGTAAATAGTAATTTTTAAAATTTGGCATAACCTTTTTTTGCTCTCGTACGTTCGATTACGTACGAGTATTAGTTCTTGACAGGCCTTGGCAACTTCCACTTGCGGGAAGTGCCGCCACGAAAAAGGAAAACCCCTCTCTTTGTAAGCTGCTCCATGCCAGGAATTGACAATTTGGATACGTTGGTCCGTGCAGGCCTCGATGATGACGTTCAATTCAACGTCGTTGACACGGAGAAGCTCTCACGATTTTTTGGAGAGAACCTATCTGCGCTCATCCGGATTGCCACGCGCCGAAAGATGTACGCTGCTCCACACGGAACGGGAGAGTATGAGTGGCAAAAAGTTGCAGACGAGCTCAACGAAGCTGTCACCGATTCGTTCTCTTTTCGTGCCTGTCGTGACAAGGTCGCAGCGCTGCTAAAGGAGCACAAGTGCGCTTCTTCAGCCAGCCACCGTGTTAGTGGGATTGCCGAAAAGCATACCGGCTTAAACAACCTTTTTGAAGGGTGCGTGCAACTAAAGGTGCGCTTCGACGAGAAGCGCCAAGCCGACAAGGATGCGAAGAATCGCAAGATGCAGCGCCTCGCGTCCGCGGGTAACAAGGCAATGCGTAAGGCAGCCCAACGGTAGGGCTTGATCTTTGATGCGCATTTTACCAAAGTCATGAACGTCTGCTTTGTAGCTTGAAACGATATCACAGCGATGCTGAACACGCGGCAGTGAGTTCGACGCAAGAAAGTGAAAATGAGAGCGAGGACATTCAACGTCATGCGACTGAGAGAGCTCTACAACGTGAAGAAGATCGTCAACTGCGGAGCTTTCTTGGCAGCGACTACAGTAGCGACGAAGAAGAAAACACGACGGGGGCGACGAGGATAACCACACCCAAGAGGATGACGACGTAGAGGGGAGGCCGCGACAAGACCAGCGAGGCGAAAGCGCCTTCGTGTGAGTGAAATTTGGGCGAGGGAAGAAGCGATGATGGAACGAGAGAGGGCCGCCCAGTCTGCTCGGTATAACACTCTCAGAAGCATTGTGGAGACGTTGGTCAACCAAAACAAGATTATCATGGAGCACCTTATCGGAGGTACAATGAGCAACAACCAGCAGTAACCAAGCTGGCTCAGCTACAGTTCGCACTTCATTAAGTTTGATCGGCATCTAGCAAGTTTTATTTTTCTTAAGGTGTACTCCCGTACTCCCACAATATGCCACCACATTTGGAGACGCCAACACTCAACGTTTGATTTTGCTAGCTGCTGCTGTACCGATCGTTATTGCACTAATCAAGTTCTGCAAAGTATTCTTGAAACGTTGGTGGCAGTGCGACGAAGAAGCTGCTGATAACGTTTTGGTGCCTCGCAATGGTCAGGCAGTTGGCAAATATGACTACCACCTTGTATAGCGAGCCAACCGGTACATTTCCGATGGTCATTTTCCTTTTGAAGTCCACCATAGCACATTCGTTGACGACTTCGCCGAATCCCGACTCCACAGCAATTCTCACGCGCCATAAAGACTTGTTCACCGCCATTTTTTCATTGCTTGCACCAGCTTTATCAAATGGGGAGGCAAACACGTTTGTCTGTCCGTAAGCAGGGTCTCCATAAAGCAGGTATCCGTGGAAGCGCGAGTCACTACTAAGAACACTTTTAAGATCGGAATCATCAAGTAGTGTGAGATCATGGGTGCGACCTTCAGCCGGGCCAAACATCTGCACAATCATACCGTCTGGTGTCGTCACAGCTTGGAACTTAACGGCATGAGAGCGCTTGTGGCCGCTGTACATTGCTCGCTTTTCCAAGCTATCACCAGGACGGCAAGTTTTGTGAACCGTACCGTCAATAAACCCCCACATGTTTCGTAGCGCTGATCCTTTAGCGTGAATTGCAGATACAAAATTTTCAAGCCGAGCGCTTACCCGATTTCAGTCACCATTCAAAAGTGTAGCGCATCGTTCAGTGATATGCTCACAAACAAAATAGAATATGGAACTCAAATTGGTGTCGGAACGCCCAAATGAGTTCTCTTGATGCAACGCGTCAAACTGCTCCGGTAGCTCTTTGCCGCCCTCCATTTTGCGCGCGAGTGCGGAAGTTCCAGAATTTTATATGTGATAAAGTTTGAAAACTTACCAACTTTTAAAGTGCAGCTGATGTCGCTTGAACCAAACCGCTCTCACGAAACCGAGTCTGTAATTCCCAGTTTTCCGGTTGTTGAGTTTGCGTGATTTACGTGGGCAATAAAAACTCTATTATATGTCATTGGTTGATTCGTAAGTATCTATCGCAAAGCTTGTGCTTTGGACCTACCAGGTTGGCTACAGTTGTGTCGCGAACCCTTAATTTGCCTAAACTCAATCTTGTGTCATTGCAGGTCATTATAGGGAGGGGCCACTGTTCACCATTGTTTTAGTCCCAGACCTCCTTAAAAACGGCATATGCCGGATTATACCCAATAAGCTTTATTCCGGCACATTTAAAATCTCTATCCCGGCACTGTGCCGGTTTAAGACTAATTGTGTGTCCTTTGCTGGGTTAGATTGCTTAGTTGATCGAACTGTTTAGCCTGCAAAATGCCCTCCAATGCCAATGATGTCAATGCTGTGCGGCGGTCGTTCAATTCCCACTTCATTATCGAGAAATCGGACTCAACCGATGCTGTGTTGGCAAACACAGTTGCCAAACCACAGCAAATTTGTCTGAGGTGCGAAAAAGCGTTGGGCTTAGCAGCTTTCTCGAGTGCATTCCAGCTGTCGTTAAAATTCGTCTCATAGTCTTCAGCATCCAACACGGATCTGATCGATTCGTCCACCATGTTTGCTCGAAATGCTCGAACTCTACAGCTTCGGTTTGATCAGTATTCCAAAACTTCTCCAGTTGTACCCGACGAGGACCCAGGATATCACCTCCAAAATCGCGAGGGTTTACTAGAACCAGCTCAGACGGCATCACCGGCGGTGCAATACTCGAGGCTGCTTTGTTGTTACTATCTCTTTCCGGTTGCACATTCTCCATTCTTTTGATAATATGCACAGCAAATTTCCCTAGCTGTTTCAGAATTGATTGATGTTGAGCAGCTTGTAAATCACTCAAATAGTTTGCCACAAACGTTCCTTGATCCCTCACAAAATTGACAAGGTCATGCTCCTTGAGCCAACACTTCTTCGTCACCGTGTCATTGATACCGTGGGTGAACGCGGTATCAATGCATGGTTGAATGAATACTAGACAGCGGAGCTGAGCCACCAAAACCTTGATCTCTTCTGTTTGTTGTGACAGAAGGATGTCTTTGGCTTGTATTTTAGAAAATGTGACATTGACGACAGAAGCCAAAGTAGTGGCAAAACTGACAGCGAACAGAGGACACTGTTAGAAATGCACGATTCAGAGGAGAATGGAAAGTGAGATTCTGCAGTATCCCTAGCCTATCTTTAGCTATCGTTCCCTACCCTTCGTCATCCAGGTCACAGCTGAGCGACGCATCCCCCGGATCCTGACGCCAGATCCGAGGGTTTTCAACACTCCTCCGCGCCGGCAGCGGCGACCTCCTTCTCGTCTCAATGGAGACCTACGATGACCCGCAGGTCAGCCAGTCTCGGTGCCTCGAATGCCTTGGTAAGGACGTCAGCTGGCATCTTCTCGCTCTCGAGGTACTCGGCCTTGAGTACCCCGCGCTTCGCGAGCGCCCCCACGAACTTGATTCGCACATCGATGTGCTTCGCCTTACTCGATGAGCCTTCGCCGTCGAGCTGCTTGAGCGCCGCTTGATTGTCGACGCGCAGTGACATCGGGCTGGCGTACGCGATGCCCAGCTCGCCAAGCAACTCGCGCATGCCCAGCAACTCCACAGCCATAACCGAGGCCTCAGTGTGCTCAGCCTCCATGGTGGAGAGGCTGACGCCGGTCTGCTTCTTGCAGACCCACGACACGGGCATCCCGTCGACCGTGAGCAGGCCACCGGTCACGGACTTCCTGTCCGCCTTGTCGGCTGCGAAGTCCGCGTCGCTGAACGCGATGACCTTCAGCGGCTCCTCCAAAGCGCCTTGACCCTTCATACTCAGCCGCAGACCCTTGGACCCCGCCAAGTAGCGCGCAATGCGCTTGCCGAGCTTCCAGTCGGACATCGTAGGGCTGTGGGTGCGCCTCGACGCCTTGTGCACCGCGATCGCGATGTCGGGCCGCGTGCGCCGCGCCACCAACATCAGGCTCCCCACGAGCGACTGAAACTTGCGCACTGTAACCACGCCGTCTCCTCCAGACGTGGGTAGCAACTCGTTTGACGTCTCGTCGACCTCGTTCGACTCGATGCCGATCGGGGTGCGCACGCTGTGCACTGACGCCATTCCGTGCTCGCGCAGCATCTCCTCGGTGGCCAGCTCCTGGTCAAAGTCGTAGCCCTCTTGATCGTCGTACACGACTCTCATGCCGAGGAACTTGCTCGCAGGCCCGAGATACTTGATTGAGAGCTCCTTCAGCTCGCCGAAGAACGCATCGACCGCCTGCTGTTGCGAGCAGGTCGTCGACGTACACGCCAACAACCAACAGCACGCCCTCGCGGCGTCTGTGGTAGACGCACATGTTGGTCAGGCTTTGCACGAAGCCCAAGTTGATCAGGGTCTTGTGTAAGAGCTAGTTCCAGAGCCGACCGGCCTGTTTGAGGCCGTACAGGGCCTTCTTCAACTCCATCACCAACTCGCTGTCGTCTGTCACGCCCTGTTATTTGCGCACGTCCGTTGGAATCACCATTCCGCGCGGCAGGCGCAGGAAGATGTCCAGCTCCGCCTCCTTTTTGGCCTTGACGTACACGTTGGGCACGTCGCCATGCTTGGCGGGAACGCGCCACTTGCGCGCGAGCGCGAAGATCAGCTTCACGCTAGTCATCTCAATGACCGCCGAGAAGGTTACACTGTAGTCGATCCCGAACTGCTGTTCGTTGCCGCAGGTGACGAGGCGTGCCTTAAGTCGCTCGGTGGCACCCTCCGCGTCCTTCTTGGTCTTATAGCACTTGGTGTGAAGTGCGTGGGCGCCCTCGGGCTTGCACACGATGCGCCACACTCCGTTGTCTTCGAGAACGTGCAGCTCATCGGCCATCGCAGCAAGCCACTTGTCCTTGTGCTTGCTGCGCATGGCCTCCTGGTACGACTTCGGGTCATACTCAACGACGCTATCCACGACGTCGCGCGCTGACTCCTGCGGCTGCGCGGTCTCAGTCGTCGCGTCTCCGACGTTCTTGGTCATGGAGCGCGTTACGTGGCGCTCACGCGACCACGACTTCTTCTTCTTAAACGACGTGCGCTTCTTCTTGACGCGTGCCTTCGTGGCCGCGGCCACCGACGCTTGTTCCTCGCTCTCTGGCGCTTCGTCGCCTTCGAGAGTCTCGTCGCCTTGCAGGTAGAGTATCTGCACCTGCAGGTTCTGCTCCTTGTCGAGCGTCTCGATGTTCTTCACGTGCTGCGTGGTCACCACCACCCCTTGGCCAGGTACACTGGGTACCCCTTGGGCTCTTCGCCCACGCCTACGATCATGGCAAGCTGGGAACGTTGCTCGAAGTTCTTCTTGCGTGGGTCGCGGTACACGGTGCACGGCGAGCCGAACACCACGATCTCGCCAAGTGGCGGCGTTTTGCCCGTCCGGACCTTTAGCGGCGACGCGCCGCCAGGGTTCGAGTTCGTTGGAGCGCGGTTCAGGATGCACGCAGCGTACTGAACTGCGTCACCCCAGAACCTCAGCGGGAGCCCGCACGCGAAGATCATGCACCGCACCATCATGAACATGGCGCGGTGCATGCGCTCGGCCTTGCCGTTGCTCGACTGGATCCGCGCTTCGCTGCCCTGACGTGTCACGCCCGTGCGCTTGCAGAACAAGTCCACGTTCTCGTACTCTCCTCCGGAGTCAGTGCGCAGAACGTGGATCTTGCAATCGAACTCCTTCTCGAAGTAGACGAGGAAATGCTCGAACAGCTTCGCCGCGGCGTCCTTGGTATGCGCCAAGAACACGCGGCAGTAGTTCGACTTGTAGTCGATGAAGTTAATCATGTATCTGTTGCCCAGGCGGTCCTTGGGAGTCATCGGCCCCTTCAAATCGGAGCAGATGATACCACCCACTCTGTCGATGGGCGAGTGGGCGTCGGTGTCCTTCTTGGACCGACGGTTCTTCGTCTGCTTCCCCTCGGCGCACGTGAGACAGTTGACACGCTTGTGGTCGGTCAGGTAGATGCCTGAGCTCGGGTCCTTGGCGAGCAGTTCCACCGCATCAAAGTTGAGATGAGCCAGTCGCTTGTGGAAGTCCAGCAGCGTGCCTTGTTGCATGGCGCCCGTCACCTCCGCAGACTCCGTGAGCTCCTGGTTCAGCGCGGTCATGATCACGTCCGACGGCAACTCATGCCTCGGCCCCACCGCGGCGGGCACGACTAACACGTTGCGCCGCATCTCGACGTCGAACGCCACGCGTCCACCGTCCTTGGCCCCACGGCGCGTTGTCCGGTACACTGGGTCAGCTGAAGCCTCGCTTGTCGAGCAACCCATAGGAAATCAGGTTGTGCACGACGTTCTTCGCGAATTACACGTTGGTGAGTTCCACCATCTGCTCCTTGCCCAACGCCATGACGCGCAGCATCACCTTGTCACGCTTGGTGATGTTCAGCGGCTCACCGTTGGGCTGCACACACTTGTCGGTGCACTCTTCGACGTCCTCGAGAAACGACTCGTCGTTCACGAGGTGGCGGCTGAATCCGCTGTCTAGGATCCAGAGGTCGTCATTGTCGACGGTCTTCTCGTCGACGGCCAGCGTAAGGTGCCCGCGCTGTTTGCGATCTGGGCACGCTGCACGCAGATGACCCACACGGCCGCACTCGTGGCAGCTCCGCGTCTCCTGGCGCTGGTTGCCACGCTCCCGCACCGAGTTCACGGTCTCGCGGCCAAGTGACTTCTTCTGCGTCGACTCCGTCTCCCAAGACTGCGCGAAATGCGCGAGCTCCTCGGCGTGCTGCAGGTAGTCGGTCCGCGACTGGTCTACCTTGGCCATCAACACCGTGCGTAGCTCTGCGGAGGCGTACTGAACGATGTTGTTCAGCACCAAGTAGTCAGCGCTGCCCCCCGTGGCCTCGGAGATGGCCACGAGGTACATGTAGTGCTCGGGCCACGACCTCTTGATGTGCTTTGGCGCCGTGAACAGCTTCATGGCTTGGGCGGGCGTGGTGTTCGTCTTGAACGCGTCCAGCATCTTCTCCACGACGTACTGCTGCGTGGGCAACTGGTTCCACCACGTGTCCACTTGATTATTGTAGTACCTCTCGGCCGTACCCGAGAGGTAGTGACCGAGAAGGTCTACCTTCATGTCCTCCGACCACGGGAAGCCGCACGCCGACTGCCCGAGCGCCACCTGCCGGTCGAATCTTCTGCACCAGTCCAGGAAGCCGGAGCCTAGCCCGACGTACAGCTCCTTGCCGTCGAACGGACGGATGGCCAGCTTCTTCTGGCGGGCGTACGGGTATCGGAATGGCCCGCCCTGGTTCTGCGGCTGGTATTGGTACGGCGTAGGAGCGGCTGGTGGCTGAGCTTCGGGCTGTCGGGGTGCTGGTACCGGCGCCGCTGGTGGCTGATGCGCTCCTTGGCCAGCTTGGGCGGCGTGCTCCGCCGCGTAGAGCCTTTGCATCTCCGACATGCCGTAGCCCGGCTCCTGAAGTCCGACGTCTGCGTGGCGCAGCCCGAAGTACTGCGGGGGCGCTGTCGGCCTGCGAGAAGTCTACGTGTGCGGCGTGCCACCTAACGAGTCGATGTGCATCCTGGACCCGCGGCCCGGGGCCGACGCGAACAGGGTCGTGTCCATCAGGGTCTTGGGGTCCTTCTTGGGCGTTTCCAGGCGCTGCTCGAGGTTGGCCTGGGACTTCTCCAGCTTGTCCAGACGTCCGACGACACCACGGAGCAGCTGCAGCATCTCCGTCGTCTGGTCGCCCTCCGTGGTCGTCACCGCAGCGCCGCCCGGGTTGCCGTCACCCCTTGCGCGGGTGACAGCGGTGCTCTCCTCTCCGTCGTCGGAAGCGGTCCTTGCGCGACCTGGCTCCGCTTGCATAGGGCTCAAAACCTGTTAGAAGTGCACGATTCAGAGGAGAATGGAAATTGTCCGGAATTTACCGGAGATTGGGGGTCGCTGACTATGCATCCACCGGACGAGCGTCCGGTATTTTCCGAGTGGTGCAACCATGCACATACAAAAATGAAGTCATTTCAGATAAGCCACTAAATGTCAGAATTTACCGGACCGTCATCCGGTGATCAAAATTCAGAGGTTGCCAAGCAGTCGCACTCCGAAAACGATCAACCCGATGACTTCCAACGTCGATGCCAACCCAGTCGACTTAGACGAAGAAATTACCCTCACAAGGGCCAGCACAATAGCCACAAAATCGCGTGCCAGCTACCTGAATTCTACTGTCCGAATGCTGGCTTGGATGCTGCATCACAAAGCGTCTCTGATTCCGACCAACTTTCGCGACTCTATACAAGTTGACAGCGGAGGTAGTGCAAGTAAAGCGTCGATCCTCGCCGCACTTTCGTCCGCCCCAGACAACCCCCGCTTCACTTTGACGCCATGACAGCGGCTGACTTCCTAACATGGATTTTGTCCATGAAAAATAAGGATGGTGGATATTATTCGTTCTCAACCTACGCAAGACATCGCTCAGCATTGTTCAACCTCTTTCGTGACTACCACAGCATCATGTCCCCTCAATTGGAGCGCGAGTTGAGCTGTCATTACAAAGGTTTACAACATTGAATTGCTGGTGCAATTAGCAGTGGAGACGGTCCTATTAAGGTTGGCAAGGATCCGATGACTTTCAGCCTCTATCGTAACATTGCAGTGGAAATGATGAAATCGTCGTCACGCGAGATGATTTTTGCACGAGCATTTCTTTTGATCTCTTGGAATTTAATGTCACGAGCCGCTAACACTGTTTCCCTTTGCTACAACCACATGGAGTGGGGCGAAGATACCCTAAAAATTTACTTCGCGCACATGAAAAATGATCAGCGCGGCAGGCGGCAGGCGGCTCAGAGACCCCCGACACATATATGCAAACCCCTTGATGCCAGAAGTTTGTCCGATTCTCGCCATAGGTTCGTTGAATTGAATTGAAAGGTGCATGAATGTGAAGCGAATTGTAACCACAGTGCTCTATTCTTGCAGGTCTCTACTGGTTAGTATACGGAGTCGACTCAAGCGCAAATCAAGTATTTCCGGGAAGCGACCAGTACGATCGTTTTCGGAAAGCACTTCGTCGTATATTAGAGAGTACAAGTATGGCAACCGAGCTAGAGCGCCGCGGTACAAGTTGTGAGGACATCAGTACGCATTCCATGAGGAAAGGTGTTGCTACGTATTGTTCATCAGGTTCGACGGCATGTCCACCGGCAATTGCTGTTCATTTACGGGCTGGGTGGGCGTTAGGTGGTGTCCAAGACAGATACTTGAGGCACGACTCGGCAGGAGATATGTTTGTTGGCCGTACGGTATCGAGTTTACCTATACTTAAAGCTGATTTTGGTACTTTGCCACCGAGGTTTCAAGGAGCACGTGAACTAGTCGAGACAGCAAAACGAGTTGGCTTTCGCCAGCTACCGCAAAGTGCTTCCCAAATTGGTGAATTTGCCCTGGCCTCGATTGTGTACCACTACGATTATTTGAAAGCGAATCTGATCGGAAACCACCCCATTTTTCAATCACCTCTAATGAAGGAAGAACAAACTCTGCGAGAGCTGAAATTATTTGTCAAATGTGGTCCGCCCACTGGAGATGACGATCTATCAGCCACTGGTATACCTCCCCATGTTGCGTTACTTTCTGAATTTCAATCATTAAAAGCTGTAGTCGAGCAACAGCGGTCGGAGCAGCAGAACATAACCCGCGACGTCGTCGAAGGTGTCCGTTCAGCTCTTGATGTATATGCAGAACCACGACGTACGCCAGATAGCTCTCAGATTGCAACTACATTGCTTGATTGTCTCGAAAAAGAAGGTTATCTGCGTAGACAACCGGAAATGGGTGAGAATGATCAATCTTGCGCGGCCACGGAGGCAATCACGAGCCCATCCAGCAACAACTTCGCACTTTACACTTGGGGTGGGGGATTTCATGCTTTTCCGGAGGGTATCACGCTACCTGAAGGCACGGCTGAGCAAGCATGTGTGCTTTGGTGTGTTGGTGATCCCTCGAGATCTCTACCACCGTTCTGCAGACTGAAAAGTGTCGATCTCAGGGACACTAAACAGAAAAAGCGACTATCAGACCTCAAATTCTTGATGGGACTGGTAGAGCAGCGAGCAGGAATACTAGGAATCGACACCAAAGCACGTACCGCCGAAGATTCCGTCAATACTTTCCGGAGATGCGAAGATGTATTGGCGATTCCTGACTTGACTCCTAACGCACGTAAACGACGCAAGAGTCAGTTGGTGTGGCAAACTGTAACTTCAATCATGCGTAAGAAGGTGAGAATAGCCGGCCAGCAGCAATTGGAGCGCAGCAGTACGTTTGAAATCACGAGTTCTGAGTCCGTTTGAAATCACCTTTGACCGTGAACGGCGATGCATGGCATGTAACCCCTCTAATCTCTTATACGTACCCCCTCAGTGTAACCCCGTCCGGTAATACTCGATTATCGTCCGGTAAATTCCGCCCACAAGTAAGTGAGATTCTGCAGTATCCCTACCCTATCTTTAGCTGTCGTTCCTTACCCTTCGTCATCCAGGTCACAGCTGAGCGACGCATTCCCCGGATCCTGACGCCAGATCCGAGGGTTTTCAACAGACACAGCGCCGGTAGAGTATGTCTGCACAACTTTGAGACCATATTGAAGAGCTTGGGTGGGCTGGAATCCTGTAGTTCGCGAGGGCTTGCTAGAGACACTCGACTTAAGCTTGTACATGCTTCTTCAGTTGGTTTTTCTATAGGGGCGCTCTAAACCGGTACATCCAAAATCTCTATACTGGCACATTGCCGGCTATTTTTGGTTTAAAGGAGGTCTGCTTTATTAAGTACTTGTTTCCTGCACGTCGGGTTTCTGTGCGGAATCGGACGTGTTGAAGGTGTGACGTATCAAAAGCGTTTCGTCACTCTGGATCCCGCTTCGTCATCCGCATCTGATGCTGTCCGCCCGTCCCCATGCCGCTCGTCCGGCCCTACGCCGCGCCTTCTCGTCGCTAGGCGGCTACGTGCAGGACACGGTGATCCCCACCTACCACTTCCAGAAGAGCCTCACGCGGCTGCCCATCCCCAAGCTCGAGGACTCGCTGGCGCGCTACTTGGCGGCCGTCGAGCCCGTCGTCTCCCCGCAGCAATTGGCGGACACGCGCCGCGCCGTCGCCGCCTTCCAGAGCGGCGTGGGGCCCGAGCTGCACCAGGCGCTCGTGGCCCGCGACGCCGCCAACCCGCACACATCGTACATCAACCAGTGGTGGCTCGAGATGTACCTGAACGACCGACAGCCGCTGCCCATCAACTACAACCCGCAGATCAAGCTCAAGATGGACCCCGTGCCCGCCAAGAACGCGCAGAGCCAGCGCGCCGCCTCGCTCATCGCCTCCACGGTGCGCGTGCACCGTACGCTGCGGGACAAGAAGCTGGAGCCCGACATCTTCCACACCAAGCCGGACACGAGCAAGACCAAGGCTTTCCAGTACTTCTGCAAGCTCTTGCCCGAGAGCGTGAGCTTCTACGGAGCTGCGGCGCTGGGCGCCTATCCGCTGGATATGTCCCAGTACAAGAACTTGTTCTGTAGCACGAGACTGCCGAAACTAGGACAGGATGAGCTTAAAGTGACGTCTGGAGCCAAGCACATTGTGGTGCAGAGAGGCATCAAGTTCTACAGCTTCGACGTGCTCACAGATGACGGAGGTGCAGTTTCTGACGAGCAGATCTTGGCCAATGTGGAGGCCATCCTGGCGGAACCGCTGACCAAGAGCACGCCCGAGGCGCCGGGGATGGGGCTGATGACCACCATGAACCGAGACGCGTGGGCCAATGCGCGTCAGAAGTTGGAAGCGAGCGGTGGTGTGAACAAGGCGTCGTTGGAACAGATTGACAGCGCGCTGTTCGTGGTGTCGCTGGAGCACGAGTCCCCTGCTACGCCGGAAGAAGTGAGTCGTACATTCTTGGTGGGAGATGGGACAAACCACTGGTTCGACAAGAGCTTTCAGCTCATTGTCGCGGCGAACGGCACGGCGTCTGTGAACTTTGAGCATGCGTGGGGAGATGGTGTGGCGGTGCTGCGCTACCTTAACGAGCTGTACGGTGACAGCGTGAAGTACCCGGTGCTGAAGTCAAACAGCCTGGCGAAGCCCCGAGAGCTTACGTGGGATATTAACGGCGAGACTAAGCAGTTGCTGAACGAGGCGAAGAAGACGTACGATAAGTGGTCTTCAAGCTTGCTGGTTGCGTGTGCCGAGACGCCAGTGACCCGCGCTGTCGGAAAGCAGTATAACATTGGCACAGACGGGCTTATGCAAATGACCATTCAGTTGGCGCACTTCAAACTGCACCAAAAGTTTGTGGCCACGTATGAGAGCGCAAGCACTGCAGCTTTCAAGCATGGACGTACTGAAACGGTGCGTAGTTGCACGAACGAAGCTGTGGCTTTTGTTCGCGCCATGACGGATTCTTCCGCCTCGGATTCCGACAAGGTGAACGCACTGCGTGCGGCTGTGACGAAGCACAGCGAATTGACCAAGAACGGTGTGATGGGGCAGGGCTTTGACCGTCACCTCTTTGCGCTACGCGCGATGGCGGAGCTCCAGGGAATAGATGTACCGGAACTCTACACGCTGCCAGCTCACCAGATTATGAGCAAAATCATTTTGTCGACGAGCACGTTGTCTAGTCCGGCGCTTGAAGGCGGAAGTTTCGGACCTGTGAATGAGGACTGCTATGGTATCGGGTACGGAATTGAGAAAGAAGGATCCGCCTTCCAGCTCTCAAGCTACCGTAAGGACCTTCCTCAACTCAAGGAGCTGCTGGTTGAAAGCCTCGTCGACCTCGAGCGCCTGCTGGCTGTCACCACCCCAAAGAAGTGATGATGCAGAAGATATCAAGAGTATGAACGAAGAAGAAGTGTAATGCTCAAACTGAACGACGCTCGTCATGTGACAGAAGCGTTGACGCTGCTGAGAAAAGCTGATAAACGAGAGTTGTAATCCATCGCAATGCCGTCTCCTGCTCACACTTCAATCTTTGTTTCATTACCGTCGGCGTGGTTGTTTGGGACTCCTTGGTCGTCCTGAACTGGAAGCACTTGTAGGGCGTTCACTTCCGCCTGGACGCTTAGTTCCTGTCACTGCACCAGTGTTGGGAGCCGCACCTCCTCCTGCACGACCAGTACTCCGGTCTCTCCACGCGGATCCTCCAGCACCAGATGCGTTCCCTCCAGCAGCGGCACCTCTGCTTCTAGTGTCTCGAGAGTTGTTAGAGTCACCAGCATTGCTGCGATCACTGCGTCGCGGCTGTTGCTGCTGACCATCCCGTGAGTTATGGTGGCTGCGACTTCGCGAAGCCGCATCACGTCCACGGTGATCATTGTGATGCTGTCCACGACTACTAGACCCATCACGGTGCGGACTACCAGCCCCACCTTCAACCCTGCCGTCACCGGGTGCTGCGTCTTTCTTGCTCTTCCACGGAAGGCTTTCCTCCGCCACGGGCTCTACAGTTTGAGTGCGGAACGAAACAGGTTCTTTACCAGGCTCGTCGAAGGCCCAGTCCCGCGGTTCAGGTTCCTGTTAGAAACGAAGAATTGGTCATTAATACCCACTTTATCCTCGCATCCCACACCTTCACGACAGATACGTACAATTTCTTTAAAATACTCGTGCTCCAATGCTTCCTTCGCCGTGATGCGTGTTTCAGGATCTGTTCATGAACAACCACCACAAGAAATGCGTTAAACTACAAGTGGGGTCATTCCAACACTCCTACTGAAAAACGCGTACCATACTCCAAGAGCCGCGATAGCAGATCAAGCAGAGCAGCTCCCGCGCGTCCTGGTCCGACCTTGACCGCGTTCTTCAGCTCCGACTGCGTCGGGTACTTGCGCTCCCGCCCCATTTGCACCACGTGGCTGTACTCCGGCAAGTTCTCGAGTCCCTCCCATGTCTGCGGCGTGGGCATGCCCAGCACCTTGAAGATCTTGTCAAGTTGGTCCTTCTGGAACGGGGCATTGGACCCCTCCACCTCCTTGCCGCAAAAGAGTTCTCTCGTATTGATCAACTCAACAAAAATGCAGCCAACCGCCCACAAATCCACCGCCTTGGTGTAATGTTTAGCTCCAAGCAGCAGCTCCGGCGCGCGGTACCACAGCGTCACCACGACGCGCTCGACATCCGACAGCGCTTTAATCGGCTCCTTGTAGATGCGTGCCAGCCCCAAATCTGCCACAAAGCAGCAAATAACATCAGTCCACCACTAAAACACCAATATCACCCTTATCTTGTCCCTGCCTGCCAGCTTAACCTGTCCTCGCTTACGTCCATGCCCCACCACCAGAATATTCTGCGGCTTCATATCTCGATGCATGACCCACGCGTCGTGCATGTAGTCCACACCTTTTAGGATCTGGTACATGAGCGACTTGCGCGTGTATTCGCCCAGCGGCTTCTGTTTACTCTGCACGATAATGTCATGCAGATCGTGGTCTCCATATTCAAACACGAGGGCCAGGGATTTGTCCCGCGGGTCCACGTGGACGTCATGCAGGTGGACCACATTGTCGTGGTGCAGCTCCCTCAGTAATTTAATCTCCCGCACCGTCGCACTGGACAGCACAACGTCATTTTTGCCTTCCTTGTGCGACTTGACCAGTTTAATAGCAAACGTCATGGGCTCCTCGTCCTCCGCAGCGCCAGAGCCGGACGACGGACGCGGCAGGAGAGCAGACGAATACGCCTCCGCCTTGAACACCATACCGTACGTGCCCTCGCCGATCTTGCCCAGGATCCGGTACTTGTCCGTGAGGCTCTCGGGCCGCCGCAGCGCCGACCGCCGCATTATTGTCGAGTTCGTTAGTTAGTGTATGACACACACTTTATGTCATGCACGCCACTTGAAGACGGTAAAAACACGAAAGAACTGCAACATATTCGTTTACATGGGTCAGTTACATATAGACTCCGTATACAACCTCTTGAGCGGCATATCATCTTATATCTCCGTCTTATGCCGTATCATAGGGAACTCAGGTTCCATACGCCACGCAAGAGACACAATTTAACAAGCCAGCAAACAAGAAGACAAGAGCGCACCTACACTTAGCGAGCATGAAGTACCTGGAGGAGCCGCAGCTGTCGTGGCTCAACTCGGTGCTGGGCAGCTACGCCATCGGAGACCGCGTCTTGAGCGCCAAACTGGAGACGTACTCGTGCAAGAAAGCGGGCAGCGACAAGCGCCTGGCCAAGAGTCTCGAGCTGTACTACCAACAGGAACTGGAGACGGCCTCGGAGCTGCTGGGCTCATCTCCCTTAGGACCCCCTAACCGCCCCCAGCACAAGGAAACTGCTGATTAACCTCATCTCCACTATGAACGCCAGCTTTCCCGACTACGACTTTAGTGCTGTTAAACCCGAACAGTTCCGCAAAGAGGTCGACTTCCGGATAGCAATTCAGCGCGTAAACCACGACCTGGCAGAACTGATCGAGGCCGAAGGGAACGGTTTTGTCGAGAAGATGTGGGAGGGCGTGGCGGAGGCCATCAAGCTGGACGAGTGCGACGTGTACAGCTACATCCCAGACATGGACTCAGATCCGTTCTCAGATGGGAATTTGTACGTCGACGATGGAGTCTTATTTTAGAGTTTTGGGGACTTTTTGACCTGATTTTGGGGTTTTGTGTTTTGTGTGCTTTTATTTAGGTGGTCGTTCAATTACTTCTTCTACAACAAGGTGCAGAAGAAGATTTTGTACTTTACGTGCATCTGCAAGGGGTGAGTTGGTGCTCTGCTGCAGTTGACAAGGGATTGGAGTTAAGGAGCTGAGTGTTGTTGTTTTTGTGTGGCAGACTCACATATGACAGCGACATGGATGATGAGACGATGGACGAGCCTGCTGCCATGGACGACGACGGAGAAGACGCCATGGAGGACTACTTCGGCATGTCCCCGGACTGGTACAGCGGATGGAACGAGGTGGAAGCTGTGGACTTTGAAAAACTGAATTTTTTATTCTTTTGGTGTTGACAGGGAGGACGGATTGTAAGGTGCTGGGCGCTGTGAACATCCGACGCCTGGATGTAGGTCTTTGTGACCTCGATCTATCCACACTCACTCCCCTCACTGCAGCGCGCCATTTCTGCAGGACTGGGTACTTGATGCGACCGCGTCGCATTGAGCTCCTTCTGTCCTCCAATTTCGCTGTGCGGTACCGCTCTCTCTCTCTCATCACGGAGCGACGAAGGTAGCCGTCTCGAGCTCTGAAGCTGCTTGTCCGAAAGGCAGGACAAGCAGTCGGAGAGAGCGACGCGATCGTGCTCCGCAGTTGCTGCTGCGCTTCAACGCTCTACACTGTATTATTGGTTTTAATGTATGCTTCCATTGGCGCTGCATATTCGTAGTTAGTTGTATCGTTCGATGCGTGGACGAGGAACCCCAGTGCCGTTTTTCAGCGATAAGGCAGAGGCTCGCGGACTGAAAAGGTGTTGGTCACGCCTGCCACGCCGCCAACCTTGACGTTGGGTTCGCGTTTAACTACTTGGAATTTTCGTGCAGGTGTTCCGGAGCTGCTGCTTGCCGTGCTGGGTCTCGACGAAGGAGCGCTTGCAGAAGAAGTGGAGATATTTGGACATGGCACCAGTAGTGGCGGCTGTGACCCCGTTCCGACTATCACTTGGGCGCGAAGCAGCGATGCTCGGGGAGAAAATGATGAATTGGGTCGTCTGGGTGTCGTTTTCGGATCTGGTGGAGCTACGACACAGCTGCGAGACCTCACAGATGCGCGAGGTGAAGCAGATTGGGTTCTGCGTGGAGTGAACGGAAGCAAGTATCCGATTTGGCCGGACTCAACTTCTCCGTGTGGCGTTCTTGGGGTCGGAGGATCGCCAACGAGAGGCAGCCCGTCACGTTGCTGGATTGATGCAGATGACTCATACTGACGAAGCTGCGTGAGCTGTTCGGCAAGGGCTCCTTTCTCGCGTACTTCACGCGTGACTTGCTGTTGCAATCGACGGATTTCATTTTGGTAGTGCCGAGTCGAGTTGAGATATTGTGTTTCCAGTCGTTGAAGCTCCTGCTTTCCAGGAACATCAACCGCGCTCGCTGCCGTTCGTGGACGAGCGATACTGGTATCCAAGACGCTTTCAGTATCGCTCGAATTATCGGGCACAGGACGTGTGCTGGCGAAGATACCGGGAAGTCCATCGTCATCGGAGACCCTAGCGCCTGGTGTAGTTGATGCTCGAGTGTGAGAAGCTGACAGCGCGCGAATTTTGGCCTTACGTCTCCTTTGCGCTGTGGCTTCCATCTGCTTCTGAGCCGTGGTCCATTTCACCTGGAAATACGTCTTCTCCTGCGACAGTTTACTTAAACTCCCCTCGAGCTGCTTGATGTACGTCTGCAACTGCTCGACCTCGTTGCGTTGGAGAGCCTCAGCCGTGGTGTATCGCTGCGTAAGCAGGAGTTCGCGATCGCGTGCAGCATTCTGCGTTTGGAGTTGCATGTCACCGAGCGCCTGGACTTTCAGCATCGCTTGCTTCATGGCAGCGTTCTCGCTTTTTATCCTCACGATATCCTGTTGCCCGCGCAGTAATGTTGCTACGGAGATTTTCGTTGCCGAAGGAATTGCACCCGAGTAGTCCAAGAGCTGGTCAACGAACTGCGAGTGCGCGCCTTGGATCACAGTCTGCAGCTCACGTTGCATGGTTGTACGATATTCAGCAAACTTTTGCTGTTTGTTGAGGAGCTCGACATGCATCGCATGCAGTTTTTCATCGTACTCGGCGTTGAGTTCACATCGCAGCTCTTGCTGGTCCAGCTCCTTACGCGCCTCCATCACGCGTAATTGCTTGCGCAGAGCCTCCACTTCAAAGTACAAGTGGAACGCGTGGTCGGTAGCAAAAGCTTCTCGCCGGATTCGCTCTTCAAGCTTCACTTTTGCCAACTGTTTCTCAACTTTTTCGCGATCAAGAGCAGCAGCTTGACAGTCGTCTTGAAGCTGCTGCATAAAGGTTACGTGGAGGTCTAGCTGCTGCTTGTTGTGCTCGACGCACTGCGCTGTAACATATTGGAGAAAACGTGCCATCTCTGCGGCAGGGACAACGAAAGCAGGGGCAGACTCCTGATTTTTCGCTTTGCGCTTGGCAGTCACGTTTTCAGGGATCGATGCCGAATCGAGTTGCAATGCGTTGTCGACCGATACTCCTTCGTGGAAGTATTTGCCGAGTGCCAACAACAGTGAAGACGTCATGGCAGTCGACGGCTTCGCGCTTTTCGGAGACTTTTGATCAGTAACATTTGGTGGTCGCTGATTCTCGCGATGCTTCTTTCGGTGGAAAAGGAATTTCTTGTAGTGATTCTCCAGCTCTTTCATGTCGGCATTCACCCATGTCAGCTCGATCGATAGGCAAAGATACACTAGCTGATCATCGATGTTGCTCGGAGATGGCAAGACGAGAAGACCCGTGTTGCATAATTGGGCAAGTGCGGAGCTGGCTCCCATCTGCAGACTTCGCAACGCGTACGACATATCCTTTGGCGATGCAGTGCCGGACGGTATATCAAGATCAGCATTGCCAAGAAGACGCTTTTTCATGTGGAGATTTTCTCCGCCGACGACAGGCACTCCACTGCTTTGGTTAGGCGACAAAAAATCCCATGTCGGGAGATGGAAACGCTCCCATAGATCTTCCAGAGCGAGTAAAGCTTGCTTCTCTGCGGCACACTGTGCGGCGACCGAAGATGAAGTGGCTTCGTCTTCTAGATGGAGAGCAGCTTGACAGCTTTCGTCGATGAACACCCGATGCAGATCCAGCAAATGCGCAAGTGCAGAAATGTACGCACTATCCCTCGACTCATACTTACTCACAGCGTCATTGAAGGCATGCCACTCATGCTCGCGGTCACGCGGACGAGCTTCGCCGAATAGAGCCTGCTCGCCAAGCACCACCAGACGCTTCCTCTGCTCTTGTGGAGATATGCCACGATCTATTAGGCGATGTTCTGCAGGCTCCAGCTTTACTATGAGAGGTGGAGCAGCAGTCACTTCCGCTGCGATGTTTTCCAAACTGGATTGGAAAGTGATCAGTATCTGACGCCGCTTTCGGCAGCGTAAGTCGGGATTTTTTCGGTATGTCTGGAGCAACGCGAAGGTCGTCGTACACCTCAACATCCGTGTTAAATGCGTATTTGTCTCCTGCAGTGCATCGAAGAATTCTCGGCGCACGAGAGTAGCGTGGTGCTGCCGTTGCAATTGTTCTGGATGGGTGTCAAACAAGTCGTCAATTGCTAGAGCAGCATCAGGACTAAGTCTACTAGCGGTGTGGTCGAGGAATTGTCGAATTTCGTGATGTAATTGTGACTGCCAGCGCTCGAGTCTCCCAAATCCTGAGTGTGGATGCCCCAGAGAGCTTGGTGGCTTCGCTACGGCGGGCAAACTCCACGGATTATCCCCTGCTGAGTGTTTTTTTGTGCTGGTAAAGCGAGATCCGCATTGAATTCGTAGCAAATCGATCGCGCAACGGAACTGGTGGAAGATTGACAGTAAAGAGCGCAAAGTTTCTTCGCGATGCTCATGGAGTCGTGTGGCGTGTGCAGTAGCC
The DNA here is from genome assembly GCA_032158285.1 of Phytophthora sansomeana. NCBI lineage: Eukaryota > Oomycota > Peronosporomycetes > Peronosporales > Peronosporaceae > Phytophthora > Phytophthora sansomeana. The sequence continues at coordinate 416,960 of JAPDHH010000222.1, forward strand.
GCCTCACCATTTGAGTCCCGTCGAGGCCGTTCAAAGTTCCCCGTTGTTGCAAACATTTGGAGTAAATAGCGGAAGGACGGGATTGTCTGGAGTAAGCTGTGTGCATCTGAACTGGAGCTGTCAATTGCAACTGGAGAGCGATTCGTAGCAAAAGTTCGCTTTGCGCGTTGAGAGAAGGCTGAAGGAGAGGAGCATGATGCTGGAGGTGTAAGCAACAGCTGCTCCACTTTCGGGCGCTCATGGATTTGAAGGTCCACTTTGAGCTGATGCAGCTTGACCATAAGCCATTTCATGATCCCAGAGGGCTGGTCTTCGTCATCGTCCTCCTTCCCATTCACGTTTCTGTCTGGAGCTAGAATAGTAGCCGAGTGTGCTATGAAAGCACATCTAACCCGCGTGGCTGGACTCAGCACCTGCATAAGCTTTTTCTCGTTCCGGTGATGCTGTAGAAGGCCATTAAGTTCTATGAGCAGCTTCGGATGATAGTGTTCTTCGGTCAAGAACAGACCACAGGTTGTCATATCGACTTCCAGTTGAAATCCGGGTTGTAACGACGCGAAGGCAGCTCTCAGAGCATCATTCGTTTGATTCAAGGCAGTTGTGAAGCGCTCCTGAAGTTGCTGTTTCAGACTTTCAAGTCTCTTCCAGTATGGGAAGCAACTTGTCCTCATTTCCTCCGCCATTTTGTCAGAAATTTCCTTTGCGTATTTGGAGCGCACGGTGTTGATATCCATGGCTAATGTCGAGTTTTGGTCTGATGAGGCCGATGATTCTGGTACAAGAGCGTTTGCTAAACACACGTACGGATATGAAGCTGCAAACTCAAAGACGTCGGCGCCGATGGCATCCTGGTAACGTACAATGACCTCCAAGTGATCCGCGTATTGTTGCTGCAGCAATAAGAGAGACTGTCTCCATGTTTCCGAATATTTGGCTAGCGCTGCAACGTCATCACTTCGGCTTGTCTCCTCCACACCGGCAGTGCGGCTTCGGAGGGATCTTAATTGCGTTTCAAGCCACTCGGAGACGGATTTACTATCATCGCTTCGAAGTACGGTTTGTCTTGAAGCGGATGCAGCATTTGTAGAATGGAACATTGGCGATTCCAACTCGACTGCTAGAGGCTGCAAGGTTATGGCTCGGTCGCAGTCACCAAAGTCAAAGCAAAAGGTCAGATGTCGTGCGTGTTCTCCGCCAACCACAGTATCAAAAGCGGAGACTTGTTTCACGAAACCAAACTGGAACTGATGCACGCGCTCGAGTAAATGCGCCTCGTAGACACTGGCCGCGAGCTTTCGACGCCAATCTTCCAGTTCGAGAGCTTCTGCCAGCCACTCAATGGGCGAACGCGAAGAACTGCCTTGCGAATTTGCAGTTTTGGCCGCTGAGGCCGATTCGTTGTGAAGTGTTCGGCATACGTCTGATAACAATTGTGGAGAAAACACAAGCTGCCATCCATTGCCACTCAAAAGATCACCTGCGGTCCGTTCAAGACACCGTACAGGTCTGCCGGGAAGCTCCACCTTAACTATTAGCGACCACGTGACCAACGTTTGCTCCAGTAGAGCATGCTGAAGTGCATGGAACTCACCAACAGAAGCAGCTGTGAACCACTTATCGTCAGCGTCGTGAAGAAGCTCTCGCTGCAGTGAGTACAGTCGCATTAGTGCGCTTGTCCCCAAGATATGTCGACAAACCCACTGATACTGTTCATCTTGGACTGTGTGTCGTTCGCCAAAAGCAAACTCTTGATGAGCACACCACTCTAAACGCTGAAAATGTTGTTCCATCTGCTGAACAAGTGAAGTTTGGAGCTCGAGCATTATGGTCTCGGCCGCATAGCTTTCGAAGAAGTACGCGTGCGAGAAATCAATAAGTGGTCGTCGCTGCAACAGAGGGAACAGAATCTCCGCAAATGGTTCAGTGTGAGCTTCGTGATTTGTGGAGAAACCAAGGTCATCGAGATCTTGATGCCGTGGGGCGAACTGAAGCCCACTCCCGAGGAGGCTTTCAGCTAACTCCACCTTCGCTTGTTGAAATGCGACTTCGCAGTCGTAAATGTCACGAAGGACTTGCAGACGATCAATGGTAGCCACGAAAGTATCCGGATCATGGCCATTCCTATAGTACTGGTCGTTGCCGCGCTTGCGAGGTGACGTGGGGAGACTCTCATACTCCTGTTTGAAAATGAAAATGCTCGCTATCCGGAGCATTTGGAGCTCCAGCACTTCCAAATCTCGTCTCGCAGCTGCAAAAATGAACTCGTTACCACAATCCTCGTCGTCGCCTTCCTCCCTCTCGCTGGGTACCTGGCGTTTTACTACGCAATCTCCAGTTTTCCCACATTTCGTCACTACCCACGGAATTGCCGCTGCTGTACTTGCATCTGATCTCGTGTCAAGCTTCGAGGTTAGCTGAACTGAAGTTTTCTGCCCGGATCTGCTGTTCCTTGAAGTCATAGAGTGCGTGGAACTATGGCAGAGCTGGATGAAGTGGAGATAATTCAGCAAGCGCAGCAAGCTCAATCTTTTCGCTCGACAAAAGGAGACACGCAGCAAATAGAGCGAGTAAATGGCATCGGGGTTCCAAGCGTGCGGCGTATCCGTCTTCTGTTTGGTAAATGGCAAGTCACTTTGGTTGTCAGCTTCATCATAATTTGCAGTATCACCTGGAGTCTGCATCAGCATTGAGCTGCCAATTGCAGCAGATTCTGGTGTTGCAACATCAACTTTTGCTCGATTCATGTGAACTCTAGCAAGAGCCTCCAATCTCACGCGAAGGTATCCTACGTCATCCAAGCCGAGCAGTTCCCACTCATTTGCAAGAAGCGAATCGATCTTGTGGCTATTACGGAGAGCAACCAAGGAGTCCTCCATGCGCTCCTGACTGGGCTCACACTTTCCGAGATAGCCGCGCTGTATGAGCTCCCACCTCGAATTCCTCGTGAATGAGTGTACTAACGTCTCCAAGCCCATTTCGAATCGTCCGTCGGTGTTAATTGCATTGTCCAGTGGGAAAGCTTTGACCACAGAAGCAAGAAGAGCCTCTGAGCTCTGTTTTAGAGGCAGATATTCCTCTGCGCTAGATTTGATGTCGCGGGCATCGGACAAGCCAGGAATGATCAAGGAAAACGTCTGAGCTAAGCTCTTCAGCTCGGAGATGAAATGGGAAGCTGTCATGATGAACAATGGACAGTGGAGATGGTCCTGGCTGTTGCGGTACGCTGTTATGGAGCTTGGTCGTGGGGTATTCTTCGCTTTCTGTTGGTGTACCAGTGCCAACATGCGCTGTCGAAGATGATACCGGTGGCTAACGGGCAACCACTTCAGACGCACGCAAAACCGCTCCAAGACAACTGCTTGCTGTGTTTTTAGGTATGTGAACTGCATTAACGAGTTCACGTCCTCGACACGCACCATGTTGTTCGTTGAGGTCTGTTTTTCAGCTGGAAGATCAAAAGCGTGCTGTAGTCGATGGTGGGTCTCCTGTGCGACTGCACGCAGCTTCACGAGTACAGGCAATGTTTCAGCTGCTACCGAACCTTGGTTACCAGTCAAGCGCGACCTAGTCACCGCACAATGGGCAGTGGCTGCAACCTGCTCATTCAACAACAGCAAGTTCGAGACGAGCGTCTGCAGGCATCCAGGCAGTGACGGCTTTCGCTTCATTCTATTCGTCTCCAAGTCGTCATGTTCATCGAGCGACGGATGCTGATACCCATAGCGCTCAAAGACCTCATTCCATTGCTGTCTTCGACGATTGGGCAGTTCACGCAGCAGATGAAGTCCTCCTTGCGCTTTCAGCAGCAGATCTTCCAAGTCTCTATCGCCAGTGGAAGGAACATTTGTAGGCGCCTCACTCGTTCGCTCCTGCTTAATTTTCATGGCATAACCGAGGAACGTCTTCCATTCTAGCGAGAAATTCTAGCACAACGAACGAAGGACGTAAGTGCATCACAACCAACTCGTCCTTCATTGCACGTATTTACTTTTTACTTCCAATACCTGTGCCGTATGTTCAAGTTGATCATTTGCAGCTTCGAGTTCGGCTTGTCTTCGGGATAGAACTGTCGGTTCTAGTGGATCATCCTCTTTTTTCGTCGGCTGTTCTTGGTGAAGAGAGTGAAGCTGCTCTCCTGGCTTCATCGAGCATGGACGTTGCTCGGTTGTGGTGCCAACATGGAATTAGTTGGGAAGAAACGACTTCACCAACTTCCGGTGGCAAGAATAGGAATACGAACTAGACGTACAAACCTTTACAGGACGAGGGCAGATGGATGCACTCAACCAAACAACGGAACATACCACCGACAAAGTGTTTGCCCAGACTTCGTCTGTAGGATAAGCAAGAACTTGTCTAACAGGTGGCAAATAATAGTTCTTCATACGGTACAGTGTAGATAAGACTTGTGCACGTATGCCCGTCTTTGGCAACATTACCACTCGGTGGCAATGCAGAGGAGCAATCGCGGATCGTGTTGGTACATCCGGTGGGTTTGGCACCGCTGGTTGCTCTCAGTCGTCGTAGTTTGTGGTTCATTTGCAGACCCGCCGCCTGCATCACAAGTCCCAGTGATTTGTACAAGCACCAAGCAGAACCCGTCGACGATGTCATCTCATGGCACTCTGTCACTCCCGGTTAGCACGCTGATCTACGTACGAGAGGTGACTGCTGCGATGGCTGCTGCAGAGCCCAAGGAAGACTCGTTCACCGCGAAACTCCGCAAGATGGGAAGGTTTTCCGATAAGAGAGCAAGGAAGCACGTTCCAAGCACGTTGGCGAAGAAGAAGAAGACGGCGTTTTGGCGCCAATTCGTCTTTTCAAACTCAGTAGTGGTCACAAACTATCGCTAGGCCATGTATCTCAACCCAAATCAAAGTCGTTTTTGCTTGGTACACTGTGCAAACTGTGCTGACGGTTTGGTGTGGCGGGCTCCTGCCCGTGAGCAAGTGGAACTTGTAGTGACTTGCGTTGTGTGTGGTAGTTACAGAGGTTCTGCTTCCTGTACGCTTCGATGGTCTAAACCGAACCACAGTCAGCAACTTGACCCGCTCTGGCAAAGACCGCGACCGTGGGAGAGTGAAAGGCATACACACTTGTGAAGAGGAGGTGGGTCACGATCGAGCGAGAAAGCGAGCGGCCATCTCGTACGACAGGGGGCTTACGAGACACAAACAACTCGCTTTTGATAAAAGAATGAGTGGTAGGAGCTACGCAGTCCGTAGTTAAAGGAAACACAGTGTACGCACCGACCTGAATAACCAAGCGCAGTCGTTTACTATGAATGCTTGACACTGAAGCGCATCATGTCGGGATCACCGGCAAGTTCAGTGTGTTGGAAATCGCTGGGTTGCACGACTGCAAGCTACGAGAATTTTCTTGAGCATTCGGGTGAGCTCAATTGAGCTGGCGCTTGGAGATTGGACGGCACTTGAATGCGTCACAGCGCAGCATGTTCGTAATATTGATTGTGCTCCACGTTTCGCGTGAGCTGTGATCGACCATCAGGTGCAGATCGCCCCAAGTTTGCAGCCCTACATCTGGTTCCGTGCTGGCCATCAACAGCAACTGGGATACCGTATTGTTAACAAGTGAGAATAGGACTATGCTGGATCTAGAGGCGGCAAGTGCACTGCTATCCCTCCTCCTCGAGATGAAGATAATTTGAATTAGGACACTTACCTTGCAGTAAGCGCCACACAAGGAATAGAAATCCGGACTCAAAGTATTGTGCCTTTCACCTACTTTGGCGGTGGACTGCTAATTCAGGCGGAATTAGACCCATAAAAGGACGACAAGCCTTTATTTAAGGCTAATTATGCCTAAGATTGTGAGAGCTCCCCCGATTAAGCCTTACGATGGAATAATAGAGAACGACAGAATGGCGGTTTTCAACCCGCCATTCTGCGCCATTCAGCTTGCTTAATCCTGAATCAGGCGGGATTAGCTTTATTCCAGCCTAAACCAGCTCACTATCGCCATGCTAATTCGGCCGCGGAATGGACAGCCCATACTTAGAGTGGAATTAGGTAAATGTGTTGTGGGCATAATTAAAGGCGAATTCTAAACAACAACATGGTTTTGACATCATACCGGCATCCTCCGCTTATAGTGGACAGGGTACATACCGGCACAGTGTACCACTCGCAAAATTGGACCTTCCGATAGCGGTTACCGGTACCAATACTGAACATGGGGAAAGTTGTAGGGCATTGTGTAAAGTTGTAGGGCACAGTGTTTTACCTGATCACTTTACTCGACGCTATCGATATCAGCGTCCGATTCTACCTCTCCGCGTCGATCGCACAGTGCGCAGCCAGTAACTGGATCAGATCTGCCGCTGCAATATCAGCTTCACTCAGCAAACAGCCAAACGCCTTCTTGTAGCCGCTAGCGATAGTCACCGTAGTTAGACCATCCCACGCCTGCCTGATCCACTCGGAGATCTTAATCCGATCTGGAGCTACCAGCTCGAACTTTTCTCCCTTCGTATGAACGCGAAGCTGCTCACGCAGGTGCGCCACCCAGCACTCACGCAGTCTGGCTTTAAAAGGGTAGTTCCAGGATACGACTGCGGGCTGGCAGGTTGCTGTTGCACCCACTTAACGAGCTCTAGCTCCGCCGTTGCAGGCAGCTTTGTCCCAATACCGCGCGGTCGAGCCTTCTTCTTGCTCCCACCTTTCTTTTCCATGCATTGTTCAGTTAGCTTACCTTTCTCCCTAACCCATTTCAGCATAAGTTTCCGTCTTGATCCGTACGCGCTTTTGCTTAGGTCAGGGAACAGTGTCTCGATGCCCTTCTGAACGTCCTGGGTGTCCTCTACAGTTAGAGCAGCATCGAGCTTTTCACGTGCTGTAAATGAGCTCCTCCGCTTTCCGCCTGTTAACGCCAAGGGCATCGCTCCGAAAATGAGTGGCAATCGCTGCAACACATGTGAGTCATACCGGTATTTTGTACTGGAATGATTGCTACAGAACTTATAAGCCGAGGCGGGAAAGACCGCGATTTTAAGCAATCTGATTGGCCGCTCTTATATGACTGTGTCCACTATAAGCCGAGGATGCCGGTAAGGTAAATTGCCAATTTAGTAGCCCTTGTGCACAGCCGCCACATTTTTGTCGATATCTCCAGATCGAACGTTCGAGCTACTTGCGCCATCGGAAAGAGGAGACACAGACATATTTTTGTGATTTTTTTACGCGCTAAGCGCTGCAGTTGTCTTGTGTCTGCTGGGCTGAGAGTGCGGTCGCTCGGTTTTACGTGTTTGCCAGTTTAGTAGCCCTTTTTGACTTAGTTTCACTATGCACAGCTGCTTGTTCGATCCGGCAGCGAAGCCCCGCGGTTAGGGAAACCGAATCCTGTCAAGCGTCATATTTATAGAACCTAAGCATTCAAGAGAGTTTATTGATTGCTGCAGGCAGCCTATACCAGGCTACACCCACGCTTCCATCACTGACTCGTCCAGGGCTTGAGTCTATATCGCTACTGAAGCCTGCAACGTTCTCTTTCCGGCCGAACTTCGTTTCTTTTCCTTGTTGTGCTTGCTTTCCTCCTCTTCTAGGTACTCGCGCGTCAAAATTTTCCCGCCAGTCTTCCTACGCTTAATCGTGCGTGTCTTGGGTGTCGGAGTAGGCACAAAAAGAATGTCGCGCTGCACGATATCCGAAACCTGAGCCCAAACAGTTTTGCGTTGTGATGAGGGCAACCCTTGCGCTCAAAGTTGGCTAGCTTTTCGTGCATACTCACGCACGAAAGCGGAAAGATACCGCAGCTCCTGAATCCAGCAGCAATATTGCTGCCCAAACGGGTGCTGTTCCACGCCAACGCCGCAACCCCCAACGCCGTTTGCTTGTCAACAGTTCCCTCGCCAATATTTGGCAGCAACTGGTCCACTAGGTTCTTCAGACTTGTCTTGAAAGGCGAGAAAACTGCCACATCCAGGGGCTGCAATAGGTGGGTTCCATTCGCCGGCAAACACACGAGAATAATACCGAGACTACCCGCGATGTCAACAATTGGCATCGAAATGTGCGAGGAACATCCGTCCATGACAAGTAGTAGCGGCCGTTTTATAGTTTTATAGGCGTCGGGACAGCATCTGAATAGCACCCAGTTTCGGATGCATTCTTCTGTCTCCCGTGGCAGCATTGGCGGCGAGCCGCGGCGTTTTGGCTCGTCGGGGGCGCTTTTGCGCGCAGCAGCCACGTATTTCTTGAGCGTGCTGTACGAGATCTTGGTCTCTTTAAGCCGTCGAAAAATGAAGTTGAAGTTTGTAGTACCGTAATCCCTCTGAAAGAGACACAGTACCGTAGAACCTCCTAGTAAGAGACTCGTATCTGCCTCGTTGCGCTGCCGTAACTCCTTGAGTAGCGTCTGCCAATGGCTCACGTGCTTAATATCACGCTCGTGTTCCCACGTATTCTCATGATGAGGTAGCCCATGTCACTTCACCAAATATTCTCGCTGACGGTTGAACACGCGCTTCTTGATCAATGCCTCAATGACGTGTAGTTGCTCACCGTCCTCATCGAATATCACTAGAGTTGACTTCGGAATCACTCGTTCAGCGAAGCGGTCGGGATTGCTGTTGTACACCTTGAGCTTGTCGATGTTGAAGCGAGGGTTCAGACGCTTCAGGTTGGCAGGCAGGTCCAGCAACGCGACGTTTCCCTTAAGTTTCTTGATGGTGAACGGGCCGATGAATCGAGGGATGAACTTGCGGGAACGCAGCGTCGTCTCCGCGGTCGCATGCGAGATGTTCAGGTCTTCTGTCGAAAGCAAAGCGAGGTCTTCGACTTTAAACGGGTTTTCGGCACGACGATTGTCGTAGAACCGCTTTTGAGCCGCTTGAGCATCCAATAGGTTCTTGCGAGCCCGTTCAATCACTTCTTGACGATGCTGCACAAAGCGAGAGGCATACTCTACACGAGACTGTGTCACCTGCGCAGCGTCCTCACCGGTGTTCAGCGGATTCTTCGGTTTCCTACCCGTGTCGACGAAGAACGGAGATAACTTGGACGAGCTGGACACCAAAGTCGCATGCGCATACTCGATCATGGCAAGTGCTCATTCCAGTCATTTTCATGATACGAAATACAACATCGCAGTGAGTCTTCAAGTGTCCGGTTTTGCCGTTCAGTTTGACCGTCAGCATGAGCTCTATGGGCCGTCGTCATTGCTGTCTTGATCTTCATCAAGCTCACCAGTGCGGTCCCAAAGTTCGACGTGAATTTTGGGTCTCGGTCGAAGATGATAGTCGACGGGATTCATAGTACCGGATTACGTTGTTGAAAAACAGCTTGGCGGTCTCTTCTGCTGTTGCCGTGGTATAAGTCGGAATGTAGACTGGACGCTTCGACAGCTTGTCAACCACAACCATAATAGCATCAAAGCCATCGGACACTGGCAAATGAGTAATTAAGTCGGTTGATACGACTTCCCAACACGCCGTTGGCAACGGGATCGGCTGAAGTTTTCCCGTCTTACGCCCAGTGCTCGACTTATACCTCATACACGACTCGCAACTCTGAACGTAGGCTTTAATATCCACATCCATGTCTGGCCAGAAATACCACTGAGCGGCAGCAAGCTGCGTTCGACGAATACCTGGGTGCGCCATGATAGCAGCATCATGCGCGTTGTGGATCACGTCGAGTCTAAGTCTCTGACTGTTCGGTACGCATAGGCGGCGTAAGCTATCACCACTCTTCAGATAGATCAAACCGTTAAAGATCTCATACTCTTTCGAAGCGCGTCGTGTCTTCCACACTTGGTCGAAAGCCGGGTCTTTTCCATAAACCTGCTGAAAGTCTTTCTTCGTTTGAGAATCCAACTGAAGAGAGCTGATCGTCATGCTGTCTCCCACAGAAGCTGCGAGTACTCGCATGCGCAACTGGGCTGCACCCACACCAACTGACTTTGAGGGTGGCTGTTTGACCGCAAGCATCACAGCTTGGTCTCTCGCTGATATGCTTCTGAGTTTCTCTGTTGCTGTGGCGAGCCTCGAGACAGCTTGACGGATAGCAGTGCATGTCGGAGATGAAAAACACGCCGTACACATCGAAACTTTAACCGAACGAGAGTCGTTATCCACTTGATCTCCCTCTGGACTTGCGAGAGCCGCAGGCGGGCGAGATAACGCATCCGCAACGACGTTTAGAGCACCGGGACGATGATGCAGGGTAAATTGGAAAGACGCAAAGAAGTCCAACCAACGCGCCAAGCGGACAGATAGTCGGGGATGCTGCAGAAACCATTTGCACGCCGAGTTATCTGTGTAAACTTCAAAGGAGACTCCATGAAGGTAGTGACGCCAACGAGTGAGTGCCTGCTTAATCGCGAACAGCTCCTTCTCGTGAACCGGCCAATTCAGTTCATGAGGTCCGAGCTTATTACTGAAGAAAGCCACTGGTAGATCGTTGCCATCATACAACTGTGAAAGAACGCCACCAATGCACGCATGACTGGAGTCTGTTGTCACAATGAAGGCTTGTCAAAGTCAGGCAGTCGAAGTACCGGTGCGTGCGGAAGCGCGAGTTTAATGGCATTGAATGCCTGCTGCTGCTGGTCGTTCCAAACCCACGTCACATCCTTCTTGACCAGGGAGCTCAGTTGCAAAACCACTGTTGCAAATCGATGAATAAACCGACGATAATACCCGCCAAGACCCAAGAAGCGCTGAAGTTTTTTATGTTGGTAGGTTCTGCCCATTCAGCGATGGCTCGAGTCTTGCGAGCGTCCACGTGCAAGCCATCTGACGAGATCGTATGCCCCAAAAAATCAATAGAGTGTTGGCCAAAGTCGCACTTGTCTGAACGCGCGTACAGCTTGTGTTTACGAAGGACCTCACAAACTTGACGCAAATGATCGACATGCTCCGTCATGGATCGAGAAAAGATACAAATGTCATCGAGGTTGACGACGACGAACGGTAAATGGCTGAGCACCTTCCGCATCAACCGCGTCCACGTGCCCGGCATGCCAGCCAGACACATTGGTGCCACATTCCAGTGATAGATCTCGTGATTCGTCCGAAATGCCGTGTACTGTTTGGACGTAGGAGCCATACGCATCCGGTGATAGACACTGGCGAGGTCGAGAATCGTGAACACCGTTGCGCCTACCATACGATCGAAGAGCTGCTCGATGTGCGGCAGTGGTATCTTGGCAATTTCTGAGGCAGCGTTGACCAACCGGTAGTCAATGACCCACCGAATTGGCATGTTTGGGTTGTTCGAGTGGAGCCACTCCAAGTGTGATGGGAACTTTCCTGTGGTTGGATCTTTCTTAGAAACGCCAAAGATATTTGATACCCACGAAGGGTCTGACACTTCAATCCAGTTCTTCTTCAGCAGCTCGGTCACGAGTATGTCCAAGGCTTGCTGCTCAACCTTCGAGAGACGGAAGGGAGCTCGGTTGCTAGGCTTCGCGCCTGGTTTTAAAACCACTTCGTGCCCGATGGATCGTGTCAATGGCAATCCTGGCGGTACTCTGACGGAAAAACATCCGCAAACTCTTCGAGCACCGCTTGTAGGGGAGGTGGAATAGTCTTCAGCTTGGGTGAAGTCTTGACTGTGGCATGGTACAGCTCTGCGTACTCCTGTGCTTCCACCTTTGTCTTAAACTGCGCTGCAGATACGGCACATAGGGATGAATCCTCTTCATCACCATCTTTACGGCCGGGTACTGCTGGTAAGGGCTGGCAGCTCAGGGCAGTTATTGAGCTAGGGCCCAACGGCATGTGGAAGTACCCTACCTTGACGTGGTCATCGAGCTGCTGTTGCAAATTCGAAGGCAGTGGATGTTGAAGAAATTTCGGCCTCACTTGCACACCTCTTATGGTCGGTCCGGACACCTCAGAACTACAGTTTAGCGAGCAGTAGTCGCGGACGACGCGTTTCTTAGGGAATTTCATCAGCCCCGTTGTCCAGTTGATGCTTGGGTTGAACTTAACTAGCCATGGATGGCCTAAGATCACGTCTTGGTTTGAGGACACTTCCCACTCAATGAGAGCGACATCCGAAAAGGACTTGTTCGCAAAGAACAATGTCTCTAAACATCGTTTTGCCGTGCGAGCAGGTGTCGTTGTACCATCAAAGCGCTCAGCGGTAACCTTAGCAGCATCAACGAAATGTTGAGCGAGACCTGGACGCACAATATTCCTCTCTGCCCCACTGTCGATTACGACACGTACAGCCTGACCATTCATCACCCCGTCAAAGCGCAAAAGCTCGTGCTGAGATGCTGGACTAGCGTCAACGGACACCATGTTCAGTTGCAAGCTTCGATGACTTCGACGTGTTCATCATCACCATCGGCGTAGTCCTCATCGTCAGCCTCGTAGTCACTATCGTCTTCGACAATTCGGCGGAAGGGGCCCTGGTTAGCTCGAAATGAATTACCCCTTTGCGGAGGACGAGAATAACCTCGGTTCTGGAAGTGCCTCACTTTGTCGATATCAGACATATCTTCCACTTTGCAGATGATGCTACGCAATGTCGACACGTAGTCTTCCAGGCAGTTAAAGCTCTTTTGACAAAGTCGGAGAAGTTGGTCGCGAAGATGTTCTTGGCGATCAGGTGCAGTGAACTCTCTTGCCAAGAGTTCTTCGAACTGCGTGACCGATTGCAGGTAATTGCCATCGTGTGAGACGTATTCACGGTACCAATCAGCAGCTTGGCCTTTCAAGTATGCCACTAATAACGAAAGCGGTCGTTGCTGGGGAGCATCAGATCCGTACTTGATGTTCTTCGACTCGAAGTACAGCTTGGCACTGAAGATGTAGTCATCCACGTCATCGTCGAAGAACTTAGACATAGTGATGCCTTCTGCTCGATACTCGCGCATATATGGTACCGATGAATCACTTGGCGACTGCTGCGAGACCGTTGGTTGTTGTTGTTGCTGCATCATCACTGCAGCCATCTGACGTTGGAGCTCAGCAGTCTGCGCCATAAACTGTTGCTGTTCACGCATCATAGCGTTAATGGAAGAAAAGAGCTGTTGAGCCGACTCGACATGGAATGTAGACTCGTCCGTGGTTGTACTGGTGCGCCTACGCTTTCACGTCAATCACTAGATGCTAGGGGCGCGCGGTTCCCACAAGCAAATCAATCACAAGCCCTACTGATGTCACAGAACCTCCCCGGGAGATCTGTTTCCGTCAAGTCCTGAGTTGACTTTGCAAGTGCCCCGAAGGTAACGCCCGGTACAAGTGACTAGCGCTAGTTTGAAGCAGCCTCGGTAGCCCGAACACTCCTACTACCACCCCACAACGGCCACCTTGTCAAGAGTACTCCTAACGCGCACAGGCAAAATTGCCAGCTGACCGAGAAAGCGGTGAGGCTTGAGAATAGAGGCTGGCCAATGGGAGGTCACCACGTGGAAATGCGAGGGACGATGCGGTGAGAATGGAGGTTTCTCCCCACAAGTCGAAAAGCTGAAGCCTACGGCAGGAGTGTACACGCGGCACGGGTGGGCGCTGGCTGAGGAACGGACGGATGAACGGGGCTCGAAGAAGTAGAGACTGATGGCAGCATGCACAACGGCTACGCGGGAAAACGGATGCTGGAAGAACTGAAGACTGGAAACCGGAGAGGCGGCGTGTACAACGGACACGCGGCAAAACTGAACTGGAACTTGGACTGGAGCTGGAACTTGACTGGAGCTGGAACTTGGACTGGAAGTGTGCGCTGGACCGACAAGTGCTACCAATTGTAAGGTCTCGGCGTTGGATTTGTTGTTGTCAAGGTAAAATGAGAACTGACTGGTATTTGTGTTACAGTAGCTACTCCTGTCTTACCTACCCCCACTGGGGGGGTTCCCACCAATAAGTCTTCAGTAGCCTACTGGAAATCTGAATGTACAGTACGATCTCCAAATCCGGTCGCTGTGTTCCCACCAGTAAATCTTCAGTAGCTCAAGTGCAAACCCGAAAGAACGATGGTGGCAGTCTATATGGTGAGGATCTCGCCACCTCACGCTGAGTTTCTCGCGCGGTGAAGGCATTGGGGTAGATGTCAACGACGTTAGCGCGGAGGAAGATGATGACTTCGGAGACCCCCGGCTGCCAAGCGCGACTAGCAGCACTGAGGCGACCCCTTCGGTCTACAAGCAAGGACATACATAATGGTGGTGGGTCAAGCTATCGAAGCTCGATGCACGTTCTAGTAGGCTCAGAGACTCTGAAAGACGATGCAAGATTATATGCTGACTTCCGTATGCGTCGAGACTCGTTTTAACATCCGTTGGGTCTACTAGATCATCTAGTCTAGATGCAGTCATTTCGAGAGCAGACAAGACTTTCACAGAGATGTCCTGGCGAGTCGTGTACGATTGGCATTCCTGCCCTATTCACAGCTATCTCCGAGCGATCGGTGGCACCTCCACAGAGCTATTTGAAAGTGTTGTAAATGTCTGTGCTGAGGGAAGCTGTTGTTTCCCCCTTATCGCGAAGTTTCTCGACCTCTTTTCGACATGCCTGGATACGTTTTAGAGTCTTCTTTGTGGTCCAATTCTTGCCCCGCGAGCGCGATACCGACTGCTCAGCCTCCACATGCGTGTTGATGACTCTCTCCTCCATGCTCAGCTCCGTGTCGGGCGTTGGAGTCGTGTCGCGCGAAGACGCAGCTCCGCCCGACATAGTATGCTCCATTTCCCCCTCCTACTGAAGAATCATGGTGTGTTTGCTGGAACTTGAGGTGGAACATCGGTTGGCAGGTGTTTGTTGTAGTCTATAGGTGGCAACTTGCGCTAAGAGCGAGTTGGCTGTCGGTGTTGCCGATGGATCGTTGCTTCTATCTATGAATTGAGGCTCATAATTGCTGGAGGATCGGCCTCAGCGCTGAGGATGCCCCTTGCAATCACTTCACAAATGACTCTTCTGCGCCTGCATCAACTGAAGAAATTCCGAGTAGCCTACTGGAAAAAAATGTATCGTCTGATGCTCTTTGCAGTACAGTAATCCTCGCCTAATTTTCAAAGGTGGGACCGAGAAAGACTGCCAGGTTACAAGATTCGCGCAGGTTTGACAAAGATGCCAAACGTACTGACTTATTAATAGTTCGTCTCTAGTTAAGGCAAGTATCTTCCAGCAATGTGACATGATCCCTCAAACTGTTCATCTATCTCAGTAGATTTGTTGATTGAACATGCAAATCCTGAAGCACTTATGCACTTCCCGCTGGAGGTACATTGGCCGATGCAGGTGAAAATTCGGCGGGGATTACTGTAGATTGGGACTAAATGTACTGAGTTTTTGTTAGATTTTTTCCAGTTTCCTACCCCCCAGTGTGCCGTGGAGGCACTCCCTGTGAAGATGCAAGCGGTTGGCTGAACTGCGCCGTTGCCCACAATGTTTGCTCAAACCGCGCGTATACAAGCGGATGTTGACGCCGTGGCTCCTGGATCGGGATGTGCTGATCATTACAATCGACAGAAACTGGGATACCGTATTGTTAACAAGTGAGAATAGGACTATGCTGGATACTAGTGTAACGTGTCTTCAATCCCTGCACGCCGGGTTGACTGTCAAGTCCCTGCGTAAGTCCAAGATCCGTCAGGCCGTCGGTCAGCAACTGTGCCTTCCGCGCCGGTGTCCGCCCGACTGGCGAGACAACCTATTTTATTTACGTTTCCGTTCGTATCAAATCAGACTCTGTTCAACTACAATCTCAATGCGCTTTCGGTGTACTCCGTCCGTTCAAGCCGTAACAACGCCCACTTAGTCACAAGGGAATACGCCTCAGGCGCCCCACCCCGTACGTGCAACCGTTCAGTAGACTCGGAAAGCAGTTCCTCGTCCGCTCACTCGTCCGTCGTTTCCTGCCTAATGCACACTTCGTCCGTACTCGTTCTTCGTCCACTGCGTTCGTCCAGTTCGTCAACCAGTCGTTCGCTCGTTTGTTGGTCTCGTTCGGCACGCTGTCCGTTCAAGTCCTAGCTCGTATCGTTTTGTGGCCTCTAGGTCGACACGCTGGCCTACCCAAAGTCTTCGTTCGTCCGTCAGTGTCCTACAGGTCAACACACAGGTCTTCCCGAAGTTCTCGTCCGTATCGTATCGTTTTGGTCTCAAGCTGCCCCACGGGTCTGCTCAATTCCTCGCTCGTTCGTTCGTTGTTGGTTCAGGCCGCCTCACGGGTCCGCCCAATTCCTCGTTCTTTCGTCGTTCGTTTGCTCTTGGTTGTGGAGTCACCTGTCGCTCCGCGGGTGAATCCAGAAGTGAGCTCAGCCTTCGCTCGTCGGCCTCGCCTAGTCCTTCGTTCTCTTCGTCCGTCGTGCAGCTGCTCGGCTCACTTGCGTGCGTCCAGCATCTCGTTGCGTCCCACGGTCACTTCGTTTTTGCTGCCGATCGGGGCGTGTGCGGCTCCTCGTAGTCATTTGGTGCCGATGCGCCCGTTCGTTCAATCTGCTCGTGTCCATCCGTTCATCATCGTCCGCTTCTAGATCGTTCACGTCGTTCTCGTTCGCTTCGCGGTCGTTCGCCTCATGGTCGTTTGCAAGCTGGCTCATCGTCCGAACCCACCTGTTACACGACTTCCTCAAACTAGGGGTCTTCCACGACCCTACCGCTGCCATGTAATCGTTCATACTCAGCGCGGTCGACCCATCGAGTCGTCGTTCTTCCGTCCTCAGTCGTCCACCGTCCTCCGTCAGTTGTTCGCGTCCAGCCTGCTCCAATCGGCTGTAACTCGTATTCGGTAGAATACTGTCCGGCACTGTTTCGTTGCTTTTGTCGTCGCAGTTCCACCAGCTTAGGACAGTCGTTGTCGTAGTCGTCGTAGTCGTTGTTGTTTCGGTTCGAATCCGCCACTGCATGTCGGTCTCGTTTTGCAGTTGCTGCAACTTTTCCTGCATCGCTTTTCGCTTTCTCTGCAAGTACAGTCGCTCCTGTCGCCGAGTCATCGTCGTTCCGAGTGCTCTCACTTTCATATTCTAACTGCGCGTTGATGTCGTCCGCTGCTTGTCGTAGAGAAGAAATTGGGGACTGGTAGCTCACTAAAAATTATGCGTGTGCTATCAATGTCGTCGTCTTCCCGCTCTTATCCTCTCGTTTAAGCACAAGGTTCTCGTACCCTGCCGTCTCAATCACTCGAAGCGGGCCCATCCACTGATGTACAAATTTAGTCGCTTTCGCACCTCGTGGTGGGTTATACATCCAAACCTGATCACCCGGTTCAAACGTACGTCGATTCCTCACTTTCCTGTCGTAGTAACGAGCTTGTCGAGTTTGCTCTTTGATGCGTGCACGCTCCGCACTCTCATGTCCTCGTTTCATTGCAGCAATTAGTCGTTCGTGGTACTGCATGAGTTCGCCAGCTTTAGTTCGCTCCGTTCTCCGTAGTAACTCGTTCGGTGGTTTCAATCGTCTGCCCATCATCAGTTCGTTAGGACTTAGAGCTACTGTGGAATGCTGCGCTGAGTTATACGCGTACACCGCACATTGCACCCAGTCACTCCAGTCGTTCTGCTTGTTGCCACTCATGAACGTTGCGACACAGTCTTTCCATGAGCGGTGAAATCGTTCGACTAGTCCTATCATCTGCGGTCGGTATGGCACTGGGGTCGTTTGATTCGCTTGCAACAAGTTCACCAGTTCCTCGATCACGCGTCCTGTCAGTTCGGGCGCTCCCTCCGTTAATAGCTCTCTGAACGCTCCAAATCTCAAGACCACCTCGTTCATCAAGAACGCTGCTACACTCTCCGCCGTATGCTCCGTTACACTGCGTGCTACTGCGTATCGTGTCACGTATTCGAGTGCTGCAATCACGTATCGTTCTCCTCCGTTAGCAATAGGAAAAGGACCTGCAACGTCGAGGGCCCATCGATCCCCTACGTCTCCTCCTCTCAAGCTTCTTAGCGGCGGTATCACTTCTCTCGGTCGTACTTTCCTGCTTCCGCATTCTTGACATGCACGGACCCAGTTGTTCACCTCGCGCCGAAGTCCAGGCCACCAGTACAATTGTGCTACTCGTCCGTACGTGTGTGGTCCTCTTAAGTGTCCTGCCCAAATCGAACCATGCAGCTCTTTAAACACAATCGGCCAAAGCGTCGGTGGCAAGATTACTCTCTTTCCCCGCGTCGTGTGAATGATCACCAAGTCGTACACTCGCTCCACCTTCATGTCATGGTACACGCCGGCTTCTAACATCTTGTTCACCAATCGACTTTTTCGTTGCGCGTCAGAAATCTCGTCATCGGTGAGCTGTAGAGTCGAATTCAGTTCCGGTGCTAACTCATCGTCGTCGTCTACCAGTGTGTTGATTGCTTCGACTCCTGTATCAACTCGTGTCGTCGTCGCCTTCGTACGAGTTCCGTTCACTGTCGTTTTCGGTGGTTTTGGGGCTTTGGTCGCGTCGCGGTCGGTCGTTTTCGTGCTCGGCTTCGTCTTCTGTGGCGTGTCGATCATTCGCATGCTCGGCACTTCGCGGGATTCAGGCGGGGTGTTCCTCAATGCTTCCTGTCGGGACACGCGCGTCGTCTTCTCATCCGGCACTCGTTTCGTCGTCTTCGGACGTCGCGTGGTTGGCGTCGTACTCATCGTTTTCGTTCCTGTTGGGGTCGTCCGTCCAGCGTCCTTCGTTGTCGTGGCCGTGGCCGTCCTTGGCGTATCGATCATTGTCGGGAGCGCAACTGGTTCTGCCCAAGTCACTCTCTTCGCTCGTTTCGCTGTCACGCGCCGTCCTTCGTCATGCTCTACATCTTGCTGTTCATCGCCGTCGCCAGCGCCTCGTGCCCGTGTAGATGGTCGAGTTCGCATACGTCGCCTCTCGTTCGTTCGTGAAGCTCGCACCGCATCGCTCGTCGTTTCCGTCGTTGTGGGCATCGTCACACTAGTCGTCGCCTTCGCATTGTGCTCCGTACTGCTCGTTTCCGTGGCGTCCGTCGTGCGTATCGTGCCCGTTCCCAGTCTGACTTCGTTGCTCATAGCTCCGTCTAGCATCGCTGTGACGTCCGTGTTGCGTTTGTTCGTTGGCATCACATCGTTCACTGCCGGAGTTGCTCCTTCAGCGTGTCGCTTGTCCCGTGGTCGTTTCTTCAACGTCGTACTCACCGGACTCGTCGAGGCTTCGTTTCTTACTGTTTCTGCACGTCGGTCAATTTGCCGGCGCGTGCCGTCAACTTCTCGCGTGGCAGTCGTCGTCGTGGGTATCATCGTTTCGCTCGTACTCGCATCGCTGTTCGCATTGTGTCTTGGCTGCGTCGTCAAGGCTTCCGTCGTCGCTTTCTCAGTCGTGTCGCGGCGTACGTCGTCTTGCGGCTGTGTCGTTGTGGTGGCTTCATCGTTTGCTGCGTCATCGTTGTCGTCGACGCGTCGGGGTTTCGTCCGTACTCCTGCTCGTCTCGCGGCTTCGTCCGCTTCACGTTTCCGAGCTGCTCTCGTTCTGTGCTGCGAAATCGAAGACTGCGTGTGCTGCTCGGTCTCTTCGTTCCTCTCCGAGGCTCTCGTACCACTCGTAGCCATAGTTGTCGGCGTACTCGCAGCGTCTGTTGCACTCGTCCGTGCCGCTCCAGTCGCAGCTGTCGTTGTCGTCCGTGCCGTTCTTGTCGGAATCGTCGTGGCTTTCGTTTGGGACATCGGAATTGCCGCGGCTGTCGTTGCGGTCGTCCGTGTCGCTCGTCTTGCAGCTGCCTCAGCTTCCTCCTTCGTCGAGTCGTTGGGGATGTCGTCCTCTTCCGATTTCGCTTCGGATTCGGTTTCTCGTGCCGCCTGGCGTTCTGATCGTCGGTTGCGTGTACTTTTATGGCCTCCTGCTATCCAAACTGCTGCTGGTGTCGTTGCAGGTGCTCGAGATAGAGCGTCCGCGACAACATTTGTCGTTCCGGGTCTATACGTCACTGTGAACTCGTATTCTTGTAGCGTGAGCGACCAGCGGTGTAGTCGTCCTGCCAGATTCGGTCTCGTCATCAACCATTTCAGTGCGGAGTGATCCGTGATGATCTCAAATACTCGCCCGTACAAATAAGGTCGAAACAGCTTAACAGACCAAACTACTGCCAAACATTCAAGCTCAGTGATGGAGTAATTCGCTTCTGCCGTAGTGTTCACTTTACTAGCAAATGCAATGGGTTGCCATCCTTTACCCTGGTCCTGCATCAGACATGCGCCCAATCCAACTTTACTCGCATCGGTCACCAATCGAAATGGCAGCTCGAAATTCGGGTACACTAACAGAGGTTTCGTAGTCAGTGCTGCCTTGATCCGCTCAACTGCAAATTGCTGTTCTTCCGTCCATTCCCATTCGTTGTCTTTTCGTAGCAGCTTCGTCATTGGAGCCATGATCGATCCAAATGCCTCGATAAATTTCCTATAGTAGCCTGCAAGATGTAGCCTGCAAGATGGACGAATCTCCTGACTTCTACCGGATTCGTTGGGGTTGGAAATTCAGCCACAGCCGTGATTAAGCGTTCTGCAGGTCGTACACCTTCTCTACTCAGCTCGTGTCCTAAATATTTCATCGATTGTGCCGCGAAAACACACTTTTTCAGATTCAAAGTCAATCCAGCCGTTGATAGCCGTTCCAAAATCGTAGCCAGCTGAACTATGTGTCGATCGAACCCTCCTCGAGTAAACACCACTATATCGTCCAAATACACTAGACAGGATGACCACGTGAGGCCGCGAAGCACTCCGTTCATCATTCGCTGAAATGTAGACGGCGCGTTCATCAATCCGAACGGCATCCGTACAAATCGATACAATCCTTGCTTAGTCGTAAACGCCGTTTTGTCGCGATCTTCTGGCGCTACGCTGATCTGCCAGTATCCTGCTTTCAAATCCAGAGTCGTAAATAGCAAAGCACCACTGAGCGCTTCGAGCGTTTCGTCTATCCTCGGCAATGGATATACATCTCGCTTTGTCACCGCGTTCAATGCTCTGTAATCTATGCAGAATCGAATTTCACCATCATTTTTGCGTACGAGGACAACAGGGAAGCCCCAAGCTCCGTTGCCTTCTTCGATAACTCCAGCTTGTAACATCTTAGTCACTTTGCCTTCGATATGGTTGTCTTCCGTTTGTGCTTGTCTACGCCTTTTCATCATGATCGGAGCGCAGCCTTGCGTATCAATATGGTGCTGAACATCTAAAGTCATCACAGGTGGACAGTCTCCTGCATTCGTCGACAATTTCCGATAAGCTCTTAACAACTTTAATACCATGGTGCGGTCGTTATCATCGTCCGTCCTAATGTCTGCTTCGTCTTCGTTGTCTAGAGGCGTCTCGAGATCACCGAGAGTCTGTAGCCATTCATTGAGTCGTTCGTGTTCTAGTTCTCCACTCAATTCAAGCGCTTGCATGTCGTCGTCGAGCGGTATCCATCTACCCAACTCCTTCTTGCTTGGCAGCTTCGCACGATCTCCTCGCATGTTTATCGCCGGCACTATCGCTTTGCTGTCGTGTACTTTCGTTACAGTCGCCGCTAACATTACGGCTCCACAGCTTCGGGTAGGGATGAAGATGCCCTGTTCACCGTCTGGGGCTGCAACTGTTATCGTTATAGGCGTCACTGCATTGCGTGTCAGGTTCACCCGTCTCGTCAACCTTATGGCTGCTATCTTCACGTCGCCACTGTCATCATCTTCCGTGAGAAATGGGATCACAACTAGCCGTTCTTTGTCAAAGTAGCGGACCTCGTTCTTGCTGAAATCCATGCTAGCTCGATGTTTCTTCATGAAATCTACTCCTACCAGGAATTCGTTAGTGCAACCTTCAATGATGCACGCTGTCACACGCACTGTCTGGCCAAATATATTGCGCATGTCGAATGCCCAAACACCAATCACATCGAGTAGGAACCCACCAACACCTTCAACATAGTCTACAGGTGCAGGTCCAAGTATGCGTTCTCCTCGTTCCATCCAATCTGTGCCTGCCACCGAATATCGTGCACAGCTGTCCCATTTGACGTCGTGCTTCTCGCCGTCAACTTCCATTATCGCCGTTGGTAGACCATCACCGGCCTTCACGTCTGAACTTCGTGCAACATTCACTGCGGCAGCGCTGCGTCGTTGTACTAAGCTTACTCGTGCGCACTGTTCGTCTCGTTGCTGTTGCGTCTGCGTTTCCGTCCTGCGTCGTTCTCGTCGGTCATCGAGTTCATGCAATGCGACGTCTGTTTGTCGTTGTCGTCGTGCACGGCACTCGTCGTCCAGAGCTACCACCGTTCGCTCAACTTCGTTGTCGCTCGTCACTAGTGGGGCTGCTGCACGCTCCTTAGCTCGATCCACGCGCTGTTGCTTCGCTGCGCGCTTCGCTTGCTTTCAGGCGAGTCTCACTTGTGCTACCGTCGTTGTTGCAGGTACCGATTGCTCGTTCAACTTCATTTCGTAGTGCTCCATTGATAGGGGCTCTGCTTCGTTCATTGTATACGAACTTGTACGTGTCCGTGGCGTCGTACTCGCTGCAGTCATCGTCGCATTCGTCGTTGTCACCGTGCGCGTCACCGTTGGGATTGTCGTCGGTGCGTGCTGGATCGGCACGTCCTTCGGCATCGTTATTGTCTCGGCGCCTTCCTCAGTTCGTACTACCTCCTTTGGTAAGCGTCGTACTTCGCTTTCCTCAGTTCGATACTCTTCAGGGCTTTCCGTTGATCACCGCCTTCCTCAGTTAGACGTAGGCGTTTCCGTCGGTCATCACCGTCACTCGTGTACCTGTACCGCTGCGTGGCCATCGCTGGTCTCACCGTTTCCACGTATCTCTTCGCCCTCCAAACATCACGCGTCGTCACCTCCGTTCTCAGTTGAGATTCGACCGCCATGTTGATCATCCGCATACTGTCACCGTTAGCGTCTCGTCGCTGATACTCTGCATCAAGCTCGCAATACCGGTCCAGTAACTCGTCCGCATTCGTCGATGCCAGGCGCTTCACCGCAGCTGTCGTCATCTGCGTGCTCGGTTGTCCGTCCTCGTTCTTATCTTCACCGCTCGTTCGTTCATCGCGACCCGTCAATCTCTATTGGAGTGTCGCGGCTGGTGCCACTCGACGTTCTGGTTCTCCGTCTCGGGCTTCCAGCCCGCTCGTGCCCTCCGTTACCGTTCTCTGGGGCTTTTCCGACCGTGTCGGACGCAGTGCTCCCCCGCCTACGCCCGGTTGCCGTTTTCCGCCTGAGTCTGTTCTCGAAGCCGTCGTTCCGCCAAGTACGCCTCGTTTCTCGCTCTAGCGGCCGCGTCCGTGCATTCCTTTGCGAAATGACCAGCTCCACCACACGCATAACACCTGTTGATCTCGCTTGGCGCTCTACTAGCCGTCGCTTCCGTCACATACCGCCGTGAAGTCGCTGGTTGCTCTGGTGCTTTCGTCTGTTGCACTTTCACTCGTCGTTTCGCTTTCTTTGGAGCAGGTGTAGGTACATCCGATTCATCGCTGCCCGAATCTGCCTCCGCCGCCACCTTCAGGACCTTCGCTTTTCGTTCTGGCTTTGGGTGACTCCGTTTACTCGTCGTCTTAGGATCTCCAGCCGCTGTCGTCTTGCGGTCGCGTTCCTTCCGATTCAATTGCCAATACTTGCCGTTCCAAGTTCGTCCAGCCGGTCGTACCCATACGTTGCTGTTCTGATCGAAAATGCCCTGAGGATTCGTGAGGTAGGCGAAACCTTCCCCTTCGGTAATGCTCTCTAGCATCGAAGCTCCTATCGCATCAGCCGGTACACTACCAATTCCCGGGATAACTCGCATTGCTCCTATGGTACCGTTCATCTGTACTGCTGTGTGCATCGGTGCTGTCGCCCATGGTTGTCCAATATTTCGCATACCCAGCGCAACGTTGCTATTCGTATCGTCTAGCTGTACAGCCTTATCTACAGCTTCGCCAAGTGTCGTCGGTGCATCACCATGTTTCACCAGTTGTCGAGTGGATTTATCTAGTCCGCGGTAGAATTGGCCTAGCATAGTTTCCTCTCGAACATCGTTTTCACCAGCTGCGTCTCGTAACCCAGCTGCAAAGTCAGCAAGAGTCTCTCCTGGCATCAATGTCCTGTTCATTACTCTCCATTCTGCCAGTGCGAGATCAGGTCGTTCGCCGTATCGTCGAATCAACGCCGCTTTCAAGTTCGTCCAAGTCCTGTCGTCTCCAGTCAGTTCCTTATTGATCTGGACCCAAGCCTTGGCTGCGTCGTCTACCAATATGTTCCCGACCACAAAGTACAACTCCTTATCGCTCCAGTCGCCTCGTCCAGAAACTCGTGCGCCTTCGACTGCTAAATCGACCTTCACAATCCAAGTCTCGACTCGCACTCCTCCTGCCGTGGGTTTATACGGTTGCAGATCGAGGTCTTTCACGTTCTTCTTCGATTGTCGACGGTGGTGTCGCCTTCGGCTACCGTGGTGGCGTCTACGTCTGTGTTGGCTTCGGTGTCGTCCACGTCCTGAATCTCCCGAACTACTGTCACTGTCACTGTAGCTGTCATCGCTGCTGCCACTGCTACTCGGAGATGGCGATCGACGCGATGATCGAGCATGTCGTGTCGTGTTCCGCGGTCGAGTCGTGGCTGCCGTGGTTACGTTCGTTCTTGTCGTCGTTGTCGTACTTCGCTGATCACCCGTTGTCGTCGTCGGCGGAGCTGTCGTCGTCGGCATCGTTGGATATGTCGCTGTCGTTGACTGCGTTGCGGTTACTGCGGGAGTTGTAGCTGTCGTTGACTGCGGCATTGTCGTCGTCGCGGCTGTTGAGGGGGTTGCTGGTAACTGGGTCGGTGTCGTCAAAGCTGCCTGTGTCACCTCGATACCATTCACGCGCGTTTCAATTCTCGCCATGGCTGTGAGTAGTTGCTGCATAACGCCCGTCAAAGTTGCTGCGTCGATCGTCGTCTGAGCTACTCCGCCAGCCGATTCATCCGTTGCTCGAGTCGTGGGGTTCGCCATTGTCGTTGGGTTCGTTGCGGGTGTCGCCGTCGTACTCGTGCTCGTCGACGTCGTCCTTGTCGTCTGGGTCGTCGTCGTCGAAGATTGTGCAGGCTCCGTGGGCTGCATCCTCGTATCGTTCGTTCTCATCGTCGCTGCTGGCGCCTCTGTCGTCACAGGTCGCGTCGTATTCGTTCCTACCGTATCTGTAGTAGCTGATGTCCTCGGTGTCGACCGTGATCGAGTTACCATTCCACCATGTACGTCCGTTGTTGTCGTCACTCTCGTCCTAGCCATGTCTTTGTTTGACCGTTGTCGAGTAGTGCGATCTTCCGTCAATTCGTTCGTTCTCAGATGCGTATCGTTCGTCTTCAAATTACAATAGAGCCCCTGTATGACCACCATGTAACGTGTCTTCAATCCCTGCACGCCGGGTTGACTGTCAAGTCCCTGCGTAAGTCCAAGATCCGTCAGGCCGTCGGTCAGCAACTGTGCCTTCCGCGCCGGTGTCCGCCCGACTGGCGAGACAACCTATTTTATTTACGTTTCCGTTCGTATCAAATCAGACTCTGTTCAACTACAATCTCAATGCGCTTTCGGTGTACTCCGTCCGTTCAAGCCGTAACAACGCCCACTTAGTCACAAGGGAATACGCCTCAGGCGCCCACCCCGTACGTGCAACCGTTCAGTAGACTCGGAAAGCAGTTCCTCGTCCGCTCACTCGTCCGTCGTTTCCTGCCTAATGCACACTTCGTCCGTACTCGTTCTTCGTCCACTGCGTTCGTCCAGTTCGTCAACCAGTCGTTCGCTCGTTTGTTGGTCTCGTTCGGCACGCTGTCCGTTCAAGTCCTAGCTCGTATCGTTTTGTGGCCTCTAGGTCGACACGCTGGCCTACCCAAAGTCTTCGTTCGTCCGTCAGTGTCCTACAGGTCAACACACAGGTCTTCCCGAAGTTCTCGTCCGTATCGTATCGTTTTGGTCTCAAGCTGCCCCACGGGTCTGCTCAATTCCTCGCTCGTTCGTTCGTTGTTGGTTCAGGCCGCCTCACGGGTCCGCCCAATTCCTCGTTCTTTCGTCGTTCGTTTGCTCTTGGTTGTGGAGTCACCTGTCGCTCCGCGGGTGAATCCAGAAGTGAGCTCAGCCTTCGCTCGTCGGCCTCGCCTACTCCTTCGTTCTCTTCGTCCGTCGTGCAGCTGCTCGGCTCACTTGCGTGCGTCCAGCATCTCGTTTCGTCCCACGGTCACTTCGTTTTTGCTGCCGATCGGGGCGTGTGCGGCTCCTCGTAGTCATTTGGTGCCGATGCGCCCGTTCGTTCAATCTGCTCGTGTCCATCCGTTCATCATCGTCCGCTTCTAGATCGTTCACGTCGTTCTCGTTCGCTTCGCGGTCGTTCGCCTCATGGTCGTTTGCAAGCTGGCTCATCGTCCGAACCCACCTGTTACACTAGAGACGGCAAGTGCACTGCTATCCCTCCTCCTCGAGACGAAGATAATTTGGATTAGGACACTTACCTTGCAGTAAACGCCACACAAGGAATAGAAATCCGGACTCAAAGTACATACTCTATGTATAACGAAACAACAACATGGTTTTGACATCATAAGAAGCTCATCGACAGTGACACGTCCGGTTTAGCTGCTGCTTTAATGAGTCACGCAGTATTTTGTGACAAGACTCGATGCTCGGGGTCTCTCACTTACTGCATTTCATTCCCAAATTCGCTTCGTACCACCACCACTAGCTCATTCTCCACGATGACTCCTTCCATGATGGCCACTCGCAACGCCCTCCCTCTCAGCACCCCGTTGACACTCATGCACATTCGAGAGACGACTGCTGCAGAGACCATGACCACCGGAATTGTCTCGTCAAATTCAAAGTCCCCCAAGATGAAAGACCTGCTGTCATGCAAGAAGGACGCGTCGTCGGCACCTCCATCGAAGAAGAAGAGCGCGTTTTGGCGGCAGTTCGTCGAGGCGGAAATGTTCGTGAACTCGGGCCGTCGATAGACGAACTAAGAATTCAATTCACGGTTGCTAGTTGCGTAGAGTCCTTAACTGGTCCGCAGCACGGAACAACGAATCAAGTACTTTGGCTGCCATACAAAAGCTGCTGTCCCCACGTTGTGCCTCGAACATTTAAAGCGTGAAGTTCATAATAACGAGCCATTAATTAAACGCAACTTCGCTATCCGGAGCAGCGTCTTCCCTTCAAGTGTTTGCTGCGCTGTCGATTGACGGCGGTAGCGCAGTGCGAAAGGCAACAAGGCAAATGAATGGGGGTGGGGGCTCGTGAAAGTTAATTGAATTCATATCGACTCGATGTGTACATGGTGTTTTCCTATGAGCACTCTTCGGATCCTAGTGCGGATTCATACATAGTTCTCAGTGCAGTTGATAGGGCTTATATACTCTAGTGGTGGTGACTCATCTTCATGGAGGCGTGTGAGCCAACCAGCCTGCTCATGGTCGAGCGCTTCCTCTCGTTCTGCGCCGCCTCCTCTACGGGGGTCGACTTCGCCTTGGTCTTTTCGCCTGGAAACAGCATCTTCATCTTCTGCGAGAACTTGGAGCTCGACGAGTGGTGGCATGGCGTGACGGTGACGGTCTGGTTGTCTGTCTTATTGGTGCTGTCGTCGTGAGCTTGTGTCTTGTCGTGCAGGTACTTGAGATTGCTGTGTGTTGACCGGGAGTGCGAAGCGGGTGTGGGCGCTCATGGTTGCTTGGGTGGTGGCGGAGTGCTGCTGTTGGTTCTTGTGTAGCGCGCGGTGCAAATTGCAAAGTGATAGTCTCACATGCGCTCACTCGACGGCGAAGGATCGCTGCCGATTCCGTGCGGCCCCACATACCGCACCGCCGACGATGAAGTGCAGGGATGGGCTGGGCCAGGTCATGCTGACGGCAGAACCGCGCGAAGCCCTCCCCGTTGGGATTTAAATGTGAAAGGATTAGTTTGTCGGAGGTAGTGCAGGACGACTGCGGTTGTGGTGCGGCATGCGCCGCCTTCGCAATGGGAGGAAGTTGCAGCGCTGGTGTCGTGCTAAGCTGTCCGAGACAGCATTTGGCAAGGACAGTTTACGCGAAGGACAGCATAACACCGACCCGTTTATGTTCGGTGAGCAGCAAAAAATGGTTGAAGCATGAATGATGGTCGTCACGACGAGGACGATAGATAGCAGTCATCAAGTGCATCAATTTGAATTGCGGTTATGTCGGCCGCCCACGCCGCGCTCAGCAGCAACAGTGCGTACGAGACTGTCTACAGAAGAGACCCTCGGCGGCGGCCACTCAACTGCTTAAGGCCAAGCACGACAGAGAATCGACTGCAACAGTCCCTCTTCTTCAGTAAGGCACCAGCGCTTTTTCTCGGACTGCTCACTCGACGACAGCTCACTTTATCCTACCTTCTACGTGAAGCCGTCAAATCGAAGTGCAAGGCAATCCTTCATAAGAGATCGTGCAGGCTCAAACTGGCAAAACTAACTACCGGTACCGACGGCCCGACTACTCGAACATCTCTGCCTGGGCAGGAGCGCGTTGCGGGTGGCCATCATGGGAGGAGTCATACTGGCTTGTGGCATGGATGACTGCGAATGTTGTTGAGTTTTGCAAATGGTAGGCAGGCCCCGACGAAAGCCCAGCACCACCATCATTTTTACTGGCAAGGGCCTCCTGGTGGTCCAGTGGGCTAGACCCACGAATGCTATGCACGTGATGCGAGTTCGAGCCCCGCTGAGCGGGACTTTTCCATGATACGAAATGATCAGCATTCTCAAAACCAATATCTCATTCAAACAAATTCAGAATCAACATCAACAACCTTCAGATTAGCATAGTCACGTGCGTAGCAAACCAGGAATAACCAGTTAATCAACTCAATTTCCTTCCTTCCTTCCATCATTTTTACTGGCAACCCTCCTCTGTTCGTAATGATAACCTGTCTCTGACCGCATCATCGATATCCTACAGTATTTCTCCTGGGCAGCACCGCATACTGGCCGAGCTGCTGTAAGAATCGACTCGACTCGGGTACGGTGAGCGAGATGATGAGTCTTGCATCAAGACACAAAGGCTGAGCGCCATTGCCTAGGGCTGCATGTAGGAGTATTATCTGCGAAAAGCTGCTCATATCGCGATTTGAGGACAAACGCACGCGTTCCCCGCACAGACTTGTTGGCGCGTTATCACGGTAGTACGAGTAGCGACAGATACCTTGCAGAACGAAAGAGGGACCTTCTTGGCAATCCTGGATCGCGTAGATACCGTCCAGTCTCCTAGACAGGTGCGTGGTGTGCTTACCCTTTACAGTCTGTAAAATTCCCTCCTCCGAGGCTCGCTTCGCTCACTTCGCTCACTTCACAATTGCCTCCGTCTAAGACACACGCCCGCCATGGATGCCAACAACCAGTCCGCTGCTGCCGCCGCGAACGGGCTATCCCTCCACCCAACGGCCGAATCCAGCACGAGCGCTGCCAACACCAAGTTTATCGAGAAAGTATTGGGCGGCGCGGCACCTCTTTCCAACCAAGACAGCGACGGACCGGCGGACAAGGCAAAGAAGCAAGCGTTTGCGAAGCAGTTCATCGTGTCTCAAGCTACAACTGGGATGGCACAGCCGCCCCGTCGTTGATTTGATGCTGTTAACGACGCGTTGGAGGCTGAATTGGGGGCTTAGTTAAGCTAACTTGGGCGTCGCTGCTTGTGTGAAGAATTGCCTTAACAAAATACAGAGAATGCTGTTGAGAAAGTGCATTTTTTGTCCTCTGGAGATGTCTGTTGCCCCGTGATGCAGAAAACTAAGCTACCTCGAACTTCGAGGCTCGAAGTACTTGAGTGCACGTACTCAGAAGTTGTCTGCTTAACATATCCTCGCTGTCACTTGCGTTTATATATTTTTCGTCTCATGTGGCTTTATCAAGAGTCAAACGTGGCAAAGCTCAACGTCTTGAGAACGCTGCCGTGGCCGTGTTACTGCTGTGCTTCCTATGTAGCTCACTGTATTATGACAAACGATTCCAGTGTCAGGATCGTTTTGACTGGTGCAGTACAGTATAGCGTAGTATGTCCGCCATTTGGAAGGTAGCACGAGAAGTACTCAATGCTATGGCACGAAATGAAGGTCGTCGTAAGAAGTATAAATGTTAACTTTTAAGTCTTAAAAGGCTTAACTTTGTGAACCCCTTAGTAAACTACACTGCGGTCGGTCTCACCTTGAGACTCTCACAGCGCTTCACCGACGACGCCAAATCAACGACGAAATGGCCTGGTCATCACAGCCGTAGCCTGCGACGCGATGAATTGCTTTGCAAACGCTTGCTTCTTCGCCTCGTCAGCCGATCCGTCGCTGTCTTGGTTGGAAAGAGGCGCCGCGCTGCCCACCACCTTCTCAACGAACTTGGCGTTGGCCGCGCTCGTGGCGACTTCAGTCGTTGGGTGGACGGAAATCTCTGGCGTGGCAGCAGCAGTAGCAGCGGTAGCGGACTGGTTGGCGTTCATGGCGAGGCGTTTGTGTTAGACGAAGGCGATTGCAAATTGAGTGAAACGATGATGAAGAGAAGTCGCCAGGCGAGCGCACCCCGTTCGCGGGGGCGATCGCCACGCCATTCACGATTGCCTACTGCAGATCGCTCTTTCGTATTGCGTGCAAAAGTGCAAGGTATCCGTCGCTACTCGTACTGTACCACGCACCAACACTCCATTCGAGGAATGCGTGCGAATGTCCTCCTAATCGCGATAGAGTTGCCTTCGTTTGCCGTGACTCATACTACTGTATCGAGACTTTGTCCTTGATTGACTGCCACATTGAAAGCCAAGTATGCTGGGACCATTTTGAAGCCTTCGAGCTGAGTCCTGCGCGTCGAATCGACGCAATCGAGCTATATCCGTGTGCTTGGCGCCCAGCCGTAGTGTCTTGATGCAAGGCAAGATTCGCGCACCGCATCCGAGTTCGGTGGCAAGTGAAGCACACTCGGCCAGCTTGCGGTGCCGCTCCAGGCACGCGGGACAGGATAAGCGATGTCAGAGACAGGATACCATTAGGAATGCCGGACGGAGGGTTCTTCGCGACTTCCGCCTGGTGACTGCTGTGGCTGGTCTTTAGCTCGTTGCCGAGGCTCTGGCCCAGTGCGGTAGGCCTGCCAGTGGGAATGATGGTGGCGCTGAGCTGTCGTCGGAGCCTGCCATTTCATTTTCAAATTCGCCGCTCCGACAACAACTGCAGACTTAACCTCCGCAAGCAAGAATGACCCCGTCCATGATGGCCACCCGCAATGCGCTCCCGCTCAGCACCCCGTCAATACTCATGCACATTCGAGAGAAGACCACCGCTGCTGCCTCTGTATATGCCACGAACACGGATATTGCGTCGTCAAAGTCTCGCGAGTCCACGGGGGCGAAGTTCTCTCGCAAGATGAAAGGCCTGCTGTCAAAGAAGGAAGAGAACCCAGCACCCACGAAGACAAAGAGCGCATTTTGGTGGCAGTTCGTCGAGGCAGAGATGTTCGTGAACTCGGGCCGCCGGTAGATGTAGAATAGTTTTATAAGGTTAAGCCAGCTCTAGCTTCGATTAGATGCGCAGTATTCCGCATCCAACCAACCAACAATAAAGCATTTGCACTCCTCTTCCGATGGTTTGCCTCCAACTTCGAGTAAAACGTGAGACCGTCGTCGTGACACGGTCTTAGTCGAGTGAGCAGCAATATTCGGCAGTAGGAGGGGCGCCTCGTTGAAGAAGGTCTTTCCTTAATGTATGCAGCTTGTGTAGCCTTTGAGATAATTGCTGGGCTTGACCGCAAAGCACTTGCTGGCTGCTGACTGCAACGCTGGACTCGTTGGCTGTGACGAGGTGAAGTGGAGTGGAACCTCTTTAAAGCCCCTGTCCATGGTGATGACCATCATTCATGCTTCAACCCATTTATGTGGCTCATCTCACCGGACAGAAACGGGTCAGTGTTATGCTGTCCTTCGCGTAAACTGTCCTTGCCAAATGCTGTCAAGGACAGCTTAGCGTTGTGCGGCACCAGCGCTGCAACTTCCTCTCGTTGCGATGGCGGCGCATGCCGCACCAGAAGTTGCAGTCGTCTTGCACTACGCCTAATTCATCCGTTCTTTTTCATCTTGTCTCCACTCGAGTTGAGGTGTTCCGCCGTCAGGATGACCCGGCGGGCGGCAATTGGCTGAACGAGTGCAACACAGCCCATCCCTGCACTTTGTCGTCGCGGCAACCTGTCGGAATGGCTGTCGACTGCTTCGAGCCGATGCGCGCCGCACGAAATCGGGTACATGGATTCTCCAAAGCGACACACTCTTTCAACGCGATCCGTCCGAGTGAAAGTTTCGACTGCTCACTTTGCAATTTGCACCAAGCTACACAAGAGCCCAGCAGCAGTCCGCCACCAAACCAAACAACGATGAGCGCCCACACCCGCTTCGCACTCCCGGTCAACACGCACAGCAACCTCAAATACCTGCACGACAAGGCACAAGCTCACGACGACAAGACAGACAACCAGACCGCCACTGTCACGCCACGTCGCGACTCGTCGAGCTCCAAGTTCTCGCAGAAGATGAAGATGTTGTTCCCGAGCAAGAAGACCAAGGCGCAGTTGACTCCCGAAGAGGAGGCGGCACAGAACGAGAGGAAACGCTCGACCATGAGCAGGCTCGTTGGCTCGCACGCCTCCATGCAAATGTGTCACCACCACTAGAGCACCAAGGCAACGCGCATATATAAGCCGTGGCAACTGCACTGAGAACGATGTATGAAACCACACTAGGATCCGAAGAGTGCTCGATAGGAAAGCACCATGTAGACATCGAGTCAATACTTATGAATTGAAACACGCGAGCCCACAATACAACACCAGATTTGTCCTACTTTAAAACAATTTGAAAACATGCTGTATGGATTGACCCAGGCGTATGCTAGGCTGCATGCGTGCTTCTCGTAGGTTTCCTGTACGGCTTGCACTCAAAATCTGGTCGGCAAAAGTAGCCATGTTGTCCACCACAACACTTTTCATCAATTCGTACTTACGCGTTTCCGCCTCCATTCCGCGCGCAAACGCCAAACTCAATTGAAAAACTCGCCAAAGAGGCAACGGACCATCACTCTGTCTCCTTTTCTGCGTGCTGCGCCTTGCTCTCCATGGTCGCCGCCGTGTCCCTCTCGCTGTCGGCGGCGCCTCGTACGACGCGAATGACGACGCGAGGGAGCCCCCAGAGCTGCAGCAGGGAGCGTCTCCGTCTCCTCCGCGTCCTCCAGCGCTCCACAGCGTCGACGACCGCGTAGCAGCTCGTCCAGTGGCCCTCTGAAGGGCGTCGTGGCCATGGTAGACGTCCGTGTAGGCGCAGACGCTCAGATCGACTGCAGTGACGTCGTAGCACGGAAACTCCGAGAGTTGGGGGCCTCCACAGTCAAGAGATTCACGCCCAAGCTCACACACATGGTACTGAGCCACTTTACGCCCTTGTGGAAGACCAAGATCGCCAAGTGGCAGGCTGGAGGCGGATCCATGGCCGCTGCGGCCTCGAGATTCGAGCTCAAGATCGTCTCGCAGCTCTGGGTGAACGCCTGCTACGTGAGCAAGAAGCGGATGGACGAGCGACCGTTCTTCCCCGTGAGTCAGCAGTCGGTCGAGGATAATGCCAAGAATATCATCAAGCCAAAGCTCAAGAGACGGCAGTCGCTGGGCGCGGAGGCAGCCACAGCGATGGAAGTAGATACAGGGACACAGAAGACGGACACAAACACAAGTACGACTGCGGAGGTTAAAGCGGCGGCTATTGCGCCGTCAACGCCGCCACCGGCGACGAACTTTAAGATTAATAAGGTGCTGAATGGTGCGAGGAGGAAGCGGCGAGCGCTGTCCATGGAACCCATGACGTCAGACGCGATATTGAAGATGTTAGGTACGACGGAACCGGCCCCGGAAGTAGAGCAGTTGAGCACTCCGAAACAGCCGATTCGATCCAAGAGCGTGACTTCATCAGCGAAGCGGAGAAAGACTCTGAATGGGCCGCCCACGCAGCAGGATGAGGATGAAGTCACAGCGTCACAGGCTAGTGGAATTGTGGCGGAGAGCGAGTCGGAAAATGAGCAGGAAACCGAACTCAAAACGACGGTCAAGGAGGTGATTGAGATTATGGATAGTCAGGCGAGCCAGACGGCACCCTCTCCCTGTGAGAAGAAGATGAAGTCTTCCGCGGCAGTAGCAGGTTCGATCAACACGCCTACTAATGGTGATTTCAGTATTGGCACTCCTGACGACGGAAGCAGTAATAAGGAGCCTACAGCACGCGAACTTCGACGCCGGAATAGGAGCTCGCTTTCGTACGGCGGTGGTTTGACACTGAAAGCAGGTATTTGGTCTTGCGCAGCTTGTGGTTGCTCAAACCCGCGAACGCGCAGGTTTTGCACGGACTGTCAGGCAGCGAGGGGATCGGCTAAATCTCCGGGTGCTGATAGCCTTGCGGCTGTCTCTCCAGCGACCGCAGCAACTGTGACAGACTCGCCGAAGATGCCTGCCACACCAGCCGCAGCCGAATCAACTTACACAACACCGAAGATTAAGACGCCGACTCCGAAAAAGAAAGCAAGAACGCCTGGTTCCATTCCGAAGATGAAGACACCTTCCAGCAGTCCGACTGTGCTGGAACGTACACCACGGGGATCCCTAACTCGGCCAACAGCTAGCTCAGCAGCTAAAATGCGATCACCAAGCGCAGCAGTATCCAGAGTTACGCGTTCTGTTTCGAGAGAAACAACCCCCAGCTCCGTCACCAGATCGAGAACACAGAGTCCTGCTACTCGAAGCTCTTCTACTGTGAAGCGTATTTCGCTGGCAAGTGCGTCCGTGTCGAAGGATGTGCCATTGAAAAAGCTTTCAGTGAAGAAGGCCCAGCGCAAACTTCCCACAACAACTGAGCCCTCTAGCGCGATGAAGCTGACGCAGAGTGCGACCAAGAAGCGTGCCCACCCGTCAGTTTCAAGCAGTAGCTTAACGACTCCAGTGGTGAAAAAAGCACGACGCGACAACAAGGAGAATACCGTCGACGCCAAGTACACAGCGACACCAGGATCAGTATCGATGTTCCCGAGAAAGTATCGGGACGTGAACCCCACTCCTATCGCAGCAATTGCTATGGCCATGAGCTTCTCCAGCACAACAAGCAGAAAAACTCCTAGCAAGGCTCCGCGCAACGTTATCGGTATCACGGGAGTGAGTCCAGAGGCGCGCGGTGTCCTGCAGTGTGCAATCCACGCCATTGATGCCAACGTGTCGAGTGAGTCCGGACAGCGTAAAGCTCGAGTCATTAAGAGCTCGGACTATTCATCAGGCGTAACTCATCTTATAGTGGGCAAAGAAACTAGACGCACCATTAAAGTGCTCTTCGCAATTGCCCGCGGAGCCTGGATTGTTACAGAAGACTGGGCGTTTTCGTCATTGGAGCAGGAGCGCTGGCTGCCAGAAGAAGACTTCGAGGTTACGATGTTTGCAAACAAGTATTCGCGCGAGAATCCGGAATCTCGGCAGATTTTCAAAGGCATGAAATTTTTCGTCGGCCCGAACATTGAGCCATCACGTGATATTCTTCAGTCTCTTATTCAAGTGGCGGGTGGAGAGGTGAGCTTCTGTGCAACATAACTGAGTTTCTCATTGTTGCTTGCACTGACCATTTCCTGGTGCTATTTCGTGCTACAGATCTGCAACCAAATTTCTGTTGCCGATATCTGCATTTGTGGCGATAGCTCGGTGTTCCGACGGGCTCAGCGGACAGGAATTCGAGTTGTCACCTCAAAGGTACGGAGTTTCTTGATCGTGATCGCTTGCTAGCACGCGTTTATAGTTTTGTTGATGCCATCCTTTGTAATTTTGCAGTGGGTGTTTGATAGCATTGGCACAATGAAGCTCGAAGATGATGCCAAATATGCCTTCACGGACCCCATCGGCACGCCCGCGAAAACGCCCAAGAAAGCCAGCCGAGCTGCAGGACTAGAGGCTCACTCCACCGTCCCTGAGTAAGGCCATTTCGATTATTATTCGTAGTACGTCGGTGCGTTGCGGCACCCTAATTTCATCAACGTTTTTTTCGAGTCCCCAGTGATTTGGCATGGGGAAACTTTGTTACAGTAGCCGTTGATGCAAATTTTACTCGAACAGCAAGTTGACCACTGGAAGGCCATCGAGAGGAAGGCAATCTAGCGTTATGAATTTTACGACCAACTTACACACAGAGCTACCATGATAGCCACCACTTGGTAAATCTCTGCTATATGCTTACTGGCTCGGGGTGTCCGGAGCTTCTGTGGCAGGAGCTTCGGCAGATCCACTAGCAGCAGCGGGAGCAGGAGTAGCAGCAGCGGCAGGGGTACCGGCAGCAGGAGCAGCGGCAGGAGCAGCAGGACCAGCGGCAGGAGTACCGGCAGCAGGAGCAGCGGCAGGAGCAGCAGGACCAGCGGCAGGAGTACCGGCAGCAGGAGCAGCGGCAGGAGCAGCAGGACCAGCGGCTGGAGTGACCGCAGGCGTCTCAGCTCCACTTCCACTTGCAGGAGTGTCATCTTCACTTCCACTTGCAGGAGTGTCATCTTCACTGCCACTGGCAGCAGCCGGAGCAGGCGTAGCAGCAGGGGCGGCCGGGGTCTCGGCTCCACTTCCACTTGCCGGGGTGTCATCTTCGCTTCCACTGGCAGCCGGAGCACGAGTAGCAGCGGGCGTCTCCGCACCACTGCCACTTGCAGGAGTCTCACTGCCACTGCCGCTAGCAGGAGCAGGAGCTCCGCTACCAGAGCTGCTGGCTGGAAGCTCAACGCTGCCACTGCCGCTCGTGGAATCGGCGGCAGGTGTCGAAGCCGTAGCGGTTCCGTTGCCGCATTCTCCGTCCGAGAAGTCCACGGCCCAGAAGTGCACGTACTTCTTGGTCTTGTCGAACGTGTAGCCTGGCCCCATGACCGTGTGCTTGCTGAGCAGAGTGCTCTTGGCACTGGCAGACTTGGCCCACGCCGCGACAATAGACGAAGCCGTGCGGTAGCCGGCGCCCACCACCTCCGTCACGACGGCGGCGTCGAATCCCTGTGCCTCTGCGCGGTCATTGGGCTGCGTGCCGTCCGAGCCGGTGCTCTTGATGAAGTTGTTGTCGGCCATGTCGTTCGCCTGGACCTGTGCGGCGTCCATGAGCATCTCGTTGATGCACATGGCTTCCAGTCCCTCCTTCTCGCGAACAGCGTTAATCGAGTCCAGCAGTTCCTGACGGAAGTTGACGGCCTGCAGGTTACGACCGTACACGTCGTTGTTGGAGGCGCTCACGGTGGCCACGAGGGCGACGCTGGCAAATGTGAAGACGTTGTGGATATTGACCATGGTTGCTGTTTGCTGTTTTGCTGTTAGGGACAGAGCTTCAGTCGCTCTGTGGGCTGCTGTCTCGAGAGAGTCTCAATTGCAGAATGAACTGTTAGCTAACCGCGCCGGCCTGCAAGGCGTCAACGCGAGAGTCCGAGCATTGGCAAAGCTGAGGATAAGCCGAGGATAGGAAGAGGACCTTCCTTGGACTGACCAAGCGAGCCAAGGGATACAAACGCATGGAGCGCCGTCGTAGCCGGTGCAAAAAGAGACTTCCCATCGGAGCCCCAAGTCTTCACGTAGCAAATAGGCAAGTGCTGGAAAACCATCTGCACTCCTCATTGAAAAGCCTCTCGAGTGTATGTACAGGTTTTCTGACTCTCGACTTCAAGATTGTATCGATGCTGGTCCGTCCTGATGCGCTGCTAGAAAGTTGGGGCAGTGCTGCAGTGCGTATTTTCGTTCAACAGCAATGCCTGTGAGCTTTCGCGGGTGCACATGGCAGCTTATCCAATCTTCGTTTGCTTTTCGTCGGGTTGATGGGGCAGCTTATCAATACAAACGCGAGGCTCGGTCGGAGCTGGGTACGTACGTATTCAAACCTTGGGCTTGCACTGTGTGCCGAGACGGCGTGTCGCTACAATGTTGAAGTGTCTGTCCTCGAGGAAACCTCTGCTCACAACTTTCGCTGCTCGAATGCGCACCGCTTAAACCAACCAAGCAACGCCTGTCGTCAGGCAATTCTTCGTCATAGTGATCTTAGTCGCTGTCAACGCCGACAACGATAACAAAATTAATTGTATCAACGTGTGGAGAACACAGCGAGCTGTACCACAACAACTGAAGTGTTCAGCATTGGGCGGTATATCTATGAACACTACGCATCAAGGCGCACAGCAACCGGCACCTCATCGAAAAACCGCTGCTTCTGCCACGCCCTCGGCAACAAACTATCATAGCCTAGTCCCTCTTTTCCTTGCCGTCCTCCTTGGCAGCATCGATTGCGGATTTCACAATCGAAATCACGGTCTTCACGCGCTTGAACATTACCTGTCCGGTGGACATCATGATCAGCAGCATGAACACGATCAGCGCCCAATATAGGTGAGACAGCGTGTGGCTCACTTGTCTGCACAAATCAAACAAAGGAACGAAGGCGTGAGTTCACGTAAAAACACCGTGACCAAAACAATGCGCAGGCAACGTACTTGCAGTCGTAGAGAGGGATATCGTAACCGATGTGCTCGTAGCACAGCAAGTCCTGTGAAATGCGGAAGACAAGCAGCGCCAGCGCCAGACAACCCGGGATCAGGTAGAACTCCAGGTTCTTGTACGGGTCGCGCTCCGCGTTAACTTCCAGGTAGCGGTGGTGCTCCTTCTCAATCTGGTCCGCAAGGTCCTGACGGAAACGCATAATCTCGCTGTTGCGACCCATACGTGCACCTCCGTCAAACACATCCATGGCACCCTGAAGGCACGCCTTGTGGTGAGTTTCCAGCTCCTGCACAGGCACGTACTGGCACTTGGAGCCCGCCATCTTCTCCATCTCGCGCTTGTATGTGATGAGAGCCTTGTCGCGCTGGTTCACATTGTTGGCCTCAGCGGTAGCCTCCAGAAGCGTCTTGGCCTCCGGGAAGATCGACGCCTCACGGAAGAGTCCAGCGTACGTCTTAATGTACGTGAACAGCTCGCGCGAGGTCACCGTCGTGCCGTGAATCTTCTTGGGGAAGAGGTGAGCCGGGTCGAACAGATCATCCAGGTACGCTGTCAGTAGTTCCAAGAAGCGGTTGTCAATAGCCTCGACGGACCCATCGTACTCGCGCTCCGTAACAGCGTGTCCCGGGTGAGGAAGCAAAAGCACGCGACCTTCTCAAAGCACGAACTGATCTGCTCACGAGTGTCCGCCAAGTCCTTCTGCTTGCGCGACGACAGCAGCTCCACCATGTACTGCTCCATGTCCTCGCGCTTCTCCGCCAAAGACTGGTTGCGAGAGAAGTCCTGCCAGTCACGCACCAAGAAGTCAAGGCGCTGGAAGGGGCGTGGACGCTTGGGGAGGTCGTCGTCCTCCTTGTCCTCGTTCTCCTCCTTCTTCTCTTCACTCCCCTTCTCGCTCACCGAGGACGCCGTCTTGTCCAGACTGCGCGTGGAAGCCGTAGACGCCGCTCGCTGCAGCATCTGCTGCTTGTCACTCAATGACGACGACGACTTGGTGTCTCCAAAGAGCGCCATGCGTCCGTATTCCGTGAACAGCGCCAAGTGCTGCAAATTGTCCTCCTGCACTCTCTTGTCCACATTGTAGATCTGGTACGAACTGAGCAACGTGCTGAGGCCAAAGATACTTGCCGTGAGCATCTGCGACGTCTCCGAGTCGAACATTCCCTGCGTATCAATCAAAAACACGGCGATATCTTCCCCCGACTGACTCTTGCGGATGAACGGCGTCTCCCACATCCAAATGCCCGTCGTGTTGCGCTTCCTTCCTGCCCTCCACGAGAACCCCTTCTCTCCATGTGTCTGTTCCACATTGGAGTTGCCTTCGAGCTTCCCTTCGCCACTGCCACTCACGCCTTCCATGACCCAGGCTTTCCACACTTCCGACGCCTCGTCATCCGCTCCGTCGCGCTTGAGCATGGGCCCGTGACTCGCGTGACGCAGGTAGCGTAGAAACAGGTCCAGCACGAAGCTTTTGCCCGTGCGGAAGGCGCCCACGACCGAGAAAATGGCCACTTTCATGTCCTCCGGCACCTGGTGGAAGATCTGGCGCAGCGCCGACTCGTCCAGCGTGAAGTTGGTGCCTTCCTCGTTGATGCTCACGATCTGCCGCGCCTTGGGCAGCTCCTTGGGCGGCTCCAGCGTCACGGGGGCCGGCGGGGGCGTCACGGCCGAAGCAGCTGAAGGCGAAGGAGGCGAAGGCGGGGAGCTCATTCGTGATCTTGTTGTCAACTGTTAGGCTGATTCGGACAGGGGACGGCTGCGATTGGCTAAAAAGAAAAGTGAGGCTGTGACGTGTGATGGGCGACGTGACATGGCTACAGTCTCAGCAGCTAGCAAAATGTATCCATTTTGAGGGTTATGAAGGTTGCAGTCTCCAGGTCGTACAGATAAGACTGGTTTTTAGAGGCTGAAGACGAGGACGAAGATGAAGGCGAAGGTGGAGAGGGATTGCAGCAATGGAGTTGACGCGGCGGACGACTCGAGACGCGAACCGGCCGCCTGACACGACGTGAACTCTTCGGGCGTCGACCACCACAACATCGAGCACAAGTACCAGGTCAAGCAAACGGCCTCGTCACATGCGTTCTGCAAGTACGACTGCGCCTGGGAGTTGTAGTAGTACTGCTGCACCAAGGCCGAGTCGGTCGCAGCACTCACGACGAAGCGGTTCAGCTCCGACCACGACAAGGAGCTCACGTTGCACGCCGTGCTGGCCTGGAAGAGCAACTGCCAGTTGAGGGTCGAGCTGTTGCCGCCCGAGATGTTGGTGCCGTACACCGTAAAGTCCAGCAGGTCGTACGTGGCGGCGTCAAAGTCCCAGACAATGAACGCCGGGTTGTTGTAGAAGATTGGCGAGATGGCGGCCGACATGAACAGAGGCGCGAGCGACGAGTTGGTGGAGTTGTCGTCCACTGCAATGACGTCTTCAGGGTCCTGCGACGCCATGTCGGTGGTGAGGGGCAGGCGGAACTCCACGCTGTGAGTGTGCCCGAAGATCTGCGCCTTGATGACATCCGCGTACTCGGTCACGATATCCTTGTACGTGGCGATGTAGGAAGCTTCCCACATAGGTGAACCGTCCTGAGCGTCAATGATCGGGGGATGTGTCCCGCAATGTACGCGAACTTGCTGCCGTTGCGAAGTCCTGCCAGTGTGGCGTTCAACCAGGCAAACTGGTCAAACGGGTCGGCCTCGCCCGATGTGTCTGGCGTGTGCTTTGGCTGTACAAGCACCACAAACAACAGCGTTAGACGAATGCAGACGCCTGTCAAGACTGCAGACACTCACCGAGTAAGGAACCGTGTTGAGTGTGAGTAACAACAGGTTTTCGTCAAGCTTGTACGACAAGTACCCGCGGGTGTTGAGGTCCTTGAGATTGGAGGCAGTGAGCGAGTCGTTCCACGCTGGAGAAACGACTTCGATCGTCGGATTCTCCTCGCTCATCGGGTCGGTGACATTCATCGCGTAGTCTGCATCAGAAACACTGGGTCAGTCAATTGGTGATCGGCTCGTGAAAAAGGGAAACGTACTCTTCGTGTCGGTGTCGCCCAGGATGGCAGTGGCATTGGGTGTTCCGTTGCTGGAGAAATACTGGGCCATCGTTTCCACATTCAACTTGACTGTTTCAGCGAGATACTTGTCCGACGGAGCGTCATGCGCTGCATGGTCACCAGTATAGAGGAAGAAATCGGGGCTGGGTAGCACTTGCTAAGCGTACTCAAGTGCCGACACCAGCAAGCTGATAGGAGCGTCATAGCCGTATTCGACTGGAATCTTGGCGGATTCATTTGCGTCCAAGGTCTCCGAGATGTTGAGGTGGACGTCGGAGAAGTGCAGGATGTGCTTGACCCCCACTTCTTCATCGCCAACAGTTCTGCCTACAGACCCGGACTGTCCTTGCGATCCCGAGTTGCTCTTGACGCTGGTGGAATAGATCGTGCCGCTCCCAACACTTGGTGTCTTAGCTTCTACGGCAGTCGTCTGCAGCAGTAGCGCAACGGAGATTGCACGCAGCGACCGAAGAAGAGAACCAGGCATGGTGCAGAGTTGGAGGAAGTGTTTGTCGTTGAGAGGAAATGGAAAAATGAGCATGCACCCATGGCACCGCAGTGGAAGATCGCTTGTAAGCGATCGTCGTAATGGACGACTCACCAGGAAGGTCTCATAATGAATTTGGAAATGCAGCCAGCATGTTGTCGGGTATCAATTTCCATGAACATTCGCCCATGTACAGGTCACGCGTTCTACCACAAGTCAAAGCTGGCTCCGTGGAGTTCGAGTGGGAATGGAGGCTGGTTCGTATCAAGTGGCTTTTGCTGCGAGTGCATGCAACTTCAATTAAAATCGTGTGTAGTGGTAAGTTATCGTGTATGTTGTCGTGTGAGAGAACTTGGACTAACTTTGCTATCGGTAACGAGGTTACCTCCACCGTCAGACCGTGATCGTAGTCGACGAAAAGGTTCGAGTGCCCAGCTCGCTGCGGTGCGCCACGCTTCAGCCGCATACTATTTCGTAGAGCAGCAGGTGGCACAGGAATTTCTTGAGGTTCACGTAGATGGTGTCGAGGCGTTCGCTGGCCAAAACGCTGGGATTTGTCTTTGACCCACCATAGCACCGAGTATGTGTCACCTTCGCCTGCATCTTCGTTGCGCTGTAACACCACCCCAGCGTACCATTGCTCGCCGTGCAAAATCTCCACAACGTCCCCCTTCTCGAAGATAACTGCTGCGACGGCTTCGTCCGTCGAGGCTTCCACTGTGACGTCCGTTTCCTCATCAGAAGCATCAATCGTGACCTCCTTCTTCGCCTCTACGTCTGCCTTGAGATCGTTGATTGAGATTTCTGTGGGTTGTGGCTGTTCAAATGTTGCTGATGGCAACGGGGCCAGCGCTGCGTACTGATCCTCAACTTGGCGTAAATATGCGTTGCCCACATCGAAAGCCTCAGCAAGAATCTGGCGCATGGGGCTGGCAACCAACGGAGCCACATCCAAAGCCTGCTCGACGAATTCGTAGGCACGTTTGAACCGCTTCACAAGGCCGTCAATTTCGTAGTCGCGAGGGTCAACGGACTGAGCCCGACGGCACAGAGGGCATGAACGGAAGCGATGCTGGGCTGCTCGTGACAGGCACGACCAGCAAAATGTGTGAGCGCACGACAGGGTGATCGGGGCTTGAACATCGGCGCATAGGCAGATTGGGCACGTCAAAGCCCGAGGTCCGAGGCGAAAGTTTCCGTCAGGCAGCACACAGAGCATCACGCGGTCTGTAAGTGCTGCTGTTTCATCGCAAAGAGCATCAAGCGATGCGGCATCGTAGAATGGTTGGCACTTGAGATCTTCCAGCACTTGAGCCTTGAGGCGAGATGTCATAGTTGGTGCCCCATCAGAGTCTTCATCGGTCTCGGTCTCGGTGCCACCAGCGTTTGCGGTCTTGTCAAACTTCTTGGCGATCTTGACGAGTGCAAGGCTGTTGAGCACCACGAAGCGACGAAACGCGTCGACCTTGTGGGAAAGCTGCAGCACTTCGAGCAGCAGAGTCCGAGCCGTAGCGTGCGGAAGCACCCACCGCGTCCCCAGTGCTTGCTGCAAAGGCTTCAGCTCGTTGTTCACCAATTCATCGAGGATCCGAGCGTGGGCTTCATTGAGTTTCTGCATCTCCAGCTCCAGCACCGACTGGAACCACACGACTTGCTTGTCAATTCCACCACTTCCCTTCGAGTTGATGAATGCCAGCTTAATCTCCCGCTTAAGCGCCTTGTAGTCCACGTAGTCGACGGCCCATTCCGGGGACGCCAAGCTACGAACGCGTTTGCCAAACTTCATCCGATCTTGGCGTTCGAGGGCTACACTTGGTCTGTCGAAGGCGGATTTACGAGTGAGGATACCTCACGCGACGTGGGAAAAATACAAGCACATCGACGTTGCAGTTACTGCTTGGTGAATGGAGGAGACCGAGAATATCTCTCATCTCGGGAGCGACAAGCGGGCAGCAACGTCCTCGGGACCTGGTGAAAGCCACTTGAGTGCGAATCTGCCGCCCCTCAGATTCCCACAACCGTTACACATAGTTTAGGCAAGTAAAATGAAAAGATCGTATCAAAAGGCAACTTTGACAAATGTGGGAGTCTTCTTCGGCTCCCGGATACTTTGCACGTTAGACATTGAGCAGCAGCAGCAACAACAAGATGACATTTGTTCCCTGCGGGGATGCAACTTCATTGCTGTGTTTAGCCCAGTAAATCGGTCACATATTACTTAGTATTGCATAGAGTCGCTAGGACCTACCAACTACCAAACTGCACGTTGAAGCCTCCGACAGGCGATGATGCCGCGGGTCTCGGAAACGTTAAGGGTGCGCGCAGTCCTCGCGGTCGTCGGGATTCACTTCGTGGCCCTTGACGTTATCCATGCTTGTGGCGCTCGAGGGCACGGGAAGTTGTCCGTCTGGCTGGTTGAGCGGGTGAACGACGCGGTGTGCCAGAGCTGCTAGAAAACCTTGTCGCCCTTGTCCTGGCAAGGGTACCAAGTTGGCACTGCCAGCAGCACCCGTGTTCACTCAAGTGGCCCAGACGATGCGGTGTATAACCTTCATGGGGTTGCTCTTGCCGCTGAGAATTACAGGCGAAAAAAACAACAAGGACCTCGAGACTCTAGCTTAACATGCGCCCCTGGATCTACTACTACGTGTTTTCAAATTGCTTTAAAGTTGTGTTTCAATTCATAAGTATTGACTCGATTTGTACATGGTGCTTTCCTATCGAGCACTCTTCGGATCCTAGTGTGGTTTCATACATCATTCTCAGTGCAGTTGCCACGGCTTATATATGCGCGTTGCCTTGGTGCTCTAGTGGTGGTGACACATTTGCATGGAGGCGTGCGAGCCAACG
The DNA here is from genome assembly GCA_032158285.1 of Phytophthora sansomeana. NCBI lineage: Eukaryota > Oomycota > Peronosporomycetes > Peronosporales > Peronosporaceae > Phytophthora > Phytophthora sansomeana. Next base: position 461,737 of record JAPDHH010000222.1, read on the forward strand.
AGCCTGCTCATGGTCGAGCGTTTCTTTTCGTTCTGTGCCGCCTCCTCTTCGGGAGTCGACTGCGCCTTGGTCTTCTTGCTCGGGAACAACATCTTCATCTTCTGCGAGAACTTGGAGCTCGACGAGTCGCGACGTGGCGTGACAGTGGCGGTCTGGTTGTCTGTCTTGTCGTCGTGAGCTTGTGCCTTGTCGTGCAGGTATTTGAGGTTGCTGTGCGTGTTGACCGGGAGTGCGAAGCGGGTGTGGGCGCTCATCGTTGTTTGGTTTGGTGGCGGACTGCTGCTGGGCTCTTGTGTAGCTTGGTGCAAATTGCAAAGTGAGCAGTCGAAACTTTCACTCGGACGGATCGCGCTGAACGAAGTGGGTCGCTTTGGAGAATCCATGTACCCGATTTCGTGCGGCGCGCATCGGCTCGAAGCAGTCGACAGCCATTCCGACAGGTTGCCGCGACGACAAAGTGCAGGGATGGGCTGTGTTGCACTCGTTCAGCTAATTGCCGCCCGCCGGGTCATCCTGACGGCGGAACACCTCAACTCGAGTGGAGACAAGATGAAAAAGAACGGATGAATTAGGCGTAGTGCAAGACGACTGCAACTTCTGGTGCGGCATGCGCCGCCATCGCAACGAGAGGAAGTTGCAGCGCTGGTGCCGCACAACGCTAAGCTGTCCTTGACAGCATTTGGCAAGGACAGTTTACGCGAAGGACAGCATAACACTGACCCGTTTCTGTCCGGTGAGATGAGCCACATAAATGGGTTGAAGCATGAATGATGGTCATCACCATGGACAGGGGCTTTAAAGAGGTTCCACTCCACTTCACCTCGTCACAGCCAACGAGTCCAGCGTTGCAGTCAGCAGTCAGCAAGTGCTTTGCGGTCAAGCCCAGCAATTATCTCAAAGGCTACACAAGCTGCATACATTAAGGAAAGATCTTCTTCAACGAGGCGCCCCTCCTACTGCCGAATATTGCTGCTCACTCGACTAAGACCGTGTCACGACGACGGTCTCACGTTTTACTCGAAGTTGGAGGCAAACCATCGGAAGAGGAGTGCAAATGCTTTATTGTTGGTTGGTTGGATGCGGAATACTGCGCATCTAATCGAAGCTAGAGCTGGCTTAACCTTATAAAACTATTCTACATCTACCGGCGGCCCGAGTTCACGAACATCTCTGCCTCGACGAACTGCCACCAAAATGCGCTCTTTGTCTTCGTGGGTGCTGGGTTCTCTTCCTTCTTTGACAGCAGGCCTTTCATCTTGCGAGAGAACTTCGCCCCCGTGGACTCGCGAGACTTTGACGACGCAATTTCCGTGTTCGTGGCATATACAGAGGCAGCAGCGGTGGTCTTCTCTCGAATGTGCATGAGTATTGACGGGGTGCTGAGCGGGAGCGTATTGCGGGTGGCCATCATGGACGGGGTCATTCTTGCTTGCGGAGGTTAAGTCTGCAGTTGTTGTCGGAGCGGCGAATTTGAAAATGAAATGGCAGGCTCCGACGACAGCTCAGCGCCACCATCATTCCCACTGGCAGGCCTACCGCACTGGGCCAGAGCCTCGGCAACGAGCTAAAGACCAGCCACAGCAGTCACCAGGCGGAAGTCGCGAAGAACCCTCCGTCCGGCATTCCTAATGGTATCCTGTCTCTGACATCGCTTATCCTGTCCCGCGTGCCTGGAGCGGCACCGCAAGCTGGCCGAGTGTGCTTCACTTGCCACCGAACTCGGATGCGGTGCGCGAATCTTGCCTTGCATCAAGACACTACGGCTGGGCGCCAAGCACACGGATATAGTTTGATTGCGTCGATTCGACGCGCAGGACTCAGCTCGAAGGCTTCAAAATGGTCCCAGCATACTTGGCTTTCAATGTGGCAGTCAATCAAGGACAAAGTCTCGATACAGTAGTATGAGTCACGGCAAACGTAGGCAACTCTATCGCGATTAGGAGGACATTCGCACGCATTCCTCGAATGGAGTGTTGGTGCGTGGTACAGTACGAGTAGCGACGGATACCTTGCACTTTTGCACGCAATACGAAAGAGCGATCTGCAGTAGGCAATCGTGAATGGCGTGGCGATCGCCCCCGCGAACGGGGTGCGCTCGCCTGGCGACTTCTCTTCATCATCGGTTCACTCATTTTGCAATCGCCTCCGTCTAACACAAACGCCTCGCCATGAACGCCAACAACCAGTCCGCTACCGCTGCTACTGCTGCTGCCGCGCCAGAGATTTCCGTCCACTCAACGACTGAAGTCGCCACGAGTGCTACCAACGCCAAGTTCGTCGAGAAGGTGGTGGGCAGCACGGCGCCTCCTTCCAACCAAGACAGCGATGGATCGGCTGACGAGGCGAAGAAGCAAGCGTTTGCGAAGCAATTCATCGCGTCGCAAGCTACGGCTGTGATGATCAAGCCGTTCCGTCGCTAAACTTCCTGCATTAATGAAGCGCTGGGGGTTTGAGGGGGAACTCAGTCACGACTTGAGTACCGTGGTATAGTGCTTGCGTCGCTGCTGATGTGACGCGGAGTGTGTATCACTCTGACAAATATATTGAGTGCCGCTGAAATTGTGCATTGTTTTCTGTGCTTTGCCAGTGGTTTGCTGTGGTAGATGCAGTCGCTACTCGGATAGGGTAAAAGAGGTTTCGCCCAAGCTTGAAGTGAACATGGCTACATTCATGTGAACCACATCCTTTTCTGGATTACGGCGTAGCATGGGTTCATTTCGTATCCCACCTCGCATACCCTTCATCATCAGTGTTGGCAAAAACCCACGTTTTGGAGGCACCATGGATGGGTGATTAGTTTCTTATGGGCGGGATGATAAAATGGGGTGGGTATTCCATTTTTGTGAAAATCCCAAATAAAGCAATATGATTGGCTGCTGAAAACTTTTGTGGACTTTGATCCAGCTTTGCTACCCTTGATTTGATTTTTTGTATGCCAACTTGTAATTTTCCAGCTGCATGAAAAGCCTGGCAAAATTCCATAAATGTACGTGAGTGGGTATTCCCAAAATCCCAATAATCCAAAAACCAAAAACCCACTCCGACCAACACTGTTCATCATCAGGGTTCGCCAAAACCCATGATCTCGAATCTGGGCGGGTGGATTTGGCATTTGGCGTGGGTGGATGGGCGTAGGTTTTAGGTTATTTGACCCGTATGACGTCATGCATATTACAATAAGACAATATGGGGGCCGAGCCAAGATTTTAAACACCTAGCTTACCAATTTGAGATCAAAACCTCGGCAGTGCAACCTACCAGCCAGTACAGAAGCGGTGGGGTTTGGAAAGCGATTTGAAAGGGAACAAAAGAACAGGTAAAGTCTATTATAGTAAATATTATAAGACGGTAACAGATATGGGAGGGTATTTAGAGAAAAGGTGCGCATAACAGAATCTGTGCACTTACGTGAAAATAGTCCTGCTCATGTGGCGTCGAACACAGGAGGCGTGGCGGAATTGCGGAGGTGTCGCGGAATTGGTGGGGACAGCTTTCGCACGTGAATACCATTACCGAAAGAAATGACTTAATTTGTAAGCTAGATAACATCAAAATATCGTTTTCATATTAAGCCCAAAATGCCCTCGATTTCATATTTGTGGGTGGGTGGGGTTTTAGTAAATCCCAAATCCCCAAAAAACTTTATCCCATTTTGCGAACCCTGTTCATCATGAGTGACTCGGACGTGGTCGTGGACGTTTCTCCGCTGCTAGCCGCCTCTTCCTCGGGCGCTTCTACGTCTACACCTCCTCAAGACGCTTCTACACCGTCTCCCGCATCGAACGCAGCGCTCGCGGTCTCCAACGCTGCAGTAGTCGCCGCGCAACATGGTCACAGCCACGGCCACCACCCTAATTGCCAGCATAACCACTACCCAGAACCCCCTGAAGAGCAGGAACCCATGACCCCCAGTGAAGAATTGTTTGCTTGTGCTAAACGTAACGAATTAGCGCAATTCGTGCAGCTGGTGGCGCAATACGGCGACGAATTAGCGCGAGACGGACGAGATCCGCAAGGCCACACGATCGCTCACTGGGCGGCGCAGAAAGCCACGGGGGAGTTCCTCTACTATTTGCACTCCATTGGAGCGCCTATAGACGCCCCCAGTGAGGACGAGAAGGTGCAGTTGCATCCTATTCATTGGGCCTGTGCTGCAGGGAACTTGAGTGCCTTGAGGACGCTCGTGCTGAAACTTGGCGTGGATATCAACACTTGTGACGCTAAGAAGCACCGCTCGCCGCTGCTGGTGGCGGCGCAGAACGGCCACCCGTTGCTGGTGTTGTTTTGTGTGAGGAATGGAGCGGACGTGACGCTCGTGGACGCTGACGGAGACACGGCGGTGCACTGGGCGGCGTACAAGGGTGCGACGGAGATCGTGGCGGTATTTCAGTATCTCCAAGTGAGCTCGGACGCTCCTGACAAGTTTGGACAGACGCCGCTGCATCTTGCGGCCATGAGAGGCGAGCTGAATACGGTGCAGTTCCTGGTTGAGACGCTCGACGCGGATGCCAAGGCGCTGGATTCCAAGAATCGAACCCCGAGGGACCTTGCGCAGCTCAAACACTTTCATGAGGTGGTGAGGTACCTCAAACAGCGTGAACTGCGAGTGGCGGCGTGGAACGTGGCTGCATTCACGTGGTGGTGTGACCCAGGCAGTCGAGCTCCGTACCATTTCACGGTGCTTAATGCTGTCATCACTGCGCTGATTTACCTCTTCTTAGTTCTGCCTACGATGCCGGATCGACGCAATGTGATGGTGCCGCATTTGGCGTGGAACGCGGTGACATGGTACTTCTTCTACCGCACTGTGACGACGAAACCGGGAAGGGTGCCTGACGATAGTAAGAAGTATGGAAAAGCTTACGACCAGGTAACCGATGCCCTTATCAATGCTGATGACGACGATGGGGATGAAGACAAGGTTGGAGAGAGCGCTAGTGCTCGGGCTCAACGTGAGTGTTTGGAGCGCCCGTTGTGTCACACCTGCCACATTCAGAGACCACCACGATCAAAACACTGTCGCATCTGCAAGACCTGCGTTCCTGTGTTTGACCATCAGTACGTGCTGCTCTGTTGGGAAGCAATGCTTGTTGTGAAATCTAACCTGTCTGTTTGTGCTTTCAGCTGTCCATTCGTTGATAACTGCGTCGGACGCGACAATTACGCCATGTTCTTGCTGTTTGTGGTTTTTCCTGACGGTGGATTTGGTCGGAATGGAGTATGTGCTTTACCTTCTCTGGCGCTGGCACCACAACATGCGCATCTACGCCGTCATCGGCATGATTTACCTGCTGCTGATCCTGTTGCCAGTGGCTCAACTTGCGGGCTTTCACATTTACCTCACTGCGCGCAACCGCACGACCAATGAATTGCTCAACGCGGATCGGTACCGATTCCAACGTGGTGGTGAGCTCCGATCGTACGACCGCGGTATCATTCGAAATGTGGGCGAGCGATGCTTGGGGCTGGGCGGTGATGCAGTTGACGAAGATGACACTGAAGAGAAGGTCAAGCTCCTCGACGATCAGCTCAGTTCGGTCCCCGTATAGAACTACCAACCAGGCTTACAAAATGAGATTTATTGTGAATACCGACTAGATCTACGAGACTTCAGCCTACCACAGCTGACATTTGGTCTTTGGATTCATGGGGGAGTTAGCGGGGCATGAGAATACTCGAGCGAAGTCGCGAGAGTTGCTTGCCACACCATTGATACGCCATCGCTCAGGCGAGTGAGGATCCGTTGCTAATCGTTGTGTCATGCTGGCATCACTTGCCTTCGCACAAAATGCTTGCGCGAACGAAATGAAGAATAGTTTGTCGGCTGCACTGGAGGACAAATCCCGCTCTGCTTGGGTCATTGGGGCTGCAGCTTCAGTGAAATCGGAGTCACTCATTTTGCTCAATTGCTGGCCCTGTTCCTCAATGAAAGCCTGGTAGGCAGCGAAGGATAGCTTGACACCACCATTGTCAGCGATATTCTCGCTCAGCGTGTAGTTCCCGTTGACATGGCCCAGCACCTTGTCGTTGTCAGCGCCGCTCGTTACAGTGTAGGCGCCATACTGATTGACGAGACACTGTGTGCGCTGCGTGAACTCTCTTTCTGTATCGTTACTCCACCAGTCCTTCAAGTTGCCATCACCAGCGTAGTATCTCCCTGAGCTGTCGAAGCCGTGCGTGAGTTCGTGACCAATGACGCTGCCAATAGCACCGAAGTTTCGTGCAGGGTGTCGGCCGCGAGCGAAGAAAGGTGGCTGCAGGATACCCGCCGGGAAAACGATCTGATTAGCTGTCGGTTGATAGTAGGCGTTCACTGCAGCACTTGTCATAGCCCATTTGTTGCGGTCCACGGGTCCGCCGATTCGACTAACGACTCGTTCAAACTGCTCCTGTTTAACAATCCGCATATTCTCGGCCAGAGGCGCATCACTGCGAAGATCAAAAGGGAAGTGCTCATTACGAGTGGAATGACCGATCAGATTTGTCATGTTGGACAGCTTTTCAAGAGCAGCCTGGCGGGTGGGTCCGTCGAGCCAATCCACGCGACCAAGATTCTTCTCCAGCGACATCTGAAGCTTCGTCACAAGCTGACTTGCAAGCTGCTCGCTCGCTTGATCAAAGCGAAGGAGTGCAAAATACTTACCAACCAGGTCCGGGAAGTTGTCCGTCACACGCTGAAGGCACACCTTCCAGCGCGGGGCACGCGTCTTCTGCCCGCGCAGTGTTCGTGCGAAAAAAGAAAAGCTGGCCTGGACAAAAGGCTCGCTTAATACTCCAGCGTAGGCGCTGATATACTGGTAGGTCAGAACGGCTTTAAGCGTGTCTAGCGTGACAGAATTTCCCCCCACAAGAGTTTGAACCCGCTCAAAAAACGCAGGCGTCTCCACAATCACGTCGGCATTGCGTGCTGTGAGGTTCTTCAGCAGACCCGTGCCATTCACGAATTTTGCGAAAACCAATGGGTATTTCTCAGCGGCTTGGGCCACACTCATGCGATTGTAGGAAGCGACAGGATCCTGAAGATCCTCTTTTGGCACGTACAGCGGCGCCAGCGTCTGCTCAAATCCAATGACTGACGAAGCTCGCGACGCAGCTTCGCCGGATCCCCACCCAGCAAGAAGGAACAGTTCTACCACATACGCATGAAACGCGTCACTGGTCGAGTCAAACTGCGTCTTATCCAAGTAATACTGCGGGTCCGGCAGCGTGAGTCCACTCTGAGACGCGTACAAAGCGTACGTCGTGGCGTTCCTGGCATCTGCCGTGACGCTCAGTCCTGTCAAAAAGTCGGGTCCTGCCTGCGAGAGTTTACCCGCCAGGTGGAACAGAGATTTCTTGCTTTTCACCGCTGCAATCTTCTGTAAGACTGGCGACAGCACTTTCAACGACGCCTCGTCCGCCGTCGTGCTCGTCTCGTTGCTAAAGTTCATGCAGGACACATACAACTCTCCAACCAGAGGCCATCCTTGCTGCATGAGCTGCTTCAGCACCTTCTCGTTCTCGTCATGCACCGCCGAGAAGGACAAGAAGACGCTGGCTCTGTCCTCCGGGATCTGCACGTCTCGCTGCCAGGAACCGCAGCTAAAGGCGTAAAAATCGTCGCACGGATCCACCGCGCGGTCGATATGACGCACCACGTCACTGGGCAATGTGTCCACCCACTCTGCAGCTTCTGAAGAGCTCTGGATCGCGCGTGCGGCGTGCAACGTGCCGCCTCGGACCACCAGAACCACCACCACAAGGAAGAGCGCGCCGAGTCCAGCGAACGCCCACGCAGCCACAGGCTTCTGCAGCAACAGCGGCGGCCCCGCGTAGCCCGCAGCGTCTTCGTCATGTTCCACGAGCGGCTGCTCGTCTCCTAGCGCCTTTTCCTTGGCCACAGCCGCGTCTTCCTCGAGGACGGAGGGGCCGCCGTCTTCGTCGTAGATCTTTCGCCACTTGCTGCCTGAGGAGCGCTCCATTCTCGACGCAATTCAAGAGGCAGATGCACACGCGAATCTGCTTCACGACGCACCAAGTGGCAGCGAGAGAGAGCACCTGTGGGCCGAGATCGAGAGTGCCGCGTGCCGCCGAGATGTGGCTTGCCCGTGTTTACTTTACGAAGTGACGCTCCGCACTTGCAAGACCTATCATGTAGCATACGTATGTGTGATAACAGGTTATTAGATCGTACCTAGAAGAGGTGTGTCTGTACGCTGCTGTCAAAACTGTTGCACCGAAAAACGAAATAGTATAGACGCGTACTTAGGGTCGATGCGAACTTAGTTGTCGCAAAAGTGTTCGCAAAATTTGCCACAGAAGTACTCGCCACAAAAGGGTGGTCGCCTGCCAGTCAAAGTTGTGAATATGGGCGGCAAGAGGAAGCGAACGGAGGGCCCTGTAGCGACGCAACCGGGCGGCGCGAAGCCCAAGAGCCAAGGCCACTATGGGAAGAAGAAGTTCAAGGTCTCGAACGCGATGAAAGCGAGCGGATCGGCCCCCCACAAGCCGCAGGAGAAGCCGGCACCTGCAGTGAAGCCCACCGTTTTAGCCAACTCCAATTGGCTGGCGCTCAAGAGCAAGATCCAGCAGAAGGACCAGCGCCACAAGGGCGGCAAGACGCAGGAGAAGAAGCACGACCTGGACGTGAAGGCGCAGAAGCAGCGCGCCAAGCAGGAGAAGCAGGCCAAGCGCATGAAGGACCGCACGGCCGAGTGGGTGGACAACTCGCGGATCGTGGGCATGGATTGCGAAATGGTGGGCGTGGGCCTCTCGGGTAAGACCAGCGTCTTGGCGCGATGCAGTATCGTGGACTACGACGGCAACGTGCTGTACGACAAGCATGTGCGGCCTGTGGAGAAGGTCACGGACTTCCGGACACACGTGAGTGGCATCAAGGCCAAGTCTCTACGACACGCCATCCCCTTTGCTCAGTGCTTGAAAGAGGTGGGCAAACTCATGCAGGACAAGATCATTGTGGGTCACGCATTGAAGAATGACTTCCAAGCGCTCATGTTCACGCCGCCCAAGCACCTCATCCGAGACACGGCGTACTATCGACCGTACATGCGACGCAAAGTCAACGGAACGGTACGTTGAAGGCAGATTATTGTAGATCTTTGAGGGAGAGTATTGACGTTGCTTGTGGGTTGTATGCAGAAACTGTATCCCAAGTCGCTGAAGCACTTGACGGAGGAAGTGCTGGGCAGGCAGATCCAGACAGGGCAGCACGACTCCGTCGAAGATGCTCGTGCCACCCTGGAACTATACAAGCGCGAACAGTACGCGTGGGAGAAGTATCTGCGCACCAACAAGGGCGGCAGCTCGCTGGTGGGCGTGGCGCCTGCTCTGCCGGAGAAGGACACGGAAGAGGACACGCCCAAGGCGCTCTCCTCCGCCGCCAAGGCGCATTTGGACAGCGATGACGAAGACGCTGGCACTGGCCGTGGCGCTATGGCCGTCCCAGACTCCAAGGAGCTCGCCATCATGGAGTACGGCGAGTAAATATGGTTGGAGGACGCTTTGTCGTCCCGTAGATAGACGTGGACATCAATCAATACATTGGTGTACACCACGCCAATTTTACGTAAAGACCAGTGTGTCATTGATGTGGTGCACATCTATCCATTGTTGTAGTGCACACCATTTTCATCATTGGCCACCAACCATCAGTTGCTAATTTTGGCCACCAGCTATCAGTTGCTAATTTGCGTCGCCACCATCGAATCTGCACCAGATTCTGCGTGTATCATCTCGTAGTGCCTCTCTTTACCAGCTACCAGCCTTGCCTCCTTTAGCTCCGTCCTCTGGATGGAGCGGGGAGACGCTTTCCGTGGTTACGCAGTTAAATATGAGGCCTACATCGACCTCTGGGGGTTCTTCGTCCGAGTTTCTGGGGTCTTCTACTGCCTTCGGGTAGTGGGGGCTCTGGGACTTGGTGCACGGGGGAGAAGGAAGAGGAGGCTTCGGTCTCTTTTGCCACGTTCTCAGCAGCCTGTCTTCGTAGCCTATTGCAGGACCGAGCGTGGCGCTGTTGCCTTCTCGTGCATCGAACGGAGGGGATTCCCAGAGACATCCTTTGCTAGTTCACGTTTGTCTGTAAGAACACTTGCACTTTTTTACTTTCCACTACCGGCTTCTCCATCCGGCTAGTGATATACGCAGTGCAAAGAGCGTATCGTGCTGCGTGAGGAAGACCCTCTCTTCGTCGGGTGTCGGGACTCGACGAGGGCGCTTCGGCTTCGGCTGGAGCGTTTGGGGGCTTCCTGTGGCAACCACATCCCGTCAAGACTTGTATTCGTAGAGCAGAAGTTAGAACAGCAAACCACTGGAAACCTTTCAGTTCAAGCTTGTTCATACACGAAGTGAGAATGAGTACGTCGGAGCTCAAATGATCCTTAAGAAGCTTGACGGAGCTCCGATCGACATGATAATGGCACACTACACACAAGCTACTTGGATTCACTTAATGAGCTGTTAGGCGTGAAAACCCACCGATTTCGCTGCTTCGTGGCAATCGCTCGTATCAATTGGACCGTGCTGGAACTCTGAGCTTGGTCTCGAATCCAAGATGTTGCCGAATGCAGCGGATGATGATCGCAATCGTCAACCTGTTTGTGAATCAAGGCGGCAGGCTCCATGGATATGACTTGCAATCATCCAGCGGTGGACGCACTGCTTGGCGACCGCAGCGAATGCGTTGACGAAAAAACTGAAGTTTCCGTCAGCAAGCGCACTTGAGCTTCAAGGCGGTAAAGCCAGCTGCGGCGGCCACACTTTATGCCTGCTTCCATTCTCGTCGGCGTAAACTCCTGTCCTGCTTGCAACGGAGGACGGCGAGCTCGCTTTGCATGCATCAATATGTACCGAATGCAACCTCCACTGTTGTCGCCGCTCACCGTCCGCAGAATACACCAACGCAGTCTATGCTGCTGCTGCATTCACCTCCACTCGCCGCTGTTTATAACGCCGTAGGGATTTGGTCAACTTCAATCACTGTCCTCGGGTGCTTCGTTCCCCCGTTCCCCTGACGTACTCCACGGCGCGTTTTGCTGCTTTTGGCCGCTCACCGCTCGGTAACGTCCGCAATCCACCATCTCTTCATCCCACCCTCCACATACAAAACTCCATCACAAGCGTGGCACTGCCCTTCACTTCCGTCCGCAGTCTCGACTGGCACAACTATCCAAAGCCCTTCGAAGCGTGTCAACGAGTCCGACGTCATGTCTGTCAGAACGCAATTTGCCATGGGCTACAAGGACTCGAGCGACGACACCAAGAACCCGCAGGTGGCTGCGCCTGCACAAGACGCACGTGAGCGGGTCCTCCACGAGTTGCAAGCATGGGACCAAACGGAGCTCGTGACGCTGCTCTCCGCCAAGTCCGACAGTCCGTTGTGGCAGCAGGTCATGCACTTTGACGGGTGGTACAAGGGCGGCGTGGCCGGATACTTGTCCACCGCCACCAAGTTGTACGCCGAGCTGCGCGGCGAGACCGTCGAGGAGGACACTGGGGATGTGTGGGCCGATTGGCGTCCGTCGAACCCGGCGGCGTCGTCGGAATTGGCGGCCGTGGCCGAACTTGACTCGCCATTGTTCACGGAGCTGGAGCAGAAGGGTCTCGACAATCTGGGCAAGTGCTGCTTCGTGGTGGTGGCCGGTGGGCTTGGTGAACGACTCGGGTATCAAGGTATCAAGCTGCGTCTTCCGGTGGAGACGCTTACCCACACGAGCTACCTTGAAGCGTACGTGCAGCACCTGCTGGCAATGCAGGCGCTCGCAAACGCTCAACTGCTGGAAGGCCAGGCGCCGATCCAGATCCCGTTGGCGATCATGACGTCCGACTCGACCCATGAAGCCACGCAGAGCTTCTTGACGGAGCACAAGAACTTCGGCATGGCGGAGGGGCAACTGGTGTTCATCAAGCAGGAGAAGGTGCCGTGCGTCGACGTGATCGAAGGATCTGCCGCGGACGGCAAGCAGCCCAAGCTCAAGCTGGTGGTGAAGGACGAGCTGATGGTGATGAAGCCCCACGGACATGGCGATGTGCACACGTTGCTGCACACATCCGGCCTGGCGGCCAAGTGGCAGCAGGAAGGCAAGCAGTACGTGCACTTCATCCAAGACACCAACTACCTTATCCTCAATGGCGCACTGCCGATGCTGGGTGCCTGTGTCAAGCACAACTGGGGCTTTGCATTCACAACCGTGCCGCGTAAGGCCAAGGACGCGTCCGGTGGTATTGTGCGCTTCACTTCGCCTTCGGGCAAGCACTCGACGCTGTTCAACGTTGAGTATCACGAGCTGGATCAGTTCCTGCGCACGCGTGCCAAGGCCGAGTTTCCGGATGGAGATGTCAATGACCCGAAGACGGGTTTCTCTCCGTTCCCCGGTAACATCAACGGCATCGTAGCGGCGCTGGATTCGTATGTGCCGGTGCTTGAATCGTCCAAGGGCTTTGTGCCGGAGGTGTTTAACCCCAAGTTCCGCCCGAATGCCAACAAGTGCGCTTTCAAGTCGCCTGCCCGTCTGGAATGCATGATGCAGGACTACCCCAAGCTGCTCGTCCAGTATCAGATTGAGCACCACGATGAGAGTGGCAAGGGTGGTGTTGGTTTGGTGCAGTTCCCGTCGTCGGTGGTGTACTCCCCATGCAAGAACGACGCTGGCAGTGCTAGCGAGAAGGCTAAGAACGATATCCCGCCGCAATGCGCTAGCTCTGCTGAACACGAAGTATTCACGATCAACCGCTTGAAATTGAGCACTTTGGGCGTTGCTCTGCCGAAAGAGGTCAAGGAGCAGTCGTGGCTGGACATCCCCGTGGACTGCTCGGGGCCGCAGATCGTCTTTGGGTCAGGTTTTGCACTCAGTCAATCGACATTGGCGAAGAAGTTCACGAATCCGTCTGCTGTGAAGCTCACTGCCCGCTCAACGCTGATCGTGGAGGGTGCTGACATCAAGATTGACGCCCTAGAGCTGGATGGCGCAGTGCGTATTGTGGCTTGCCCTGGTGCCAAGGTGGTGGTTAAGTCTCTCTCGGTCAAGAATGCTGGCGTTGAATACGAATCCGTTGCTGCCGACAGCGACCCTGTTGATGCTATGCGTGGTTACCGCTTGAAGCAGCTCGAGGTCAAGGAGTTCCGCTTTGATACTCCTGGCAGCTATGTCATCAGCGAGTAAGGGGTATAAGAGCACCTGTAGAGAGTACTTGCATGTAGGTCTCCATTTCAATGTCAATGCAATCATTACCGCTGAATCAAAAGCAAATTTGCCACCTTCTTGAGCATCTTTGGCAAAGCAATTGGCAATCACCAACACAATGGTAAATACATCATTTCATTTGAGCAGTCGATCCTTGTCCTCACGAATCACTATCTTCAATTCTTCCCGTGTCTGCATCTACGCTAGATCCGAGCTATCTGACCACTGGCGCGCCAGCTTTTCACGAGCTTTGGTGCGGACACCTGTGCTGGTGGGGAATTCCAAGTCGCTTGGGGCTCGTGAAAGAGGTGTCATAGGATCGATGGTGATTGAGCGAGGAGGTACTGACGTCGTCGAGGCAGGAGCCGACGGGGCAGGGTTAGAGGCACGCGTACTTCGACTTGCCATGCTAGTAGTATTTCCACCAAAGCCCACAAGTCGCTTGATATCGATTCGGAAAGACTCGGAAGACAGCGTGGCCCTGCCGTTTTTCGAGTCCACTTTGCCGCCGACGAGGTTACCACTGCTATCATTGTTGCCATTCGGAGGGAAAAGATCCAGCTCATGCGTCCTCAGCAGCTCTTTAAACTTGTTCTCTCTTGCACTCATAACATCCTTGATCCAGCTCGGCACTCGAGGAATGTGATGCATACCAGCGTATGCGATCGCCACAAACAAGTGCTCCATCAGAAGAATAAAAAGAAGGCGCCACGCGATGTGCAGGCAACCGAAGTCCGGCCCGAAGATAAAGTCGTCCAGCGTTTTGCCTTGCTTCTCAAGCTGGTGTTGGATGTCGCTCACGCAAGTTTCATCGAAGAACTCCAGCACACCTGTGGAAATGCAAATCAGCAGAACGTTGACGATCACCGCGATGTAAGCGTATGTGGTGAGGATACCCTTCCAAGCGCCAATGCCATTGGCTCTCCGCGGAATCGGGCGCTTCAGGGTCTTACAAAGCCGATAGCCGTCGGTGCGGCCCTTGACACTATTAATCAGGAAGCACGCGAATGGCATCAATGGCCATAACATGGAGAACATTACAGTAAATCCATACTGCACCGTCAACACATGAAAATCGTCGTAGGGATCGTACGTGTCCTGCTCACTGTCGAAAAGGATCTCACGTGCCTTCTTGTTTAGCACCTCGATTTCAGTCGGAGTATACTCGAGGTACCTCGAGCTGGATTTGTTTCCAAACTGCGACTCCTTGTGGTCTTCGTAATCCAGTGATCCCAAAATCTTCATCGAGCCAGCTTCGCGAACACGCTTTTGGGCTCGTGCATCAGCGCGGGCCTGAGCTTTCTCGCGGCGCTTGCGAACAAGGATGGGGGCTACCAGCCTCAGCAGAATGTTCAACGACTGCGTGATCACGATCGGCGTGACAAACATTGCGCTCAAGTCCACGTGACGGCGATCAAAAGTGAAAAATCCAACGCACTCAATGCACGTGGCATCCTTGTCACCTACAGGACAAACTGTGCACGAGCCGTCTTGGTCCACATATGGGCCGAAGCAACAGTTGATAGCATCACCGAAGAACATGTGGTTAAACGTGTTCGTCAGGTAATTGCCGAGACCAGGTATTACAAAAATGAACGCCAACGAGAAAAACCACGTGTAGTAGTTGAGGAAGTCAAGCAGAAACAGCTTACGAATGAGCGCCTTCTCGTATTGCTCCTCGGTGCGATAGTTCTCCCAATGTGTGAACAGAGCACCCATCTTGGTCACCACCATGTTCCATTGAACAACATCCACAAAGAAACCAAACACGGCGCCCTCCAGCAAAATAAGCAGCCACTGGGTCGAGAAGATGTAGCTCTCCTTGTAGTTGGCCTTCAAAATTTCATAAATTGTAACCCAGCTCGCTACGAGGACAAGCATGATCAGCATCTGCGCCAGCATGAACAGGAGCACGCAAAAATACTTTGGTAGTCGTCGCCATGCCGGGTAGACCAGCTCCACGTCACCTGTCATAGCATTCACTCGCGACTCTCCGTGGAACTGTTTGTTGCGGTACTCAATCTGCTTGACATGTAGTTTGCCTGTCCAATCATACTGCATGCAAGCATTTTCGCGCTCCCACGACTTGATAAAGCTAAACCCCCACACGACCGAGACACCCAGACCCCAAAACGGGAGCAGCCGCATGTACGTCGTCATGGAAATCACTCCACGCAGCAACTCTAACAAAATACCGATTGCGGCCAGCGGAATAAGCCACGTGTTGTAGTACTTGAGGAACGCGAAATAGTACGCCACCTTTTCTCCAAAATTGTAGCGCAGCGAGAGCAACACTTTCTTGTCATCCAGCTCATGGAGCCTCCACGACGCCACCCATCTGTGGATCAACGTGTTCGTCACGCTCTGGTTGTGCATGGGGAAAAGATCGTGAATCCATATATCACTCTTGGACAATCGAGCTCGTTGCTCGATAATATAGTCCACGATCTCAATACGCTCAGCTGGCGTCGTGGGATCATCTCGACGTTGAGCCACGTCCTGCTCCATGTCCACGATCGCTCCATGCTCCATCCACATTTGCGTTCGGAACTGTTTGACCAGCGACAGAACCACCGGATCCGGAGCTCGAACCAGCAAAATTAGATACCCCGCGTGCATCTCACCCTTGGAGTCTCCTCCGTCGATAATATCCACCAGCAGCCCCTGACTACAAAGCTTATTAACGATCCTTCGATGTTCGTCCTCGCTCTCGCTCACAATCGGAGAGTTGGCCATACACAGTCTCCTGAACCCGGACCGTTCATGGGAAACGTCCGACAAGCTGTCCATGCATCCTCTCTTGGGCGTAGGAGCAGCAGACGCTCCGCAGCAGCAAATACAATTAATAGTCCTGCGGATGCATCCCGGCAGCTGCACTTTGCGGTTCACAATGACGGCAAAGTCGTAGTCGGGCAGTTGGCCGCTTGTGATCTCGTCGGGCTTCAAGTATCTAAAAATACCCGCTTCTGGAGGTGTAGGGGACTGCGGGGATGACGACTCCGAGCGACCATCACTCTTGTTGCCGCTAGGGTTTCCCTTGGGGTTTCTCTTGTTGCGGCGGCGCGTGGGTCCTGCACTTGCACTTGCCTCGCTGCTCTTGCCATTGCTGCTGCTACTGGAGCTCGAGTCTCGATCGTCCGAGTCCCCAGAGGACGCCGAGCTGACGAGACAGGCGCTCGAGTCGTCCCGCGACTGTTGCGCACTCTTTAGGGTTAGCGCGCGGCGTGGTTTGTCGCCGCTGGAGCGTCTGCTGGGCTCGGCGTCGCGCTTCTTGGGCCGCGTCTTGGACTTCGAGCGCTTCTTATGGGCGTCCACGTCTTCGTCGTCTGCGGGGCGACGCGCAGGAGCCGCCACGGACGGCGGCAGCGCGGCCGACGCCTCATCCGGCAGCATCTTGGATGCGGAAATGAGATATGGCGAGGAAAAGTGAAGGTCATTTTGGAAATGCATTCTGACAGGTGGACGGGAATCGATTTTGTATGGGACGAGGGAAAAGACGGCGATAGAAGATGACAAGCGGAGCCATTTTGAGCTGGAGCCATCTCATTGGGCTGAACAATGTATCATCACCCTGGTTTCCTGGCGGAGATGGCAAGGGCGTTGAACGGCGATGGAAACTGCGCTGGAAAGCGGCTAGGAATGCAGTGCGGGGCCTGTCCTCAAGGCTCGTAGAGACCGGAGAGGCTGCTGAGCGGTGTCATCGCAGGTCTGGAAGACAGCGTTCCTCGTCTCTGCTACACACGTCTGCGCTATCGCTGCAAGGCGAGCAGATTCTCCTCAATTGAGGACGACATCAGAAGGAAAAACCAGTCTGATGATGTTGACGCTTACGCTGCACGTCGCGTGCTGCGGTGGAAGTAATCACTGTGTCGGAATCTTGGAGGACTGGATGTGTGGTGGTGAAGCTGAGGTGAATGCGAAGAGAAGGTAGGTCCGTGCTTAGCTAAGTTAGCAATGGAGGTTGGATGTAGGGTCCATCTCGAGGCGACCGCCACTTCCCGACACTCTGTCACAGAGTGTCAAGCACAGAGTCTGTGTTTGCTTTTCATGACGCGTAGGATCAGTTTTGCAGATCGTTGACGTCCTACCGTTGCTGCCGCCTATTGGAAGTCCTAGTTGAGGAGATCGGCTGCTTCAAAGCTGCATTCGACTGTGCAAGTGTTGGCGCAGTCAAGACGAAGGGGCTAGCATGTTGCAGTACCCTGTCGAGAGGTACATTCAAGTGTCTTTGATAGCGGTCATGACTGGAGAGCTCAAACGAAGCTGCTGTGTTTGTCGCGATGTGCACAAGTTTCTTTGCTAATGTGAGTGTCAACTGTAACTACGTGCAAGTAGTCCTGCTTGCTATAGCCTCTGCGAGTTACGTCCCTCGTGGTTGGCCAATTTACTCTCATGAACACACGCGTTAATTACTTTTAGTCGACGACCGAACCATTGCAAGCGGCGTATGATACCGTTCGAGGAAGCAACACTGAGCCTATGACAACCGAATTCTTCTTGCATGAAGCTGATCACTACAAACACGTAGTTTCGCTTCGCTGGTCACCAAACCAACTAGAAGAACACCTCGTCCACTTCGTGCAGGTTCTTGGCTGCATCTTCACGCCCCATGCGGAATAGCTCCGTCGCCCAGTCGGCGTTGGTGGTCACGAGAACCCACGTGGGAGCAAACCAGCGCCACTTCCAGATCTGAAAGACCTTGTGTGGTGCGTCGGGAAACACCACGGGGTAGTTGTTACTGAGCCCTCCGTCCACGAATCGCTTGCCGCGGTACGATGCCGCCAGCGACGTCGTGTAGAGCGGTACATGAGCTGAACACAGCATGCAGTCGACCATTTCCTCGTTGCTCGTCCATGTCGTCAGCAAGTGGTTGCGTAGTGCTGGCACTTCCGTCACTGAAAAGTAGAGTTTCTTGTCGACGTGTTGGTACGCGTCCGACGGCAGCATCTTGAGCATGTTACACTTGACCATGGGGATCCACTTGCCCAGACCGGCGTAGGAACATCCAGCCGCGTCCTCAATGAGCGGCACGTTCTCTTTAAAGAAAAACTCTTTGACATCCATGCCAAGTGCCAGCACCATGGCGGGGAAGCACCCGGCCGACACCCCCGAGAAAATCACGTCTCGGAGGTCGTACTCCTCTTGCAAGACGGACGCCACGCCCAGGAAGTAATTGTACATCCCTCCGCAGCCCCCGAATCCCAATTGCGCGACGTCGTGCAGCTCCGTGAGTCTCCGCTTCGTCTTGGCCGGAGCACCCAGTGGACGGGGCACCAGGGAGGCACACGGGGCCTCCTTCACCGAGTCGTCCGATGCGTCGGGGGCCTGCGACGCGCTCCAGAGCTCATTCATGATGCTGGAGAAGGGCTATTGGACTGGTGCTGGCTCGGCCTAAAGCGGTACCGCTACGCATTGTCCAGCAGCAACAGCCGGAAGGTTTCAAAAGGGGCAAGGACCAAAATGGTTTGCTTTGCAATGTGCTCGTTGATGATTCACTCCGTGCTAATACATGTACCGATGAAGTATTAGCTGCCGATAAGCGATGGCGACTTCGTGGTGGAATTTGTGGCTGTCATTGTGAACTTATCCTGCATAGTTGGTAGTTGTCCGATTGGCGAGTTGCTCACCCCAGAGCTCGGCGTAGCTGCAGTGTTAGCTCATGGACGAAATATTGCCTCAAGGTGTCTCTCGCTGTCTTGTTTGGGCTCTTTGCTGTCCGCCGTTGGAGGTGCAGGTTATGAGTAGATGTGCAGGCAAGTGAAGTACATTTGCCGAGTGATTCTTGCCTGCTTGCTGTCCGCAGTTGCAGGAGAAGTACGCTTTCAGCTTCGCTTCAAACGTCTCCAGTCCACTCCCATTGAAGACGAGTCGATGTATTTACCGCTACAACCTGTCAGCTGCATTGAATGCTTGGTCTCAAGTGCTCTTGGCGACAAAGAGGGACCTTGGCTGAAGGCGAAGGTTCTCCGTTTGTCTGTGGCTGGGCAAGCTCGGTCTCTTCTAACGCTGTTCGGGGATAAATGATCGTGTCGCGACTCATTTAACCAGCTCCAAACCGTAATCGGTACGGTGGACTCTCTGAGCACTTCCGCTCAAGTTACTGCTGATGCATTCGCTTGGCATATGGCAGCAGCGACGCCGCTGCACGGCATCGCAGATAGCTTATCCCATGTCCGGTTTTAATCCCGACTCGAGCTGATGTGGGGAGCTCGTTGCTAGACAAGCGCCTAACGTCCGCGTGCTGCTGGTCTGTCTCCAATCGCTTTCAAACTGCAGAAGGCTGGCGAGCTCGTCACAACTTGTGTCTGTCGGCGAAGTCTGCTCGATATGAATGTCATGCGGCTCGATAATATCGCTACCATTCGTCAGCTCCAACAGCTAGCGTGGCATTTCAATAGCCGGAGATCGCTGGATCGAGGAAGGGAAAAGTTGCTGCACTCCTAGCGAAAGGTTTCAGAGCACTTCAACACGGTATCTTTCATGTGCGACTCGACAACCAAAGGCGTTCGCTGTCCCGTGGTTGCTGGCATTCCAACCAAGACTTTCAGCGACCGCCTTAATGTAGTGTGGCGTGCTTCGCTCTGTCCAGCTCAAGCGTCTACCTGCTAAGGAAAAAGGCCCAACCAGTGGTGTCGCCTCAGATTCCGCTGTCGGTTGCCCGGCTCTGCTGATAAGGGCCGCTCGACTAAGACCAGCCTGCCTTGAGGTACAAGTTGGCTCGACGCTGGCGTCTGGACACATCATGTTCTCGCTCGCACAGACGGGCACTCAGACGCTCGCTGAAAACGGCGCGCAGTCGTCAGCGGCGCGGTCAAAGAAAACTGGCGCCCACTCACCTCCACCAAGACGCGACGCAAAACTCACAGTCCTCTCGCTAACTTCATGCAGCTTTGTCACTGCTGGGGGCTCCACCCTCGCCGAGGGAGTCAATGTGTTCATGGACTGCCCGTCGGGGGTTCAGCTGCCCACCAGCAATAAAAGAAAAAGATTGTGATATCGCAGTCAAGACAAACGCTCGTCTGCAGAGCTCGTCGAGCCAAACCAAACGCCGAGCGTTATGAAACGCGGCGGGCTTTCCCGAGGTCTGCGGTTTTTGCTGGCTATGATTTCCTCGACGAAATGTACGTACGAGGACCAACGCCACGGAGATGTGCGCGGCGAGGAGCCACGAGGACAAGTCCAGCAACGATGTAACATGGCCGAAGGTCTGGAAGCTGCTTCGGTCGGTTAAAAGACCACTTTCCAATTTGCTTGGTCTCAAGCACTTACCGGTCCTCCTCGCCACGACGCTGGGTCCACGATGAACACGTTCCACTCACCCCTCCGAGCCCTGTCTACCAGTGCAACCGCCAACACGTACGACATCGAGCCCAAAGCGAAGGACGAGTTGCGCCAGTCAACGGACATGGACTTGGACTCCGACTCGCCGTCCTCCTACACCGACGACGAAGGCTCCGACTCGTCCCCGCACGGATCGACCAACCTCAACGGCATGGGCACCGGCATGTGGAGCAAAGAGGAGCACGCGAAATTCCTAGAGGCGATTAAGATCTACACGAACGGGCCCTGGAAACTGGTCGCCGCGTACGTCGGCACCCGAACTGTCCGACAAACCATGACACACGCCCAAAAGTACCGGCAAAAAGCCGCACGCCGACTACGAGGTCTGCGCACCAAGCAGGCGCTCATGCGTATGCACTTCGGACATCACGTGAGCGAGGAGTCCCTCATGCAGGAACGTCTTCGCGCGATGGGGGCTGCCCACACCAACAGCTACCACAACCTCACGTGCGACCCGATCGGCTACTCATTTCCGGAAGTGCCATTGAGGAATAGCTGCCTTCCAGTTGCAGCCTCACCGTCTGAAGGGCACTTTAGAAACGCGTCGGAAGCTACATCGTGGGTCTTTCCTCAACCCGCAGAGGAGCCGGCGTGTCTGGACGCCACAATGCTCGACGTGGAGGAGGTTGACCTTCTCGTGGACTTGACAGCGAGTCCGACACTCGAGGAGTGCGCCACCGAACTACTTAACCTATTATTTTGACGTGCGCACGTAGAGCACTTGTGCCCTCACTGCGTACGCTCCACCTTTTGTATGGATTCGTGACGTTGGTGAAGCCTAACTGCATGCTCCCCGATAACGTTGCGCTCGAAATGTTATAAGAAATTACCTAGGACGCCCCCTAATACAATGCTTCCTCAAGTTAACACACACAATGTGCAGACTTGTCGTCTTGCCTACAGACTGCTACGCAACATACCTTCACCGGTGCGTCCTCTACAGGTCTATTTATCCAGACGCTACGCTACGCCCACTTTGAAATGCTAGTACGAGCAGTTCCCTTCCTGGCGGTTCTCGCGAGAACCGCCAACGCAGCTTCACGCGATCACGATGAGATAGGGGTCGCCCGACGCGCGTCCGAGCGTCCGACCGCCCTTTAACAAAAGGCTGCAGAGGTGATGGAGTTGGCGCGGCTTCCTTGCGAAGGCACGAGTCGATCGATGTGCTTCCCCAGCACATGCTGCAGTGCTTGATCTGTTTTACAGTACGCACACTATCGTGCGGGTGATCGCCTCCTTCAGAAGCGCGATTAGACTCCTTGAAGCTGTTGAAAACCTGACCGATACATGCTGATGAAAATCGCCTAGTTCTTGTCCGTAAACAGCGTAGACAGCTTGAACACGTGGCTCTGATCATGTTGGGGCCATCTGGCCGACGCCCCATTCGCGTCGTGAACCAAGTCAGCAATTGTCGATGGGCGTCCAGCTCCTCCTCGTTCGTGCCTTCGCCTATCGTGGGTGCTACCAGCAGGAAAAAGTTAAACCGCGCGGACTCACCTTCGACAACCTTCCTGCTGCATCGGGTCGAGCCACTGACCAACATCTAGCGTTGGTGCAACACGGGCGTAGACGACCGCACGCGGTTCGTGGGGTTGTCCTTGAGGCGCGCATTCAGCGTTCGCCAATTGTTGTCGCCAATGCGGTGGTCCGCGCGCTGATGTCTATCCACCGAAAGCTAATAGATGTCGTCCTTGTTGCCCGCTTCGGCGCGCTTCGGAAAGAGCTGCACTCCAGTTGAATGCAGCGACACTGCCAAGCGTATTCTGCTGCGGCGGCAGTTAACACTGATGGATAGCCCACGTGGAGCTGCAGCTGTCGGCCCAAGTCCGCCGACTGCGACAGCCTTCCCGCTGGCACCGCTGTTTAACTTCTTAAAGTACTACACCGGACAAGGATCGCTGTGCAGCTCCGAAAAGTCCGAGCACTTGAACCTGTAGCCCGCGCCCGTCATCCGTGTCAATCTTTTCTTGCAGTGCGCCAGTAACTTATCAGGTCTCTCTAATAGAGAGACCTGGTAGATCTAAGTCCTCTTCTTGCCGACATTTTCACATCACCTCAAACTCACCGCTCGCTGCTACACACGCCGCTAAAGAACGCGAACGCCTGCAGGTGGTCAGCGGCGACGCGCCTGCTGTTTATGCGCTAGTAAACAGCATGGGACAGCGGGTGATCCTCGTGGCTCTCGCCATGGCACGGAATTCTGTTTTGAAAGGAGGAGCAACTTGACCAGCACGCACACGACGCCAAAGTAAACGCCGCATGCACGCGGAGCGAGAGGATCGCAGTGGAAAGGCCCGTTTCTCAGGTGCAGCTCCGCGCAAGGCTGGATTCTGAGCGCCAAGTTTACGGCCCACAGGCAAGAGACTCGCGTGTTTGGGCGCGAAGGATCTGCGCGCCATGATGGGCGTGTGACTGAGGAGACCCTCGTCGGAGCTCGCAAGAGTCTCTGCCATCTCCATTATCAATTTTGCGGCAGCGAGGGCAGGTCGACCGCGAAAAAAGCTGAACCACCTCACTACACCCCACCACGCAGCAACAGCGCCATTCCCCAATTCGCCCGGAACCAAAAACACCACCATGAGTCTCCAAGCAGCACTGCACCACTCCTACAGCAGCAACAGCAACAAACCGTCCATCGGCGTCGGCATGTGGACCGAAGAGGAGCACGCGCGCTTCCTCGAAGGGGTCAAGCTCTTCTCGAACGGACCCTGGAAGCGCGTCGCCGCGTACGTCGGCACGCGCAACGTGCGTCAGACCATGACGCACGCTCAGAAGTACCGACTCAAGGCCGCGCGGCGACTGCGCGAGGCGCAGCGCAAGCAGGCGGCGGCCCGCCACGGACTGCACAACGCCCACCGAGGGGTGGTCGAGACTCCTTTGGTGCGACGGTCTCTGCAGACCCCGTCGAGCGGGGGTCTCGGACTCGGGGCCTACTCGAAAATGCGACTGCCCTGCAGCTGCACCGAGAAGGACTGCGTGCACATGGAGGACGCGAGCAAAATCTACATGTCCATCGCGGACGCCATTGAGATCCTCGACTCCAAGTCGAGCGCCGGCTCGCCCGTGTCGACGGACGACACGCTGGGCAATGCGTGGCTCCACGCCGGCAAGTTCGACCCCGTGATCAAGATGGAGGCGTTCGGCACGGACGACCTCGTTCCGTTGGACTCTGCAGCCAGCGACTCGGACGAGTTCCCGACACTGGAGGACTGCGCCAGCGAATTGCTGGAGCTGCTCTTCTAACGTCCCCGAACCAACTGCCAGCGCGTGTAGCCGAAAGGAAGCGCACGCGCAGCACCCACCCACCCTATGTATTCAAGCTATATCATCGACTGCGTGCTAGCTTCCTGTACCATGAAATACAGCATCTACCTTTGAGTTTTCTCCTCCATTGCGTTCGTCCACAAGGTAGGATATTCCAGCGAAGTAGGGCCGACTTGCTGTCGGGCGTAATCTGCATATACCCGATGGCGAAGATCATTTTCTTGAGAAAAAATAACTTGTCGTGATCATCACGCGCCATCGTGTCTACCAACGCTTGGCGCGCAAGCATTTTGAAGCGTTTCCAGCCGCAGATATATTGCGCTGCGAAGGTGTCCACAACAGCAGGCAAGACCATCGCCAAACACTTTTTGCATGGAGCAGTTTTTCCTCTTCGCTCTGTTGCGTCCTTGTCGTCGACGACAAATCGCCTCCGAGCTGACTCACCATCGCTTTCGGGGTGCGCCGTGTGTGCGTCGTCCGGCTCAAGTGCGTTGACAAGCACCACACGTCTTATCCAGGATACGAGCCCTAAAATCGGACTTCCTCTTCAAGTGCGGCCCGGCACAGACATTCTCATTTCCACGCGGTGCTCTTGAATGCTCGGTGCCCGCAGCATTTCGTTGATGCACTTCAACTGCTGCTGGCAAAGCTCACTACGCGGTTGCGTGGGCTTCGCGGTTGCGTTTCATTTCGAGGTACACATGGTATGATACATGAGGTATCCGATATTCAATCAAGCTCGCGCCGACCTCAACGCTGCGGTGGATTAATTAACGGGACCCGCAGTGTCTCGAAACGCGTGAACGGACGGCGGGGCACTTCCGTTTTGCCGTCTCTTGGTCGCAGCGTTGGATCTGAAATGGGCAAGTTGGCACGCGCGTTTGGTCTCGACAAGAAGGGCAAGATCGGCCTCACGGTCTCCAAACCGTCCTACATTGCGGGCGAGCTCGTGGTCGGCACCATCTACGTCGACGTCCACGAGCCCATTGAGTGTGACGGTAGGACGGTGTTTTGCTAAAAACTATAGCTCACTTGCTCGTTGCGGTTACCGGTAACTAAAAACTTTGTTTTTTGCTTGTTTTGCCATCTAGCGTTGGTGCTCAAGGTGTCTGGCAAGGAGAAGATGGAGTTCACGCATGTTCGACACGAAACGAACGATGGCGAAACGACGATGCATCGAGACAAAGTGGAGCTGGACAAGGAGTTTTTCAAGCAGAACATCGTGATTTTCGCCACGTCAGGGCAGAACTACGCTCCAGGACGCTATTCATACCCGTTCGAGTACCAACTTCCAGCCAACCTGCCGGGAGCATTCAAAATCTCGGACTATGAGGAAGGAGACATTGAGAAATTGTCTGCCAAGATCAAGTACAAGTTCAAAGCCACGCTCGACGTCGGCGGGTTCTTCGCTTCGGACCTCAAAGCCGAGTGCGATTTGGTAGTCCACGAGAGGAATTTCAAGCAACTCGTTGCAAGTGAGGACTCTACGACGCAGGATGTCAATTTCTTGTGCTGCTTTAGTCGAGGCAAGTGTGAGCTGGCAGTGGCCATGGACAAAAGCGTCTACTTTCCCAGGGGAGACGGCTCAGATCCAATGCAACGTCAACAATGGCTCTACGGTGGAGATCACAGCCATGCGCTGTAAGCTGTACCAAGATATCACTGTCCAGCTTTCCAAGGGAGGATCGTATCGCACGTTCACAAAGCAAATGTGCGAGAATGAGTTCCCAGGAGTCCCACCAGGTTCCTCACTCACGCAGCCGCAACCTCTCACGTTGGTGCCGACCCGCAGCGGCTTCCTTCAACCGTCTACGAATGGAGAACTCATTATGTGTTCATACCGCATCGATGTCGAGTGCGATATTCCCTGGTGCCCGGATGTGCGCCTTCACCTGCCCATTAACATCATCGCACCCGAGTTGCCAAACCCTGGAGCTGGCTGGATCCTCGAGCCAGCTGAGGAAGCCCACTAAAAACAACAAAACAATCTCAGCTTGTTGGTCATGAACATTTGTTAGTTACAACGCCGACTGAATAAGCGGGCGTAAGTACTTCTCGTACCCCTCAGGTACTTCTAAAGCATTCAGCGGCTCGCGTTTTGTTTGTTCGACAAGAGCGCGATAGATATCTCCATCGTAGCGACCAATAGCCGAGTTCAACTCGAAATCACTAAAGTCCCAGGCATCAGTGAGGCGCACAGCATTTCGGCGCACAGAAGGCAGTAATTTCTGAAGCTGTTGCTTTACCCTTTCTCCCTGGTCACTGGAAAAGTAGTCGTTCAGGCGAAAGTCTCCCAATCCCTTGACCAGCAGTGACGCGCCAAAAAGCTGACAAAGTTGTGCTACAGCCGCTTTGGTCTTGCCCGATGGCAGCGAGTACACTCCCGATATGAAGGCCTTTAGCAGCATCAACTCTGTGTGGTGGGTCGAGGCTGTAGTCATCGCCATCATGCACGAATTTCTGTCATCTTTCGACATAGCCATTGCGTCTGAAAGTTGTTGGATCGATCGGGCTGCGCGCACTTCGAAGGCGTCTGTCAGAATGTAAAAGTTCCCAAAGTCTTCTGGGCGACGAGCGTTGCATCGAAGGCGAGGATTGTTGTACAGATCAGCATAGCGCAAAAAGCTCGTGGGGGTTTCATCCTCTTTGACTCCAGCATTCCCATTCCATTCACTTGCGCGACTCAATTGAGCGTGCGCTTTCAAAAGATAGCGTGCGTGTTGCTGCACCAGCACGTCAAACGTGCCTTCGAACGTGCACGCACCAACATTTTCTGCAAACAGGTGAGCTAAATTGCTCGACTGAAGGAAGCCACTGCCTCCACACAGTCGGCGGCAGTGCTCAATACCGTCATTGACTCTGTCCGCCAGTAGCGCCTTCAATCCAGACGACACTGCATGCACCTCAGCAACTTGTGCCGCAAACGAGCCTCGATTTGTCTTCACCAAAGCCAACGCGCTATCATGCAACGCTGCCATTGTTCTTCCTGCAAAATTGGCCGCGTATGCCAGAGCTACCAACGGAAGAAGTGCGTGTTGTTGATTTTGGTAGTCCAGTACCTGGTACTCGTTGCGATCCTCATCGTCATTGCAGATCGTTTTTGGCTTCCGCCCTTGTACGCGTGCAGCGCTGAACCGCGTCGTGATGGTCGTGGCAGCTCCGAGGATGAAGCTCATCTTCAGGATCAAATACGCCCGCACCTGTGTCATGGTGAGGTACACCATCTTGGAGTTCCGCGCCTTGACAAACGTTCCATCCGGCAGCACCTTTGCAAACCTCATGAGCATATTCCGTCTCGGAATTCTCACGTTGCGGAACACCGCGTACCCGTTGTCCAACGAATTGAAGCCCACCTTGGGTCCGATGTCTCCCATTTCGATGCCGGGCAGTGGCATGTGGTTCTCCAGCGACCTCAACGGTACAATAAACGCCTGCACGCCCTTGTCCTCTCCTTGAATCTGCAGCTTGGCATGCACAATCGCATGCGTTGCCGTCTTGCCAAGGCCTCCAGGCCACCACTTGCGACTCGTGAGTGTCGGGGAGTCAAGCACGAATTCTTGTTTCTCCTTGTCGTACGTTGCCGTCGTCTCAATGCCCTGCACATTGGACCCGTGGCCCAACTCCGTCTGCGCGTACGCCCCAATGATCCTAAAGCTTCTCGCAAGTGGGAGCCATTGCGCTTGCTGCTCGTTGTCCGCCTGGTTCTCGAGCGTCGGGATGAACATGGCTCGATGCACTTCGAGTGGCAGTCGCTCACCCAACGCCACGTACAATTCCTGCTGGTCGCGCGGGTCGTCAATGCATTGATCTTGCACCAGTTTAATGTAGTGGTAAGCCTTCTCCAGGCCCACAGCGCAGCGTTCTGCGTGGTTTTGGAAGATAAAGTCTCGACGTGACAGGACCGGGTGACGCCGGACCAATTCCACCATCAATTTGCGGCGCCGATTGGCCTCACGACCTCCACGCAATGCATTGGCCAGCAATTCCACGTCCACGTCGCTGGATTCGCGCTCGCGGCGGAGTAGCAATGGAGCCAAGTCGTGCAGTGACATGGTCTCAGCAATTGGTGGTCAATACTTGAATGGGGATGGGCTAGACGACTCAAATTGCGTTTTGGTCCCTAGGGTTCCGTCTTCACCCCAAACTTACCATACAATCTTTCATATGTTTCGACCGTTACGATTTTGAGGACTAAAACAGTGGAGCGCAATTTCGCTTTGGGATCAAAAGCACGAAGATGCATCTACCGGCGAATTGGACGAGAACCGACCAGGAGATCATCGAGACGCTGCTGTTCGACCAACCGACACGCAGTTTGAACACAGAGGATGAGTCGGAAATGCGGCAGGTGCTGCGGTATCGCTCGCTGATGGCCAGGCAATTGGCGAGCGACAAGCGCAAATCCAAGCACCGCGTTGTGCAGCGTCGCTTCATGGAGCGCAAGAAGGAGCAGAGCAACTGCATCAAGGAGCTCGTGAAGCGTCTGGAGAAAGAGTATAAGTTGCTGCAGGCTACTGGTGACAAGAAGCAATTGCAGAGCGAGAATGCGGTGCTGGAAGAGGACCTTGTCGCGCGTGGCGAGACGCCGTGTCCGACTCAAGAGCAGATCGAGAGCATGCTGCGTGACCAGCAGCAGTTGGTCCGGGGACACTATGCCCCGCTGACGGCAGAGGCTTGGGACGACATGTTGAGGAAGAATTTGTCCGAGTTTGAGACGTCGAGCCACGAGACGGACTATGAGAGCACGGGTGCGGTCGTCCTGGGCTGGAGTGACCGACGGAAGATCGACTTGGAGAAAGGCACAACGCGCTTCGTCATGTCCAAGCGGTTCCCGCATTTGAGCGCTGAGGATTTTTGCCACTCGACGTTTGACAAGTTGTGCCATCCGGAGACACACCCGAAGCTCTTCCATCCCGCAGTGACGATTCGGATGCAACATCTGCAGGAGATCGGAAAGGACGGCGTTGTGCTGCACCGATGCATGTTCAATCCGCAAACCGGCGGCGTAGTGCACACAATTGAGACCATGATGCGCGTCCGACACGGTCGCAACTTCTTCGTCTTTCTAAGAACACTTGAGCACAACGCGGCGTACGAGTGTCTCCCCAAGACGCACCACTGGATGCAGCTCTTCACCGCACTGGTTTTCACGCCGTCACCGTTATCATCATCAGAGAGAAGAGTAACAACGGCTCAAAGCAGTCGAGAAGCCGGCTGCATCTTCCACTATGCCGGGTGTCTTCAAAACCTCCCTCTATCGGACGTCAAGTTTTGGCTCATGGAGATGTTGTATGTCATCCTCCGCTTTGAAAGCGTCATGGTCGCGCCCGTTTTCGCCTTGCTCTCGGAATGACTGCTCTCAAACAGCAAAGCAGCGCATCGAACTAATATTTATCATTTTACACGTTATCATTGCGGTGTTGAAGTGGTCTCCAACGTCCTCCATAACCCCATATCTAATAGCCTCTACGAATGAGTGGATACATTTTCAGTTCATATGTAATGTTACCTGTGACATCATATACTCATCTATAATATGTTGCTCAAATTCACACATGTTCCCGAAAATGCAAACTGAAAACTGCAACGGATAGTGTCCACCACACCAGTTGACCGAACTGGCTACCTCGAGTCCAGTCAGCTGGATCTGTAGCAATAGCCACTGCGGGACGTGACGTCCTTGCCTGCGACCGTGGAGGATACTAACGCTAGCACGTGTATATCCCACTGGGCTGCCTCACTCCATTGACCATTTAATTAACGCCCAGTTGGCATTCGATGGCTCTACGCACATCCGCAGAACTCCCAGCGTGTTGGACGCCCACGGACCAGCGGATCATGGAGCATTTGCTGCTGGAGTCGGACGCTGAGGACCCCCACGAAGCTGCAGAGCAACAGAAAGCAACCGGTTCCCCTTGCACAGTGGAGCTCCAAGCAGCAGAGAAACAGGAGACGGACAAGTCCATGAAACGCAGTGGCAGCTCCAAGCTCCTGGACAGTGAACAGGCCAAGCAGGTGGAGGAGGACCGTCGAGCGCGCCATCGAGCGGTGCAACGCCGCTTCATCCAACGCAAGAAGGCCGAGATGGAGCGCACCAAAGAGCTGGCTCGGACGTTGGAACGCAAGTATCGGCACCTTGAAGTTGCGGTCGAAGAGAGAGACCTGAAGGCTGAGAACCGAGAGTTGCAAGAAAAAGTGGAGAGTGCAGGGACGTCGGTGACCAGAACGCCGTCTGTGGATCATGTGCAGCTTTTAATGCAGGTACGAGAGTTGGGTGGGTGGATTATTGGTTGGAGACGGAGGTTTGACGTCATTTGGGGATCAATTTGCTACGTGTACTTGACAGAATCAGATGGAGCTGGTGCGCGAGTTCTACGAGCCGATCACGCCCGACGTGTGGACGAGGGTGCAGCACCACGCGCAGCACGAGTACGAGCTCTCGCGCGGAGACGATAGCTTCCTGACTTCAGGCGCGTCCATAATGGGTTGGAACGACTTTCGCAAGGTGGAGGAGGAGTCCGTCAAGTTTGTGCTGTCGAAAGGCTTCCAGAATGCTCGGGCGCTGCATCTCATGAATTTCACATGGCAGAAACTGTCTACGCCCTCGACGTATGCAAGTTTCTTCAGTCCAGCAATTCCCATCAAGGTGGGTCTTGTGTGAACTGTTGTTTTGATATTACCCAGTCGTACTAATGCCTCTATTGTTGTCATGATAGATGCAAATTCTGCAAGTGATTAGCCACGATTCAATCGTGATTCATCGAGTTTTGTTCAACACACAGACGCAGAGCTCGTCGAACTCGCTGGAGCTGCTGTGGCGTGTGCGACTTGGCGCAGAGTACGTGATTTTCGATTCGGCACTGCAGCACAACGCCGTTCAGCAGTGTCTTGGTGCGTCTTACAAGTGGACTCAAATGACGACGTCGCTGGGGTTTGCCCCGCTAGACGCCCACCGCGACACCGGCTGCCTGCTCCGCCACGGTGGTTGGATACGCACAGCAGTGACGAATGTTGACTACTGGTTCATGGAGATGTTTTTCATGGCCTTGCGCTTTGAGAGCACCATGGTGGCCCCGGTGTTTTCACTTCCAGCAGAGCAACCGTCAGACCAAGAAATCCACTTGGTCACTTTCTGATGCGCACGCGAGTTGATATCACGAGCGCCTGGATCGAACAGGCTGTTCAATGTAATCGATAGAAATCTGTACACTTCACTGTTTTGCTGCTCCTGTTAACGACGTTGTGGAAAACTAACATTTTCATGCTTCCGCTCACTGCATAGTGGACAATGCTCACGTTACAGCGCAGACTTAATGAGCGGACGAAGGTACTTGGCGTAGCCTTCTGGGACTTGTGAGGCGTTCAAGGGCTCGCGTTCAGCTTGTTCAACAAGTGCACGGTACATGTCGCCATCGAAGCGGCCAAGGGCCGAGTTGAGCTTGAAGTCGCTGAAGTCCCAGGCGTCCGTCAAGCGAACAACATTCCGACAGACGGACGGCAACAGGGTTACAAGCTGCTCGTGCACCATGTCAGCCTGTGTAGTGGAAATGTCGTCGTCGTGACGGAAGTCTCCAAGTCCGTTGACCAAAAGCCAAGCACCAAAAGCCAAGCACCAAATAGTTGACAAAGCTGTGTCACTGCTGCCTTGGTTGTTCCCACCGGCAACGAGCCAATACCCGAAATGAATGACTGCAGCAGAAGTAGCTCCGTGTGGTGCGTCGATGCAGCGGTCATGAGTATCATACACGCGTTTGAGCTGTTGTCCGACGCAGCCATAGCGTGAGCAAGTTTTCGAACGGATCGAGTCGCGCGGACTTCAAAGGCTTCCACCAGCACGTCGAAGTTGCCAAAGTCCTCTGAACTACTGGCACTGCACCGCAACTTCGGGTCCGCGTAGCGGTCACTACGGCTTAAAAAGCCTGCAGATCCTTCACTTTTGGAGTTGGTGAAGCGTGCAAGCTCTTTCAAAAGGTAGCGTGCATGCTGTTGCACCAGAACGTCGGCGGTTCCTTCAAAGGTACAAGCTCCGACGTTTTCGGCAAAGATGTGAGCTAGATTGCTTGACTGCAGGAATCCATGACCACCACAGAGTCGGCGACAATGTTCGATGCCATCATTCACGCGGCCCGCTAGCCAACCCTTGAGTCCGGACGAGATGGCGTGCAGCTCAGCCGTCTGCGCTGCGAAGTCGGTTCGCCCACTCGTGACCATCGCCAAGACTTGGTCGTGCATGTCGACCATGGCACGGCCGGCAAAGTTGGCGGCGTAGGATAGCGCCACCAAAGGAAGAAGAGCATGCTGCTGGTTCTGGTAATCCAGCACAGGGTTCTCGTTCGTCAACGCAAGATCGTTGGCGTTCACCTTCCGACCTTGCACACGAACGGCACTGAAGCGTGTCGTGATGGTCGTGGCAGCTCCCAACGCAAACCCCAACTTGAGGATCAAGTATGCTCGGATCTGTGTCATGGTGAGGTACACTAGTTTGGAGCTCGGTGGTTTGATAAACGTCCCGTCAGGGAGCACCTTGGCGTACCGCATGAGCATGTTGTGTCGAGGAATCCTCACGTTGTGGAACAGCGCGTAGCCGTTGTCGAGCGAGTTGAAGCCCACCTTGGGCCCAATGTCACCCACCTCCACACCGGGCAACGGCTTGTGGTCTTTCAGAGACCGTAGTGGCACAATGAAAGCCTGCACGCCCTTGTGCTTGCCATCGATACGGAGTTGGGCGTGCACGACAGCGTGCGTTGCGGTCTTGCCGAGACCACCGGGCCACCACTTCCGACTCGTTAGAGTGGGCGAGTTAATTACAAATTCCTTCGTCTTCTTGTCGTAGATGGCTGTCGTCTCCAGGCCTTGTACGTTCGACCCGTGGCCCAGTTCCGTCTGCGCGTAGGCGCCGAGGATTCGGTAGGAGGTGGCGAGGGGCAGCCATTAAGCCTGCTGCTCGTCGTCCGCTTGGTTTTCCAGTGTGGGGATGAACATGGAGCGGTGCACTTGAATTGGCAGCTTCTCTCCGATTGCGTCGTACATGATCTGCTGGTCGTCACTGTCCACCTTGCTGCTCTGGATGAGCTTGACGTAGTGGTAAGTTTTCTCGAGCGCGTTCTCATAGCGTTGCGAGTGATTCTGGAAAGCTGCCCCACGCTTCGACAGCTCGACGTGTTGTGAGATTGCAGCTTCGGCCTGCTTGCGACGCACGTTGGCCGCGTGACCACCACGAAGGGTGTTGGTCAACAGCTCCACATCAATATCATCGGAGGACTCCCGTTCACGCTTCAACAGCAGAGGTGCCAAATCCTTCAACTCAATGGGCATGGTAACGGATGCAAGGAGGGTGACAAGTTGGTGAACGATGGTCTCCAATGCAAATCGGACAATGCCTCGACGCTGAGCAGGGCGACCGAGCTCATTGAAGCGTTTACATGTCAAAAACGACTGGTACTTCAAGTTGAAGCGGGCTCGAAAATGGCAGTATATTATGCTGGCAAACATGTTTACAACGTTTGATGTTCACGACGTGAAGAAATTGACGCCCTCAATGAGGAACCCTTTGCAATTGAAAAGTGTCAAAAACTAAATGCATTGACACCTGCAAAGTGCCCAGAGGAACACAAATTCGGGTTTGATATGAACCGGAGGTGAAAATGTCAGCGCCAAACGAGGGATGGCCACATTTACCAGACCACGTACACCACCTACTTCTACCTTCGTGTAAGTTTTCGCCATTCGTCAGGCGCGGGCGATAACTATCCCTTGGATTCGGCGTGTTCGGTCTTAATTAAGACTGTTACCTGTTGTCATCCTCATTGCTCGATTCTCCTGCAGCGTGAAGCAATAATGAACCTCGTTACAGATGCTCGGGTACTTTTCAGACTACGTCTTCAAGATGGACATCGCTCTCGGCACTTTTGTCGAGTTGGTCATCAAGGTGACGCCGCTCTCCGCTTTTCTGCGTTGGGACATTGAAGACTTGGGCGTGCTGAAATTCAGTGCTGTGCAAATAATCATGGAAAGCGGAGGGAGTACCACTGTGCCCTTGTACCTCGACTATGGTCCATTGTCCATTGATGGCAAAAAATCGATCTACACTACCGAGTTATATTCATCTACCATATGCATTTGTCGCTTTCGCCTACTAGAAGCTTCTCTGAGACGCAGGGCCCGCGCTACAGTTGTAGCATCCCAAAACGAGCGATTGTAGCGTAGGTACAGAACTAGCTCCAGCGTTTTCGGTAGCATAGACATTCTGTGACTCGTGTATACCAACCCAGCTTCGGAGAACAATCGCTCCACGTCGTCGGAGGTGGGGTGGGGTCCAGTCAAGGTTGCCATACTTCGGATCGACTTGCACACGCTTCTCCTCTAATGGCAGCAGGAGTGACGTCCACGAACACGGAGGCGAGGACACCAGCACGCTGAACTTGATTGAACGCGTCCTGTACGGCATCGTGCGCATGTGCTCGGGTGAGATGGTCGATGAGGTTCGTGTAAACTTTCCTTGCTGCCTGTGCACGCGTGGTGTCGCAGAGCTTGCACTCGTACTGCGTATCGGACAGTTTGACGTACTAAGCGTTCACGAGGTCTCGGTTTAAGGCAATGAAGGTCATGACAGCGGTGTAGTTGGCAGAGAGGCGTGGGGGCTTGATAGGAAGTCGGGAAATGAGATGAACAGCAGAACCTCTGTAGTGGTGCTGCATGCATGCACCAAAGAAGGCCGGGCTTAGTATGCGAACCTTGGCTCGAGAACGAGCTCTGCTGCTCTCACAACAGTAGTTTGTATACACTCCATAGGGGTGGACCCTTGTGAGACAGCTCCCTCCCTAATGGTAATGGATAAAGGGTATTGATGGACCATGACCATCGTCTTTTGCGCAGCACTGGTGCTGATACCGGAATGGGTAGTCTAACATTTATCCACGCCCTCGAGCGCCACGAATCGATCGTAGATTCGCTAGTTGCTCTCCCTAGTGCTCCATTAACCAACAGCACAATAAAACGACATTGACACTTTAGGCTGTCAGTAACACGCAAATGCCCAGTTATCATTACCGGTATTAACATTGGCAGCAGGCAGCGAACTCGCCTAACACTCGAAAGCGCAGTGACGACCAATACTGCTACTGCTATTGTCCTGATCTAACTTACCACGGCTCCTCAAGCGTTCCGAACGGATACTCGCCGGTGCTCAGCGAGAAAGTCGCGCACAGCGGGTTGGCCGGTGCGGTCGAGTTGTACACGTCGCAGTCCGTCTCTGGCTTGATGGCCACGACGAAGTCGCAGTCCTCGGCCACCTTCTTGAGGCCGTGGCCAACCTGCGGGTAGTACACGCTCCAGTCGTCGGCCGTGAGCGTGAACACGACGTTCTGCGTCTGGCCGGGCTCGAGACTGATCTTGGAGAACTTCTTGAGCTGCTTCATCTCCGGCACGTTCAACGAGTTGTACGGCTGGATGAGGAACAGCATCACGGTCTCCTTGCCGGCCACGGTGCCAGAGTTGGTCACATCCACGGACACCACGACGTCCTCAGCAGAAGACTCCACGACGTTGCGGCTGAGACGCACCTCCGAGTAGGAGAACTCCGTGTAGCTGAGACCCGTGCCGAAGTCCCATTGATTCTCGCAGTAGTAGGCGCTGCTCGACTCCTGCGTCTGGCACATGCTCGTCACGGGGTGGTTGTATGTCAGCTGGATGTTGGCCGGGTCCTTCGGGTACGTGATCGGCATGCGGCCGCTCGGGTTCACCTTGCCGTAGATGATCTCGGCCATGGCCTGGCCTCCCAGCTCGCATGCCAACAGGCCATTCACGACCGCGTGCACGTTCTCGGGCAGGTCGCCGAGTAGACGCGGACGGCCTTCGAACAGCACCAGGATGACCTTGGTGCCGGTGGAAGCCAACGCCTTCACGTACTCGATCTGGCCAGCGGGCAACGCCAAGTCATCAATGTCGCCGGGCTTCTCGGCGTACGTGTCTTCGCCAACCACGGCAATGGTGTACTCGGCCTTGCTGGCCATCTCCTTGGCCGTGGCCAAGTCCGCCTCCGTGTACGATCCGTTCGGGTGGAGTCCGTTGAAGAAGGTGAAGCTGTCGTTGCCGACGAGCGTCTCCATAGCCGACTTGACCGTGATGCCCTTCGTAAGCAGGTGGTCCTGGTCGCTGTAGCCCTGCCAGGCGATCGTCCACCCTCCGCACATGCGGCCGATGTTGTCGGCGGTGAAGCCCGTGAGGAATACGGACGCGTCGTCGGCAATAGGGAGCGTGCTGTCGTTGTTCTGCAGCAGCACGATGGACTCGCGCGCCAGCTCCAGAGCCGCCGAGATGTCATCGTTGTTGCCAATGAGCGCCAGGTTCTCCTCACCGGGCACGGGCGTCTCGTACAGACCGAGCTTCAGCTTCATCTTGACCACGCGGCGGGCCGATGCTTTGAGGCGTTCGCGGAACTGCGGGCTCTGCTCCAGCAGCGCCTTGGTGCCGTTGTAGAAACTGGTGTCCTGCGCCACCATGCTCATGTCCACGGACGCGCGCGAGAGCGAGATGCGCGTGGCCTCGGTCTCGTTGCGCGCGGTGCGGTGGAAGTCGGTCAGCTGGTTGATCTCGGCGTAGTCCGTCACCATCATGCCGTCGAAGCCCAGGTCGTCTCGCAGCAGCGCGTTCATGAGCTTGGTGTTCGAGACCGTGGGCACGCCGTTGATGGAGATGTAGTTCTCCATGGCGCTGATCACGCCGGCGTCCACGGCGGCCTTGAAGGGCGGGAAGAAGTAGTTCATCATGTCGTAGTCCGACACCGTCACGGCGTCCTTGTCGTGGCCTGAGACGACATGGGAAGTTTGTTGTTAGTGACATCAATGCACCCCCACTGAAAAATGAAAGCGAAAGTACTGACCTGACGGTGTCTTCGGGTAGACTATCCAGTGCTTCATGCAGGCGGCGGTGTGGTTGTTGCTCTGCAGGCCGCGGATGATCGCGTCGCCCATGATGGAGTTCAGGTGCGGGTCCTCGCCGAACGTCTCAAATGTTCGGGCCCACAGCGGGTTGCGCGAGATGCCGAGAATGGGGCCGAACACCCATGGCACGCCCGAGGCCTCCGTGTCGCGGCCCGTGATGCGGCCTTGCTCGTACACCAGGTCGGGGTTGAACGAAGCGCCGCCGTTGATCTGCTGGCCGAACAGCACGGCGCCCTTCACGAAGATGGCGCCGTGCACCGAGTCGACGCCGTACACCATCGGGTGGCCCCCGTTCTCCTCCATGGTGATCTCCTGGATCCGCGTGATCACCTCTCGCCACTCTTCGGCCGTCCACATGTACGTGCCGTTCACGGGTCCGTTGTTGAACGGACTCGTGAGGTACGAGCCCACGCGCATCTTGGCGTACGCGCGCACCTTGTCGTCGTCGACCTTGTTGTCGTCCGTGAGGAGCTGGTTGATGTCGATCTGCGTCATCTGGCCGATGATGTCGTCGTCGGTGAAGGTGACCATGATGGCATCGGCGCGCTCGTCCCACTGGTCAGCGGAAACGAGCGGAGCGCTCTGCTGCGCGGTGAGGCCCAGGGCCGTGCACAGCACTGCTGCGAGCCACGACTTGAGCATGGTTACCTTGGTCCTCTTGGGCGGAGCTTGTTGTTGTATGGGGCAAAAGGAAAGTGAGCGAGACCCGGAATTCCATCGAGCTGGAGCTTGCCCCTCCTACGAAAGAGGCCTACCAGGCAGCAATGATGGGGAGTGAAGACCACCGCGCCAACAATCCGTGCAAGCGTCTATGTGTTTGCGACGCATGGTGCTTGGTCCACGGACTGCCCTGCCTCCGTACAGGACTGTAGAAGGAATGTTGCTGGTAGTGAGGGAAAGCTGTCCCTTCCTACGGACTGCGTACGAGCAGCGTGCACAGTGCAAGTATATGGTGCAAGTGCAAGTGCTTGCATCGGATCCCTCTGTCCGAGCGGTTGAGAAGAGGGACTTCCTGTGCCGTGATCACCCAGATGTTGCACTCGCGTTTTTGATGCGCGAAAACTGAAGCAGATTAATTGAAGATTAATAGATTGAATCTTGAGACCTCGATGTCGGTTATGTCCGAAGGGGCAGATACATTTACCCTATTGCTGCTGCTGAGCGGGCTGATGAAACGGTAACTACCTCCGTGTGAAGTGTCGAGGATGCGCCGCGTGTATGTACTTGCAGTCGACTTCTGGATAGGACGATAAGCTAGAATTTTATGAATTGGCATTCTTGTTGACAACTTGGTCAGCATTTGGCAACTACCGGCGCGGCGACTCATACATTCAATCAGGATCTAGAAGGGCTCCCTCTGATCTTTGGTTTCCAAGGCGATGGTGCAGTTCAGTGCGCAGTATTGGGCGTAGTTAGCTGCTTAAACTGCAGGACAACTTTAAATTGGCTTCTGTACCAGTAAAATAAAGGCGCATTATGATACAGGTACGGTCAAATTGAATGTGCGATGCCATATTGAAGTTCGCAGTCTCCGACTCTAAATAACGATATCTTGCAGCGATCAAAGACGCGTGGATTCACATCATGATGTGAATCACATGCAAGCACCTGTAAAGCTTGTGCACGAGTGAATCATCGTGATCGTTTTGAAGAAAAGATCGTGGACTGAAGCTAAGTCGACAGTGATTACACTCGAACCAGCTGGGCGATTCAATTGTTGCTTTCATCATAATCGCCTTTTTTTCCTTTACCTCGTTTTAACATTTCTAGCTCTACTTTCGAGAACCACTCTAAATCGCCAGATCAGAGGAATCGTATCATTGCTGCTACGTGCATCGCATACTCCAAACACTCCGAACATATTTTCATACTTGCGCTTTGATACAACCTCCGCTACATGCTGTAATCGCCCTCCTACAGTTTTCAGAAGTCAATTCCAAGTACATACACCTCGACACTTCACACGGAGGTAGTTACCGTTTCATCAGCCCGCTCAGCAGCAGCAATAGGGTAAATGTATCTGCCCCTTCGGACATAAAACCGACATCGAGGTCTCAAGATTCAATCTATTAATCTTCAATTAATCTGCTTCAGTTTTCGCGCATCAAAAACGCGAGTGCAACATCTGGGTGATTACGGCACAGGAAGTCCCTCTTCTCAACCACTCGGACAGAGGGATCCGATGCAAGCACTTGCACTTGCACCATATACTTGCACTGTGCACGCTGCTCGTACGCAGTCCGTAGGAAGGGACAGCTTTCCCTCACTGCCAGCAACATTCCTTCTACATATACTGTACCAAGGCAGTCCTGTACGGAGGCAGGGCAGTCCGTGGACCAAGCACCATGCGTCGCAAACACATAGACGCTTGCACGGATTGTTGGCGCGGTGGTCTTCACCCCCATCATTGCTGCCTGGTAGGCCTCTTTCGTAGGAGGGGCAAGCTCCAGCTCGATGGAATTCCGGGTCTCGCTCACTTTCCTTTTTGCCCCATACAACAACAAGCTCCGCCCAAGAGGACCAAGGTAACCATGCTCAAGTCGTGGCTCGCAGCAGTGCTGTGCACGGCCCTGGGCCTCACCGCGCAGCAGAGCGCTCCGCTCGTTTCCGCTGACCAGTGGGACGAGCGCGCCGATGCCATCATGGTCACCTTCACCGACGACGACATCATCGGCCAGATGACGCAGATCGACATCAACCAGCTCCTCACGGACGACAACAAGGTCGACGACGACAAGGTGCGCGCGTACGCCAAGATGCGCGTGGGCTCGTACCTCACGAGTCCGTTCAACAACGGACCCGTGAACGGCACGTACATGTGGACGGCCGAAGAGTGGCGAGAGGTGATCACGCGGATCCAGGAGATCACCATGGAGGAGAACGGGGGCCACCCGATGGTGTACGGCGTCGACTCGGTGCACGGCGCCATCTTCGTGAAGGGCGCCGTGCTGTTCGGCCAGCAGATCAACGGCGGCGCTTCGTTCAACCCCGACCTGGTGTACGAGCAAGGCCGCATCACGGGCCGCGACACGGAGGCCTCGGGCGTGCCATGGGTGTTCGGCCCCATTCTCGGCATCTCGCGCAACCCGCTGTGGGCCCGAACATTTGAGACGTTCGGCGAGGACCCGCACCTGAACTCCATCATGGGCGACGCGATCATCCGCGGCCTGCAGAGCAACAACCACACCGCCGCCTGCATGAAGCACTGGATAGTCTACCCGAAGACACCGTCAGGTCAGTACTTTCGCTTTCATTTTTCAGTGGGGGTGCATTGATGTCACTAACAACAAACTTCCCATGTCGTCTCAGGCCACGACAAGGACGCCGTGACGGTGTCGGACTACGACATGATGAACTACTTCTTCCCGCCCTTCAAGGCCGCCGTGGACGCCGGCGTGATCAGCGCCATGGAGAACTACATCTCCATCAACGGCGTGCCCACGGTCTCGAACACCAAGCTCATGAACGCGCTGCTGCGAGACGACCTGGGCTTCGACGGCATGATGGTGACGGACTACGCCGAGATCAACCAGCTGACCGACTTCCACCGCACCGCGCGCAACGAGACCGAGGCCACGCGCATCTCGCTCTCGCGCGCGTCCGTGGACATGAGCATGGTGGCGCAGGACACCAGTTTCTACAACGGCACCAAGGCGCTGCTGGAGCAGAGCCCGCAGTTCCGCGAACGCCTCAAAGCATCGGCCCGCCGCGTGGTCAAGATGAAGCTGAAGCTCGGTCTGTACGAGACGCCCGTGCCCGGTGAGGAGAACCTGGCGCTCATTGGCAACAACGATGACATCTCGGCGGCTCTGGAGCTGGCGCGCGAGTCCATCGTGCTGCTGCAGAACAACGACAGCACGCTCCCTATTGCCGACGACGCGTCCGTATTCCTCACGGGCTTCACCGCCGACAACATCGGCCGCATGTGCGGAGGGTGGACGATCGCCTGGCAGGGCTACAGCGACCAGGACCACCTGCTTACGAAGGGCATCACGGTCAAGTCGGCTATGGAGACGCTCGTCGGCAACGACAGCTTCACCTTCTTCAACGGACTCCACCCGAACGGATCGTACACGGAGGCGGACTTGGCCACGGCCAAGGAGATGGCCAGCAAGGCCGAGTACACCATTGCCGTGGTTGGCGAAGACACGTACGCCGAGAAGCCCGGCGACATTGATGACTTGGCGTTGCCCGCTGGCCAGATCGAGTACGTGAAGGCGTTGGCTTCCACCGGCACCAAGGTCATCCTGGTGCTGTTCGAAGGCCGTCCGCGTCTACTCGGCGACCTGCCCGAGAACGTGCACGCGGTCGTGAATGGCCTGTTGGCATGCGAGCTGGGAGGCCAGGCCATGGCCGAGATCATCTACGGCAAGGTGAACCCGAGCGGCCGCATGCCGATCACGTACCCGAAGGACCCGGCCAACATCCAGCTGACATACAACCACCCCGTGACGAGCATGTGCCAGACGCAGGAGTCGAGCAGCGCCTACTACTGCGAGAATCAATGGGACTTCGGCACGGGTCTCAGCTACACGGAGTTCTCCTACTCGGAGGTGCGTCTCAGCCGCAACGTCGTGGAGTCTTCTGCTGAGGACGTCGTGGTGTCCGTGGATGTGACCAACTCTGGCACCGTGGCCGGCAAGGAGACCGTGATGCTGTTCCTCATCCAGCCGTACAACTCGTTGAACGTGCCGGAGATGAAGCAGCTCAAGAAGTTCTCCAAGATCAGTCTCGAGCCCGGCCAGACGCAGAACGTCGTGTTCACGCTCACGGCCGACGACTGGAGCGTGTACTACCCGCAGGTTGGCCACGGCCTCAAGAAGGTGGCCGAGGACTGCGACTTCGTCGTGGCCATCAAGCCAGAGACGGACTGCGACGTGTACAACTCGACCGCACCGGCCAACCCGCTGTGCGCGACTTTCTCGCTGAGCACCGGCGAGTATCCGTTCGGAACGCTTGAGGAGCCGTGGTAAGTTAGATCAGGACAATAGCAGTAGCAGTATTGGTCGTCACTGCGCTTTCGAGTGTTAGGCGAGTTCGCTGTCTCCTGCCAATGTTGGTAATGGTGATTGGTCATTTGCGTGTTACTCCATTCGAAAACCCTTGCTTAGGTTGCGTGTAGGCGGTCAAATGTCGTTGTGGTATCCTGTGGAAATGATTGTTAGACGGAATTCGGCAGGACTTTGGCAATGGACCGACAACAACCAATCAGAATAGAAGTAGAACTGCAATATTCAGGAAGAACTGCAATATTCGTGTCAGCTACCACTACCGTTTCAGCGGGTTTTGCGATGAAGTGCTACTACAGTTGACCAGCTGAGCTGGCCTCGTCGCCGTTTCCTACAAGTTCTAGTGAGAAGAGGGACGTCGACGCAGTCTGCGCATGCAGTAAACGTCTTCACCGCATCGTCGACGCTCTGGTGAGCTACGCACACTCCGGTACGTTTCGCTCTATCTTCAATGATGCTCATCAGGTAACGAACGTCACTAAGACGCTTTTGCAGGTTTTGAGTTGGCATGTCACGACCGTCCAGTAACTTAAGCGGGGGTAGCTTCTTGCTGGCATTACCGCATTGCCACAACACCCACAGCTTGGCAACGGAACACTCTGGCAGCTCGAAATCGGCCGGAACTCTGCGAAAGCAGCCCCTCCAAAAACCACGGGGTAACAGGTGGGTCAGCGTGATTATTTGTCGCAGCAGAAGTATCCTGCACGTTGTCGCTTAGTTTGTTGATAAGTTCTGTGACACCGGCAGAGTCAAGACAGCGTTTGAGTGCAGCATCTAGCCCGTCAAATGTCACGGTACCGGCACCAATGGCGCGCTTCTCCAGCTCGCTCATTATATCCTTCACGGTAGCCATCCGCGTGGCATCAACGTGCTGCATCGTCTTCAGAATGGCGTCGAGCAGGGCCTTCATCTTGCCTAAAATGGCTACATGTGGAGGCACTCCCGTAGCTTGTAGGCGATTACCAGTACACGACACTTTGGGTGATAGATCTGAAATTAGACTTGGGTGTTGGAATAACGCAGTCTCGAATAACGGGTGATTCGGATCCAAATGAGCTCGTAAGTACGGCGCATGATAAAAAAAAAACCAACGAGGCTAAGCAAAACTCACCAACGTAGGTAAGATGGGTAAGTAGCCCAGGAAATACGCACTCAATCGCAGCTTCAACGGCAGCTTCGCGATCACCAAAATGTGGCGGCAGTATAGCAAATTCGTAGCTGTCTAGCGGTAGACCAGACACCGTCCGCCCAACGTGCATGTCACCAGCTGCCTCATACCGAAGATAGGTATTTTGCACTCCGCCTAATAACCACCCTGCTCGAAGGTGGACAGACGTCGAAGACGGACAGGCAGTCGACCCAGAGGCACAATACGTTGCGGCTCCCTTACGCATTGAATGTGTACCCAGCTCGTCTTTATCAACACCACGTCGGCGTAGTTCATCGGCAACATCACCACTTACTAAAAGTCGCTGCAAGCACTTGCGAAAGGGTTCATACTGGTTACTACCAGGGAAAAGGCGGTCGTCACCGTCAAAAGATGATGTAGCCCAAAACACGGCTAGAGCGAGCACTGGGCATAACTCTGGTCT
Organism: Phytophthora sansomeana; assembly: GCA_032158285.1. Classification (NCBI taxonomy): domain Eukaryota; phylum Oomycota; class Peronosporomycetes; order Peronosporales; family Peronosporaceae; genus Phytophthora; species Phytophthora sansomeana. The sequence goes on from JAPDHH010000222.1 coordinate 505,062, forward strand.
CAGTGGGTTTGCGTAAATGTGCCGAGGGTCACGAGGTTTGCTTCCGTCCTGTTCATTCTTTTGGTGCGCGAAATACACACACAAAGCGTCCGCATTCCACTCGATATGTGCATGACGAATGCCAAATGCGTTTGCCGATCTACACATAAGGTTCCAGGCAATAATCATGTACGTCCGCGCAAAAATCATGTCTTTGGCTGAATATTGAAGTAACTGCTCGCACAGGTACCGGTATAAATCGAACGATAGAGGATCCTTGCCAGTCTTTGCCCTTGTTTCTCCACGTGCTGAGGCACTAGCCATCTCTCGTTTGAGCCCTTTAAAGTACTGACGCATCTCCTTCTCCATTACTGGTGACATTTCACGTCCGTAGTCGCGATATAAATTAAATAGACCAGCTCTATGAGTGTTAAGCGCCGAGAAGCTCAGGCTGCTGCCGTCTGCCTTCTCCAGCGTTAGCAGCCAAGCTCCAAAAACGTCAACCTGGATGGCATCGAACTGAAGTGGGGGGTCAACTGGTCGCGGTCGAGAAGGGGCTTACGCCGTTTGCGGAGCTGCTGTACGGAGAGGCCGGCAACACTCCCAAGTTTTTCTGCAAACACGGGCGACACGAGGTGGGCCTTGTTGAGGACGACCCACGAAATGAAGCGGCCATAGGAGTTCTGGTACACGGACCGCGAGCGGGTCCTCACCGTGTTGCTCTTGATCTCACTCACTCTTCTCTGCAGCTCGTCCCAGTCAGCGTTCGCCATGGCTTCGTGTTTTGAGGGGGAAATGAAATGACAATATTTTTGTATACAAAGTGCAGATAGGAATTTTGTCCGACAAACTTTGTAGAACGCGCGCTTTTTTGTGCTCTATACTGAGGCCGTGTTCGACTTTAGTCCAATTTTCCAGAATCACGATTTCGCTGATCTCGCTCACAAAAAAAAGATTTTGGACCCACCTGGAATCTCACTTCGAAGACATCCGTGTTCGAGCATCAAACTGAATTTTCAGTCTCGTAAATGGTGTGGTTCACATACGAAGATCTGCGTCAAAACTTTCAACTCTTCCTGCAGGTAAGCTCATGAGCTTAGGCGCGTGCGCCAACGAATAACTCGCTACTGCCGGCTCTTTGATGCAGACAGGTGCATCTCCACTACGACACACTACAGCATATCTACTGGAGTAAACGAGAGTTTTGATTTGCTGGTGTAAGGGGGAAACGCATCGTCAACACCACTCTAGCTTCCTAACGATTAGTTGCTTTCTTACCCATGGTATAGGCCCAGAGTATGCTAACAAGCACGATTTTCCCTGTTTTCGCTTTCTCTGACCTTTGCTGGTCTTGCGCGCACCTCCTCGAATGCGTTTGATTCTGTTCACGCGTTCCTGGTTGCTGGCGGGTGTCTTGCTGGTTGATGCTGCTTCAGATTCGCTAGAAGGTCTGTTCAAACGTGCCGCAGTCATGTTAGTCGCAATTGTCGAGTTGAGGTCGTCGTCACTGCTGGAGTCGGCCGGGTCCGATTCAGAGCTGCATAATTCTGCAGCTAAAGCTGCCACTGTGGTTGCATGTGACCCTGTAGTACGAGTGTCTCCTAAGTAAATGCAAAACAACAAGCATTAGAATAGAAATAACAGTACGCCACACAAAGGGCAAACCCAACCTGCGATCAAGGAGCAGATCGTCGCGTGCGGAAACCCATTCTGCCGAATTGCTGCAATCTTGGCTCGTTGTTTTGGTTTGGATGCTAGCAACTGCTCCCACACGTCGTCATCCATCGTCGGTTTGCCAGTGTCAGGACAAGCGCCGACCCCACTCAAACTAGTGATGTACTTATACAGGTCGTAATCCTGCATAAGGCGGCGTGCTTAGACTTGTACTGCCCTAAACAAACACAAAACCAAAAAAGTTACAGGCACGTACGTAGCGTTAGTGCGGATGTACTCGAACTCTCGCACTCTGTGTCAGCCACCTTTGTCGAGAGTGCGCTTATGCTTCGTGTTGAGAGCCTGCACCAGAGCATTCCAGGCCTTCGACTTGATTCCTTTATCCGTTGCCAGTGAGCGATCGCTCCTGGCATCCAGGAACTTATCCAGCAGGTCGTGCTCCTCCATTTCACTCTCCACGAAGCCCTCGCAGTAGTGTCCGCACCATTGACAGCGCGTCTATCGTTAACCATCCTACTCAGTCGCTTGTGTTCTCGAGGGCGAAACTGGAAGTGAAACTAGTCTTCAAGTTAGATGTCATTCGCATGAGGGGAAACCACCCGCTTTAATGCCTCTTTCGGTTGCCGACGCCAAAATTGCGGAGCAAATTCAGCCCCCCCTGAATTTTGAAATCGAGCTCGAAATCCCATTTTGAAGAGATAATTCGATTTTCAGCTTTTCGTGTTCGACGTCGAGATTCTGCTCCGGAATCGTATTATCTCTTCAAAATGACATTATCTAAGCAAGTCGAACACGGCCTGAATTCCTGCTAATAAATTATTACCCCTCTTTGCATTTGTAAAATTGCGGACATGCTGTCCTGTCTTCTCGTGTATCGAGGACTCGGTGTCCAGCGAATTCTGGAGAATGAAGTCTTACAAATGGGTCGTGAGGGCCTGTTTATTAATAGATACGAGTCCTATCCAAAATTATTCGTCGTGGGCAGCAACTGAAGCTAAGAATACTCTGAATACTCGTCCTCTTGTACTATACAAATTTCCGCTCGGCAACTCCGCTAGCCTACCCACCTCACTACTCCTGCTGATGGTCTCAAAGCTACACCTTACCAAGCGATGGGAATCATTCTGCAATGCGTGGTTTAAATTGCAGCTAACCCATTACGGAGGTAAATACTCCATCGAGCGGATGTTGGCCTTGGAGGAGTATACTCGCAAGACATCATTGATTCGAGTAGTTGTGGTGGCTTTCACCCCGCCAGTGATACTGGTTGTTTTTCTACTAAGCCAAGAAATGATCCCTCTTCAAGATCCGGCGGAAGGTTGGATAGCAAACAGCGGCTTCTGGGTTCGGGTGGGGACACTGGGTGCTCTGGCGAGTTTTGTGCTAATAAAGCAAGCTGAAGTGAGGCTCGATATGCCCAGACTATCATTACGGCAGATGCTGACACACAATGTATCGGTTGGAATCGGTATCACTGGTTGCGGTATGGTGGTGGCGAAGATCTGGGTGTTCCCTATTCCATTCTTTGTATTTCCGGTATTGATACCTTTTGCTGCAGTGCTCGTCGGATTCTTACGCATTGTGGTTGGCACTCATGCTTTCAACCTACTCGTTTCTCGACGTGAGCAACTCCGTCAGCTGATGAAGTTTGGAAATTTGGTGGGCGTCACGCTTGTTGCATACCCATGCTTTCAAGTTTTTTTCGACAAAGTAAAGCACACGAAGTACGAGTTGCCCGTGCTGCTTCTGCTTCCGCTGTTCAGAGTCACCATGAAGTATGCGTTCGTCTTAATTACGTCTCACAAAGAGGACATTGTACCAGAGCAAGTTATCTTCTCTGTTGACTTTTTCGACGCACTCTATCTGGCTACGTTCATGCCGACGTTGTCAACAACGTCGCTTGCGGTGATAGTGATTCTTGATGTTTTGCAGATAATGATCGAGATGTATGAGTTTCACCACAGGTCGCGGGGTGTATTGGAACGTATCCGCAAAGCTTCCTTTGTCCCAAAAATTAACGACGGGAGTATTCTGACAAGACTTCGATCACTATGTTATTCTTCTGAAACATTTAAAAATCAATGTCACGCAGCAATTCAGGTGAATTCGTGCATTCGACATCAACTTTCAGACGAAGGAAGAACATTGCTTGGTAAACTTGACACCGCAATTCTGCACAATTGGGTTAATAAACCTTACCATTTGGGGTCACGGGCTATAGTTCCCTATCGTTTTGACGTAGCCCAGCCACTTCCACCAACAACGAAAATGGTGCCAAACACAAATGACGGAAAAGGAACTACTCGAAACGAATTTCAAAGCTCCCAATCGGTAGTTGACAACTCACGACTTATCCGAGATGCTCTTCAGGTTCTTTTCACGTCCGAGTGTCTCGTACTGACCGAGTACTTAGAGATCGTCGTACCAGTTCTCTACAGCACCTTTCTTTTAGGTATGGTTCACGTTCCTAGTGCAAAATACCACTCGGAGATGGAAGGAGTAACGCAAGAGAACGTTGGCAACATGGTCTCTCGGATGTATATCTACGCACTACTGGAATTTATCTCCTTCATAGCGCTTGGAACGATCATGAGACACAACAGTGGCATTCACGCGCTGTATCAAGTGGCTTTCGTACTGGAAACACAGATGGCTACCATTTTTTCGAGGCTGATGCTTTGGATGCTGATGACCCTCACTTACCGCGTCACGCACTTCGGTACGTCAAACTCAATTGCAGTAAAATATTTATGTGGGTGAAAGACGAGAATTTATCTCTCTCCTTCGCCAAGAATCTCCTAACCTGTTTCTTTTCTGGTGTAGGCGCTGACTTTTCGTTCGAGTTCAAATGGATTGGGCACTAAACGCATGCTGTCAAGAGTTTGGCCTGCACGTTCTTGCCTCTTTGACAACAAACATACCTAGTTGCAACTAGGCTAAAAACACAGAAATGTACCGTAAGTTAGATTCGCCCGAGACCGAATTGCTCCTACATGTTTTAAGCATCAATACTCTTCTACGTGCATGTCAATATTCACACTTTTTGCTGTGTACTTCGAAGTACAAGACATCGACAGCCCTGCACGGAATTGAACTTTCGAGTACGGAGTGCAGTTTTATGGTCAGCGAAACTCTGGGCAGCGTTATTAAAAGGGTTAATTAAGCTGCTTGCGAACGCTACATGTACTTCAAAACGAAGTCTACGTCCTGGCAGCAGCACAAAAGCCTGGTAACCTACGAGAAACCGACTAAATTGATCCAGTTTCGCTCCCCTACACTTAACCAACTCACAGACTAGCAATTCATTCCACGATCCGCTCTTTATTACTGATAACTTATGAACGGCGAAGACAACACCGGCTAATAGTCTCCGACACATCAACGAGCGAGGTTCGCTCCTAGAAAATGGAGAGGGTGACATTCGGCAAAGCCGATAGCTCACAACTTAGGGCGATGAGGTCTGTAGCACAAGCAATTCGTCAGCAAAGGTTCTAGTGGCATTCTTTAGGAAAGGTGACGCACCGGAATCAACGCGCCGAGGTCTTCGAGGTGCCAGTTCCAGTTGGACGTGTACTCCAGCGCAAAGTACGACACGGCGGAGATCACACCCTCGTACACTTTTCCGGCGATGGAGTTGGTCACTTCGACGGCGGGTTCCATGATGACAGAGAAGGAGAAGACGGAAGCGTTGGGTGCTCGGCGCGGCGCAAATTCTGAAGTGACGAAGGCAGCGACAGCTTCGAGCCGAGGCCACGAGAACAAGCCCCAGATGTCTGCAGCAAGCCCCTGGGGTCATCACGGGTATCGCAACAATCGCTGCATAGCCGCTCGGGCTGCACCGCTGAAATGCAATGACCACCTTCCGACGTGGATGGCAATGGAGAAAACGACGGCGATGAAGAGTTACAGCGTCTCGATACTCGCCCCTATTGCCGTGAAGGGGCTGAAATGGCAGCAACCGACTCCGCTGCAACAACCATTGCCATAATGCTCGCGACTGCAACGGTAGTCACCAAATGTAGCCATGTCATTCCGTCCCACTCTTGAAACTTCAGAAACCTCGTCGCGTGCGTCACGCCCCATAACTTATTTACGGGACACCAACCTCCAGCACTCCTCGAGACGTTAGAGGACACAGCCAACTACCTGTCGATCTCCAGCATTTTCGTGCTCCCCAGCGTCTTCTCCACACAGCTGAGCGTCCACAATATGGTCCAAACTTCAACGTCCATACAAATTCCAAGTCAGTTTCTGCGCTCAATCCCACGATCCCTAATAAGAGCCCGTCGTAGAGTCGCCATAATCCAATAATGGAGACCGATGCGCTGCCCCTCGAGCGCGGCGGCGTAGAGATGACGCCCGTGCTGCCGCTCGCCGCGCCGCCGCCGCCCCACGCCGTGTCGGAGGAATCGCTCACCCCCACGCACCAGAAGCAGCAGCTCATGCGGCGCGTACGCAGCGTGCAGGACGCAGCCAAGCACGGACTGTTACTGGGCTCACAAGGACGCAGCAGGAGCCGCCCAGGCCAATACGGAGCGGTAAATGGGCCCCTCAATAGCCTCCACAGCACCCAAATCACCTTCTCCGTGCAGGACAGCTTCCGTTCCCGAGCGGGGGGCACCCAAACGACCATTTCTCCAGAACTTGACACTCTACGGATGAAAGCTCTTTTTCTTGAGGTTCTGGTGAACGGGACGTCGGGCGTGATCGCGTTCTTGCTGTCGTCCACACTGGCTGTCTCTTGTGCCAGTGTCTTGGTGGGCCACGGCACGCCGCTCGCGTCGGTGATTGCACGGTTCATTGACATGAACTTGCTGGGAACGGCTGTGCTGTCCATTGTGCTGGCATGGCAGAGCCACGCGCCCTGGACGCTCGGGTCCATCGATGTCTTCGTGGCGCCGATTATGGCTGAGATGGCCGAGAAGATCTCCAACCATTTGCATGGAGATCTGGAGAAGGTGGTGCCGACGACTGTCGTGATGGTGGCGATGACGTCCATGGTGCTGGGCCTCGTGTTCTTCTTGATGGGGATGTTTCGAGTCACGTCCATTGCCAATTACATGCCGTACCCGGTGATTGCAGGTTTTTTGTCGGGGATCGGAGCGCAGTTGATGAAGAACGGGGTGCACATGGCGTCCAGTAAGGCGTTGACGGCGGCCTTCTTCACTTGGGACGTGCAGTTGCTGGTCCTTCCAGCGGTGGCTTTCGCGAGTTTTGCCAGACTTGGACAGTATTTCAAGCTCCCGGTGGCTATCTCGTTCCCGTGCTTGCTGGCACTTTCACTTGTAGGGTTCCAAATGGTTGCTACGCTGTATGGGTCAAGTATGGAGAAGTTGAGCAAGGACGGTTGGGTGTTCTCGTGGGATCCTATTGTTGTGGCGCAAACACCCATGTGGTTTCCATGGGCTGAGATTGACTTCAAGCACGTGCACTGGCACACGCTAACTCACGAGTGCATGGAATTTATGGTTTCCTTGATCATTCTTGGTGCACTGAAGTACAGCGTGGCCACGACGTCGTTGTCGACGTTGTTTGGTCGCGATATCTCACCAGACAACGAGATGCGTGTGATCGGGCTTGCGAACCTGGCGAGTGGCTTGATGGGGTGCTGCGGCGGTTGCCATTATCTCTCTGCAATGGGCATCATGAAGCAGTTTGAGGCGCATGAAAAGGTACCCGCTCTCGTGTGTGCCTTTTTGATTGTAGTTCTATGGATGGTTGGCATCCGAATGCTGCAGTTCGTGCCAAAGTTCATCTTTGGTGGCCTTCTGCTCAGTGTCGGGCTCCACTTCTTGGAAGCCTACCTGGTGACACCATTCAAATTCCTCAAGCCTATTGAGAAAGCTACGGTGGTGCTCATCACGTCAAGTTTTCTCGTTATTGGTATGCTCGAAAGTGTGGCCATGGGTATCATCATTTCGATGATTGAGCTGATCTGGCGAATCCACGCTGTGGGCTGTGTGCACCACGAGACAACTGGTGCACTAACTCGTAGTGCAGTAGACCGCACTCCAGAGCAGACTACCTACCTGGACGCTGAAGGCAGCGCCATTTTCGTGCTGCGATTGCAAGGTTACCTGTTTTTCGGGACGTCTGTCAATATTTTGGAGCGTATGGAGACTCGTGTGCATTCCCTTGATTTCCCAAAGCTGCAATATGTGATCATCGACTTTGGGCTTGTACCTAGCTTCGATGCCACAGCACTCCTCAACTTCCGGAAAACTTCCACACTTGCAGATATGTACATGTTCGACATTTACTTTTGTGGACTCAAACCGGAGATCGAGCGTGCGCTTCGTCAGAATCATTACTCCCAGCGCGTGCATTTGTTAAGCAGTGATATTGACATCGCGCTGGAAATTTGTGAAAATGAGTTGCTTCCTGACGATATGCACACCTCGCCGGAAACACCGAGGCCTGGTAAATCACTGAACGAGTGGAAACGGATGAGTCAACTGGAACTCTGGGAACATTTTATGACTGCGTCTCCCGAGCACGAAGGCACCGCCAGCTATCAGAAGCTTCTTCCGTTGGCTGCCTACTTAGATATTGTCGTTGTCCCGAACGGATCTCAGCTTGTACCTGATCGGCTTCGTGACGACACCTACTTCGTGTGTTTTGGCTATATGAATTTCGTGGCGGACTCCGAATTCTCGAACGCTAACAACATCCCTGGCATTCGTTACTCAGACGTTGGCGATGGAGGCTACAACGACAGCGATTTTAACGGAAACGAGGACGAGCAAGAAGACGCTAACGATTTGAGCGGCGTTTTCAACCGGCGTAAGCTGTCGTTCGTGATGCCCGAGGAGTCTCAGTGGACTCCTTTCACGACAGCCAAGTCACGGCTGCTGAAGATTGGTTCGGGCTCCGTTATCACCCCCAATGTTGCAGGCGTGGACCCAGAGTACAAGTACATCGCCACGTCAGACTGCGTGGTCCTGCGGTTACGCGCGGTTGCGATGGAGACGCTGGAGGCACGGGCGCCTCACACCGCAGTAGCCGTGCTCAAGCTCATCAATATGCGTTTGGCTGCTCGCTTCCGCCACTCCAGCAAGCGCGTCTCGCAGATGTCGTCTCTGCTTTACAAGTGATTCTAATCAACTTGCACATTGTTAGACATGTTCATCAATACGTAGTACACTTCGATGTCAATAGCAACATCAATTTCATTTGGGAATTCATTTATCCGGCCGTTCAAGGCGGCCACGAGACTTCGCTGCTGGTCGGCGAACCGAATCATCCTCATCCTCGTGAGTTGATTGGGCCCTCGCGACAGGAACGAGGTCTCTCTAACTGCATTCCCTTATACACTCTCTCGAAACTCTTGGCTTGGCGTACCGACCTGCCGCCGCTCTGTGGGGCGTGCGGTGGGCAGCCAGCCGAGTCTTCAAACTTGGTTCTGTATCTCATCTCCAAAATCTCCACTCTCTTCACTCCACGTGCTCGGCAATAAACTTCTTGGTGAGCTCGCTGATCTCTTCCTGACCAAGCAGGAATCCGTCGTGACCGTGAGGTGACGACAGCGCCGCGAACTGCGAGTTGGGCAGTCCGTCAGCTATCTGCTTCTGCTCTGACAGCGGGTACAGCACATCTGAATCCACGCCAACGATCAATGACGGCTGGGACAACGATCCCAGTGCCTCCTCAAGGCCTCCACGACCTCGACCCACATCGTGGGTGTCCATCATGTGCAGCAAAGCCAGGTACGAGTTGACGTCGAAGCGAGACAAGAACTTCTCTCCCTGGTACTCGAGATACGACTGCACCACGTAGCGTCCGTGCTTGGAGGCCAGTTGGTCGTTCTCGGTAAGTTGTTCTTCGCGCCGTCCGAACTTCTCGTTGTACGCGGCGTGAGTACGGTAGCTCATCATTGCAATTTGGCGAGCCAGCGCAAGGCCGGTGTTCGGAGGAGCACTGGACGAGTAATGTCCTCCCTGGAAGTTGGGGTCCATGTAGATGGCTTGCCGCTGCAGTTCACTGATGCCGATCTGCCACGCCGAGTGCTGCGCGCCGCACGCAATGGACACGAAGCTCTTGACGTAGTCCTGTCCCTGGAAACGCCCACTCGAGCGTCTGCATGCCGCCAAGGGAGCCGCCCACCACGGCCTGCACCTGTTTCACGCCCAGTCCATCCTCCAGCAGTCGTCGCTGCAGTGCAACAGCGTCACGTAGCGTGACAGCGGGGAAGTCCGGGCCATACGCGCGTCCTGTCAACGGGTTCTCCGACGTGGGGCCCGTAGACCCGTAGCACGAACCCAACACGTTGCTGCACACGATGAAGTACTTGTCCGTCCACTCATGCGTGACCATGGCGTCCCAGTACTGATGCACGAGCGAGTGGCCCGTGAGCGCGTGGCACAGCACGATCACGTTGTCCCGCGCCACATTCAGCGTCCCGTAGGTGGTGTAGGCTACCTGCGGGGCCACGAGCTTGTCCCCCTTCTCCAGGTGCAGCGTACCAGGCAACTGGTACACGCCCGACACGGCGCTGGGGTGCGCCGAGTCGTTATACTCCTCCTCTATGTACTGGGGACCAGTGGAGACCTCTGGGGCGATGGAGAACCGCCGAGAGAGGAGGGGGAAGCGGGAGGAAGCTCGCGAGACGCGACGCACGGCGCGGTGCAACATGATGGCGGAACGAGGTGGACGGACGACGGGACGACGGAGGACGTCGGAGCTCTTGAGTCCTTGAGCGCAAATTGCGGAATGGCCCCTCCATCACCGGCTCGGAATTTTAGTGTGGGCCCAAAACGGTCTGAAATGGGGACAGAAACGGGGATGGGCAATCAACCCATTATGCAACGGCGGAAGCAACGTGCAGTCGCGTTTGCTGCGATAGTTACTGGGATCATGTAGAGAAGACATCAGGATATATTATACATCTACGCCGGACGCCTGCTACGCATGCGAGATGCGCGGTTCGATGCAGATGCCCGTCGACTGCATACGTTGTCCAAGTGGTTTTCTCAAAGAGCCCATTTCACGCTGAGATTTGGGTCTTCGGGATGGGCGCGGTCGCAGTGTGCAGCACATCAAATACAGCAGTCCATCCAGGTTATGCCGTACCTCAGTGCCTCTCTTCCCGCCTTCACTATTCCGCAAGCCAGGATATCGGTGTTGGGTGCAGCCTGGCGTGGTCCACTCCACCCCACGCCGTGTCCGACCTCCTCACATTCGTCGATATCCTTCCCCTAGTCAATAGCCAAGTCAGCCAAAATGAAGGTTCTGGTGCCCGTGAAGCGCGTGGTGGACTACGCCGTCAAGATCCGCGTGGAGCCCAAGGGCGTGGACCTCAAGAACGTCAAGATGAGCATGAACCCCTTCTGCGAGATCGCCGTGGAGGAGGCCATCCGCCTCAAGGAGAAGAAGCTGGCGACTGAAGTCGTGGCCGTGTCCATCGGCCCCAAGCAGAGCCAGGAGACGCTGCGCACGGCGCTGGCCATGGGCGCCGACCGCGGCATCCACATCACCACGGACCTGCGCACGGACCAGGAACTGCAGCCGCTGGCCGTGGCCAAGCTGCTCAAGGAGGTCGTGGCCAAGGAGGAGCCCACGCTCGTCATCTGCGGCAAGCAGAGCATCGACGCCGACGCGGCGCAGACGGGCCCCATGCTCGCCGGCCTGTTGGACTGGAGCCAGGGCACGTTCGCCTCGGAGGTGGCCGTGGACGGCGACGCCGTGAGCGTCACGCGCGAGACGGACGCGGGCGTCGAGACGCTCAAGCTCGGGCTGCCCGCCGTCGTGACCGCCGACTTGCGGCTCAACGAGCCCCGCTACGCCACGCTGCCCAACATCATGAAGGCCAAGAAGAAGAAAATCGAGACCCTTGCGGCCGACAGCTTTGGCGTGGACCTCACCCCTCGTATCGAGGTGGTGGAGGTCAAGGACCCTGCTGCGCGCAAGGCCGGTATCAAGGTGGCCAGCGTGGACGAGCTCGTGGACAAGCTCAAGAACGAGGCCGGTGTGATCTAGAGCGTGCAGTTTTCTGAGGCGGCGCTGGGTCGTCTGTGGACCCACGATCAGGTGGAGCTAGACTCAAAAGAAACAGAGCTGGACGACCCGCCGCCATGTAAGTAGCTAAAGCTAACGAATGTCAGTATCCTGCCGTGATCTTTTTGCATCGGTTCCATTTCGCTACAAGCTTCGTTGAGGATACGTCAACTAGGATTGGCAACACATTGACTCTTGTGAACACATGTTGCTTTGATGAAATGTTCAAGATGTTTGAGCGCTATACTTTTGCAAGACGTAACCCGTCTTGGAGTTGTGGCACGATGGAGGGCATCAATCATGCTAGTCTAGGAATGCTGGATGAAATTTGTGTGAGGAGGTTCACTGACAAGAAAATGGAGGAGGGTTATTAATAAAGTCGCAGACTACATGTAGTTGTAAAGTTGATTGTTTCAACTCGCTACAGCTCCTTACGTTGTTATTTGGAGACAAGCATTTAGTGCCCAATCCATTTGAACTCGAACGAAAAGTCAGCGCCTACACCAGAAAAGAAACAGGTTAGGAGATTCTTGGCGAAGGAGAGAGATAAATTCTCGTCTTTCTCCCACATAAATATTTTACTACAATCGAGATAACGTACCAAAGTGCGTGACGCGGTAAGTGAGGGTCATCAGCATCCAAAGCATCAGCCTCGATAAAATGGTAGCCATCTGTGTTTCCAATACAAAAGCCACTTGATAGAGTGCGTGAATGCCACTGTTGCGTCTCATGATCGTTCCAAGCGCTATGAAGGAGAGTAACTCCAGCAGTGCGTAGATATACATCCGAGAGACCATGTTGCCAACGTTCTCTTGAGTTACTCCTTCCATCTCCGAGTGGTATTTTGCACTAGGAACGTGAACCATACCTAAAAGAAAGGTGCTGTAGAGAACTGATACGACGATCTCTAAGTACTCGGTCAGTACGAGACACTCGGACGTGAAAAGAACCTGAAGAGCATCCCGGATAAGTCGTGAGTTGTCAACTATCGATTGGGAGCTTTGAAATTCGTTTCGAGTAGTTCCTTTTCCATCATTTGTGTTTGGAATCATTTTCTTTGTTGGTGGGAGTGGCTGGACTGCGTCAAAACGATAGGGAATTATCGCCCGTGAAACTGACTCAGATGACCCGTTAATCCAGCCACGCGAGTGTGTGAAAGTGCTGGTGTCGATTTTATCAAGTAATTGTCTTGCTTCGCCTGAAAGTTGATGTGAGATACATGCGCGCAATCGTATTGCTGCGTGGAATTGTGCTTCAGAAGAAGAACATAGTGATCGAAGTCCTGTCAGCAGGCCCATATCGATGTCAATACTCGGGATAGCAGCAATACGTGCCAATACAGCTCGCGATTTCTGATGGAATTCATACAATTCGATCGCCATCTGCAACACGTCAAGAACCACAATCAACGCTAGCGACGTTGTTGATATTGTAGGCATGAACGTTGCCAGATAGAGTGCGTCGAAAAAGTCTGCAGTGAAGATAACTTGCTCTGGTATACTGTCTTCAATGTTTGACGCGGCCAACCTAAAAGCGTATTTCATAGTGACCCTGTACAGAGGAAGCAGAAGCAGCACGGGTAACTCGTACTTCGTGTACTTTACTTTGTCGAAAAGAACTTGAAAGCATGGGTACGCAACGAGCAGGACGCCTGCCAGACGTCCAACCTTTCTCAGTTGACGAAGTTGCTCTCGCTTGGAAATTATATTGCGGAAAGCACGAGCGCCAACCACAATGCGTAAGAATCCAACGTGCACTGCAGCAAAAGGTATCAACAGTAGAAACACGCCGAAAGGAACGGGGAACACCCACATCTTCGCCACCGCCATACTGCAAGCAACCATACCGATACTGACACATCCATTATGTATCAGCATCTGCCGTAACGATAGTCTGGAGATATTGAGCCTCACCTCAAGTTGCTTTATAAGCACAAAGCACTCCACTGCAACCAGCACTCCATCGCGAATCCAGAGACCACTGTTTGCTTGCCAACCCTCCGCCGGATCTTGAAGAGGAACCATTTCTTGGCATAGTAGAAAAATAACCAGAATCACTGGCGGGGCGAAAGCCACAACAACTACCCGAAACAATGATGTGTTACGAGTATACTCCTCCAGACTTAGCATCCGCTCGATGGAATATTTGCCTCCGTAATGGGTTAGCTGCAGTTTAAACCACGCATTGCAAAATGATTCCCATCGCTTGGTAAGCTGCAGATCTGAGATCGTCGGTATGGGTCGAGGTCCTGGTTGTGCCTGAATAGTACTTACAAACAGCAATACAGGCAGTACAAGATGAAGCAGACTATTCATAGCGCCACATTGCTTTTGCATTAGTTTTCATTTCCCTGTCTACTTTTTTCTTTTAATTCAAAACACTTCGCGCATTTGTAGTAGGGGCCCTCTATCACTATTCCAGGGTCACAGCATTCCAAAGTCGAAAAATACCATATTCAGCCTTCCTGTTGTTATGACATCATATCCACTGGAATCTGAATGAAATGTCAGCGCCTACAACGCGCACAAAATTGTACGAGTTAAAACAAAGGGAATTACATGTAGTAAAATCCCACACAGATAATACGTCGAAGTATTCTGCATTATGCGATGGGCAATGTACCGAAGTGTGTGATGCGGTAGATTAGCGTGAGCATTATCCACAGTAGCAATATGGATAGCACTAACGAGAATTGTGTCTCCACCACAAACGCCAATTGATAAAGAGGTTGAATTCCACAATTGCGCCGCATGATCACTGCCAGTACAATTAACGATGCGAACTCGAGTAGTGCGTACACGTACATTCTAGCGATCATAGCTATGACGTTTTCGGTAGTAACGCCAACCATTTCAGTGTGGTACTGAGCGCTAGGTAGGTGGACCATGGCCAAAATGAAAGTACCATAGAGAGTAGGCATGATACACTCCAGATATTCCGCTAAAACGAGACACTCAGAAGTAAACAATACCTCAAGTGCCTCCTGCAAAACGATTGAGTTTCCGGACATCGATTTCTTGCGCGTAAACCTACTGGGAATTTGTGCCACTGGGTCAGAATTGGAACTACTGTAGCTAATGGTTGCACTCGTCTTCGAGGTGTACACTTGAACCAACCGCTAGTCACGCTCCGAGACGAATCAAAAGGCAGTCTCGCGTCCACGCAGCTGTCGAGTCTGTCGAGCAAAACTTTGTTTTCATCTGATAGTTGGTGTGGAATGCACGAACGTACTTGGATATTATTTTGCAGTTGGTTCGGAATCAGTTTTGATTCGTGGCAACCCAACCGCAGTGAGAAGACTCTTATCGCCGTCACTTTGAGTTCCTCCAACAATTGTATGAAGCCGAATTAGTATGCTCTGTGTTCGCTGGTGAAGCTCATGTAGTTCGATTGCAGCTTGAGCCACATCAGCGACCATTACCACGAGCACCGATATTGGTATTCTTGCTGGTATGCAAAAATATGCTACTAATTGTCGCCATCTCATGCATATATACTCCGTCGAAGGCGCTGTTTTCAATACATCAAGCCGACACTTGTCACTGCGTGCCTCTGTCGTGATACCAAGTGACAAATTGGCCGTAGTGATACTAGGCAGAATTGACCACACGATAATAGCTGTGAGTGTGCGGTGACGTTGAGCACATTCGATGTGGGAGATTGCGTCGTATTTCATCGACGAATCATATCTGCAGGGTGTCACGACGCCAACTTGATTTCGATGCCGTGAGTAAGAACGTCTACATGCATCTGATGCAGACGAAACAGTGAGTTCGCGTCCACGACCATGATCTCGTTCCCATTTTTCAACTGTCTGCATATCACCCAAGCGATGCAGCACACCGAGCGCACTTCTCCCGACAACCTCAGCGTTGTGGCTGAGCAGAAGCCCAAAATCTTATCGAACGGCAAATTCGAGGTGTGTCTCTCAATTACCGAGACCTCTCCATGGCAAACAGTTAGTATCCGTCCCCTGTCAAGGGCAACGTGGCGCCGTGCTCGGATGGTGCGAAGCTAGTTATCGACCGCGCTTGCAAATCAGTAACTTGGAAATCAAACGTTGCTACATGGTCACCATGAAACAAAGTATATCTACTGGCAGTTAGAACCCCACATTCAAAAACGAATTCTTGCTGTAGACGTGCCTGTAGAACATCAATCATAACTCTCCTCAAGTTTGATAAAAAAAGCATCGTCAAAAAGCTACAAAGGAAAGTCTAGATAACTGCCAGTTTTCTGTTCTCTCGTCTGAGTCTCTTCACTCGACCCCGTACTTGTCCTTGAGGTCCTGCAGCTCCTGTTTCTGCTTGGTCAAATCCACTGTAGCCTTGCGTTGCTGCATCTTATTTGCCTGGTAGTAGAGCACGATGAGGTAGCGACCGCACACATTGAAGCCGGACAAATGGTCCACCGCGTTCTTGGCGTCGTAAATGTCCTCGTACACCACGAACGCCGTCCCGCGAGTGTCGTTGTTGACGCCCAGACGGATCTGCCGGATCGCGCCATATTTGCCGAAAATGTCGTATAATTCTTCAGAGGATATTTTGAATGGCAGGTTGCGCACGTAAAGCACGCGATTCACTTCTGGAGGTAGACGCGCCTGCCACACGTGATACAGTATTACCGGTCAGAGGGCTCTTATTCGACAGCGAGAGGAGAGCAGCGCCACGTACGTTTCCTCGACGACCTTGTACAGACATGGCGGGGGTTGTTAGCGGCCTGGCGGATGCGGAGAGAGCAACAGCGGCGGCTTGTAGCGTCTGTGCGACTTTGGCTGGTAAGATGGAGAGTGTGGACCACGTAGAAGGTGAAATGTTTCGATCGATTTATAGAGGTGAACTGTATTTAGTGAATATCGAGTTGTACAGGTGGAAACCGTCTACAAGTGTCCTAGTGAGCCGTTTCTGTGTAGAGCAAGCCAAAAGAATGGTAAGTTTTCTTAGCTTAAGACTTGAGCTGGTACATTATCCAAGTTATACACGAACTTCGAAATGTTTTACTATCATAACTTGGATGTGAATGGGAAATCATGAAGTGCAAAGTTGGGAATGGCATTGGGGTTGCAAAAACATTGAGGGATTTAATGCAAAGAAATAGTCGTGAAGGGGCAGATAGATAAATTTAGTGCTGCTGACGTTGGAGTCGTTTCCGCTACATGTTGTTCTCGTGATCAGAGTTCAATCAGGCGGTCGACCTCCCTCAAAGAATTCACTCACAATAGTTTCCGAGCTATTCCGACACATTCGCTGCTACTGTTAGTTCCATTGAAACACGTTCGTCAACCTACGAATATGCTTCATGCACGAGTTTACAATGTCGCGGCGCTACATGCGGCATTTCTGCTGTTAGGGAACTGTTTCCTGTGGCTTTGGATCGCTCATGGCATTCGGGGGCGTCTGTGGTTTCTGTCTGTACTGATGTCGGCGATGATCCATTTGTGGCGATTAATTCACAAGAGAAGCACTGGCGAGATGCTGTCAGAGGGCGATAAAAACAAAGGGATCGAGATTGAAGAAGCGTGGATGAATGCGTGGAGGACACCAGCAGTAGCAGCGGTCGCCGCAGAGGTAATCCGAAATCCGGAACTGTTTCGACTCATCATGACGTTCAAGCGCGGACTGCCAAACCTTGTGCTGGAATTCGAGCGTGAAAGCACCGACCAGTGGTTCGAGATGTTGGAGCCTGGAAATGAGTGTCCCGAGTTGGGGATGTTACCGAAGTTAGCCATTTGGAAAAACAATTTTAGGGTTTTTCGCATGTTGCAGTCGCTGCAGGAGGTTCCGTACTACAGACAGGACCCGACACTGGATTTTGGGGGCGTAAGGCTCTTTGCAGTGGTAAATGGCCGACTCGACGTTCTTAAATATCTGCATTTGTACGCAGAGGGCGGTCCAAGTGCCCAATGGAGTCCACACTTGCTCAATCACGCAATTTACGCTAGACAGTTCCGTATTGTGCGGTGGTTGATTGCCTATCGACCTGAAGCGTGTGCATCTCTTTCCTCTAAGGCTATAAACTCAACGGCTGCAGGTGATCTAAGGCTACTGAAATTTTTGCACGATGAGGTTGAGGTGGGTTTCACAGCTGGAGCAATGAACCTTGCCGCCGAGAAGGGTCGGCTTGACATCGTGCAGTTCCTACATAAAAATCGCACGGAAGGCTGCACGACAAAGGCAATGGACAGTGCTGCGCGAAATGGGCACCTTGAAGTGGTCAAGTTCTTGCATGAAAACCGCGTTGAAGGTTGTACGACCAACGCAATGAATGGTGCGGCTCGCAACGGTCACTTTGAAGTCCTTCAGTTCTTACATGAGCATCGCCAAGAAGGATGCACGACGACTGCGATGGACGCTGCCGCTCAATGCAACCGCATCGACATCGTCGAGTTTCTCCGAACAAATCGACCAGAAGGTTGTTCCGAATGGGCAATGGTTGGAGCCGCAGCTAATGGCCACCTAGAAATGGTGCGCTTCTTGCACCAGGAAATGCATGTCCAACGAATTGGAGGCAGTGCCAGCATTGCAGCACAAAATGGCCACTTCAAGGTCTTTGAGTACCTGCTTGTCAATTATCCTGCGAATGCTCATGACTATGGCGAGTAATTAGCACGTACTTCGACGTACAGTGTACTTTGTTGAATACTTCGTTTTTCGGTTTCGCAGAGTTGACTTTACGTGAGTGCGTTGACGAACAAAACATACCTTTGTGAAGAATACGACGAGACTACTTGAATTATCCAAGAGTATACTTGGGTTACTTCAGAGAATCAAGAAATCATGGCTCAGTGGAGCCACGCAACAACGCGTTTTTGTAATGCCCTAACTTCCCCGTAATGAAGGATCGATTACTTGCGTCACACAAACAGTTGAAGAAAATTATTCCACTTCGCGCTCACAAACGGCTACATGTACAGGTATGGCGATTTTTGCTGTTCTCTCAAACAGAGAACAGAGTGTTGTAAATTGCAATGTTGGAGCCCCAGCAGAGCGATAATGCAAAAAGCGTTGGCAAATACGACTCGGTGACTGCCCATCCTCGCCAAAAGCGTTACGTATTCACTGTTGTTAGCGTCATCTTGGGAGCTCTAGCAGGGAGCTCTTGCCTTCTTTTTAGTTTATGTACGTGTGCTGGATTAGCTAAAAAAAATGGAGCTGTGACTAAAACTCATTTAATTAACTGCACGTGTCTGCAATCATGAAGCACACGTAGCACTCCAGAATTAATTCCCCGCTAGAGAAAATCTACCACCGATAAATTCGGCACTGTTCTCGAAATTATTTTTTTGGGTGCTCAATACTCACGAAAGGACGAATGCATGTAAGCATGCGAATCATTTTTTGTGAAGTCTCGACTTCGCATGTCTATTCGTCCTTTCGTACCAATACATGTACACAAGATCTGGTACCCGAAAAAATGATTTCGAGAAGAATGCCGAACTTATCATCAGACATTGGTGGTAGGTTTCCGCTCACTTGGCTGGAGTGTTATTGGTGCTTTATGGGATGGCATGCTGACTGTACCAGTGATACATGTATCAACAACGGCAACGGCGTCAGCTAATTATAATTTGTGAATTCAGTAGATAGAAAGAAAAGCATCCTTGAAGGTGGGCCAGGAGCACTCGCAGTTCGAAGGCTGAGAAGTTCAAGAGAAAGTATTCTCATTGAAAATAAACTGTTGGTGCAGCCGTAGTTCTATGATTGTTCACTAACCACGCACCTCCATTCAAAGGAGTCCAATAACATGTAGATAATCATCTATCCCTCGAATCCTTCACCCCATACTACATTATCAAATTCATAGCTGCACTAGCCCTTTAATTCACCGCTAAGTTTCGTCTATGAATGATTTTCTCATTTCGGTGTTAATGACATTGGCGACTCTTTCCACTTGGGGACGACACAGTAATTTCAACGTTTCGCGATCCACCCTTGGTGAATGAATCTAGCGGTAGCAAACTTCCTTCACATTTTTTACTTGTTGTTGATACATGACTGCAATGTGCATCGAACAATTCGACTGAGGGCACAAGACACTTCCTACTACCTTGGTTCATCTCCTCAAACCGGTTCGGCTAACAAACATCGGCCACAACCGATGCTGGATAGCTCATTTTACCGATACACCCACTTTACTCGCAGTCCAGCACGATGCGGCCGGCGAGTTTGCCAGCAGCCATGCGCTCGAACACGCTCGGCAGGTTGTCCAGCTTCTCAATGGTGTAGGTGGTGGACACGTCACCGGCAGCAGCAAGCTTCAGGGCCTCGATCGAGTCCTGACGGTTGCCAACGTACGAACCGATGATACGGTGAGAGTTCAACACCGAGCCGAACACCTCAGCGGTGATATAGGTGTCCTTGGGCAGACCCACAAGCACCACGGCGCCGTGAGGGCGCAGGAACGAAAGAGCATCGGCGTAAGCGTCACCGCCCGAGGCAACTACCACACTGGCGTGAGCACCACGGCCCTCTGTAGCCTCGAACACCTTTTCCTTCACGTTGCCCTTCTTAAAGTCAATGAAGTCCTTGATGCCGTACGACGCCACCAGTTTGCGCTTGTCTTCACCGGAGTCAATGGCAATGACACGGTAACCCATGGCGCGCGCGTACTGGCACGCAAGGTGACCCAAACCGCCACCGGCACCTGGGATGACGACAAAGTCTCCGCAAACGCCTCCGATCTCCTTCAGAGCCTTGTACACCGTCACACCAGCGCACAGAATGGGGGCAGCAGCATGCATCGGCAGGTCCTTGGGGATGGGGGTCACGTGGTCAGCGTACGACACACACCACTGCTGGAACGAACCATCGACAGTAAACCCGTGGAGTTCGGCATCCACACACGTGGACTCGTGGCCCTTACGGCAGTCCTCACATCCCAGACACGAGTTGGCCAACCACTTGACACCCACCGAGTCACCGATCTGAAGGTGTGTGTGTGAGTGTTCACCAATGGCAGCGACGTAGCCAGCACCTTCGTGGCCACCCACCAGAGGCAACTTGTTGTCAAGGGGCCAGTCGCCCAGCCACACGTGAAGGTCCGTGTGGCACACGCCGCTGTACGCCAGACGCACCAGCACCTCACCGGGCTTCAGGTCCTTCTGCTGCGTCACCGGCCAGTCCTTGCGGACCTGCAGAGGAGCGTTGTTCTTCTCGAACACGACGGCCGTCTGCGTCTTGGGGATGTCATAGTGGGTCTGCGACTTGACCGAGAACGAGCGCGACTGGCAGCGAGGGCACGTGCATCCCATGGGGTGCTGCACGCAGTTGCCGCAACGGCACTGCATGTTGTGAGCACCGACAACGGACTTGGTAGCGGCCTGAGCCACACGGCGGGCGGGTTGGCTGAAGCGGGACACGGCGCGCAACATCGTTGCAATTTGGGACTTGGCTGGAGCTTGAGTAGTCGACGGCGAATTGCGGAATGGCAATCGAAAGTGGAGTGGAGCAGTGGGAGACCTGGTCAAACGACGGGTGATAAGATCGTAGAAAAATGCATCGCTTCAATGATGGATAGTGTAGTATTTTGGTGAAACTCATACGGATTTGGGGAGCGATTTACACGGATCTTGGCAATTCTGCTCTGGTGTCAGTTTTATTCGCAACTTCAAGATACGTTTTCGAGGTGCGTGAATAAAGGAGTTGCTTAGTGAAGGCTTGGCGCGGTTGCATCAAGTCTTAGAAGAAGGCAGTAGGACGTCGCAAAGAGGTGCTTGACTTGGTCGGTTGCCTTGGAATGAATCTTGGAAATCCTTTGCTAGAGGGATCAATTGTTTGCACGGTCGTGAATAACTGGTGCATTAATCTCTGCCCCGCAGCGGTAAACAGTTGCTGCTTCATCTGTCTCGGTGGGTTGGAGAGATCTTGTATTTCGAGTGCTGTCACTGGCATCTGCCACCAGTGAGCTTGAGCTTTGACAAACAGAAGGATGGCCGTGCTGCTGAGGGAAACCCTAAGTGGAATGGAATTGGTAGATTCAATGTATGCGCTCGCACCGGAACGAACCAACCGAACGCTTGATGCGAGGAAGCCAAGAGTCCAAACAAGAGAAGCACCAAAGGGTTTTGAAGACCAAAAATTGTTTCTATTTGGGCCTTCAGCGGCGAAAGTCTCTGCTACTAAGCACTATTCCAGAAACTACTCGCAGCTAGAAAAATGTACAACACGGAGATGCTAACATGTTCACCATCTTCCACATGAAATGGCGACGCGAGGAACTTACTCGCAGTCCAGCACGATGCGGCCGGCGAGTTTGCCAGCAGCCATGCGCTCGAACACGCTCGGCAGGTTGTCCAGCTTCTCAATGGTGTAGGTGGTGGACACGTCACCGGCAGCAGCAAGCTTCAGGGCCTCGATCGAGTCCTGACGGTTGCCAACGTACGAACCGATGATACGGTGAGAGTTCAACACCGAGCCGAACACCTCAGCGGTGATATAGGTGTCTTTGGGCAGGCCCACAAGCACCACGGCACCGTGCGGACGGAGGAACGACAGCGCGTCGGCGTAAGCGTCACCGCCTGAAGCGACAACAACACTGGCGTGAGCACCACGGCCCTCTGTAGCCTCGAACACCTTTTCCTTCACGTTGCCCTTCTTAAAGTCAATGAAGTCCTTGATGCCGTACGACGCCACCAGTTTGCGCTTGTCTTCACCGGAGTCAATGGCAATGACACGGTAACCCATGGCGCGCGCGTACTGGCACGCAAGGTGACCCAAACCGCCACCGGCACCTGGGATGACGACAAAGTCTCCGCAAACGCCTCCGATCTCCTTCAGAGCCTTGTACACCGTCACACCAGCGCACAGAATGGGGGCAGCAGCATGCATCGGCAGGTCCTTGGGGATGGGGGTCACGTGGTCAGCGTACGACACACACCACTGCTGGAACGAACCATCGACAGTAAACCCGTGGAGTTCGGCATCCACACACGTGGACTCGTGGCCCTTACGGCAGTCCTCACATCCCAGACACGAGTTGGCCAACCACTTGACACCCACCGAGTCACCGATCTGAAGGTGTGTGTGTGAGTGTTCACCAATGGCAGCGACGTAGCCAGCACCTTCGTGGCCACCCACCAGAGGCAACTTGTTGTCAAGGGGCCAGTCGCCCAGCCACACGTGAAGGTCCGTGTGGCACACGCCGCTGTACGCCAGACGCACCAGCACCTCACCGGGCTTCAGGTCCTTCTGCTGCGTCACCGGCCAGTCCTTGCGGACCTGCAGAGGAGCGTTGTTCTTCTCGAACACGACGGCCGTCTGCGTCTTGGGGATGTCATAGTGGGTCTGCGACTTGACCGAGAACGAGCGCGACTGGCAGCGAGGGCACGTGCATCCCATGGGGTGCTGCACGCAGTTGCCGCAACGGCACTGCATGTTGTGAGCACCGACAACGGACTTGGTAGCGGCCTGAGCCACACGGCGGGCGGGTTGGCTGAAGCGGGACACGGCGCGCAACATCGTTGCAATTTGGGACTTGGCTGGAGCTTGAGTAGTCGACGGCGAATTGCGGAATGGCAATCGAAAGTGGAGTGGAGCAGTGGGAGACCTGGTCAAACGACGGGTGATAAGATCGTAGAAAAATGCATCGCTTCAATGATGGATAGTGTAGTATTTTGGTGAAACTCATACGGATTTGGGGAGCGATTTACACGGATCTTGGCAATTCTGCTTGGTGTCAGTTTTATTCGCAACTTCAAGATACGTTTTCGAGGTGCGTGAATAAAGGAGTTGCTTAGTGAAGGCTTGGCGCGGTTGCATCAAGTCTTAGAAGAAGGCAGTAGGACGTCGCAAAGAGGTGCTTGACTTGGTCGGTTGCCTTGGAATGAATCTTGGAAATCCTTTGCTAGAGGGATCAATTGTTTGCACGGTCGTGAATAACTGGTGCATTAATCTCTGCCCCGCAGCGGTAAACAGTTGCTGCTTCATCTGTCTCGGTGGGTTGGAGAGATCTTGTATTTCGAGTGCTGTCACTGGCATCTGCCACCAGTGAGCTTGAGCTTTGACAAACAGAAGGATGGCCGTGCTGCTGAGGGAAACCCTAAGTGGAATGGAATTGGTAGATTCAATGTATGCGCTCGCACCGGAACGAACCAACCGAACGCTTGATGCGAGGAAGCCAAGAGTCCAAACAAGAGAAGCACCAAAGGGTTTTGAAGACCAAAAATTGTTTCTATTTGGGCCTTCAGCGGCGAAAGTCTCTGCTACTAAGCACTATTCCAGAAACTACTCGCAGCTAGAAAAATGTACAACACGGAGATGCTAACATGTTCACCATCTTCCACATGAAATGGCGACGCGAGGAACTTACTCGCAGTCCAGCACGATGCGGCCGGCGAGTTTGCCAGCAGCCATGCGCTCGAACACGCTCGGCAGGTTGTCCAGCTTCTCAATGGTGTAGGTGGTGGACACGTCACCGGCAGCAGCAAGCTTCAGGGCCTCGATCGAGTCCTGACGGTTGCCAACGTACGAACCGATGATACGGTGAGAGTTCAACACCGAGCCGAACACCTCAGCGGTGATATAGGTGTCCTTGGGCAGACCCACAAGCACCACGGCGCCGTGAGGGCGCAGGAACGAAAGAGCATCGGCGTAAGCGTCACCGCCCGAGGCAACTACCACACTGGCGTGAGCACCACGGCCCTCTGTAGCCTCGAACACCTTTTCCTTCACGTTGCCCTTCTTAAAGTCAATGAAGTCCTTGATGCCGTACGACGCCACCAGTTTGCGCTTGTCTTCACCGGAGTCAATGGCAATGACACGGTAACCCATGGCGCGCGCGTACTGGCACGCAAGGTGACCCAAACCGCCACCGGCACCTGGGATGACGACAAAGTCTCCGCAAACGCCTCCGATCTCCTTCAGAGCCTTGTACACCGTCACACCAGCGCACAGAATGGGGGCAGCAGCATGCATCGGCAGGTCCTTGGGGATGGGGGTCACGTGGTCAGCGTACGACACACACCACTGCTGGAACGAACCATCGACAGTAAACCCGTGGAGTTCGGCATCCACACACGTGGACTCGTGGCCCTTACGGCAGTCCTCACATCCCAGACACGAGTTGGCCAACCACTTGACACCCACCGAGTCACCGATCTGAAGGTGTGTGTGTGAGTGTTCACCAATGGCAGCGACGTAGCCAGCACCTTCGTGGCCACCCACCAGAGGCAACTTGTTGTCAAGGGGCCAGTCGCCCAGCCACACGTGAAGGTCCGTGTGGCACACGCCGCTGTACGCCAGACGCACCAGCACCTCACCGGGCTTCAGGTCCTTCTGCTGCGTCACCGGCCAGTCCTTGCGGACCTGCAGAGGAGCGTTGTTCTTCTCGAACACGACGGCCGTCTGCGTCTTGGGGATGTCATAGTGGGTCTGCGACTTGACCGAGAACGAGCGCGACTGGCAGCGAGGGCACGTGCATCCCATGGGGTGCTGCACGCAGTTGCCGCAACGGCACTGCATGTTGTGAGCACCGACAACGGACTTGGTAGCGGCCTGAGCCACACGGCGGGCGGGTTGGCTGAAGCGGGACACGGCGCGCAACATCGTTGCAATTTGGGACTTGGCTGGAGCTTGAGTAGTCGACGGCGAATTGCGGAATGGCAATCGAAAGTGGAGTGGAGCAGTGGGAGACCTGGTCAAACGACGGGTGATAAGATCGTAGAAAAATGCATCGCTTCAATGATGGATAGTGTAGTATTTTGGTGAAACTCATACGGATTTGGGGAGCGATTTACACGGATCTTGGCAATTCTGCTTGGTGTCAGTTTTATTCGCAACTTCAAGATACGTTTTCGAGGTGCGTGAATAAAGGAGTTGCTTAGTGAAGGCTTGGCGCGGTTGCATCAAGTCTTAGAAGAAGGCAGTAGGACGTCGCAAAGAGGTGCTTGACTTGGTCGGTTGCCTTGGAATGAATCTTGGAAATCCTTTGCTAGAGGGATCAATTGTTTGCACGGTCGTGAATAACTGGTGCATTAATCTCTGCCCCGCAGCGGTAAACAGTTGCTGCTTCATCTGTCTCGGTGGGTTGGAGAGATCTTGTATTTCGAGTGCTGTCACTGGCATCTGCCACCAGTGAGCTTGAGCTTTGACAAACAGAAGGATGGCCGTGCTGCTGAGGGAAACCCTAAGTGGAATGGAATTGGTAGATTCAATGTATGCGCTCGCACCGGAACGAACCAACCGAACGCTTGATGCGAGGAAGCCAAGAGTCCAAACAAGAGAAGCACCAAAGGGTTTTGAAGACCAAAAATTGTTTCTATTTGGGCCTTCAGCGGCGAAAGTCTCTGCTACTAAGCACTATTCCAGAAACTACTCGCAGCTAGAAAAATGTACAACACGGAGATGCTAACATGTTCACCATCTTCCACATGAAATGGCGACGCGAGGAACTTACTCGCAGTCCAGCACGATGCGGCCGGCGAGTTTGCCAGCAGCCATGCGCTCGAACACGCTCGGCAGGTTGTCCAGCTTCTCAATGGTGTAGGTGGTGGACACGTCACCGGCAGCAGCAAGCTTCAGGGCCTCGATCGAGTCCTGACGGTTGCCAACGTACGAACCGATGATACGGTGAGAGTTCAACACCGAGCCGAACACCTCAGCGGTGATATAGGTGTCCTTGGGCAGGCCCACAAGCACCACGGCACCGTGCGGACGGAGGAACGACAGCGCGTCGGCGTAAGCGTCACCGCCTGAAGCGACAACAACACTGGCGTGAGCACCACGGCCCTCTGTAGCCTCGAACACCTTTTCCTTCACGTTGCCCTTCTTAAAGTCAATGAAGTCCTTGATGCCGTACGACGCCACCAGTTTGCGCTTGTCTTCACCGGAGTCAATGGCAATGACACGGTAACCCATGGCGCGCGCGTACTGGCACGCAAGGTGACCCAAACCGCCACCGGCACCTGGGATGACGACAAAGTCTCCGCAAACGCCTCCGATCTCCTTCAGAGCCTTGTACACCGTCACACCAGCGCACAGAATGGGGGCAGCAGCATGCATCGGCAGGTCCTTGGGGATGGGGGTCACGTGGTCAGCGTACGACACACACCACTGCTGGAACGAACCATCGACAGTAAACCCGTGGAGTTCGGCATCCACACACGTGGACTCGTGGCCCTTACGGCAGTCCTCACATCCCAGACACGAGTTGGCCAACCACTTGACACCCACCGAGTCACCGATCTGAAGGTGTGTGTGTGAGTGTTCACCAATGGCAGCGACGTAGCCAGCACCTTCGTGGCCACCCACCAGAGGCAACTTGTTGTCAAGGGGCCAGTCGCCCAGCCACACGTGAAGGTCCGTGTGGCACACGCCGCTGTACGCCAGACGCACCAGCACCTCACCGGGCTTCAGGTCCTTCTGCTGCGTCACCGGCCAGTCCTTGCGGACCTGCAGAGGAGCGTTGTTCTTCTCGAACACGACGGCCGTCTGCGTCTTGGGGATGTCATAGTGGGTCTGCGACTTGACCGAGAACGAGCGCGACTGGCAGCGAGGGCACGTGCATCCCATGGGGTGCTGCACGCAGTTGCCGCAACGGCACTGCATGTTGTGAGCACCGACAACGGACTTGGTAGCGGCCTGAGCCACACGGCGGGCGGGTTGGCTGAAGCGGGACACGGCGCGCAACATCGTTGCAATTTGGGACTTGGCTGGAGCTTGAGTAGTCGACGGCGAATTGCGGAATGGCAATCGAAAGTGGAGTGGAGCAGTGGGAGACCTGGTCAAACGACGGGTGATAAGATCGTAGAAAAATGCATCGCTTCAATGATGGATAGTGTAGTATTTTGGTGAAACTCATACGGATTTGGGGAGCGATTTACACGGATCTTGGCAATTCTGCTTGGTGTCAGTTTTATTCGCAACTTCAAGATACGTTTTCGAGGTGCGTGAATAAAGGAGTTGCTTAGTGAAGGCTTGGCGCGGTTGCATCAAGTCTTAGAAGAAGGCAGTAGGACGTCGCAAAGAGGTGCTTGACTTGGTCGGTTGCCTTGGAATGAATCTTGGAAATCCTTTGCTAGAGGGATCAATTGTTTGCACGGTCGTGAATAACTGGTGCATTAATCTCTGCCCCGCAGCGGTAAACAGTTGCTGCTTCATCTGTCTCGGTGGGTTGGAGAGATCTTGTATTTCGAGTGCTGTCACTGGCATCTGCCACCAGTGAGCTTGAGCTTTGACAAACAGAAGGATGGCCGTGCTGCTGAGGGAAACCCTAAGTGGAATGGAATTGGTAGATTCAATGTATGCGCTCGCACCGGAACGAACCAACCGAACGCTTGATGCGAGGAAGCCAAGAGTCCAAACAAGAGAAGCACCAAAGGGTTTTGAAGACCAAAAATTGTTTCTATTTGGGCCTTCAGCGGCGAAAGTCTCTGCTACTAAGCACTATTCCAGAAACTACTCGCAGCTAGAAAAATGTACAACACGGAGATGCTAACATGTTCACCATCTTCCACATGAAATGGCGACGCGAGGAACTTACTCGCAGTCCAGCACGATGCGGCCGGCGAGTTTGCCAGCAGCCATGCGCTCGAACACGCTCGGCAGGTTGTCCAGCTTCTCAATGGTGTAGGTGGTGGACACGTCACCGGCAGCAGCAAGCTTCAGGGCCTCGATCGAGTCCTGACGGTTGCCAACGTACGAACCGATGATACGGTGAGAGTTCAACACCGAGCCGAACACCTCAGCGGTGATATAGGTGTCCTTGGGCAGACCCACAAGCACCACGGCGCCGTGAGGGCGCAGGAACGAAAGAGCATCGGCGTAAGCGTCACCGCCCGAGGCAACTACCACACTGGCGTGAGCACCACGGCCCTCTGTAGCCTCGAACACCTTTTCCTTCACGTTGCCCTTCTTAAAGTCAATGAAGTCCTTGATGCCGTACGACGCCACCAGTTTGCGCTTGTCTTCACCGGAGTCAATGGCAATGACACGGTAACCCATGGCGCGCGCGTACTGGCACGCAAGGTGACCCAAACCGCCACCGGCACCTGGGATGACGACAAAGTCTCCGCAAACGCCTCCGATCTCCTTCAGAGCCTTGTACACCGTCACACCAGCGCACAGAATGGGGGCAGCAGCATGCATCGGCAGGTCCTTGGGGATGGGGGTCACGTGGTCAGCGTACGACACACACCACTGCTGGAACGAACCATCGACAGTAAACCCGTGGAGTTCGGCATCCACACACGTGGACTCGTGGCCCTTACGGCAGTCCTCACATCCCAGACACGAGTTGGCCAACCACTTGACACCCACCGAGTCACCGATCTGAAGGTGTGTGTGTGAGTGTTCACCAATGGCAGCGACGTAGCCAGCACCTTCGTGGCCACCCACCAGAGGCAACTTGTTGTCAAGGGGCCAGTCGCCCAGCCACACGTGAAGGTCCGTGTGGCACACGCCGCTGTACGCCAGACGCACCAGCACCTCACCGGGCTTCAGGTCCTTCTGCTGCGTCACCGGCCAGTCCTTGCGGACCTGCAGAGGAGCGTTGTTCTTCTCGAACACGACGGCCGTCTGCGTCTTGGGGATGTCATAGTGGGTCTGCGACTTGACCGAGAACGAGCGCGACTGGCAGCGAGGGCACGTGCATCCCATGGGGTGCTGCACGCAGTTGCCGCAACGGCACTGCATGTTGTGAGCACCGACAACGGACTTGGTAGCGGCCTGAGCCACACGGCGGGCGGGTTGGCTGAAGCGGGACACGGCGCGCAACATCGTTGCAATTTGGGACTTGGCTGGAGCTTGAGTAGTCGACGGCGAATTGCGGAATGGCAATCGAAAGTGGAGTGGAGCAGTGGGAGACCTGGTCAAACGACGGGTGATAAGATCGTAGAAAAATGCATCGCTTCAATGATGGATAGTGTAGTATTTTGGTGAAACTCATACGGATTTGGGGAGCGATTTACACGGATCTTGGCAATTCTGCTCTGGTGTCAGTTTTATTCGCAACTTCAAGATACGTTTTCGAGGTGCGTGAATAAAGGAGTTGCTTAGTGAAGGCTTGGCGCGGTTGCATCAAGTCTTAGAAGAAGGCAGTAGGACGTCGCAAAGAGGTGCTTGACTTGGTCGGTTGCCTTGGAATGAATCTTGGAAATCCTTTGCTAGAGGGATCAATTGTTTGCACGGTCGTGAATAACTGGTGCATTAATCTCTGCCCCGCAGCGGTAAACAGTTGCTGCTTCATCTGTCTCGGTGGGTTGGAGAGATCTTGTATTTCGAGTGCTGTCACTGGCATCTGCCACCAGTGAGCTTGAGCTTTGACAAACAGAAGGATGGCCGTGCTGCTGAGGGAAACCCTAAGTGGAATGGAATTGGTAGATTCAATGTATGCGCTCGCACCGGAACGAACCAACCGAACGCTTGATGCGAGGAAGCCAAGAGTCCAAACAAGAGAAGCACCAAAGGGTTTTGAAGACCAAAAATTGTTTCTATTTGGGCCTTCAGCGGCGAAAGTCTCTGCTACTAAGCACTATTCCAGAAACTACTCGCAGCTAGAAAAATGTACAACACGGAGATGCTAACATGTTCACCATCTTCCACATGAAATGGCGACGCGAGGAACTTACTCGCAGTCCAGCACGATGCGGCCGGCGAGTTTGCCAGCAGCCATGCGCTCGAACACGCTCGGCAGGTTGTCCAGCTTCTCAATGGTGTAGGTGGTGGACACGTCACCGGCAGCAGCAAGCTTCAGGGCCTCGATCGAGTCCTGACGGTTGCCAACGTACGAACCGATGATACGGTGAGAGTTCAACACCGAGCCGAACACCTCAGCGGTGATATAGGTGTCCTTGGGCAGACCCACAAGCACCACGGCACCGTGCGGACGGAGGAACGACAGAGCGTCGGCGTAAGCGTCACCGCCTGAAGCGACAACAACACTGGCGTGAGCACCACGGCCCTCAGTGGCCTCGAACACCTTCTCCTTCACGTTACCCTCCTTGAAGTCAATGAAGTCCTTGATGCCGTATGAGGCAACGAGCTGGCGCTTGTCCTCACCGGAGTCGATGGCAATCACGCGGTAACCCATGGCACGGGCGTACTGGCAAGCAAGGTGACCCAAACCGCCACCGGCACCCGGGATGACAACAAAGTCACCACAGCTGCCACCGATCTCCTTCAGAGCCTTGTACACCGTCACACCAGCACACAGAATAGGAGCAGCGGCGTGCATCGGCAGATCCTCCGGAATGGGGGTAACGTGCTCCGAGAAGGACACACACCACTGCTGGAACGAACCATCCACGGTGAAGCCGTGCAGGTCAGCGTCCACACAAGTAGACTCGTGGCCCTTACGGCAGTCCTCGCAGCCAAGGCACGAGTTGGCCAACCACTTGACACCCACCGGGTCACCGACCTTCACACGAGTGTTGCTGTGCTCGCCAACGGCAGCGACGTAGCCAGCACCTTCGTGACCACCCACCAGAGGCAGCTTGTTGTCAAGGGGCCAGTCGCCCAGCCACACGTGCAAGTCCGTGTGGCACACGCCGCTGTACGCCAGACGCACCAGCACCTCACCGGGCTTCAGGTCTTCCGGCTGAGTCACCGGCCAGTCCTTGCGGACCTGCAGAGGAGCGTTGTTCTTCTCGAACACGACGGCCGTCTGCGTCTTTGGGATGTCATAGTGGGTCTGCGACTTGACCGAGAACGAGCGCGACTGGCAGCGAGGGCACGTGCATCCCAAGGGGTGCTGCACGCAGTTGCCGCAACGGCACTGCATGTTGTGAGCACCGACAACGGACTTGGTAGCGGCCTGAGCCACACGGCGGGCGGGTTGGCTGAAACGGGACACCACGCGCAACATGATGATCAGGAACTGGAGCTTGAGGAGGTTACTGGATGAGCAGTAGCCGGCAAATTGCAGAATGAGCTTAGTTGTGGACGGAGCCGCATTTGCGAGGACGGAATTGGAGCGCCACCATTGGACTTTGCAAGCAGGAGCTGCAGATTTCGGCGTCTTTGCGTCCGATCGGCGAGAGGTGGCATAAAAACCCGCGCCGCGCGAAGCAGCGCATGTGTCATTGCTCATATGCATTGGCCATTGGCCACGACTCCACCATCCCGTCGTCTGGATCCTGTGCCGCAGCAGGACAATGTGTATCAAAAGTTGCCTCGTCTGGTACCGCACCCTGTACAGCCCGATGCAGAGCAGTGTATCCATCTGTCACACTCGATACTTATAATTCTTGCATTCATAGTATGTAGACAAGATCACTGTAGCAACGGTAGTTGCGTTCTTATAGCCTGTTCAAAATGATATCTTGTGTTGTGTCTCTTCAGTATAAATTTTGAAGTCGAAAGCAAGTGTTCATAGCACGGCCAGATTCATTGATTGCCTACGTGTTTAGTCAAGCAACTTTAGCCAACTTCAAGCAAAGCCATACAAATTGAAAGTCAAAATGAAATCGAATTCATTAGCACTGTCAAAGGAGACGTCGCACGGAACAGAGCTGCTCTCCACTTCACTACTGCTTCTCAATGCGTCCTCGCTACTCAAGGCACTCGACACGTTGCAGCCACTGCGCACTGACTGCGCTCACAGCAACCGCTTACTCGCAGTCCAGCACAATACGACCAGCCAGCTTGCCAGCTGCCATGCGGTCGAACACGTCCGGGAGGTTCTCGAGCTTCTCGATCTTGTAGGTCGTCGAGACATCGCCAGCAGCGGCCAGCTTCAGGGCCTCGATCGAGTCCTGACGGTTGCCAACGTACGAACCGATGATACGGTGGGCGTTGAGCACCGAGCCGAAGACCTCAGCGGTGATGTACGTGTCCTTTGGAAGACCCACGAGGACGACAGCGCCGTGCGGACGGAGGAACGAAAGAGCGTCCTTGTACGCCTCGCCACCCGAAGCAACCACGACGGTAGCGTGAGCACCACGGCCCTCGGTGGCCTCGAACACCTTCTCCTTCACGTTGCCCTCCTTGAAATCAATGAAGTCCTTGATGCCGTACGACGCCACCAGTTTGCGCTTGTCTTCACCGGAGTCGATGGCAATAACACGGTAGCCCATGGCACGGGCGTACTGGCACGCAAGGTGACCAAGACCGCCACCGGCACCCGGGATCACGACGGAGTCTCCGCACACACCTCCGATCTCCTTCAGAGCCTTGTAGACCGTCACACCAGCACACAGAATGGGAGCGGCGGCGTGCATCGGCAGGTCCGTCGGAATCGGGGTCACGTGGTCAGCGTACGACACGCACCACTGCTGGAACGAGCCATCCACGGTGAAGCCGTGCAGGTCAGCGTCCACACAAGTGGACTCGTAACCCTTGCGGCAGTCCTCGCAGCCAAGGCACGAGTTGGCCAACCACTTGACACCCACCGGGTCACCGACCTTGAGGTGCGTGTAGCTGTGGTCGCCAATGGCAGCGACGTAGCCAGCACCTTCGTGGCCACCCACCAGAGGCAGCTTGTTGTCAAGGGGCCAGTCGCCCAGCCACACGTGAAGGTCCGTGTGGCACACGCCGCTGTACGCCAGACGCACCAGCACCTCACCGGGCTTCAGGTCCTTCTGCTGCGTCACCGGCCAGTCCTTGCGGACCTGCAGAGGAGCATTGTTCTTCTCGAACACGACGGCCGTCTGCGTCTTGGGGATGTCGTAGTGGGTCTGCGACTTGACCGAGAACGCGCGCGACTGGCAGCGAGGGCACGTGCATCCCATGGGGTGCTGCACGCAGTTGCCGCAACGGCACTGCATGTTGTGCGCACCAGCGAGCGACTTGCCGGAGGCTTGCACGACACGGCGGGCGGGCTGGTTGAAGCGAGACACGATGCGAAGCATGATGGCGAGCTTGGAAGAGGAGGTGGCGGTGGTTGGTGGGGGTTACTGGGGTGAGCAGTAGCCGGCAAATTGGGGAATGACTCGAACGCTCGAGCAAGTGCGTGACTTGACCTCCCACAGCCTTGACTTCGACACTCGCAGTATCTTGGCGCCACTTCAACGTCGGCACTTGCGTGTCGGCGGGCGTCTGCATCGTGGGGCCGAGAGTGCCCAGCAACTTCAATGCAACCCTCGGCGTATGGCGTTAAGTGAGACGGGCAAAGTTCAACCACCTTGTCCAGAGGAGGCTGTAAAACGCCGGCAAGAGGCCCGAGCAAGTGGCAACCGGGCAAGATCGTTTAACAGGCAACTGGCACTGCCATCAGTCGAAATGCAAGCAAGGTCGAACGCGCCCAAAGAACTTGGAGAGCATGGCAGCTCTTCAACGATGGTAGTCACTGCGGCTGTTCGCCTTGGGCCGTGAAACGCAAGCCGGACTCGGCTTTTGACTTGGTGTTTGTATCCTGCGTGTTTCTGTAAATGCGCCCGATTAACGTGACTTAAGCCTCGCTACCGCAACGTTAGCGCAACTTTGCTAAAAAGAAACGCGCGTTGAAATACATGCAGCCTTCGAGTAGAAACAGGGCCCTTTGTATCATGATATTCGCGACCCATTTATCAGTTTTAGCGGGTAACGAAGGCAGCTTCAACGTACGGTACGAGCGGATCCTGTGTCAATGCCAAAGCCATCGGCACCATTGCTCGAACGACTTGCCTAGACCTTCACACTTCCTACTGCTCAATGCCATTCTTCCTCATTGCCAGGAGCAGTGCAGAGCGTTCATGGCCAGCCTCTTCACGTGTGTTAACTGAGCCCAGTCAGATCGCCGGTTCCGCTGGCTCTGCGTGCGTTCCCTCCGATACCTCTGGTGGCACCGCTTTTGCAGGGCTCAGCAAGCGATCAATCGGTGCTGGGTGGATTCTTGTCGCTGAAATGCGGCAGGCATCTCGGGCCCGGTGACTTCAAATCCTGCGAGATGGAGTGCCGGCTTTTGTCTTTGGGGGTGTCGTTCTTCGTGTCTTCCAGCGTCAGGATGATCCACTCGATATGGAGGTGTCGCCCATGTCGATACGGGGTGGGGCACCGGCGAGCATTCTCCAGCTACAGGTTAGCGGAGCCAATGCAGTGCTCGCTTCGAGGATGGAGATTGGCTTGCTGGATGCAGAGCGCTTGGTGTCGACTTCAGTGTCATCGCAACGAATAGTTCACGTAGTCGCAGGACATGCAGCGCCGGTACCCGCGATCCTCGGCGCTTGCTTGTTCAGGGCTGGTCTACCACACGCAGACACGTAGGCGCGCAGCTCACGGGTGTCACGAGAGCGTCCTGACGCGCCGCTCGTTTTCGCCGGTTTGGGGTTGGGCACACTCGTATCAGCAGAAAAAGTAATCAAGTAATCGAGTGCAGTGCGCGTGCGTGGCGTCTTTGCGGAGTCGATGAAGCTGCAGACCGACGCAAGTTTCGATGGGTGTGTCCGTTTCAAGCTTGGCATGTGAACTTCTTCTGAAGCTTTCGCAAGACTCAGTCGGTGTTCGCGCGAGGAAGAGGAGTGCTGCATTACACTTGTGCTTGCCCGATGCCGGAGCAGCTCGAGCGACGGCCGACTCGCGGACATTTCTCGGGGTTAAGTGGAGTCTATCGCGATGTATTCCAAAATGACGCCACTCCAAGCCGTACCCTCGGTGTTGAACTTGAAGCCGTTTGTGTGAACCCGCGATGCGAACGCACGTGCGAAGGAAGAGGTGCTCGCTGAGCAGGCTGCTCAGAGCAGCACCTGTGCCATCCCACTGGCACTCGCCCGATCCGTTGGCCCTCGACTCACCTCCATGCTTCTGCGTGCAGTGACAAAAGCAAATGATTTACTAGGAGAGACGCTAGACACCTCCGGCACTTGCTGGCAGCAGGTTGCCATGCTCCGGTCACTGCTGCAGCCTTTGCCAATACCTGTATGAAGCAACTTGAATTTTCGCCCTACCCCTATCAAATCACTCGCGTATCCAATCAGAGCGCTGCGATCTTCCGTGCCCCTTCGCCAGTCGCCAATCCGTCCTTGGATGCAAAATGCGACTTGTGCTGTCTACGGGCGAAGTCATTTTCTGCCTGTGTGCAGTGGTGCTAGCGTTCTACGCGTCCCCGTTATTCATCGACAATGCTGCAAGCCCCTGGGAGTTTTTGCAGATTTGGGACGACAAGGAGAATTTCCTGGACAACGACGTGATCCAGAGCGGGCTCGGGCTCGAAAACCTCTACGCCATGTTCACTATGACCAAAATCAACGTGTACGAGCCGTTCGGGTGGCTGTCCAAGGCGGTTCAAGTGCAAATGGTAGGACTCAACTCGTGGTACATCCGACTTGTGACGGTTGTGTTGCATTTTGCAGCTGTGACGGTGCTGGCTCGAGCTGCGGCGGTGCTGCTGGATGTGATAGCATTGCTGTCGGATCTCAAGGCAGGGGGTGCGGTGGGTGGAGAATTACAACAAAGGAGAGAGAGGAGGCACTGGCATGGATGTTGTATCAGTGCAGTGGTGTTTGCTATCCACCCGGTGAATGTGGAAGTGGTGGGGTGGCCGTCAGCGCAGCCATACGCGCAGTGTGCGCTGCTCAGCAACCTCGCGCTCTATGTCTACGTGGAAGCAGTGTACCGGAAATTATGTGAGGTGACGCTGAGCAAGAAGAATACTAAGGCAGCGTTGATGTTGAGCATTTTCAGTGGCCATGGACGGAGTGATCTTCTATGTTGTGGTAAGTTGTCAGAAACTATCCTAGATCTGGGAGAAACTAACTTTTTTGCAGTGTTCTACTTGAGCGCGTTACTGTCGAAGAGCGTCTGCATTCTTCTACCGGCGGGCTTCTTCCTTGTGGATGTTCTGGTATATGCGACTTTACGTCTTCCCAGACCAGGTGCCAACCAACTTTGGACGTATATCACTGGAAAACTACCCGTGGCTGCTACCCTTCTCACGTTTCTTGCTGTAATGCTGGTGTCGAACTACAATGCGACGCATCCTGATACAGACGTGTTGTCACTGACATTTACTGAACGATTGATTAAAGCAGCGGCGATGCCCGTCTGGATTTTGCGGCAGATAGTGTGGCCTACGAGGCTGCGTCCGCACTACCAACTTCGTCCAGGAGAATTGAGCTTGACCAACGCGGACTACTTGTTATCTGTATCAGCATTGGTGGCATTAGTGTTATTTACGCTCTGGTTGTTCCAGCACCGGAATGCACCGCAGCACCTGCTTGCGTTGGCATACTTTACAATCATGATGCTACCCGTATCGGGTCTTGTCCAGCACGGCATGATTTCTGCAGGATGTGATCGATACGCGTACTTCTGCAGTGTTGTTGCTGTTCCTTATGGAGGAGCTGTGTTAGCACGCCGATTATTTGATAATTCGCGAAATAATGTCAAGGTACTGGAAGATGACAAGCGCCAACATGCTCAAAACCGAGACGAACGCCACCAAAGATTGTTTGACATGGGTGTCGTCCTCCTTTTCGTGGGAGTTTTGCTCTCTATTTCAACAAGTTTGATGAATAACTGGCGAAATGAAGCTGCTCTCTTCGAATACTCGCTCCGGTACGATGCATTCCTCTTGTCTGCGAGATGAGCGATGTCGTTGGGCTGACTTGATTGCTTTGATTAGGTTGGATCCGACAGACTGGAGGATACTAGACCAGCAGGCAGCGCACTACATCGACAGTCAGCGATGCAGGCGAGAGGATGATGAATGTCGGCGTATCTGGGAATTGTCGTACCACTTCACGCCCAGAGGCACACTGAAATCGGATCTCCAGCGTCTCAAACTGCTCGTATGGCTGGGCAATCTCGATGCGGCATGCGAAGGGTACATGAAATTGGTGGAGCTTCGACCAGAGAGCTGCCACGTTCACAACAACGCCGGTGTGTGTTTGTTCCGACAGGGCGAGCATAGTGAAGCACGACGAGAGTTCGAACGAGCTCTGCAAACGCCGGGGTATGAGCACATGTACGATGCCCCACAAGCAAACCTCAAGCGGCTTGGTAAATGGTTGGCCCTCAAAGAAGACGCAAGGACTCGTGGCGAAGAGGATAACGTGCCACAGTTGGATGTTCGGATCATGTTTTAACCTTGCAAAGACAACTACAAATGATAGCCATCACATTGTTTGCATTTGCCTAGAAAAGCAGCTCAACACGACTCGTGCTTCACTTCATACACACACTACAGATAACAGCCAAGGGCATCTCCCACCATGCCACAACCTTGGCCTAGAGCGAGACCAAAGCTTACGCGCAATCCAGCACGACACGACCAGCCAACTTGCCGGCCTCCATACGCTCGAACACACTCGGCAGGTTGTCCAGCTTCTCAATCGAGTAGTTCGTGGACACATCACCTCCAGCAGCCACCTTCAGCGCTTCAATTGAGTCCTGGCGGTTGCCCACATACGAACCGATGATGCGGTGTGCGTTCAAGACGGAGCCGAAGACATCGGCAGTGACCGTCGCGTTCTTGGGCAAACCCACCATAACCACAGCACCATGAGGGCGTAGGAACGAGAGTGCGTCATTGTAGGCTTCAGGGTTGGACGCCACCACCACCGTCGCGTGCGCGCCGCGGCCTTCAGTTGCAGCCAAAAGCTTTTCACGGACGTTGCCATCCTTGAAATCAATGAAGTCCTTGATGCCGTATGACTCGACAAGCTTCCGCTTGTCGGCGCCGGTGTCAATGGCGATCACGCGGTAACCCATGGCACGCGCGTACTGGCAGGCGTAGTGACCGAGACCACCGCCGGCACCTGGGATGACAACGGAGTCTCCGCACACACCACCGATCTCCTTTAATGCCTTGTAGACTGTCACCCCGGCACACAGGATCGGAGCAGCAGCAGCCATCGGTAGACCCTGGGGGATCGGAGTCACGTGGTCCGCGAAGGACACGCACCACTGCTGGAAAGAGCCGTCTACAGTAAAGCCGTGCTGATCAACTTGCGTGCACGTGTGCTCGTAGCCCTTGCGGCAGTCTTCACAGCCGAGACACGAGTTGGCAATCCACTTGACACCGACCGGGTCGCCAATCTTGAGGTGTGATCGGGTGTGGTCACCGATGGCAGCAACGTACCCGGCACCTTCGTGGCCTCCGACACAGGGCAGCTTCGGGTCCAGAGGGAAGTCACCTTTCCAAATGTGCAGGTCCGAGTGGCACACGCCGCTGTAGGCGAGTCGAATGAGCACCTCGCCGGGTTTCAAGTCCTTCTGCTGGGTCACCGGCCAGTCCTTGCGGACTTCCAGCGGCGCGTTCGTCTTGTCAAAAATGACAGCCGTCTGCGTCTTGGGGATGTCGTAGTGCGACTGCGACTTGACCGAGAACGAGCGAGACTGGCAGCGAGGACACGTGCAGCCCATGGAGTGCTGCACGCAGTTGCCACAGCGGCGTTGCACATTGTGCGCGCCAGCAATTGACTTGCCGGAGCTTTGCACCACGCGGCGGACAGGCTGGTTGAAGCGAGACACGAGACGCAGCATAGCGGCGGAGTGAAGAAGACTTGGAAAACTTGGGGGTGTGGAAGACCGAGCGAATTGGAGAATGACTTCGAGAGCAGTTCACCTTGAGAGCAACGACACAAGCCTTCTCCAATGCGTTGATGCCATGGCGACCTTCGTTTTGACTCGATACTGGTTGAAGCTGCCACGTACGCCACGCCGCGGCACTTCAACATGAGACTCCAGTCGCGCTTCAACGTGCCACTCGCTCACGTAAGCTCTGGCGCTTGCATATCCATACAAGTCCTGCGTTGCATGGAGGTTTGTCAGTGCGAATGCAATGGCGATTCACCAATCGTAAATGACAGCTTCAACATGCAACAGCCCCACATTCTTCGTTTTCAGGTGTCAAGTTCAACCACTTTCATGCTAGCAGGACCTCGGTTTAACAAGTTGGTTGTACCGGTGGTGATGCGTTGACTTGGCACGTAATGGACCACACAGATTCACCTGCGAAAACTTGGCACTGCCATCGAAACGTTGCAAGCAATACGTTTGATGGTCAAGCTCGGCTCTGATTGAACTTTGTTACACTCTAGACATACCCAGCGCCGCAGCACAGGGTCATAAAATAGCTACTTGGCCAGCCCTACCCAAAGAAAACTGCGTCTGCACTGCGCTTAGTTGAAGAAGTACGGGCTCTCCAGCACGCTGCGGAGATCCAGATCGCCCAGCTCAGGCACGTCGTCAAACTGCATGTCCGGGAAGCGCAACCGCAGCTCCGTCAGCAGATCCTCCAGCAGTGGCTGCTCATACAGACCCACAAACTCCTCGCGCAGTCGGCGGTTCATGATGTCAACGGAGCACGCGTGCGTCCAATAACTGTCGTGCACAGCCGCGAAAGAAATGTTTTCCTCCTCGAGGCAGCGGCGCGCCGTCAGCATCATGTGTGTCGAGTCCAGTGAATGGACGAAGTTGGGAGGGAACGCAGACTTCTGGCGACCGATACTCACCGGTTGACCCTCGTTGTCCACCATGAGCACGTGCTGCACCTTGGTGCGCACCTGGTTCGTCGCCTTAGAGCGGTATGGCTGCACCACAGGCAAACCCAGAGGTGTGATCCACGACATCGGCTGACCACTCTCGCCCACCTTTGCAGCGCACGTAGCGAGCCAAGCCATAATGCTACGGGCGGAGTTGAACAAATCTCCCATGGAGCCCATCGTCAGCTCAGCACAGTAACAGGACGCATGGTAAATATCGTCTTCCAGGTTCTCATCAATAATGTGCCCCTTTGTCAGGAACGTCTCGTGAAGACGCGCCGAAATCTGTTTGCGAGCGCCGATGTACGTCACACCATACACACTTGTCATCACCGTCTGCTTCACTACCTTACGCGTAATGATACCGTTGAGAAACTGGGCGTTCTTTTTCTTCTGAGCCTGATCCAGCAGATTGCGGAGCTTGGCTTTGCGGACAGCATACTCTTTGTATTCCTTCCACTTCCATTTCTCCGAGTCGTCCGCATTGTCCTCAGACACCTCCGGCTTCTCGACAACAGGTAAGCTAGCGATCATCGCACGCACCTCATCGACGGGAGGCACATCCAGCTCGGCATCATGCTCCACCTTCGCCATCACCTGCGTTGCCACACCCATGTACACATCGCTCGGTCGCGGAGCTGGCACCAAGTTTACCTGCGAACCACCACTGCGATCGCGACCCAGCGCAGCGTAATGCTGAAGCCCATTGCACGACCCATCCTGGTGGATAGGGATGTTTGACTCATACTTTGTCGGATCCGGCGACTCGATAGCACGCTTCAACTCGAAGCACACACCCAAAGCCAAGAATGGGTAATCGGCACCCTTCCACCACGCACAATCTCCCTCACCAAGGGGGTCACTCGCCGACGCAACAACCTTGTCCAGGTGAGCGTTGGCAAACTCCACACGCTCGTCAAACGAGCACTTGTCCACACCAAACACGTTAGCCAGATGAATCTTCATCCAACGTAGGCCGTGTTCACCCAGCGGCTTGCGGTCGCGGAAGATCAGCAGACTGCGCGAAAGATCAGATCCCAAGTGGTTTAGGTTGGGCGGGATCGGATACACGCGGCCGCGGAAGTCCATGTTATACGGGTAGTACAGCTCGGGCTCATCCTTAAACTCCTCCGCCACCTGAAGCTTGTACAAAGTATCGCACCGCAGCGAGTGGAATTCCCGGTTCAATTGCTCGATCTGCCAGTACAAAACAATACAAATCGTGAGCGTCCATATCGTCACATTTACACATCAAAGCATTGGAAATAACGGATGTGGGTCACAAAGCTCCAGGTTGGAGCCTCTCGAATGGCTCGTGGGATGTCAAATACCCAGTCACCTCCAAGCAGCAACCGCTTGCTTTGGCAAGCAGTTTGAACCCACATGACGTAGGATGTCATCATGTGGGCTTGATTCTGTTGCGGTTCAAACATGCAATTGCAAATAAAATGAGGCTTACCTTGCGGACATTCTTGTAGTAAAGCGATGGATCGTCCTTGAACTCGGGGCTTTCAGGGTCAGGAAGGGGGACATCCTTCCGCGTAGGCAAATCACCAAAGTCGCCACCGTCCTCCCAAATTTGGAGCACAACGTTCAGCACTTCCTTGTTAATCACCCATGGCACCTCAGCCATAAGGTTCAAGGACTTCAGAATGCCTTCCATATCGCCGCGCTGAACGCAGTCCATTTGCCAAGCGGAATCACGCTGCCGCATAATCTTCGTACGCAGCTTCAGGTATCCTCCGTTCACAACGCCAGTCCATGGGCGCGGAGGAACAAGCATCGGCAGGTAACGTGCCGTCCACGGCAATATGTTCGCATTGGGAGACGTAGATAGCACGGTGTCGGCCATTTTCTGGTGGATCTGGATCACACCAGCACGACGATTGCGGTCGAACACATAGTTATGAATGAAGGCCGGCTCCGGCGCAGGAAGGCCCTTCGCCGCGCATAACTCGGGCGTTGACACGTCGCCGAGCTCGTTCGGCACAAAGCATGTACGCTGAATGCAATCAACCACCGCAGCACCAACCTTGAGCTGCAAACGCTTATCCCAGCCGCCCACATTGTAAATGTAGTCCTTCATGCGCGCCTTGAGGCTATCCAGCTTGACATGTTTTTGCTGTAAAATGTAAAAATCTTCTGCTTCACCGCGCTTCTCCTTCCTCGTGATAATCTCTTCCTGGATCGCTTTACCCATCGAAAGCGCCAACTTGATGAACTTGGGTCCCTTGGGTTCCATCAGACACATGTTGAGCATGATGTTCATGCCTGTGGCAGCAATCACCTCGGACTTGAGCAGCAAGAGCGCCGGTCCGTAGATGTTGCTGTCTGTGCTGTGTTTACCAGCAAGGATCTTCGTCTGCTCGGCATCTACGAACTTCACCGTCTCTGGCATCCACTTGCGGATGAGCTCCTTGGCAGCATTGGTCTGCGTAGAGCGACCCAACTGCCGCACCTTATCGTGCGAGTCCGAGTACTTGTCCATAGCCATCTCGTACACGGAGCACTCGAGTCTGAGCTGCCGCGCATAGCGACGACGCACCTCCTGGACCTCCTGGGGCGTGGAGCACTTGGCCAGTTGCTTGTTGGGGATCGTAAAGTCCTCGAGCCACTTGTCCACGTCCTCGTCCGAAATGAAGGAGCGCGAGCTCTTGGCGAGCTCCGCCGGGTTGGCCAGATCTTGCTCCATCTTGCTGGAGAACTCCTCGAGTCCGAGCGTGAGCGGCGCGAGCTCGTACGGCTTCTCCATCGTGGAGCGCGGGATCAGCTGCTGAGCGCGGATGGACCAGTCGGCCTCTGCGAGGCGGCGCGGCGCCACGTTCTCCAGCAGCGGCTCGAACTCCTCCGAGTCGGCGGACGCCGCTTCGGCCATGGCTGCTTCGGGCGCCAGAGAGCTCTTGGAGCGCGCCAAGAGGCTGAGCGCGCCGCGCTGCAAACGGCTGCGACTCTCCAAGCTGTTGGAGGCGCGGCGCAGCGCCGTACGCGCCACACGCGCTGACGTCAGAGAAGAAGCCTGCATAGTGTGCTGTGCCTGGGGATTTCTCAGTCGCTAGAGCGCGACGGAAGCTGCAACTTGCACGGGAAGATGCGCCGCGAAGAGGCGAAGATGGTGGTGCGACTGGAGGGCGGGTGCGAGACCCACGAAGCGAGAGAGAGACGTCGACGGGTTGCCGATCTCGTCGCTTGACGGAGGCCTTTCGAGTGTGAGGCCAGCAGCGGATTCCGACGCCGAATGGCGATGACTGGGCCAGGGCGGCCGCACTTTTTGTCCCCCTTAATTCCGATTCTGCAGCCAATCACGAAGGTGCCAAGTGAATAATATGCCCTCAGCACCCGTATACTGTTTCAGGTAGTTTGCGAGATTCTAGAAGGTGAAGCTATATAGAAGATATCAGTTTGGATGTGACTGGTATATGCTTCGCTGCCTTTTCGTATGCCCTTTTT
Organism: Phytophthora sansomeana; assembly: GCA_032158285.1. NCBI lineage: Eukaryota > Oomycota > Peronosporomycetes > Peronosporales > Peronosporaceae > Phytophthora > Phytophthora sansomeana. Next base: position 548,488 of record JAPDHH010000222.1, read on the forward strand.
TCTTGAGTTGCACATGGCGTGGTTGAACACCCTTCGCAACTCAAGCGGCCCACTTGGCCAACCTTATTAACTTGACCTGGAGGCGATGGCGACGCAGGCACCGGCGTCCTGCTCGCACGAGGGCCACGACCACGCGCACGGCCACGAGAATGACGACGACGAGTACAGCGTCGAGGACCTGGCGTTCGACCCGACGCTGGCTTCGTGCTGCGAGCGCGACGAGCACGAGTACAAGAAGGCCATGAGGCTTAAGGCTGTGCTGACCGCCCACGACCGCACGTCCGGCGCCGTGCGGATGCGTCAGCAGCTGTTCCAGCCGCCGGCCACTCGCGCTGCAACACCTCAGCCTCCGGTGGTCGCGCCTCAAGCTTCGCAGCCCCCGCCCGTGTCCGATTCCGAGTCGGACTCCGACTTTGATGACAGCGACGACGAGTTCGGCGTGGCGGCTGTGCTCGCTGCAAGACGCAAGCAGTTGGAGCAGCAATTGCAGCAGGCGACACAGGACGCCGCCGAAGGATACGGCGTGGTGCTGGAGGCAGGGCTGCCGCAACTCGCACAGGAACTACAGAACGAACCAGAAGTGCCCCGCGTGGCGCTCGTGATGGACAGCAGCGCCGTGGATACGCCAGGGTTCGTGCGTGCCATGCGCGCCGAGATGGCAGCCGTGGCGCGAAGATTCCTGGGTACCAAGTTCTACGTAGCAATGGCGAGCGCTGCACGCGACGACGACGTGTTGCGACAATTGCGGCTCTCTTCGGTGCCGTCGTTGGCGGCGTTCCTGCAAGGCGAGCGCGTGGACTCCATTGCGCTGGACCCAACGGCATTGGTCACGAAGCTCGAGGTGCTCTGGGAGGCGCGCTTCTTGCCTTGGCTGACCAAGTGCAATGTGCTGACCAGTGAGCGTCAAACTTCTCCGAACCGCCAACGCACCGCGGGCAAGCAGAAGACTGTGGACGAAGAGGAAGCGGAGCCCTCGGGCTTCGACTGCGGCGTCGAGGGCTGCCGCCTGCGCTTCGGCTACGAGCACGAGCACGTCGGGACGGCGCAGCAGACCAAGGACGAGATCGCGTCGTGGCGCCAGATGCCCGCGTAACTTTTAACGGAACATTACTCGTCGACCCTAGAAATCATCAATCCAAGTGTCCTCTTTACTGCGTCCTGCGTTGCAGCTGCGCTGCGTAGGTATCACACACAGTCGTGAAGGCTCTGATGTGGGCGGATCGGCTCCTTTGACGCTTCAGTATCCGAGGAAAGCGGCCGCGCCTGGTTTCCATGAAAGCACCGAGGGAACATTCCAGGTCTCCACGCCCTACGTCCGCTGCACCAGCCAACTTTATATCGAACAACGGGGCATTTCGTGGCCAGCTGCGGCGAGCCCTCGCTCCGAAGCATGGAGAGCTTTAGCTCCGACCACGGGGCTGTCTGGGCGGGCGTCAAGGCCCCTACTGTGGCTACTTGAGCTCGACGGCTGGATAGTGGAAGCTGAACTTGTAGCCGGTGGCTTTTGGTCCGAACTCTTTGATTTCGCAAGTGTGCACACGTCGCAGACGGCCTTTCGTTCCAAATGATGCTGCACGCACGTCGAAATGGAGACACCGACCGTGTGGCTCCAAAGCCCGTCGTGCAGTTGTCGCGCGCGAAGCAGAGCTCCCCATTATCAGAGCCGCGCATTGCGACAGCGCGCTTCCATGGAAGGTCAACCGGTCATTAGTTGCCGCCGGCAAGGGGCAAGGGGAGCAAGGCCAAGAGTGAACGTCCTTCAACCGCCGATTCCGCACTCACTTCGGTAACGCCATTTCCTATTTGGAGGCCGAGTGCGCACTGCGACGAGAAGGGAAAGACCTGCGTCTCTATATTTAACGGCACAAGCAGATCTTGCAGCCAAGAGAGACGTCTACGATGGTGGAGCAGCAGCAGGCTGCAGACGCGCAGGACGAGAACAAGAAGGCGCGCGAACGGGCGAGCTCCGGCATGCTGCGCAAGGAGCTGGACATGCGCCTCACGGCGTATCTGCCGGCGGTGGTGCGGCGCCATCTGGAGCGACAGGACATGCAGCGCCCGCTGCCCATGCCCACGACCCACCGCACCACGGTCGTGAGCATGTTCGCGGACGTGTCGGGCTTCACGGCCATGACCGAGTCCCTGGCGGCGCGCGGCCCCGTGGGCGCCGAGGACCTAGCCAAGCACCTGAACTCGTACTTCGAGCAGCTGCTGAGACTCGTTTCCAGCGCTGGAGGAGACGTCTTCAAGTTTGCAGGCGACGCAATGCTTATCTTCTGGCCCGAAAGCAAGGAGGACACCATGGACAGCTTGCTGCGGCGCGCTCTGCAGTGTGCGTTGAGGATCCAGTCCCATTTGCACCAGGCAGAGCTGGCCAGAGGGGTGGTGCTGAGTGTTAAGGTGGGTGTGGGTATCGGCGAGGCCACGATCGCCCACCTTGGAGGAGAGAGCGATGGAGCCACTACTCGCATCGAGTATGTTGCCGTTGGACCAGCGCTGGAGCAGGCGTTCAGCGCAGAACACCAGGCCGAGGCGGGGGACGTGATCTGCTCTAGTGAGTGCTGGAAGCGTGTGAACGAGTTTTTCGCTGGCACACCCGTTCGAGGGCATGGCAGTGATGACGACTTCAGCAGCTGCTTCCACAAGGTAACAGGCGTGAATAAGCCCGTGAAGATATGCTCAAGACGACCATCGTTCACGCGTCACGACGCGCTGTTGCATACACGCATGAAGCAGTACGTTTCGAGGGCCGTGTGGCCGTATTTGGATGCACACGATGAGTTTTGGGGCTCTGAACTACGAGACGTCACAGTATTATTTATCAACCTCGGCTTCAGGTACGAACTGCGTTCTTGGCCGCCATTACTGAGGTGCAGCTTTTGGACTAACTGACAATTTGTTGTGTGTTTTACTCTCAGTGAGCAGGATCTAGCACAAATGCTCGGAGCGAAGGAGCTACAGAGACTGCAGGACGCTTTCGCTAGTGTGCAAAAGTGTGTGTACGACTACGAAGGCACTATCAATAAGTTTCTCGTGGATGATAAAGGCAGCACCGTCATTGCGGCTTTTGGATTGCCACCGGTGACTCACGAAAATGATCCCATTCGTGGTATATTGGCGTCTCTAGCGATCTGTGCGTCTCTCGGAAACACTGACCTCAAGGCCTCAGTGGGTATTACAACAGGAACAGCATTGTGTGGCGTTGTTGGCCACCAAGGAAACCGGCGTGAGTACACCGTGCTGGGTGATATCGTGAACCTGTCTGCTCGCCTCATGCAACGTGCAAAATCGGAGGGTGGTGGTGTGATCACAGATGCTCCCACAAAAATATACACGCAAGACGTGCTCCATTTCGAGATGCGGCCGGAGATTATGGTCAAGGGGAAAAATGAAAGTATCAAGATTCACCGACCATACCCACGAATGTCTATTCTGCTGGACTATCACCTCTCGTCGGCTATTCAGCAATCTTCTCGAAAGACCAAGGCTAATTCTATTAGGCCAGCGGAAGGTATCATTGGCCGAGTAGGACGTGCCAACGCGTTGTCTGTCGTAAGCCGAGCAGCACCGATTCAAAACTTGATGGAAAACATGCACCGTGTTCAGGTGCGTGACGCCCAGCGGCGACTTTCTTTGCGTGCTGACCGCCAGCGTCTTCCGGCAGAAGAACTTGTCGAGAGCGAGAGTTTCGTTGAGGTTCGTGGTGCACTTCTGGAAAAGTGTTCTCGACTAAATCGGTTTGCTCCTGGTGGCGCGTTTATTCTCGAAGGTGACATCGGTGTGGGCAAGACTGTTCTGCTCCGATCAGCCCTAGCAAGCCCTGAAGCAGGAGACTACCAGGTATTGGTTGGCACTGCGAATCCATTTGTCACCAAGAAGCCGTATGCAATTTGGTCTGAGCTTATCACCAGAGGCGCGATGGATTTGTGTGGGGTTGGTCACACCCAATCTGAGCCTGCACCTCCGCTCTCTCCGGAAGTTGGAGCAGCATCAGTATCGAACCCTGTTGTTCAAGCTCCAAACAGAGTGGCGGAAACGGAGCGCCGCGCGTGCGTGGCGAGGTTTGTTCGACAAAAGATTCGCGAGGGTGCTGCACCTAACACGACTCTTGTCCGATACGCGCACTTACTCAATGCGATCTTGGACACCGATTTTGAAGGCTACCCCGATGCTAATGACGGAGCGGTTCGAGCGTCTAGTTCTTCTAGTTCCGACACAGCCGGCGATTATGACAACAACTTGGATCCTGCGAGCGATCCCGAAATTGAAAGAGCAACCACTAACCAGCACGAAGAGGACTCCGAGACGAAGGGGGGCCTGCGTCAAAATGAGGACGAGCTACGCGCATACGGATACGCATTTGCTGAAAGCACGGACAGGACCCTAAACGTCAAAGAAGAGGAGATTGCGTCGTGGTTTCTTGGTCTACTGGAAATGGATTTGGCCCAAAAGGAGGAGGCTAGAGCGTCGTTGGACGATTTAACGTCCTCCAATTCTAGTAATGATGTCAGTGACGAGCAAGACAACGAGGAAGAAGATGCGTGGAGACCAGCAGACCTGGATATTAGCGGTATCCTCCTGCTTTGTGCGCTGTATGCTATGTCCCGTGAGCGCGCGACGGTGTTCTGCCTTGATAGTGCGATGTACATGGATGAAAAATCATGGATCCTCGTCACGATTATTGCGAAGTACTTCACTAATTGCCTGGTCGTCATTGGAACGCGACCGCCAAGCTTGGCATTGGGTGAGTACACAGAGAGCTCTTCGTTCCGCAAGCAATTGCGTATGCTCAAAGGCATGAAGTCGTCGACTTGCAAATCAATTGACACGTTCACCAGCGACGAAGTCGAGGTGCTTTCAAGACAGATCCTGAAGGTTCCTGCTATTCCAAAAAATCTCCTTGTCATTCTCGGCTCACGGTCACAAGGAAATCCTCTCTTTCTTCACGAAATTATCGCAGAAATGCGAGAGCAACAGGTGATACAGATCGATGAGAAGAAGCATACCTGCGAGTTGCACGTGCAAGAGTCTTGGGAGGATAAATCTAAGGCTCAATTCTGCTTCGCCTGCCATGCAAGTTTCGCGAGCTATAAGAAGGATAAGGAAAGAGACATCACCAACACTGGACAAGCCAAGACCGAAGAAGTAAGGAAAACCAAGCACCGATGCAAATGCTGCGGATACGTTTTTTGCGCCGAGTGCACTCCAGAAGCATGCCAAGCCAAAATTCCCGGGAAGTCGAATGAGCCTGTTCGCCATTGCCGCACGTGTTACAATCTCTCATCGGCCCGTCGGCCGAGCGGTTCATCTCATGGCATTGGAGGAGCTGGAGCTGGAACTATTAGCGAGAAGCGAACTCGCCCCAAAAGTCGGATTCGCTCCATGTTTCAGTCTGGAAACAGCGGACACCATTCCTCTTCTTCGACTGCGTCTTTGATATCTCCCCCAGCTTCAAGCTCACAGACGCTCACGAACCGCATTGCGCTGTGCCCACCTCGAACTGTAAAGAGCGTACTAACCACGATGCTTGATCAGCTAACGGTGTCACAACGCATGCTCATGAAGACAGCGAGTGCAATCGGACCAAGCTTTGACAAGGAAATGCTCCGTGGCACTTGCCCTATCGAGGCCCACCTCGTGCGATTCGCGCAAGACCTCGAGGAGCTAGAGCAGCTGTCTATGATTCGTCGTATTGACACATTTATCGGAGGTGTACCTGTGTCATCTAAGCCGTCTTTGGTTGCTGCTGGTGCAATCCTCAAGACGAATCAAGCAGCACCACCCAGCAGTCAATTGAAAGTGAAGTTTGAGTTCAACCACGGCTTCATGCGGAGTGTCATCCGCGAACAAATGCTGCGAGGTCAGCTGGACAAACTTAACGCACGCATCGCTGATTTCCGTGAGCAGCAACAAAAGGAGCTACGGCATAAATTTTTCTCGAAGGCTTCAGAGAGTCTATCTCGTCCGCTGCAATTAACCAGTGCATCCCCTCCTTCTGACGGAAGCGAGATCGTGCAAGGCATTCGGCAAACACTTACTCCAACTCGAGCAGGCATTGCTAATGTCGTACGCTCTCCTGTGAGTGTTGATGGGGTACGACGGCGTTTGCGGCGAAACTCACACGCAGGTATTGAGCCCACTCGTTTCAACCTCTCCAGCGATGCAGCAATTGCGTCGGACTCGACTTCGGAGTCATATACGACACAGACGCTTCAAGATGATAGCGAGTATGACGACGGACTCTCTCCTATCGTCAGCCCGGGTGACGCGTCCACTGTTTCGTTGTTCTCATCAAGCACACAGCACTTAGTGTCTACATTCATTCGTCTCAAGTCTGGACGTGTTCTCGTGAAGAAATACTGCAGCGTGTTCTCACATTTGAAGCTGAAGGGGCTCAAGAATGCGCGACAGTGGAAGACGCGGTACGCTGTTCTGCAGAATACACGCCTTCTGCTGCAGTACGACGAAAGCGACCCTCTGGGCAACGTTAGTGTGCCCGGGCCAGCCGAGCTCCAGCAAGGTCCTCGACAAGGTACATCGCTTTTCCTCAAAAGCGCGAAAGTGAGTGCTTGCGATCCTGAAGTTGCCACGAAGGTGAACTGTTTCCAAGTCGAAGTCTCCCGGTGGACGAAGGGCAGATATCTCATGGAGCAACGACGTTCCTTTGTCATTGGCGTTGAAAGCGAAGAAGAGGTCGAGAGCTGGGTCTACTTGATTCGCTACGCTATCGAATCCCTTGAGTCTAGCCCATGAGTTCGCTCTTCATGTAAGAACAGTACTTTTAGTCTTTATAAAAATCCGCTGCCTATGATAGCGCGGACTCCCAGTGTAACCTAGTCGACCACATGTAGTCTTGTCAACGGCAATAAGAGCTACGTCAACTCTGTACCCTTACAAATTGCAAACTTCTTTGTATTTGCGTCGTCGAGACGCAAATGCAGCAGTACACATAATTTTAGTTTATTCCGCACGATTCACAATGCATTTCGTCAACGAAAGCAGTATTCAAAATGACAGTTAATTGTTTATCAAAGCCACAGTTAACCTATTTTTAAAGCAGAAGAAAGTAACATTATACAAGAGTATAAAAGATAGCAACACTTTGCTCCATTTGCGCTTGGGTATTTTTGAAGCTGCCCACCACCAAGGGCTCATGTCGTCGCCCGAACAGGACGACGTGGTGGACGTAACGATGCAGGAAGCAGCAGCAGCAGAGGAAGAAGAAGTGGGTGGAGAAGAAGCGGAAGAACAAGAGGAGGCGCAGGAGATTGTAGAGGTGGATGGAGAAGAAGAAGAAGAAGAACAGAAGCAGGAGGAGAATGAGGACGACGAAGTGCAGTTTATGGGGAGTGTAGAAGGACCCATTGGACACCAAGGGGACGAAGAGAAACAGAAAGAAGAGGAGGAGGATGTGGTGGTGATCGAGAACGGAGAAGCTTCTCTCCAAGGAAGGTCAAGTGCTAACACCAACGCGATCATGGCAGCCAAAGGATTCGTCACGCCGGCGACTTTGGAAGCAGAACTGCAGTGCATCATTTGCCAATATGCCATGTTCAAGGTACTATGCTATGCTGGCCTGGAAGGAGAAAATGAAGAGGAGATTCTAACTATTTTCTGTTGTTGCTAATCTTGTGCAGCCAGTGTCTGCGATCTGTGGCCACTCGTTCTGGTGAGTTTCTATCGAAAGCAGGAGATACACTTGGTATTTGGTTGAGGTCTGACGTGGTTTTTGCTGCTGGTAACGATAGTCGTGTCTGTCTGATGGACTCCTTCCTAACACGACCCATTGAGGAAGCGCAATGCCCAATCTGCCGAGTTGAAATCTTGCAGCCATTCTCAGCCAAGACGTCGCTTGCGTCGATATTTTCTATCAATGTGACGTTGTGGAATCTCGTCCAGGTAGGCGGAGGGCCTGTGCTCACTATGCTAAACCATGTCGCTGCTGACTGTGCTTGTGATTTTGTTATGACTTAGCTCCTGATTCCGTCAGTTGCCGAGCGTGTTGTGTCATACCAACGAGAGGAAGAAGAGGAATTTACACATAAACTGGGCCAGCTCGATGCGAAATGGAGGATCTTTACGCTCAGTGAGCGGGCAGCGAGGTATCACGGAGACCATGACGAAGAAGAAGGCAGAACAGAATCTGCCAGGTGGGAGGCGGATCATGAAGGACACGAGGAATACCCGGTGATTAAAGTGGAAGATACTGACGACGGCAACGTACACGTCTCGCGGAATGTTGTGCTGGATACAAACGACGAAAACGAAGATGGTTATATCAATATGCGCGTCGGCCTCGCAATTGTGGAGTTTCCCAGCATTTTTGAACTGTACAATGAGCACCAGGATTGTTCGGTGAACGTCATCAAGATGGAGGAGGACGAGGAAATGGCAGACGGGATGCCATTTTTCATGAATGACGACGGAGACGACGATGGATTTGTTTGCAGCTCGTACTACAACGAGATTAGTCTTCACGTATGCGATGAAGCGGTGCGTGATGCTGGTACACTTTGGTTATGTTAAACACGGGGTTATGGTACTCATATTGGAATATTGTGCAGGGCAATTGCGTGCTGGAACGAACCCGTGGTGCGCAAGGCGGAGTGGTGACTTTTCCTGGACTGCGTCTCTATGTTCCGGGTGGTATGAATTTTGCATGTACTACATTTGAAGACGGTTCATTATTCTCACTGAGTGCTATGGCGACTAGGTGTGTACACATTTCGTTTTGCTGACGATTTGTATGGATTGAAGCTCAGCATCACCACGCGTTTGCGCGAGCCGCATGAGATTTCGGACACCCCAGTGGCCGATTATGTCACTCTCATTCAAGATGAGGCTAGAGATGCCAACCGTCGTGGCCGAGGACGTCATGATAGCGACGAAGAAGGTGACTACGAAGAAGAAGGAAACGAGTCAGATGACTCCTTCATCGTCGACGATGTAAACGGCGACGTGCATGAAGAGGAGCCAGTTGGCCAGTTCTCTGACGATGAGGGGCATTGGCAATACCAAAGTGATGATGAAGCAGCTGATGAAGAAAGAGAGCAGCGCCGGGTAAGACGGCGGCAGCGTTCAGGTCGGCGATCTGACCGCGATGTCCAATTCGTCGAAGAGCATCAAGAAGAGGAGGAAGTGTTTGATGCCGAAAATGAGCATGAAGATCCTGGAGATGGCGACGAGCACGAGGAAGAAGAGGATGTTGAAGTGCGACCACGACGTCGCAATGTTCGAGTCGTTGAAGAAGCAGCATTTTCATCGGATGGAGAAGCTGGAGAGGATGCACACGAGAGCGTGGAGGTTGGTGACGATAGAGAAAAAGGAAAAGAAAATGAAGAGGGGAGGAGCACCAAGATGCTCGGGAGCTTACCCGACCACGTCGCCGGAATGCAAATCAAATTGTTGATAGCGAGGACGAAGACGATGCTGGTCCGGCTGAGGCTGAAAGCGACGAAGAGCAAAAAGGCGAGGATGTCATTGATAGCGCACACGACGAACACGCAGAAAACAACGATGGCGATGCTGGTGTAAATGAGGAGGAGGACGGAGATGAAGAGGATGGTGTAGTCAACCCCCCGTCCAGAAAAGTCACGCGATCTCAATGGTTTCAGGAGGAGGGTCTGAAGAAGATGAAGATAAACCTCCCGAGCCAGACGCTGCTAATTTACCCAACGAGGAAGCAGAGTCACCCGCACGACGACCTCGGAAACGAGCCCGGGGCCGTGATCGCCAGGTTCGTGTCGTCGATGAGGTCGAAAGCGACGAAGAGCGAGAAGAGATGGAGCGGTCCATTGCAGCAGCAAACTCGAGGCATGTACAGGACGAAGACGAAGACAGCTCGCGATTCCGACGCGTGCACCAATTTTACGACGAAGAAGTGGATGACCACCACGGGTACGACGAAGAAGAAGTCGCCCAAGACTACCCCGACGAAGAAGATAATTATCAGGAAGAGCAGGACGACTATCCGTCCGAGTAAAAGGACGAACAGTCTCACGTTGAAGTGCTTCAGTTTCTCTAACGTTGCTGGATCTCCTTACGTTGCTACACAAAGTTGCTCCAAAGTTGCTCATATAATTATCCAAGTTGCTGAGTCCAGCCAGACCCCTTTCTCCCCAGACCCGCCCAAGTGAATGGCCCGCACCGGCACGTCGTGCCCCCGCCTCCGGTTCCGCCTCCAGTAGCGCAGTAGCGCAGTAGTCCACCCCTCGCTAACTAATTTTCAAGTAAATTACATTAAATTCTGAGAATGACGACGCCCCAAGACGCGTCGTTCGCCCAGGGCATGTTCGTGACGCTCTGGCCCAAGGTGGAGCGCTGCCACGACTACGTGGAGCTGCTGCTGGCCGCCCAGGAGAAACTGCAGAAGACGGTGGATAAACTCATCGCCGGTAGGTGAAAAATCCAGGATTTTTTCGAGGTGATAATTGGTCGACTTAAGAGATTATTCATTCTAGGTCTCCAAGAAGCCGAGAAAGCCGAGGGCAGTTCCCTTGTGAGTTATGCAGATCGACTCCGTAATTTCCCAGCGAGAGTCGAGAGGCTCCAGAAGAAGCTGGCGAGGATCCAGGACCGACTGCTGACTATGAAGGACTCACGGAATCCAAGTGCACCTTCGATGACCAAATTCTCAGCAGAGGAGTCGGCGGTCTACGCGTCTCCGTTGTTTTGAGTCGAGTGAAGATCAGTTGGAGAGGTGGAGGAGGGAGGTTGAGAGTCCGACACTACATGTAGCACGCACATATCTAATGAATTGGGTAATTAGGTTGTAAGAACAGCTACAAGTTCCTTCTCATCTGCCCACAACCGCTCACTTGTCATGTGCTTCTGCTTCTTTCGCTTTCTTCTGCAACGCCAGCGTCTTGTCGGTGTTCCACGAGCTGCCAAACAACAACCAAAAACATCAACACCAATTCCCTGTCCTGAAAAAAATAGCCAAGTCTCTTTGACGCACCTCCGGTCTTCCGTCGAGATATTGGGGCGACGCAGTTGCGGGGGTGCGAACGGAGCGGTTTTCAGCTTGCGAGCACCTTCCCCCGTCTCCTTTTTCACGATTTTCGTAGCGGATCTCGCCTCTTGGTCGCTCTTGCGTTTGTGCGGATTGGATACTGCTACCGACTGATTGGTGGACACGACGGAACTCGTGTCACTGGCAAATAATTCGTCGGCAGAGGGCAACAATTGAGAGGTGGGAGCTGCTGCTACTGGGGGAGATGGGCTGGCGAGTGGCTTGGACACGGGAGAAGCTTCCTCGTCCGAAGAGGAAGAGGACGACGCATACTCGTCACCTAGCAGGAACGACGCCATCCAAATGTATTATTAATGGAAATTTAGAAACGTTTCTATTTGATTTCTAAACTGCTGGACTTGGTATCTGGACGATGAAAACTCGACATGCAAGTTTGAAGAGGTGATCTTAGCGAGAAATGCGTGCTGACCGTAGTGTTAGTTCACTTTATCAAATAAATCCAAGAGAACGCAAGCAAGACAATGAAATACAGAGGTCAATGCAAAATGTATTTGGTCAAATCCACATGAAAATGGCGAGCTCTTCCTTTCGCCAACAACAGTGCAGAGGTGTTTTCGTTACTCAATCGGCAATCGGTTCCAACTTGAAGCCAGAAATTGCAGCAGCGTTGCTCTTACGAGTACCGCCTCCGGTCTTGAGGTAACACGCACTCTTACCATCGTCGTTCTTGTTCACAAAAGTGAAAGCTTTGCAGCTCGAGTCGCCATTGCACGCCTTGCAACACGCATCGGGCAGCAGTCCGTACTTGGTACTCAAGTCATCGCCATAGAAATCAACGCCAACCTCGATCGTCGGGCACCAATCGGGCGCAACAATGCACTGGTAGTATCCAGGATTCCACGGCTGGCAGAAAGCTCCAGCAGGACAGCAAGTAGCACCGTTCTTCGCGTTGCCACACGAGTCTCCGATCTTGGCAGTGCACGTTGGCTCGACAAAGTCTTTGTAGGCAGCCGACACGGCACCTTTCTTCGCTTTACGACCAGCAGTGGACGTCTTGAGGTAGCACGCAGTCTTACCGTCAGCATTCTCGTTCACGAAAGTGTAGGCAGCACACCCACTAGTGCTCGCACACTTTTCACAGCAGTCGGTCGGGTACAATCCGTAGATGGTCTGTAGATCGTTGCCGTAGTAGTCGACGTCCACTTCCTGCTTGGGGCACTTGTCCGGAAGATTGATGCACTGGTAGTACTTGGAGTTCCAAGGCTGGCAGTACGCCTTGTCGGGGCAGCACTTTGTGCCATCGTTCGCGTTACCACAAGCGTCCCAGATGTGCGCAGTGCAGGTGGAATTGTTGGGCACGAAGTCCTTGTAAGCGGCCGACACGGCTCCCTTCTTCTCGACTCGACCGGCAATCGACGTCTTGAGATAGCACGCCGTCTTGCCATCCGGGTTTTGGTTGATGAACGTGTACGCCGCACAGCCGTTCGTGCTCGCGCACTTATCACAGCAGGCGCTTGGTTGGAGGCCGTAGATGGTTTGCAGGTCGTTGCCGTAGTAGTCGATGTCGGTCTCTTGGTTCGGGCACTTGTCCGGTTTGTCGAGACATTGGTAGTAGCCCGAATTCCACGGCTGGCAATAGCCGTAGTCGCAGCAGTTCATCGCTCGGTCACGAGAGCTGTCACCGCAGGGTCCACCGATGGTGTTTTGGCATCGGATGTGCGACTGCGCCGACGAAATGGTGGCCCATGTCGCCAACAGGACAAGTGTCGTCGAGATTTTCATGAGGCGTAACTTGGATGCAAGTTTGGATGTGGTTCTTGGTCTCTTGGACGTGTCTTCGATGCGGAGAATCGAGAAGTGATCGAGCGTTTGAGTATCGTAAGGCATGCAAAAGGACGTGCGGCTGGACTTTATCGAAACGAACAGCAAAAAATGAGGTATCGGGTGACGAACCGGTTGAAGTTGTGCCTATGCTACCAACGCAATCCGGTGTTGTGGGTACCAGCAAAGCCATGATCAATGCCATTGCCATTGCCTCAATGGAGAACCACAGTCTCCATTGAGGAGCATTCATCGTTGCTAGTTTCGGCGTTGGTTGTTAGTTCCTTGGAATAGCTGGAGCCCAAAACGGTTGTTTGGGCGTTGGTTTGTTAGCAACGCGTTCGCAGCTCCTTCAGACCACAAAACCACCTTTTGCTGCCTGGTAGTTGCTGCTGATGGCGTCCAGTGACGTACCGGAGAGAACATGGAATGCGTCCAACCTTTTGCAGAGTTTCTCAGACGCTGCAGTTCAACCTGCAAATTTGGGAAAGCTCGTGGAAGACTTGCAGACAGCATTAACATCGCCGTCCAAACAGGACCGAATACAACACAGTGAAGGTGATAATGCAGTTGCAATCACTTGGACGCGACCAGCAGAGATCGTTGTGTCCGAATCGAGTGACCAACGTTTTCAAAATGGAGTCGGGCCTCCTGCTTCATCTTCGAGTCCATTGCATTCGTTTGCAACGAAACATTCGGCTAGTACCTTGTCAGCATTGAGTGCTGCAGCTGCCTCGCTGAAAGACAAGACGCATCAGGTTGCACAGCAGCAGAAACGTGCTCTCTCGGTTTTCCAACAGAAAGGAGGGCTCGTCAGTTGGCTGCATGGCGAAATGGAGGACCATGAACCAGTTGACCCCAGTTTGCCGACGACACCGACATCACCAACCACACCTCGTGCTTTTATTGAGTCTGCAGCGTTTGATCTGAGCCCACCACCGAGTCCTCGTTCATCAATTGAAATACCGCTTATGAAGCAACCTGCAGTGGAGAAAGGTGTCGGGCGACGACGATCGATGCCTACCATGGGGTCTGCATCCCTGTTTGATACTTTCATTGACAAAGTTGCTGGATTCACTACATCACCACCTTCCAGTGTATCCCCACAAGGACATTCTAGAGTAAAACTTCGACCAGCGATAGCTACAGCAAAGTCTCCACCCTCTTCTTTTGAAGACTTTGCAAACGAAAGCTCAATATCCCATCAGAAAACTCCATTGACCCAAGAACCGATCCGACAGCGAGCTGCTACGACAGAATTACCATGTCGACCTACGATCAGTGCTGACCCTGGAGACGACGAATTAGTTCCACCAACTCTTTTGAAAGCTCGATCTGCTGCTTCGCTTCGATCCCAACCAGAAACTCGGTTTTCTCTTGACTCTGTTCTCTCCGACGAATGGAGCTGCACTGTTCTGTGGGCTCACGTGTACAGCTCAGTAGACAGACATGACAACCAGCATCACTTGCGGTTGAGTTTCTTGAGTGAAACAACGTTCGGGATCACACCACTCTATCGAAAAGTGGCAGGAGCTGACAATACTTGCCCTGATAAACAAGAAGACCTCAAGAAGTTGGTAGTTCGTTTTAAACGACTTCATTCCCGTTTCCTCACGCACAACGGAGCTACTTCGTTTGCGACGAGTGGCGTTCCAGTTGCTTCACCTGCTGCGATTCACGCTAAGAACCAACTCGCGCTGGTCGTACACACTTTGACGGATCAAAAAGTCCCAGACAATGAATTCGTTGTTGACGTGCAAGTTGAAAAAGCGGTATCAGCTTTGCTGCAATTAGCGCGAGAGGTTGAGCGTGAGTTCCGAGTCCTCGGCACCAGAAGCTACATTACGTTTGCCGATACTGCGCTGTATCGTGACTTCATCTCACCCGGATCAAACCCTCGGAATATTGCGGCACTACTGCGTGCTGCCCGCATACCCTTTTACCAACAACCAAATACTATCGTGGATGCTGTTTCCTTGAGTTCACTCGTTACCGAAGAGAAGGCAACAAACGCCATCTTTTCACGCACTGGGTGCCGCGTATTCATGATTGCAGCACAGCCGGACGGATCAATTAACTTCACAGACATTTCTCCTGGCAATTCAACGGAATCGATTGAAAAACCTGCAGTCATGCAGCAAATCATTGAGCCATTCCTAAACCCATCAGCTAGTGTCCACCCAGCAGCTTCAAAACCACTCGCCTTTAACTTCATCGCTGGTACTGGCACCAATACTTACTATGGAGCAGCCATGTGGCTTCCTGTCGGCAATACCGTCTTGGGATCAGAAGGTATTCCCAGTGGACTCTGTACTGTCTCGAAATCTCCGCTTGTCAATTCCATGCGCTATTTCCTCAGCTCGTTGTGGAAGCGTATGGAAGACAAAACGGAGGTATATGACGTTGCAACATCTCTGCTTCGTAGCACTCAAGAAATGAGAGAATACTTTCATGCTCACGTTAGTGCGACTTCAACAATTCATCAACGTGGAGACTTGCTTCCAGCAATTGATTTCAAACTCGGTGATCTCTTCGACTGCCTGTCACTATCGAACATCCTTCGGCTTTTTGCCTTTGTCCTTTTGGAGAAGAAGATTGTGCTAGTGGCTTCCAGTTATACGATACTTTTGTCTGTCAGCGAGGCACTGCGAGCACTGATTCATCCACTCGTTTGGAGTCACGTGTATGTTCCAGTACTTCCACTTGCACTTAAAGACTGCTTACAGTGCCCAACACCTTTCATTTTTGGTCTACACGACTCGTACGTTCGCCGTAGCGATATGCCAAGACCGTCGAATGACCTCGTTGTTGTCAATTTGGATCGCGACTCGCTTACCGGTGGAGGTGACATCTTCTTGCCCCCTGTGCGTCATTCCATGATGAGAGAAGAACTCTTTCGTATCTGCAAACCACATTTAAGTTCGCGCGATAGCGTCGACAATTTCGGCACCGATAGCAAAACTACAGACGGATCCTTCTGTACTGCTACCCGCGAAGTAGTTTGCAAGCACCTGCTCGAGATTTTGGCATCGCTGGAGCCGTGTATTAACCGCTTTGAACTCGACGGTCAGTGCATCTCTGTTGTGGACAATGCCCACTCAAGTCAGTGGCCTGCAGACACAGCTCGATTTTGCTCAGCCATTTTGCACACACAGGCAGTATCCACGTACCTTGCTTCATCAAGAATAAATGAAAGAGGGGGCGTAGAGCGCGTGCTCGTGTAACGAAGCATGGACTTTAAAAAGTTAATATCTCTTCATACTCCCTGCAGAAGGTTAAGTCTTATACTCGGTGTCGTTCTCAGTTTGTCTGATGCTGTTACATTGCGTCCTTGAGAACAGTGACGAAACTAGTTGCATGTAGTACCCGACAGCATGAAGTTCAATTGAAAGGGGCCCGTGGCATTCAATTCTGTTTAATGAGCACGAATTTTCAACACGAGTTCTCTTCTAGCCAATCCACTCAAATTGAAAAGAAAAATCAGCGCCTGTACCATCAACAAAGCCGATCAGTATTAAACTTTCGCCAAGGTATCAATGTTCAGGTTCGACTTCGACGTACCAAAGTGCACGATGCGATAGGTAAGAGTGCTTAGCATCCAAATTACCAGAGTAGAAAGCACCCTCGACATTTGTGTCTCCAAGACAAATGCCAACTGATACAGTGCTTGGATTCTACAGCTACGGTGCATGATCACCGCCAGTATCACCAAAGACACAAACTCTAACACTGCATAGTAAAAGGTACGAGATACCATGCCGCCAACATTTTCAGGGGTAACTCCAACCATTTCCGTGTGATATAAAACACTGGGGAGATAGGCCATTACCACAGTGAACGTGCCGTATATCATGGGCACGATAGTCTCGACGTATTCTGTCAGAAGAAGACACTCCGAAGTAAAAAGAACCTCGAGGGCGTCATGAAGAGCTCGGGAACTTTTGGCTGCTGATCGGCTGGGTTGTATTCTGTCGAAAGCATTGCTTTCATCCCAGCCATTCGTCGTCGTAAGCCTCGGTGCGATAGATGTTGGCGTGAAAGGCTGAATCGCACCAATACCGCGAAATTTGCGCTGAATCCGTACGAAAGGGGACACGACTGGGTCATGCACAAAACAATCGGACGCTCTCATGTGCGGGTGTTTCTCCAGTTTCTCCAGCAATGCTGAACTCTCATCGGACAATCGATGTGAGAGACATGACCGCACTTGTATCTTGGCAATCATTTGCTGCTGCTTATTGTCGGCGAAATAGCACAATTCCCATACAGCGCTGAGCAAATCGATGTTGCCACCGTGCTTAGTTGAAGCCCCAACGATTTCATGAGCTTGACTGATGGTACTACGAGTTCGATGGCGCAGTTCACGTAATTCAATCGCTGTATCGGCAATATCAATAACCATAACGACGACGATTGTTGTTGACGACAGACTCTGCACAAATGTTGCCATGTACAAGGCATCGAAGAAATCGACGGTGAAAACTACTTCTCCCGGTATCATATCTTCCTTGTGGGCAGCAACGGACGAAAACGCACTTTTCATGACTAACTTACATGCAGGAAGTAGTAGAAGGACAGGCAACTCGTAAATGGTGCCGTTCAGTTTGCTAAAAAGAACTTGATATGCGGGATATATCATTGTCATGGCACCTTGCAGTGCACCGATTTCACTCATTCTTCGGAGGTGTTCACGCTGCGAGATAATCTGCTGGAAGTCTCGTGATCCAATCATTAACCGGAACAACCCCAAAGAGCTGCTGTCGTAACTAAGGAGAGTGTAAACATCGTAAATGGAACAGGAAAAAAACAAACCTCTGAAGCAACCATGCCCGTAGCAACGTAAACAGCTGCAACGCCAATGCAATAGACTATTGTCTGCCGAAAAGATAGTCCTGGAACATCAAGCCACGGTTGAACTTGGTTTGCCAGCGCGTACGCTACCGCTGCTCCAGCAAAACCTACACGAGGCCAGAACCCGTAGTTGGTTTTCCAGCCTTCAGTTGGATTTTGAAGTGGAATACTTTCTTGGCCCAGTACAATTGCGATGGTTAGAAACAACGGGGCGCCGATAACGATCAGTACTCGACATCGAGACGCATTTCTAGTATACTCGCCTAGCGCTAACGCCCGCTCGATTGAGTATTTACCACCATGATGCGTAAGTTGCAAGTCAACCATGCACCAAGAATCTTCGATTTCCAAAGGCTCAAGTTTGCTCGTAAGCCTTCAGAAGTTGGTGGTGGTGATGGAAACCCCATGTTGGTTGTGTTCATTGCGGCAATGGGAATTCTTGAAACTGGTATACATGTACATGCATCGGTGTATTTTAGTGGTCCTGGCTTCCATTCTTGGAAAAGCGATTGCAACGAACACACTTATTGAAAAAATAGTACAAGATGCCTACTCCAATTGTTAAAAGTCTTTAGTGCCTGCAAACGTCACGAGGTAAGAAATCGAGGCAACCTACTTAACATAACGCTACTAGTGAGCAAGGTCTAAACGCAGAGAGGAATCGAAGCTTTTGTTTGCTGACATTTTGCGGAGCAGCCATTTCAGGATATAATTTCTGAAGTAACACCCTACCGATAGTGCTTTTACGGACTTGCACAATGGGTACTGACTTGTGTAATTACAATGCTATAATAGTGGGCTGTCGAAAATACTAGGGTGAAGTAAAACTACATGTAGTGCTCCACTGAAAACCTTATCGGCGTCTCTTGTGAAGTACATGCACAAGAAGGCAACATTAGCCTCGACTCTACTGTAGTGTTCGGTAGTTTGCTGTTTACAAATTTGACTAGACACTAACTAACTGTTTGTCCCCTGTTTGCTAACTAACTATAAGTGAGAAAGTTAGTTGTCACCATATAAATTCG
This sequence comes from Phytophthora sansomeana, assembly GCA_032158285.1. Lineage (NCBI taxonomy): Eukaryota > Oomycota > Peronosporomycetes > Peronosporales > Peronosporaceae > Phytophthora > Phytophthora sansomeana. The sequence goes on from JAPDHH010000222.1 coordinate 567,157, forward strand.
TAGACCCTGCATAAAACCCTTTACTTTTGCTAATCTAAACAATTTACGTTCTATAGGTGCTCTTTCTTGAGGCATGGACTCTGGGTACGCCTAATCTCGGCCCTAGTCTACAAAAACTCGTTGGTAAAGCTGATAGGAAGTTAGTTGAGTGCTTGAAACTATTAGCCATTCCTCGTTCGGCGATAACATGTTTGCAAATTTTACTAGACACTAACTAACTGTATATTTCGCGTACAGCTAACTCTACATGTAGTGTATAGTGCGCACACTACTCGACTCTTGTCGACTCTGAAGACCAGAAACTGCTACTTGTAAGCATCACAATTAAACAAATGGAATCCAATCGCACTCGTGTCCTGCCCCCCTCGGAATCAGTACCCTCCCTAGACAACATCACGACTCAAATTTTACTTTGTGTGCTTCTCCCGTAATGACGATCGGAGACGTCCAAATGATTCAAATGTTGTCGACGCACTTTTCTGAATGCATGGTGCCCAGAGAAGCTGTGGTTGAGGCGGCAAAACGCAACCGACTCGAGATTGGCAGTGGCTGGTAGCTAATCAGACTTGTACGAGGTGGGGCAGCGGCGTCGTGGGGCCTGCGATCGCGACTAATCACTTTGAATTGGCCAAGTGGATGAATGAAAGAGTTGATGCGGCATCTACCCACGTTTTAAAACTTTGGGCGAGCGTTGCAGCGGAGAACGGCAATTTGGAGATGCTCAAGTGGGTCTACAGTTTGTCTGAAGAGGAAGATCGTAAATGGGCGATTACTTATTAAAGTATGCAGCAACTGAGTGCTCGAGTGCTGAAGTCACCTGACTTCAGCATTGATCTGAATAGAGCGTGTCGTAGTGGTCACGTTGAGGTGTTGAAGTGGTTAGCTTTGCACTATCCAGCAAAAGGCCGTGTCATCGGGGTAGATAGCCAAGCGGCAGCAAGAGGGTGCTTTGACATCGTGATTGCATCATAAAAATAATATTGAGGGCTGTTCTAGGAGAGCAATGGGTAGTGCTGCGTCGCAAGGACATCTCGATATTATCAAGTGGTTGCGCGATTGCAAACACCAAGAAAGTGACGGCACGTTTCCAACCGATTTGATCACGAGAGCAGCCAGCAACGGATAGCATGATATCGTAAAATGGTTGCACGAAACACCTCGGAAAGGTGTGAGAAACATGGTATGGCAGCGCAGAATCGTCTTGACATCGTGCAATACCTGCACGAGAAACGATCCGAAGGCTGCTCCACATTTGTCACGAATATTACAGCAGCTAAGGGATATCTGGAACTTGTGAAAAGGCTCAGTGGCAATCGAACCGAAGTCTGTACAAAACGCGTGATGGACGCGGCAGCTACTAGTGGGCATTTGAAGATTGTGAAGTGTTTGCACAAGCACCGAAGTGAAGGTGGTACGACCGGTGCAATGGAATGGACAGCTCGAAGTCGTGAAATGGCTTGATGAAAACCGCTCCGAAGGCTGCACAGTAGCCGCGATGAATAGTGCTGCGGAATACGGACACCTGGAAGTGGTAAAGTGGCTTCACACGCACCGAAATGAAGGATGTACTGTAGTTGCTATGGATAACGCAGCGAAATCGGGTCATTTGAATATTGTGAAATGGTTGCATGAAAACAGAAGCGAAGGATACACCACCAATGCGATGGATGGTGCTGCAGGAAACCACTTCTGGGACGTCATTTATTGGCTCAAATCAAACAGGACGGAGGGGCTACAGTTGCAACGACATCTTCGTTTGCAGCACAAGGAGACGTGGACGGTATTCACTGGTGCTGTTTTGAAGCCCGTACACCTTGCGATGCTACGGTACTTGATAGAGCAGTGCTCAATGGTCATTTTCGAGTTACAACGACAGTGGAGCAAATGCAATGTTTTAAGAGAGTGCTCCAACCAAAATCGCCTTTGGGAGTTCGCAAAAATGGATCTACTCGCATTATCAAGATGACTTCGAAACTATTGCGGAAGATCTGTTCGCTGAGTAAGAAATCGATGGCAAGGTTGCCATGTCTAATATATTGCTGACCATTTCCCCTACTTTCACAATGAAAGTTTCTCTACACTGTAAGCCTGAAAATATCTACCTCAATTACCAGTAGGTACTTTCAAGCTTGGAAAAAATGTAAAAAATAAAAGAGGACGTTCAGCAATAGTTTATATTTCCGTTTGCATATCTTCTGTCGTTGCAATGGGCTCTTCAACCTCCAGAGAAAAATGTCTCCGCAGGGATATGATTGTACGCAACGTAAAACATTGGTAGAAGCAAACTACCCTTTTGAAATTGTCAAATATACCCTTTTAACTCAAATGGGCATATACTGGAGGCAGCAGCAAGGTATGACTTTGATCTGCGCTGCTCCAATACTACAGTCGGCTGGAGTGTATTGTTACCTTTGTCCCTCGATTACCAGTGCTAAAGTTGGTACAGTACAGTAGGTAGCAGACGTTGAAGTCTGCAATGCCAAGTCGAAAGAGAGCACCACGAAGCGTGGTCCACGATCCTCTCGGTGGGTCCCACGCACACAGACGTGTACAGAATGCGATCGGATGAGCAGCAGCTTTTGCCCAGTCCTCTTCACCCCCATCTTGTCATCAGGACGCTGCTGGCGAAAAAGTGTATCATCATGTGGCGGCGTTTTTTTTTCATCTTGCCCCACCAGTTGCTCGACTATCTCGAGAAGAGAGCAACTTGAACGTCACGTTCAAAAAGTCTCGACAACTTGTCGACGACAAGCACCAAGTCCATCCATTTCTACCCTCTACACCACCGGGGAAGACGATCACGGCTCCCACTCTGCACTGCATCGAGTGCCTCGAGTCGAGGTCTAATCTCGCGGTGCCTCCCGTCCACAAACTCTAAGCTGATCAAGGAGACATAAAGCTCCTCCCAATGCTGTGCGAATAAAAAAGCTTTCCAATTCTCCCTCTTGATCCATGGAAGTCCAGTATATTCAAAGTATAAATGAGCGAGCACTTGACTTTCCTCCATGGCTCGCAGCCTTCGACCCGGCCAAGTACGTGGCCGGCAGAGGCGCGACCTGCCGTCCAATCGCACCCCGTCTACTTTTATATCCCACTCCCACCATCACATATCAAAATCCCTCCACTATACATTCCTCTTCCAATACTTCCCTCCCCCACACCCTCTGTCACAACTATAACCAGGATCAGTTTTCCCAGAGGATGACAGCGCTGACTCCTTTCCGACTCTTTTGCACTTTTCCTATCACTGTAAGTAGGATCCATCCCGCTACGTACGTTAGACCCATTGCCCAGTAGCTCCTCACTCTGCTTCTTGCCATGACGCTCACGGCAATTCGTGACGAGCAGCAAGCGCGACTCTGCGGCCGAGCACGAGCCAAGGAGGTCTTCCAGCCCAAGCGCTGGAAACGCATTGGCTCGTTGCCCGACGAGGCCGCGAAACTTTATGAAAGCGCCCGACGCAGCAATATCAATTGCTACAGTTTACGCGCCGTCAAGCCCTTGCAAGCGTCGTTAGAGGAGGTGGAGGCCGTTTTAACAGGCCAAACGGCGTTGTTGGGGAGGGATGACACGCCCTCGCTTTTAGCCAGACTTTTGCCAGCCACGTACGTGTCTGGGGGTCAAATTGCAAGGTATTCGACGCTGGAGCACTCGACCAGCGAGAGGGAGAACGTGGCGCTGCAGTACGCGAGATTGAAGCCTTATACAGCCACGAACAAGCAACAGGAGAGCAGCAACAGGACGCTGCTGGAATCTGTGGCCAATTTCGTGCTGCTGGGGTACACGCTGTCCACGAGACTGCAACGCTCGGACACGAGCAAGAGGAAGGAGACGTCGAGGGTGTCAGTGTCGGTGCCGTCGCTGCTGCATTTGTATCGACCTGTGAGTGCTCCGAGTTTCGCTGAGAGACGACACGACTTTCGAGAGGAGAGATTGGCCCCGAACGACTTTAGTATCACGTACATTATTCAGGAGATCCCTGCAGAGGAGGAAGAGAGCAAGGAGAGCAGTGTGACGCTCGAAGTGGTGCTCACGTGCTCGCTGGACCCTCGACAGGTGGACGGAGAGCAACAGGAGAAGGAGGTCTTGCAGCAGCAGAAGCAGAGACTTTGCCATGACGCGCTGTGTCTCACTCGCTTGCAGCCGTTTATTGACGCCTATCGACAGGAGAAACAACGGACGAGCTTGGCTGTGAGTCAGACGAGAGAACCGCAGCATGACCCGAAAGACTGCGACCCCAATATGCTGCGTGGGAGTATGTTCGCTGGCGGACGAACGTGTGGAGTTTGTCATCGGAAATTCGGTCCGTTCCGCTGGAAACGACATTGCGAGTCGTGTGAGAAGATCGTGTGCAATCAGTGTCTGTCGGTGCTCGCGGCGGCGCCGTCGCTTTCGCGTCGCAAGAAGCGCGTGTGCTCGCAGTGTTTGTATGGCGAGACTGCCAATGTTGTACCGATGCACAAGGCGGCGGCTGAAGCAGCACACGACGATGGGAAGGCTTCGATTGGGACGGCGAAGGTGCTGGCCTCGCCAGAAAAACCGACGATCAACGTCTTCCAGTTTCCGAACTTGGAGACGCTGGTCTCGAAACGCAAGTTGAGCAATGCGTCGTCTACTGCGGCAACTCCGAGGGCTTCTGGTCGCGTGCAGATCGATTTTGGTTTAGATCCGTCATTGGCATCAAGTGTCTCGAGGACTCCTGATCGGCGGCGCGCGCGTTCACGACAGTCACAGCTTTCGCAAGGATCCGTTGTTAGCTCGACTTCAAATGGCAGTACTGCTAGCAGCTTTGTGACAGCAACTCCGGACATTCGGCGTGCTACGTTGAGCGGCCGCGCTGATCTTGATGAAGGTGAGTCTGCTGTGGCCAAGTCCATGCGAACAAGACGGGCAAAGACTGTGTTGCTGGACGACCCGAACACCAAGCCTATTGCCCACAGTCACAGGAGCTTGAATTTCATCACACCACTGTCTTCAACAGCGCCGACACATTCCTTGTACTCAACCGAAGAAAAGCGAGACGAAGTGCAGCAGCCGCAGCAAGAAGTGGCTAATCCCCGAGCGAGCTCGTACCGAAGTTCAAAAATTCAGTTTGTGCAGCTCAAGACACCCGAGCCAGACTATGAACTCGACTACAACTGGTACAACATTTTCCCTAAAGCTCCGGTCCATCGTTCTGCTTCCGAAAAGGCTCGTGCGCGATATGTTGAGGTATCTGGGCTCAAGGTGGATGCTCATTCCCTGGTGTTCCTTCGTCATGACACTGAGCTTGAGAGCTTGGCACGCAGCGTGTTGGAAGTGGCATCACAATGGCATGGCTGCAGCATTAACATCGTCGGAAGTTTCGAAGTATATTGCCTCGTGACGGCTTCCAACAAACCAGAGATCGACCTCGACAACGAACTTCTGGAACTGGAGGCATCCCCAGTGACCATCGATGATGTTATTCCCCGTGAAGAAAGTGTCAGTTCGTATGCAGTGCACCACCGCTCGCCGTTCTTCGTCGCGGACATGGAGCACGACCCGCGCTTTCGAGCCCACCCACTCCACATTGACCAAGGAGCTGTGTCGCTGTTTAGTCTTCCCATTTACTCTTCTGGCGCCGACACCAGTGGATCACTATCAAACCAAGCTGAAGCGTTTTGCGTGGCCACACTGGACCTGTGGAAACGAGACCATGTGCCTGCGAGCAGCCACGTTTCCAAGGAGTGGATGTCCAGTGTTGGTGATTTGTTACGCAAGATCAGTGCCCGTCTCGAGGCGTTAGCTCTGGAGTCTCACGCCTTCCTCAAGCCTCGTGCACGTGCCAATCACTCCCTTGGGTCTTCGTGCGATTCGCGAGGCAGCACACGTCAAGCCGATTCAATCGTCGACCTGTACGATATCGACAGTGAATCGGTCGTGGACTCGCCGCCGCTGTCTCAAGCGGAGACGATGGATCGGCTAACAAACTTATCCTATGCCAAGGTTCGAGGACTTGGTTTTACCGGCATGGGTGGTCCCGGATCGTCAACTTGGAAATACGACAGCGACAACGAGAGCACCACGTCCAGCCAAAGTGCAAGCAGTCAGAGCTCGCGCTTCTCGTCACACATGTACTCGGCCTCCGACATCCATTCGACAATCGAGTCTCTGCTGCATCAGGCCTCACAGACTTCCAAGTTCATCAGTGAGACGGGCGTATCCATCTAGGTCATAGATATTTGAACGAAGTGAAAAGCATGAGTTTATCATTCATTACCCATTTTGCGTGCACAAACTTAAAGAATCTGATGCACCAGAGTGTTGTCACTTCCAAACCAAGTGTTTAGATGAACTTGCATGAGTCAGTGAAGATGCGTGAGCTCTCACCTTCACCAGGAGATAGTTCTTTTGAGGATGAGACTTCTCGTAGAGGCTAAGCAAGCTTACGAAGTATCCAATCAAGTCCAACAACACAAGCAACGCATTTCGTCGACTACAGTAGACATTTAGGAAGAACGACCGGTAAAAGGTGTACACGCAGTTTCATTCGACCCCAACATCATTACGCCATTTACCACGCTCCATTCCCACCGTTCTCCCACCCTTTGCCATGACGGCAGACACTATCGAAATCCGACAGTATCGTCCTGAAGACCATGCCGGTGTCACCAAGTTATTCGTCGAAGGTTTGATGGTGTTCGACGACAACGTCGAGTTCCGCTACCTGTGGGAAGAACGACTTCGATTCGACCTGACCAACGACTTCGCAGACATCGAAGCGAGTCACATGGCTGCAGGTGGCAATTTCTGGGTCGCCATTGCTACGAAAGACGAGGTGAGCACTGTGGTGGGCATGGTCGGACTGCAGCGCCGACCCGAAGCCGTGGGAGAACTTCGGCGGGTGTTTGTGGACCCCAAGTGCCAACGCTTGGGTATCGGCCGTAAGATGCTGACGCACCTCGAGCGTTGGTCCAAGCAACACGGAATCGAGCGTTTGTTCCTGACGACAAACGCCAAGAAGCAACAGCCTCAGGCGTTCTACGCCTCGATGGGGTACACCAAGGTGGATGAAACTCTGTACGCTTGGAACAAGAACCCCACGTACTTCGAGCTGGCCAAGTTCGTCAAGCAGCTGTAGATGGTCCGTTGCCACAAGTGCACCATGGATAGGACTGTGACGTTGGTGAGCAGACACCCAATGCAACACGCAGTCAAGTTACCTACCCGTCTTGCTTTTACCATTCTTGATCACTTACCACTTCGAGCGCCACGTTGGCAAGGCAGCCATCTGAACATTGATGCATGATTGTGGAGTCCGTAGCCATGTTGATTATCCGTTGCAAAAGAGACTTCCGTCCCCCGACGACGACACCACGAGAGTGTTCGAGCACGATTCCCCACGCTTCAATGAATTTCGTTCGAGACATCTCGAACTCGTACGTCAGTCACCACGACAATCCATGCAGCTTGGCTGTAGACCGAAGGCTAGAGACCTCCTCTCCACTTTACCAACGTCGATCGATCGCACCCATTTTAACAGCAGAGACCGTGACTCGCACTCGACGTCTTGTGTTGACAAGTTGGTAACACGAGGGACCATCGATCCGAGCATCTTTGAGCTGTGGCTCATTCCTCTTTCGACACTGCAAACGCCACGTTGGACGCGTCGGAATTCGAGACGACACTCAACCGCATGAACAATGGAGCGCACACGTCGAGTTTCGGCAGTCGACGATGCTTTGGAACTCGCTGAACGCAGTCCGGAACAACTGAGACCGAGTGCACCGATGCTTCCTCCATTTCGACGACCTGCAGTACCCCCTCCACCACCTCCTTCAGCTCCTGCTCGACGATCAATTGGGGATTCGCTACCTCGTCGGTCCATTTTAGCACCTGAGGAAGTGAGACCGTCGAGTGTCGAGTACCCACAGGGAAGAAATAGCGACGAACGCAAGAGTGAGCAAGAACTGGAGAGTGACAAGCGTCAGGATCGGAGACCGAGGAAGAAACGCCGCAGTCGCATTCTGAGCGAGTTGCGCCCGGTCGACGGACCGGAGAGCGCACTACCGAGTGCTCCAGCTATTCATGACGATGATTCTCAAGATGACGACCCACTCGAAGTCCCGGACTCGGGTACGCGAGCAAAGGAGGCGTTTGCAGCACAACGCGTGCGAATGCGAAAGTCGTGGGGTCCAGATCTGGGGATTTACATGTATGTGCCGTGGAGAAGAGTTTTATTGAGCTAGAAGGTGTGAATGCACTGACGGAACGTTTGTCTGTAGGAAGAATGCCCACCCGCTGTTGGGTATCTGTGCGGCGCATCAACATCACCCGTATAAACGTGGGGATCGCTTTCTCGTGCTGCTTGTCGCTTTGTGTACGTCAGAAGAATCGGTGGTGGTGGAAAGGATGAAAACTAACTTTCTATTCTCTTGTTTATCGTTTTCTGCAGTGGTGGCGCTGTTGTTGTGTGGATTGTTCGCAATTCGGGACTGCTGCACGGAGGTACTGGATGTTCCGGTCGCTGTTGTTAACCGAAGGCTGGAAATGCCTCAGCTATCGGCATTTTTTCAAGAGTCCGAAGGACCTTCAGGCCGTCTACGTGGAGGCAGAAGAATTGCTGCTCTTCCCTCTTCCAACGGCTTAGCTGAAAAAGTGGCCGATGAAGTGAAATGCCTGCCATTTTACGCGGACTGCAGTGCTGCATCCTGCGTGTGTGCTGAAGGATCAACATGCCAATCTGGAACTGGTGGTGCTGTCGCGCAATGTGTTCCCGATGAGATGCCGCTGAATTGTGTCGCTGGAAGCTGTCCGACTGGATGGATGTGCAGTGCCAGTACCAACTCGTGCATCCCTGCATCCAACTATGTTTGTTATCTCCCGAAAGAACAGGAAAAGAGGGCAGCTCTCAATCTTGCAGCAGACCGCGATGGTACCTTTACTGCTATTGAAGCCATCTTCCAGATTCTCCAGATTGCTGCCAACAAGCACGCTGCAGAAATGCAAAACAACTCGTCATCTACAGGATCTGAAACTCAAGACGACACAGCTCAACAATCGCAATCACTAACGTCACCACCGAGCACGCCTTCAACGACGTCGACACCGGCAACTTCATCGTCGTCAGACTCGGCTTCAACGTCGACATCTTCATCGAGTAGTTCATCTGCGTCAAGCTCGACAGCAACATCAAGCTCATCATCGCAAGAAGTTGAAGACTCAAGCTCACGTTCCGCTTCAACAGGGTCGTCGTCCGAATCGGAAGCTTCTGAGAGCTCGACCGTGATAGTGACACTAACTGAGCCTGTCAACGGCGGAGTCTACAGTTTGTCGTCTACGATGCTCATCGAATGGCATTTGACGTGGATCTCTGGAACCAAACCGGTGCTTCAGAATTTTCGAGTTGATTTCAGCGCTGACAATGGGGACTTTGTCACAATTGCAGCGAACGTGTCAGCTTCAGCACCCTCTGACGACAGCAACAACAGCGTTTTCCAGTTTAATTGGGACCTGGCAGACAACACTTCATGGTTGTGCACAATGTGTGTATTGAGAATCTGCGCTCTGGACGTCGAGTCTGCTACGGATGAAAGTCTTTGTGTCCGATCAGACGGTCAAGCTACTGGAAGTAGCAGACGTCTTCAAACAGCAACCGTCGAAGGCAGCAGCAGCAGTGACGTTACCTTCCGGATTGTACGCGAAGCTTTCGGGTGTTCGTGTGGCGTGGGTCATGCCTCTTTCCTGTTGGCTGCTGTGGTTGTGAGTGCGTGCATTCCGGTGGTTGTGCTTCTCGCAGAGCCCCTGGTCACATTTTACCGTGATCGTAAAGTGTTTGGATTGTTTGCACGCCGCGATGGCCCCGTTCGACCGGCGATTGCAAGTTACGATTCAAGTTCTGCCACTCGCAAGGGCCGAGTCCTGCTTATTGTGGTGCTGTTGGCACTTTGTGTGGCGATTGGCTCCGTAGCAGCACAAATCACGACCACAAACTTCTTGACGGAGAAAGGTGATATTATCGTGCTGTGGGTGGTGACATTTGCGATTGCAGTGGTGCTTGGAGTTCTGGTGTACTGCACGTTAGTGGGTTTCGTGATTTTCAGTTTCCGATGGTGGAGAGAAAGTGTTCGTGATCGACGTGAACCTTCGGGACTTAGCGTCTATCGCAATTCGTTGTTGTCCAGCGACGTCAACGCAAATGATGAGAGTATTATGAGTCCTCCATGAGCTTGGGGGACTAACTTTTAAGGTAGGAATAGGATAGGTATCGTATGAACAATTAGAGTAGAGTTGGATGAGGTATGCAATGGTAGAAGTAGAGCTAGCAGTGGAAGTGTAGATAGAAAATATAGTCAGAGCAATCGGCAATAGACGTAGGCATGGCAAGACGCCACTAAACCAACACAAAGACTTGCGTAGGAATTCAAGTACTATTCTATATCGTGTCAACATTAATGGCGAGTCATGAACTCAATTTCCAGGCTTCCTAGTGCGACGCGAAGCTGCGGACGACGGTCTTGCGGTACTGACGCGTACGACTCATTTCTTCTCCGTTTGCAACGGCGTCCACAATCGAGAGCTCGCCACGTAGGTCCGTCTCCATCTTGGCCTTGAGTTCCTTGCCTTCGAAGCCCTTGCCCATCAGATACGCCAACTTAGCCACACAAGCCTCGATCGTCATATCCAGAGACGTGATCACACCCATATTGAGCAAGTTGACTCCGGTCGCGTACGTATCCAGCTGCGTACGACCCTGCACACACTGCGACGTGATGGTCACAGGGATGTCCGAGTCGATCGCGAGCTTCACCAACCTCAAAAAGCCGTCCTTGTGCAGCGGAGCATTGCCCGTTCCATAGAGAGCAAACACCACCGCCTTCCTCTTGCCCCTGCTCTTGGTAGCGTTGTGGCGTTCAATGTACGCCTCAATGCACTCGTCATCAAAGCCCGGCACCAAGTGGAAGACGCAAATGTTGGTGGACAAGTCGGTGAACACGCGGAAGCGCGAGCGCGGGTACGGCAAGATGAGCGGCTGGTCCACAATAGCCTCGACGCCCGTGACCGCCAAGGACGGGAAGTTGGGCGAGTGGAAGGCGTCCACCGACATGTTGGCCACTTTCGTGGTCCGGTTCCCCCTCAAGAGCTTGTTGTTGGAGTAAATGCAGACCTCGGGGATGGCCAACGAGGCCGCACACATGACTGACATGATGAGGTTGCGACGTGCATCACTGTGAGGGAAATGCAACGGGATCATCGCTCCCGAGATCACGACGGGCTTGCCCAAGTACTCGAGCATGAAACTCAAGGCCGAGGCCGTGTACGCCATTGTGTCCGTCCCCTGTAGCACCACGAAGCCGTCGTAGTCCCAGTACTTGGCCTCGATCTCCTTGGCGATGGTCCCCCAATCAGCAGGCGACATGTCGGACGAGTCGATGGGGTTCTCCCACTCACTCACAGTCACATGGGGCATGTTTTCGAACTTGAACTCGTCCATCTCGTTGATCTTCTTCTCCAGGAAGCCGCTACTTGGGTGCAACACACCATTTTCATCCGGCACCATGCCGAATGTGCCTCCAGTGTAGATGACGAGGCAGTGCGAGCGCTCGGGCTGCGCATCCGTGCCAACGTGCGTGGGGGCGTGCACGGACCCCGGGGACGCGCAAAGATGCGGCTCACCCAGCGCCACGGACACGGGGCTGATGCCGTCTTGGGCGCCGTCGAAGGACGCGCTGAAGCTGTTGCTGCCGTCGCGAGGGCCCTTGGACTTGTTCTTGGGCATGGTGGGAGGGTGCGTGCTGACGAGGAAGGTAAAATGCAAATGAGCCGTTGAAAAGGACTGGAGGGCCACGTACGTGGGGGGATGGGACTTGGGAAACTGGATGGGTACAGAGGAGGGGTATCATGAGTGAGAGGGAAAGTTGTATGGATTTGTGTGGAGAGGGTGAAGGAAGGAGGAAGCAGGAGTATGAAGTTAAACGGGGAAGGGACCTGGTTATGTCTGCAAGAGACAGACCAGGAGAATTTGCGAGGTTGCACTTTTGCGTGTTGTGTGCTGCGTTTGGTGCCGTGCATTTAATGCATTTATCGGGATCCGTTACCGTGTGCGTATGTTGGGTCGCGTAGGGTATTGGTATTGTACGTTAGTCATGGCTGTTTGTGTACCAACGACCATCCAATTCTGATTAGAATGACGAGCAAATTGCCCGTGATTGGAAGTGCCCATCGCTCTGTTCTTGTTCGAGTTGCAGTTGCAGGGCAGACCCAATTTACTTCAAGCATGCGGACGCTTACGACGTCTCGGACTTCACTGGTTGCCAGCGTTTTGCGCTTTGGATATCGCGATATCGTCTCGAATCTCTGCGGTCCACACGACCGCGTAACGATCGGAAGCACCGAGACCATCGTTTGCTCAAGCGGTGCTCCGGCTCACAAATGTGGACCTCACATACCAGTTCCAATTATGAGGTTACGGCGAGAAGTCCTTAGCTGGTACATCAATGCACGACCCGTCTCACTGCAAACAGAAGACTTCGATGCAGTATCTTGAAGGTGTTTACTGCTGCCCGGTCGCTTTCGTCTTGGCTCTTGTGGTTTCTCGTTGGCGTACAAAGGAGCCGTGGGAAATGGCTATGTACTTTGACATCGCGTGGTTGCTGCATCAAGGTCAGCAGCGCGACGTTATTCGTGCTCTACGATAATACTTCAACACCAATCGCCGATGGAAGTTTGATGACCGAAACGAGTTTCCACCTAGAAATGGATAATTCTTCATCTTTCATAGCTACTAGTATTCACTTTGAATTCCTTCATCCATGTTCAAACGCCTTTGAATTCTGCTGAAAGAAATCCCAAACTTGAATATACTTGTGTACAGTGCGTTCCCATCAATCTTTTCTTCGAACTTTTCATTGTACGTCGAATTCTGGTTGGCCGTCTTTCATTCATTTGAGAATTTGACTATCAGAGAAAATGATAGTGAGGAAACTTTGGTACAAAATCGTCTTCGGGGCGACGTTGCCTACGGTGCAAGCTCCATTTCGTCCGACGGCTTGAGCAATGTCGAAGATTTCCTAAATGTTCTCGTACTACGTAGTAGAAAACTATCCGGACCAAGTCGATCGCGCCAAAGCCGACCATGGAGGTGTTTTCGAAGCAACAACAGCCTTTAGCTGCAGAAACTGCAATTGACTTACTGGGAGATTCAGCGGTGAATGCCCTTGTTGTCTGAGTCCCAGAGATCTGGTTCAAGTTGGAGACGGAGTCTGATAAAGAACTTTCCAGTGAATCATCGATTCAGGTGCATTGACCTCGAACGGATTAGTGCTTTTGTTGTCAAGGTGTATCCGAGTACGAATGGTGTTAGGAGTGATACTTCTCTCGCATTATTGTCTTCATTGGGGGACTGTGAGGCGACAGAAAAAACTTTCTTATCGTCGTAGTTCCTTAATTCAAACCTGCCGAAACATCATCGATGGTGGGCACTCCCATTACAGAGAACAAGGAAACCCAAGACGCCACTGCTTGTTACCGACAGACGGCGGAATTTTTGAAAAATGCGAAACAGGTGGAGGACGTATTGACTGCAGTGGTTGATATTCAAGCTGTCAAGCATGAAATGCCCTTTATTGTCTTGGAATCATCGTCTGGAATGGGTAAAACGCAGATGGCGTTCAACTTGATGGCTCGGGATGATATCGATGTGTTTTATATCGTTTTCGATCCTTCATCTAATATGCAGAGCGCATACACTGCGTTTAGATCGAGGCCATACATTTTCAAAAGTTGTGTCCTACGAGATGTAAAAGGGATGGTGTCCGGAGAAATTGGAGAAATCGGAGGCGCATTCGGCATTGTTGACGTACGGGTTTATTTGGGCGTTAGTTTCTGGGCCGGATGAATTTGCAGGCAGAAGGACACGAAAAGATGTCGAAGTTTCCCTGCGTGAAAGGAAGACGCACTCTGATATGGAGTGTGTATTTTTCCTTGATGGGTTTCCTCTGCTAGCAAAGAGAAGAAACAAAGGTCGTTTACTTTAATTTATGCGGAACGTCTTTCGCTCTTTTGGTTTTGTCGTCCTGTTGAAGCTCAATGAATGGGAGCGCGAGGAAATTTGTTCAAACTGTTTTTCCTAATGTTCAGTTGTCACCACCAGGCGAACCACAGTTGACTCGTTAGCTCGAGAAAAAATTGCTTCAACATATTTGCTGGAAATCGATTCATTGCTGTAGTCCTTACACCCCACCACATTTTTCCCGTCTAAAAACTTCACACCGTACATGTCCTTGTTTGCAACTCGTGAAGTATTCCCCAAATTCAGCGGCGTGTTCTTCAGGAAATCGGACCATGTTTGTTTAGGAGGTGCAAGGAATGACATTTTACTTCAGTAAGAGACTGCAACAATTTCTTCACTTCGTCACAAAATTTAACTCGAATACCGGGACACCCCCTGCTATTCGCTTCATTTTGAATTTCTTCATCCATTTTCAAGCGCCATCGAGTTCTACTGAGAAATCAGCCTTTGTGCCGACTCAACTAAATACTTCAAAGTGTATTATATTTGTTTTTTTGCAATGGTGCTTGTGGTACTTGGCCACGCTAACCACAATTAATCACCACTACAACTGTAGCTACCGCTGATGTACATCCACATGTCAACAGAAATATTGACGGAGAAATTCAAGTTTAACCTGTCTACATGCTGTGTGTTCATATGTATCGGTCCTCGATTGGCAAAAGTTGTTGGAGCACATCCAGCTAGTAGTGGACACCTCAACGCTCGTCAATGACTAAATGAAATCCCTGCGATTGCCATGTTTAGCATGTTCTCTACTACAAAAGTGCATGGGGCGCGCCGCAAATGGTGAAGGATGGCAGCAAAGTCTGAATCACCTTTATCAACAGCGTTAATCATTGATGCAACGGTGCCCCCTTAAGTCAACCCACCTAACCTGGCACTAGCTGTAGTGGTGATTAGTAGTCGTTAGCGTGACCAAGTATCACAAGCACCTTGCACCCAGCTCTCGTTGCACTTTTCCGAAGAATTAAAAAATCTGTCGTAAACCTTTGCAGATAGTGGCAAGAAATATCTCGGCTCGGAGAGTTGACTGGAAAATTCTAACGCCATCAAAACCAATCCTCGGTAGTAGTTCATATTTTGATTTGACAAGGTGCGCTCACTGCATTCATGGCGACCACAGAAGCTGACAAGCTGTCCTCCGAAAGAACCTCCCACATTACTCCGAAGCAAGTGGCAGATTCGAGTAAGGATCACAAAATTCATCATTTCGAGACCAAACAACCGTCAACAGCTCACCAGAAACAACAAAAGGCTGCGATGCAAGGTTGGAATATTTTCAAGTCCCCTCCAAGATCCCCAGTTGCTGACCACTTACGCAAAGTTATCGAGGCAATTTATGCTTTCGTGAAAGTTGATTCGGCTGGCGATAAATTCCTGAATGCAGGATTTTGTATTTCGGACGACGGATTCATTCTAACAATGAGCAAAACTCAACATCATCCGCCTGAGGTCACGACGCCGCATAGTCGACGCAAAATCCAACTTTTCGACGGTATCAATCTCGAGTGCAGCCACGTTCAAGATTTTCACTCGTCTGGAGTCTCAATATCACTACTGAAGGGCGACATTGAAAACGATTTTCTAAAACCCGATGACTTTTTCATCTCGAATGAGTCCATGGCTATCGTGTCATTTGGGAATGAAGAGTTGGTGAACTCTACCCCAGTAGTAACTCGTGGGAGGGTTATTGACACTGGAGACTCTGAGAAAACATCAGCGATTTTGAAAATGGATGCGTCCAACAAAGTGGGCACGGAGATAATGATGACAGGTGGTCCAGTCTTGAGTATGCGTCCAGGATACTTTGCTGGAGTCATCTCGAGTGTCGAGGCGAATAACATTGTGCGCTTTTGTCCGGTGACAGTAACTTCGCCCGTTTGGTTGCAGATTGAGCGCGCAATGAAATCCTATCGCGAAATTCATGCAGTCCGGCACTACAAGAAGTCTGGCAATGATGATTTTTGCTGTGCGTTGCTTTGACCATTTTTCCTGGGATGTCAACATTGGCCCACGCCACACATTTCTTCTCAAATGTGTACTGCAAGTTGTGAACTTAGGATCTTGCACTTGAATACATTGCATGCCATTCAAGCGCACCATTTCCACCATTTAACTCAGCACGTATTAATTTAGTTGCATATCAACACAACGCACGAGAAAGAGAAGTTGGTCATGCGAACAACTCACCTTTTGCTAATGTATTGTGGTGGCTATAGCCACTTTACCTTTGCTAGTGGCTAGTAACTAGTACTTGAAGTATCAAACACGATACTTAGTGCAAAACCCACTTTGAATCCTCCGTCAGCTCGACTGTATGGCACATCCCAAAGTAGATCTTAGCGATAACTCGTTGATGAGATTGTGCCTTCCGTCTTTGAGTCAGCGCCCCGATATCAACGTCAAACTATGGTTCCTTTCGAGTCGGACACAATTGCTCGGTAAACCTTTCGCCCGGACAGGGTACGAGATCTGTACTGTACACGTCTTATCGCTTCCATCCAGCACGATGGCAACCTCGATACCATTCGTTGCTGTCTCATTCTTCAATTTGTTGTTCGAGTCTCAAGTTCCTCCAACCGCTTTCGACCCACCATGCGTTTGAGCTGTGCCCTAATTGCTGCTGCGATCACTTTGATTGACAGCTCCGAAGCTGTTTCCAGTGCAACGACCTCCTCGAGTGTTGTCCACTCCGACGGTATGCCGATCAACAGTAACGGATTCCTGAGAGTCGTGAGACTGTCGACGAGGACAGTGACGACCCTGAAGACGATGATTCTACCGACGAACTTGACGAGGACGATTCCACCGACGAAGAAAGGGGCTTAACAAATGGGGTGTCTGAAAAAATTGCTGGTGCAGTCACCAAGGTTGCCAACCCCAAGAGTGTGGAGAGGCTTGTAGCGGAAAACAAGGTGAGGGCTGAGGTCGCCCACGAACTTCTTGAAGCGAACATTCTCCATTTCAAGAATATCCAGCAAAAGGTTGGAAGCCCGAGCCAGCTACGAACACGACTAAACATTGATGAAAAGCTCAGGACAATGACGCATGCGCAGCTGCAGAAGAACGCGGACTACCATTTGTGGATGCAGTACTCAAAGTGGTGGTCGGGAACGTACGGGAAAGACCTAGGATTTTGATGGGGCTAAACTGGAATGTTGCCTTCAATCTCGTTCTCTTCTAACGGTACAACGATATGGTCATTAGACTTGCACACGGACTGTCACGATTGACAGGAAGTTTGCCAAAAGCGTCCTACGTAGCAAAATAAAACAGTGCATTCAGTCGAGTTCGTTCCCATGTTTTTAAGTGATGCGTACCCAAACTTCTTACAAGTTTCTTGAAACCCTGATGTCGGATGAACATGACCACCAGCTCCTAGAGTTCCCTTTGAAAACTTTTCCTTCTCGTGAGTTGTCGAGACTTCCAAATGTCATCTGCAGGCTCCATCGACTCTCTTTGAAGCAGTCGTCGGACGAGATACAGCGAGTTAATGGCACAAGCTCGAGCGAGAGTCCATTTTGGCGACCAATCAAGAAAAGTGCTAATTTTCTCCACGACGTGAGGTAGTTGTAGTGCTCAATTTCGAGGGGGGACGCCATGTTCCCAATTCTAGAAATCTTGATGTGTCAAACATAGGTAGGTAGCTGCTCAGGCACTGCTCACAACACGTAAAGTGTTGCAGCAACTTGATTCAGTTGGTCCATGCGTTCTGCTCCACTCCAAAAACTCCTCATTCCTGCCATTCAACTGGCGTTTAGCAACACCAATGCTATCGTTGAAGTCGGTGTTGATACACCGAATGACGCCAAAATGGCCACTAAACACAGCAGAAGCTAATGCATCTCTCGCCCAGTACTCGCCGGTAGTATATCCATGAGAAACTAACCACTGGACAACTTCCACGTGACCATTCCTTGGTGCGTTGTTTGTTGCATGATAACCGACTTCCGCTCCGTGCTCGTGCAACCATTCCACGACCGGCAAATGACCATTTTCAACAGCTCCATCCATTGCTGCACCTGTCCAACCTTCGCTTCGATGGCGATGCAACCACTTGACGACAGCGAGATGTCCGTTTGCTGCCGCGGAATCGATGGCGGTTGTCGTACATCCTTCCGTCCTGTTGTGATGGAGCCACTGAACAATATCAAGATGTCCATTTGCAGCAGCGTTGTTCATCGCGACAGTCAAACACGCTTCATTCCGGTCGTGGAGCCACTTGACAATGTCAAGATGCCCATTTGCAGCAGCACTATTCATTTCTGAAGGTCTATATCCTCCATAAGGATAAACGACGTCCGAACCGCCCACAGCGCAGTGTGAACATTCCTCGCTTGAATGTTCGTACAACCACCTGAGAGTATCGAAATGGCCGTTAGCAGCGGCCCCATCCATTGCCAACGTGGTGGCTCGTTCGGAAGTGTTCTCATGAAGCCATTTGACGACATCCAGGAACCCGTTCGCAGCCGCAGCATCTGTAGCGTTTTGAAACATATTATTCATACTGGGCGTTCGGCGTTCATGCAACCACCTCACAACTTCGAGATGTCCACTGGATACTGCAGCACGGAACACCGTGCCAAAGTGACAGTTGCTCGTGAACAACAGTCGCAGCAACTCAAAGTGTCCATTTTGTGCGGCTTTGACAGCAGCTCGGTTGACGCGTGATTCCTCCAGATTTTGGTGGAGGAGCCGCCAATCCTGCCCACGTGCTGCCGAGTCGTCCAACGTATTCACCGACACCACATCCTCATCATGGCGAGGCTCGACCTCGCCAGTCGTTTGTGCTCGCGCCATGACCCATTTCACCACATCCAAGTGACAATTGCCCACTGCTTTGGTCAGAGCCTTCATTGAGTCAACCTCATCAGAGAGACTGCAGATCCACTGCAAAGCTTCAAGGTCGCCATTCTCCGCTGCCGTTTGTGCCCATTGCTCCAACTGCGGCACAGACGTCGGTTCTCCTCTCTCAAGAAGCCACTTTGCCATCTCCAAACGCCTCCATTTAATGGCATCGCCCACCTCGAAATTTCCACCCAACCACTCGATGGTGTCGCGCTCACGCACAGCACAGAAGCTGGCTCCTCCAGTATTTGAAGCCTCACAAGCGCCTTGCAATTCCTGAATCACGCATTTCAAAATGTACACACCAAATCAGGAAGTATTGCGATCCCGAATGCTGCCCGTTTCATCACAAACTGCAATCATTATTAACGACGGTCTTAACAATTAGACACCGATACAGGAACCTGGCTCAAATGCGTAGTGAAGAATACAGTTCTATGTCTATCCATCAGGTGTGCGGTTTGCCAGTGAACACGAAATTACCATAATTCAATCCTGGCAGTGTAATTTCGTGTTCACTGGCAAACCGCACACCTGATGGATAGACATAGAACTGTATGCAGTATTGTCCAATACTTTTTCGTTGCTTGCTCGTCATAAACCGAGACGTGTCCAATTGAGCCGGGGTACGTCGGATAGACGCGAGAACTTGAGCACGGGAGATACGAGTTGTGACTAAACAACGATGAAAAGCCGATGTAAGATCAAGTCAGGCTCGTTCTGCTGCTCATTCCCCAAGTTATCGGACAACTCTCGAAGCTCTTACGCTAAGACCCCACCTCTCCATCATGGCCGCCATTCGCACGATCGTCCTCCTCGCTGGATTGGCACTAGCAACCACGTCCGCTCAGAACGACGGTGGCTACCAAGAGAAGGAGGTCACCACCGAGGACATGGAAATCCTTCAAAAGGCCGAGAGCAACGTCAGCATGTACGACCAGAGTGTGACGAGCCGCATCTGCTTCCTGGACGTGAACAAACTGGAGACCCAAGTCGTGTCCGGCACCAACTACAAGTTCCACTTGTCAGGTTGCATCGTGGACTCAAACAGCGAATTGGGCGCCTGCAACAACCGCAACTGCGTCAATTCCAAGTACCAAGTCGTCATCTACTCGCAGCCTTGGACCCACACACTCCAAGTGACCTCCATCACATCCGACTAAAACGCTTTACTTACAAAGACGTAAATGTATCCATTTCATTCGTCTACATCCCATACCACTTGCTCATGTTGCAATCATTCCAGTCCATCCGCATACATCTTCACATCTACCTGTCTTGTAATAACCGCCCCACCCTCTCTTTCCTCATACTCCTAATCGTAGGTTACGTCCACCACACCACCAATTCTTTTGACAAGCATCATCATTAAATTTTATCCACCTGCCCTGTGTGTCAATGGCAGGTCCCTCTCGCCCCCAATTCCTCTGCGTGGACGTGGTGCTGCGTGGCTTCCCCCAAGTGCAAGCGCTGGACCACGTGGTGACGCAGCTCAAGGCGCTTCTGGACGTGTCCACGGTCCTCAGCGTCGCCATCGCCGCCCAGCACCAGCCAATCAACTCGCAGTCCTTAACGCTGTTAGAGCATGCGGCTTTACGCGAGAAGAAGAAGCTTTTCCACTGGTCGTCCGAGTTAAAACGAAGTTACAGACAATTTCAGTTCGAAACGGCGTTAAATGCCGCTGCCAGTCGAGGTTTTTTCGCCGGCGTGAGATGGCTACGCTCCAAGTATTATCCCAAAGGAAGATTCCACGGCGTCGAACGTGCTGCTCTGTACAGTGGGAGATTGGACATGTTGCAGTTTCTCCACGATGAATTCCACAATAAAATGGCCGAAGATGTGGACGTGGACAGTCAGGATGCAGTGGCTCATGCTGCAGCCAATGGACGACTGGATCTGGTGCAATGGTATTGCGAGATGAAGGGTCCATACTCCTTCGGGTGGAGCGTCATGGACGCCGCAGTGGCGCAGAACCACATGGATGTGGTCCAGTATCTTGACGCTCATGTGGGAAACCGATGCACGCGACGCGGGCTGGAAAGAGCCGCTCGAAATGGACACTTGGAAGTGGTCAAGTGGCTGAATGATACACGGTACTACGAGATCAGGACGTTCAAGTCGCTCGAGAACGCCATTGCAGGAGGACACCTGCATATTGTGGAGTATGTGATGCACAATGTCGAGGTGGCGTACACGTCGTGGACGCAGGCGGCGTTGACGGCCTCGGTTGTGTTTGGACAGAAACATATTTTGCAGTGGCTCCATGATCGGGCGTCGAGTAACGCAGCGGCATACAACCGACGATTTCGGTTCGAGATTCACACCAACCAGCTGTATGCGGTTGCGCGAGATGGACAATTGGAGGTTCTAAAGTGGTTGCATGATCATAGATACCCGGTGCATTGCCGACGAGCACATGTTATTCGCGGAGCTGCAACCGGAGGGCGGAAAGAGATTATTGAATGGATGGAAGAGACGTTCGAACCTTTGGCCCGTCAGCGACATCGAATTCGCGTTGATGGCGCGGGAGGTTTCGGAGACCTGCAGTTCGTGCAGTGGCTTCATCACCAAGGGTATCGTTTCACAGCGCACGCGATGGATGATGCCGCCGCAGCTGGATACCTACCGATTGTGCGCTGGATGCATGAAAATGTTGAAAATGCTAGTTGCACTGTGGCTGCGATGGATCGCGCCGCTGCGAATGGCCATTTTGAAGTCGTGAAGTTTCTTCATCAGAATCGGAAGGAAGGCTGCACGACTGCGGCAATGGACGAGGCCGCGCTCAATGGATACTTTGAAATTGTGGAATTCCTATACAGAAATCGCAGCGAATATTGCACTGCGTTAGCTGGTGAGTCTCGGTCTGTTGCGGTGCTGCAGTTTTTGAAGAAACACAACCGTCTTCGATCTCGGCTGCCTAAGAGTTCAGAAGCTGCAACCAGGGGTAACTTGGAACTGCTGCAGTGGCTGTACATTCACGATCGGAGGCACTTTGGATACGATGCTGTTGTTGATGAAGCCCGCGAGCGCAATCATTTTCACTTGCTGCGTTGGCTGGAGACGCTCCCAGAGGCTGGCAGATACCTCTAGGTGCATGTACGCTCGGACCTGTACCCTGACAGTTTGAGGCGATTAATTTCATTTGAGAACGAGAGGAGACTTGTGAGTTGTTTTTCCAGTCTCGTGGTATCAATACATGTACATATGAACAATTCGAGTCTTGCAGTCTAGTAGTATGACAAGCTGACCCATACACAAAGAAAGTTTGTACCTATGCCACGAACAGCAACCATACCCATGTCAAGTTTACGATTCTCCAGTAGCTGCGGCACCCAGAGATGCTCGTCTCGAGCAATTTCTGTCACCAAATATTTCGTCTCCACCTAGAAAGTCGAAGAGCACGGATATCACGTCCAAATGGGCTGCACAAATGTTCTCATCTTAGTTGTCAACCAGCGATAAAGTGGGTATATTGCGCTACATGTACTGTACCATACTTGCACTATTTACCCTCGTGGTATTCACTTGAACATTCGACTGACCACGAATCACAACTGAGTCGCAGACTGCATGCGATGTTTGTCAGTCTGAAGAACGCGTTTGGGTCAAGCGTGCAAAGCGAACAAACTATTATCGTGGTTCTTGCAACTGGTAAAAGTCAATACTTTAGAACAAAGGTTTCCTGTCGGTACAGCTCCCCAGAGTCCGAACTTCAAAATGTATTCATGTCACGAACAGCAAATCCTGTTTGGGTTGAAAGACTGCACCCGTTTAGGGCCAGCCAGCATTTTGGCGAAGTGACTAACGATTAGGACTACATGTATAGAGCAGTTCTAACTCAAGGTACTATACCTTGAACTTCCTCGACTAGTGAGGCGATGGTCTCCATTAAGTTCATTGTGTAATTTGCCTACAGCCAGACATGATCAACAACTCGCAGTTAACAAGCGTCCTCGTGGTATGCCAATCTGGTCCAGAAGTGCTGCGTCTACCACATGTGGCGAAATTGCTTAACGATTTTCTCGACTACTCTGCGAATTGGAGTCTGATCCAAGCATTTAAAGCTAACTCACTGCACATGGCTCGCCGTCTCGTCCAGGTTGATACGTTCAGCAATACTAAGCTCGAATGCAATGGGGTCGTGGGTGTACATCCACTCGATAAACTCCCAGCGTCGACGAGTGTTCGGTATTAGAGCTTGTTCAATGTCATATTCCGGGTGTTGTTGAAAAATCCACAATACAACGTCAAAGTGGCCGCCAAGGACAGCAGCTTCAATGACAACAGTGGTTCCTCCCTCATCACGATTATAGTCAAGAAACTTAACCATTTCCAGGTGACCTTCTTCTGCGGCACCATCCATCGCCGCAGTCGTGCATCCTTCTGTTCTGTGGGCGCCAAGCCACTGTACAGTAAGTAGGTGATTGTTTCTGGCAGCTCCATCCATCGCACGAGAAGTGCATCCTTCGCTGCGAGAATTATGAAGCCATTCTACGACGTCCAAATGACCATTTGTAGCCGCTCCATCCATCGCTTCAGTCGTGCAGCCCTCCGTTCTATTCAGATGCAGCCACTTCACCACCTCCAGATGCCCATTAGTTGCCGCATGATCCATCGCCTCCACTGTACAGCCTTCTCTTCTATTGTCATGTAGCCACTTGACAACATCGAGGTGCCCATTAGCTGCTGCGAGATTCATCGCGGCAGGCGAGCAGCTCTCCTTTCTGTTCACTGTAAGCCACTGTACAATCTGCATATCCCCGTTCCCTGCAGCGGAGTCCACAGCGTTATACGTGCAACCTTCGAGGCGGTGTCTGTGAAGCCACCGCACAACATCAAAGTGGCCGTTTTCAGCGGCACCATCCATCGCAAAAGTTGAGCATCCTTCAGATGTATGCTCGTGCAGCCATTGCACAACATCCAGAAAACCATTCCTCGCAGCAATATCAACAGCCATACCAGGCGTTGCCATCCCAGACCGACGAGAGTGCAACCACTTTACAACATCAAGATATCCTCCAGCTGCTGCAAAACGTAGCGCCGGCCGAGAGTGGCCTTCGGCATGGACCTCGTAAATCAATTTAACGATGTCCAGACGTCCACTCTTCGCTGCTTCTGTGTCAGCTTCACTCATGCAGCATTGCTCGGGATAGTTTTGTAGCAACCATTCAAGCACGTCAAAGTATCCTCCCGCAATCGCTTTACGAAGACGTATCTCCAACTGTACGTCTACAGCATTATTCAACTCATCACTCAACACGTCACTTGTAGCCTCCCCACTTATATCTCGAACGGGCTGGTTCATAATCCACTTGACCACGTCGAGGTGTCCATTATCCACAGCTTCTGAAACAGCATTTCGCGGATTCACCGCCGTCGACAACGCGCAGATCCACTTGAGAATCTCCAAGTTCCCATTACCCGCAGCGGTTGCTGCCTACCACTCCATCATCACCACCGACGCCGTCGAAATCTTCTCCGTCATCCACTGGACCAGTTCGAAATGGTCTCTTTGCACGGCAGCGAGCACTTGTCGATCCGTCCACCTCACGTCGCTCTTATTGTCCACCAGCCACTGCAAGATCTCCCATCTGCCCAACGTTGCCGCCTCTTCGACCACCACAGTGGACACGAAACAGCCTTGAAAACTCGTTGAAAGCAGCTGCACCAGCTCCAAATTGGCGTTCGTGACACCTGCCACCATTCCCTCCGTGAACTGCCACTGCCGGATGCCGGGGAACCGCAACCCGCAGTCCAAAAGCTGCAAATTACGTTTTGCAAGCACTCGACGCACCAAATGCAGCAAATTGGCATTGCAACTCTGCGTCAACGTCCATCGGACGGACCAGTCGAGGAATTCGTTGAGTTTCTCCACGACGAGGGGCAGACGCAGCGCCTCCGGACCAGTGCGACACACGACACACACACAAAGTAGAGCGGGGATCTCGTCGCGCTCTTTGCAGTCCAGAAATGATCTCCGCCACGGCCTGACCGCGCAACTCACACGCCAGCATGTCGTTCAGGACGCCGTGAACATTTTCCGGCATGTCGCCAAGCAGGACGCGGCCCACCTTCGAGCAGCACCACCATCACCTTCGTTTCCGTGGACACCAGTGCCTTCACGTACTCAATTTGGCCAGCAGGAAGCAACATATCATCCATGTCGCCGGTCTTCTCCTCGTACTGGTATCTGATGGGGCTTGTCAGAAAGATTGACGCATTCTTGGGAATTGGCAGGGCGAGGTCGTTGCTCTGCAATTGATTCGTGAGCACCGTACAGGGCAACTGCCACACAAAACCAGCAGCTTCGTGTGCTGCAGATACTTTCGTTCGAGAGTGGTTCGAGATGGATGCGCCCCGTTTTATTTACCCAGATTAAGTCCTAAGCGGGGTTACTGTTGGTTATCCTTTCCAAAACAGCTTTATAAAAAAGCCTTACACCGCGATTTGTACCGTCCAAATCACCGTTTTATACCCGGATTAAGTAAGACCTAGTCGGGGATGGTGGATGCCCCGGCTAAGTCCCTCTCGTAGATCGGCACGATGGCACTTAGAAACGGCTGATTACGTTTCTAACGAAGGAGATATTTCGAGACATTTGGAAATGGCTAATTTTAGAGTCAAATTCTACCTGCATGTAGAATTCAGGAAGTTACCAATGTCTTCCAACAGGGGACACCTGAATCTCTCCGATAAGGAGAAAAAGTGTGTCTCTTTGATCTTTTGTATCATCAACAAAAGTTTTCCGAGGTGATGGAGGTCACTTGGAGTGTTTCGGTCCATGGCTGCGAGTAGATGACGACTTGGTACTTGGAATTGACGCAGTTGCGGTTGTTGCAGGCGCCCAATTCGCTGTTTGAGTCCACGATGCAACCTGACAAGTGGAACTTGTAGTTGGTGCCGGACACGACTTGGGTCTCCAGTTTGTTCACGTCCAGGAAGCAGATGCGGCTCGTCACACTCTGGTCGTACGTGCTGACGTTGCTCTCGGCCTTTTGGAGGATATCCAAGTCTTCCGAGGTGACCTCCTTCTCTTGGTAACCACCGACAATTGGATCCGTTTGAGCAGTTGTGGTAGCCAACACCAAAGCAGTCAGGAGAGCGAAGGTGCGAATAGCGGTCATGATGAGACGGGGTGGGGTCTTGGAGCTTTGTGTGCTGTTCGAAGAATTGGAGAATGGCGTCCGCTTCCCGGTGCCTTGGATAAAAACGTTCAGTGTGTGTGTGACCCATAACGGATGTATCGTGGACTTCGAAGCCGCACGTTCGGGTTGCTACGTTTCACTCCCAAGAGGGCTGTTAGGGTCGCCCAAAAGAGGAGAAATTTTTATCAACTCACGTTGAAGGCACAAGTTTCGCCATCCAGTATCTGCCCAGGATGTGCAACTATGCAACTTGCACAGTAGGTACGCATTGCTTTTGGTGATGGGTATTGTGTATGCCGTCGCCATGAAGCGCCGAGACTCTAATAGACATCCTTCTTCAATTTGCTGTTCGAGTCGCAAGTTCCTCTAACCGCTTTCGACCAACCATGCGTTTGAGCTGTGCCCTGATTGCTGTTGTGATCACTTTGATTGCCAGCTCCGAAGCTGTTTCCAGTGCAACGACCGCCTCGAGTGTTGTCCATTCTGACACCAAGGTTGCCAAACCCAAGAGTGTGGAGAGGCTCGAACTGAGACAGCAACGAATGGTATCGAGGTTGCCATCGTGCTGGATGGAAGCGATAAGACGTGTACAGTACAGATCTCGTACCCTGTCCGGGCGAAAGGTTTACCGAGCAATTGTGTCCGACTCGAAAGGAACCATAGTTTGACGTTGATATCGGGGCGCTGACTCAAAGACGGAAGGCACAATCTCATCAACGAGTTATCGCTAAGATCTACTTTGGGATGTGCCATACAGTCGAGCTGACGGAGGATTCAAAGTGGGTTTTGCACTAAGTATCGTGTTTGATACTTCAAGTACTAGTTACTAGCCACTAGCAAAGGTAAAGTGGCTATAGCCACCACAATACATTAGCAAAAGGTGAGTTGTTCGCATGACCAACTTCTCTTTCTCGTGCGTTGTGTTGATATGCAACTAAATTAATACGTGCTGAGTTAAATGGTGGAAATGGTGCGCTTGAATGGCATGCAATGTATTCAAGTGCAAGATCCTAAGTTCACAACTTGCAGTACACATTTGAGAAGAAATGTGTGGCGTGGGCCAATGTTGACATCCCAGGAAAAATGGTCAAAGCAACGCACAGCAAAAATCATCATTGCCAGACTTCTTGTAGTGCCGGACTGCATGAATTTCGCGATAGGATTTCATAGCGCGCTCAATCTGCAACCAAACGGGCGAAGTTACTGTCACCGGACAAAAGCGCACAATGTTATTCGCCTCGACACTCGAGATGACTCCAGCAAAGTATCCTGGACGCATACTCAAGACTGGACCACCTGTCATCATTATATCCGTGCCCACTTTGTTGGACGCATCCATTTTCAAAATCGCTGATGTTTTCTCAGAGTCTCCAGTGTCAATAACCCTCCCACGAGTTACTACTGGGGTAGAGTTCACCAACTCTTCATTCCCAAATGACACGATAGCCATGGACTCATTCGAGATGAATAAGTCATCGGGTTTTAGAAAATCGTTTTCAATGTCGCCCTTCAGTAGTGATATTGAGACTCCAGACGAGTGAAAATCTTGAACGTGGCTGCACTCGAGATTGATACCGTCGAAAAGTTGGATTTTGCGTCGACTATGCGGCGTCGTGACCTCAGGCGGATGATGTTGAGTTTTGCTCATTGTTAGAATGAATCCGTCGTCCGAAATACAAAATCCTGCATTCAGGAATTTATCGCCAGCCGAATCAACTTTCACGAAAGCATAAATTGCCTCGATAACTTTGCGTAAGTGGTCACCAACTGGGGATCTTGGAGGGGACTTGAAAATGTTCCAACCTTGCATCGCAGCCTTTTGTTGTTTCTGGTGAGCTGTTGACGGTTGTTTGGTCTCGAAATGATGAATTTTGTGATCCTTACTCGAATCTGCCACTTGCTTCGGAGTAATGTGGGAGGTTCTTTCGGAGGACAGCTTGTCAGCTTCTGTGGTCGCCATGAATGCAGTGAGCGCACCTTGTCAAATCAAAATATGAACTACTACCGAGGATTGGTTTTGATGGCGTTAGAATTTTCCAGTCAACTCTCCGAGCCGAGATATTTCTTGCCAATATCGCCTAGGTGCAAAATGTTACTACTTCGAAGTACAAATTGTTTTCAATTCTACAGGTATATTCAGTAAGCGAAGAGATGTGGCAGCATTGCTAGTTCAAGATCGTCGCGATGATTCACATGCATCCACTCCGCGAATTCCCAACGTCGTTGAGGATTTGGGCATTCTCGGAAGGATTCGATGATGTTGCATTCTTCACGACGATCATGAAGAAATAACGCAACTTTGAAATGCCCATTACGCACCGCACCGTCCATCGCATCAGAAGTGCATGGGGCAAGCCGCAAATGATGAAGGATGACAACCATGTCTAAATTACCCTTTGCAGCGGCGCCATCAATTGCTGCGGATGTGCACCCCTCGCCACGCGTGAAATGAAGATAAATGACCACCTTCAAGTGGTTGTTCCTGGCAGCGGCATCCATGGCGAGGGTTGTGCATCCTTCCGAGCGATTCCCGTGCAGCCATTCTACAACCTTCAAATGGCCATTTTCAGCGGCACCATTCATGGCATCATGCGTGCAACCAACAGAACTATTGAAGTGGAGCCACTGCACTACATCCAACTGGCCATTTGACGCAGCTTTGTTCATGGCATCCTGTGTACAACCCTCTTGTCGATTGGTATGGAGCCATTTCACAACGTCGAGGTGTCCTGAGGCAGCCGCCAAATTCATCGCACGTGGTGTACAACCTTCCGAGCGGTTCTCACTCAACCACTGCACAATTTCTAAGTGGCCCTTTTCAGCTGCTCCATCCATTGCTTCAGTTGTGCATCGCTCGGACGTTTTCTCATGAAGGAACTTCACAACGTCGAGAAATCCGTTTTGAGCAGCGAAATCGATCGCGCTGCCCGGAGTTAGCGGTCCAACATGTTCATGCAGCCATTTCACAATGGCAAGCTGTCCACCTTCAGCTGCAAAGTTCATGATACGATCTGACCATCCATCGATTTTATTCTCACGCAGACAGCGGACAATGGCGAGGTCACCTTTTTTTGCAGCGATGCAGTCGGCTCCATCAATGCGGCATTTCGTAGGGTACTCACACGTCAGCCACTCAATCATGGCAATATGACAACTTGTAGCTGCCTTGTCGAGGTGAATCCAAAATTCCGACGACGCCAACGAGCTTTTATCAAGCTGATTCAAGATCCACTTTGCAGTCGCTACGTTTCCTGCGTCAACAGCTTTTTGCAACGATTCTGCTAGCCTTGCGTCGTCAGACAGACCACAGATCCACTGCAGCATGTTCAGATTTCCAGATCCTGCTGCCACCGCGGCCCATTTCTCGACCATGACCACGGTTATCATCTACAGCTTTTCCTTCAATTGTTGTGCGAGTTCAAAGTGATTTCCTTCGATGGCAGCTCTCACCGCCTCGCTGTTGAGTCGAGTATCATTGCGATGTTGAGAAAACCACTGCAAGATCTCCGACTTTCCCAGTTTCACAGCCTCGATAACCACAGAACTAGGCAAATGGCATCCCATAAAGTGCCTCGAGAGCAGTTGCACGACGTTCAAATTCCCCGCCACGACCGCTTTCATGACGCATTCTGAAAATTGCCATTGTCGGAATCGTGGATCTCTCTTGCTGCTGTCTGCAGGTTCCAATACCTCTTTTCCTAGCAGGAATTGGAGCAGATGGAAAAAGTTGGCGTTCGTAGCTCGTGTAAGTGTCCATTTTGACGACCAGTCGAGAAATCCGTGGAGTGCTCCAACAACTTTAGGCAATCGAAGCACCTCCGATCCATTTCGACACACAACCAGCACGCAGGT
The DNA here is from genome assembly GCA_032158285.1 of Phytophthora sansomeana. Classification (NCBI taxonomy): domain Eukaryota; phylum Oomycota; class Peronosporomycetes; order Peronosporales; family Peronosporaceae; genus Phytophthora; species Phytophthora sansomeana. Next base: position 597,037 of record JAPDHH010000222.1, read on the forward strand.
GAAAGCTGGTATTCCTCCATTTACTTTCTTGTCGAGAGATGGCACCGGGGCTGGGACTTCTCTCAGGAGAATTCGACGGCGTTTGAACATCTTTGAAAGAATTCAAAGTGGAAATATGTGAGCGAACAGGACCGAGGATCCGTTTCTAGGTGGCGGGTCGCTCTTGTCAGATCCGAAAGTGGTTTATCTACTCACTGAAGAGATCCTCTGCTACTTCCTGAAACTCTTTTCGGTGGTGGAGAAACAGCCACTCGGCAAACTCCCAGCGGCGAATCGGATTGAAACATTCTCGTACAGCTCGAGTGACGTCGCAGTGATTCCACTTCCGGTCTTGATGCAGGAGCCACGCGATTTCAAAGTGCCCATTTTGCACAGCACCTTGGATCACCGAATAATCGCAATGCCCTGGTCCAATGTAGCGGCACCAGTAAACGGCTTCGATATCGCCTTGTGCTGCGAAGGAGCCCATTGTTGCAACTGTTCCTCCCTCTGATCTGTTGCAGTCAAGCCATTCCACCACATCTCCGTGTTGGTTTGTGGCAGCACCATCCATTGCCGATGTCGTGCAGCCTTCAGTTCGATTGGCATCAAGCCACTTGACGACGTCCAAGTGACCATTTCTTGCAGCGCCGTCCATTGCGTCCGTCGTACAGCCCTCGGTACGATTTTCATGCAGCCACTTCACAACGTCAAGGTGACCATTCCTCGCAGCCTTATTCATCGCATCAGCTGTGCATCCTTCAGTCCGATTGTGGTGTAGCCACTTCACGACGTCTAAGAAACCATGAGCTGCAGCGGGATCCATGGCATGAGTTGTGCACCCTTCACTTCGGTTGATATGCAACCATTTCACGACGTCTAGATGGCCCTTACTTGCTGCCAAATCCATCGCGGACGATGTGCATCCTGCAGTTTGATTGTCATGAAACCACTGCAGCATTTCGAGGTTGCCTGCTTCAGCTACGTAGTCCATATCATATGCCGCACAGCGTTGAAACGTGTTGTCATGCAACCACTTTACGACGTCGAGATGGCCGTTTACAGCTGCACGCCCCATTGCTGTCTGGTCTGGTTCGCTCGACTGGTCTTCGCAACGTATCAGCCATTTGACAATGTCGAGATGCCCTCGAGCCGCTGCGTTATTTATCACCGTCCTCGAACAACCTCGTATATTGTTTGCGTGGAGCAGTCGTACAACGTCAAAGTGCCCCATCTTCGCAGCCTGAACATCAGCAAACGTTATGAAACATTTCGTTGGTGCAAAATGCACTAGCCACTTCACTACAGCAAGATGTTGGGCTAAGCATGCTTTGTTGAGGTTGATAAATCCGAAATCGGGCGACGTCAGAATTTCATCGTCGAGCTGTTGCAGGATCCATTTGACTACTTCCAACTGCCCTTCGTCCACTGCACTCCACAGCCCTGATAGAAGATTAACCTCTTCGGAAAAACTGCAAACCCATTTCAGCGCCTCTAAGCTTCCAGCTCTCGCTGCGGCTTCAGCCCACCGTCCTAGTACGTGAACGGACGTTGTTCCCAATCTTTCAACTAACCACTTGGCCAACGTGAAATGGCCCCCAGCGATTGCAGCTGCCACCACTTCGCCATCCCATCTCGTATCATTGCGGTGAGCTACCAGCCAGTGCAGAATTTCCAGCCGATTAAGAGTTGCAGCCACAATAAACGCTTCCTTGGGCACATAACACGATATGAAGTGCGTCGATAGCAGCTTCACTAACTCCAAACTGTCATTGGCCACAGCTTTCGTCACTCCTTCAGAAAATTGCCATTGTCGGAAGTCTGGATTTCGAATGGGATTGTCTGTAGGCTCTGCATTAAATTCTGCAAGTCTGCGATGAACGAGGTACACGAAGTTGTTACTACAAGCACGAGTGAAAAAAACTTCTCCAGACCAGTCCAGGAAATTATGAAGCGACGCCACAACATGAGGCAAGTGCAGCACTTCTGGTCGATGACGACAAACCACCCGCACCGAGATTAAAGCTTGTAAATTCTGTGGGGCGCTGCATTCCAGTACTGGTAGTCGAATTGGCGGGAAACTCTGCAGCTTTCGGCGCTTCAACATGGTCAATGAAGACGAAATGTTCGGTTTGGGCTCTAGTCGACTACAGAAGAATCCGTTTCTAGGTGGCGGTTCGTCTTTCGCCGAGAAATCAGATTTTTCTATCAGTGCTGATCGATTCCTCAGCTTTTCATCTAGCATAATGAATTCGCCACACTCGAGCACGATGCCTCTGTATATTGAGCGCAATACCAATATTTTGAGGATTTACTCGGCAAAGAGCAATTCTCCCAGCGTCGACACAAGCTCAGATCGATGATGCCCGTGCATCCAATCCGCAAATGCCCAGCGGTAGTGCTCGGTAGAAGTCGTTTTCACATCACGAACAACGTCGTATTTGTCATACGTTGGCTTTATTTGCAAGAGCTGCGGCTCAACACAGTACGTGTAAAAATTTGGTTTGAAGTAGATATCTTTTGTTTCATGGTGACCATGTAGCAACGTGTGATTTCCAAGTTACTGATCCGCACGCGCGGTCGATAACTAGCTTCGCGCTCTCTCGGTATCACTGCGCTACCCAATTTAAAAATCATCGACGTCTGCGCTGAATTCCACGACGACGCCCGCACCATCCGAGCACGGCACCAGGTTGCCCTTGCCAGGGGATGTCTACTAACTGTTTACCACGGAGAGGTCTCGGTGATTGAGAGACACACCTCTGGATTTTGGGCTGCTGCTCAGCCACAACGCTGAAGTTGTCGGGTGAAGAGCGACTGAAAGCTGTTCGACCCGCGCGATGGACAAAGCAACGCTGAACAATTTCGTGGATGTGGTAAAATGGCTCAATGCAAACAGAACAGAGGGATGCACAACAGCAGTAATGGACGAAGCTACTGGCCAAGGACATCTCGAATTGGTCAAGTGGTTGCTATCCCACCGAC